>CM053582.1:74512337-74563256 GCA_028627135.1 Pseudochirops cupreus
TGCCGACTTTTCCCCCTGAACTAGGTAAATGATATTTGATTGATTAAAGTAAGATTGTTAACCCATTTTGAGTTGCTTTCCTTTAGAAAAGCAGATCTAAGAACCTGTGCTAGTAGCCGCCCTGGGTGTGCTGGGGTGCTTGCTGTTACAAACTCGTGAGTGTAAATTGAGGGAGGATCCCAGAAGGTACTGCATATGGATAAGAAGATTGAAGTCCAGAGAAAGCAAGTGATTTACCCAAGGTCACATAGCTGGTAGAGCCAGGATTTAAACTCTGGAACCCTCACCCCAAATTCCATGCTCTTTATTGTGTACCAGTCTGCCCTAGGAAAGGGCCCAGGATCCCACTGCACTCTCCCTAGGATCAGAGGAGAGATCCCTGGAGGGCCCTGATCTCTACAGTGGCTACAATCTTAGTGAGTTTAGGGGAGCTCTTTGTATGGGGAGTGAATCACTTGGTAATTGTGAATTCCTTTAGGTCAAAAGGAGTTGATAGGAGCTGTAGTTCCTGGGGGGGAAGGCTGAAAAGTACCTGGGAAGGGACAGATGGGAGGGAATATTAAGGGAAGCAAAACCAATGGGAGGAAAAGTCCTGGGATTGGAGGATGGTGGGGATCAGGAGAAGAGAACTGTGGAGGATGCGATCTTGGAGCAAAGGAATTGTATAAAATGGAGCCTCCAGAAGTAAAGGATTATGGGAAATGGAGTCCTCCATAAAAGCTGATTGAAGAACATCTAAGGATTAAAGGAATTGTGGGAGATGGAGTCTCCAGGATTGAGAAGTTATGGCAGAAAGAGTCCTGGAAGGAATTAGCCAGGGGCTGGGGGCACCAAGCTTGGGAACTCTGCAAGGAGGGTCCATGGTTGATGGGGGCTGGAAGAGGGTGTCAGAAGGGACAGGGTGAAAAGAAAATCAAAGAGCTTTATTAGGGTCTCTTTCTGCACTGTCTTCGATGGTTCCTGAAGCCAAATGGTGGACTTGGAGGCAGAACTCACTCTAGTTCAGGTTCTGTCACCTTGGACAAGTCCCTTCCCCTTGTTGAGCCTCCATTCCGTCCTCTGTTAAAAATGTGGGGGTGGGTCTGACTGCTCTCTAAGGTTAATTCCTGCTTTGACATTATGTTCTCCATTCTAGGGCCTCTGCCAGTTCTGGCATGGGCTGCTCTGGGGCCCTTCCCAGCTCCGGCCTGCCTGTCCTGAGCTCTCTGACATGCAGAATGTCCTTTTCCCTTTGGCAGCTTCTGTCTGAGGGGGTGCAGGTTTTTCTTGTGGCCAAGAAGCTGGTGAAATTCGTTGTTGCCCTCCCTCCCCGTCCCAGTGCTTCGTTCTTTCTTTGGCATGTAGGCGCACACACACAAACACACATACACATACACACACACTCACACATACATACTCGCTTACACACACACACACTCTCACACACATACATACTCACACACACACACATACCACACACATACACATACACTCACTTACACACACATACACACACTCACACACACATACACATACACTCATTCACTCACACACACTCAGCTCAGAGGTCCTGTGCGTGTGTGTCCTCTTGCGGTGGCCGCTCAGATTAGTAGCTGATAGCAGACTGCTGGGCTGGCCTTCCATTCTGCCGATGAACCTGGGTACTCCGGCCCCTCCAGATTCTTAGGTCACTTTGGGACTTTGTACAAGATTTTTGCTCTCTCAATTTTTGAAGGTGGGATATAAACTGATCTCTGGGGTCCTTAGCAGGGCTTTTGGAACAATCTTCACAATAACTGGCATTTATGTTTCTCTTCGAGATCTGCAAAGCCCTTCCCCAATCCCTCCCTACACTGTCATTTGAGCTGTCTGTCCTCAGTTTCCCTTGTGATCTACTTAAGTACATGCCATACCCTCCTCCCCCTTCCCCCATAGAACGTAAGCTCCTCAAAGGCAGGAACTTTTGGTTCCTTCGACCTTGTGCCTACCCCAGTGTGTGGCACTTGGTATGGCTTAGTCAATACTTCCTGAGGTCACATGCTAAGATCCTAGTTTTCCCAAGGTTCTAGTATTTGACCACTTGAAGCTTCTCGGAGGGAGGGGTCTCAGCTTCTTATAGAGAACTAGGTTAAGAGCTGGAAGAGACTTGAGCTACCATCAAGTCAATCTCATCCCTTTACAGGGAAACGTAGCCCTTTGGGGATGAAATGGCTCGTGCAAAGTCGGTAATAACGATTAGTTATTGGCATGGAACTTTAAGGAAGGCAAAGTATTTTACAAATAATATCTCATTTGAGTCTCAAAGCAACCTTGGGGCATAGATTCTATTATTATCTTCATTTTACCAATGAGGAAACGGAGACAGACGAAGATTAGCTGACTTGCCTGGGTCACGCAGTCAGTATGTGTCCAAGGTTAGGTTTGAACTCAGGTCTTCCTGACTCTGGGCCCATTGCTCTCTGCACTGAGCCACATAATTTCTAGTAAGTAGAAAAACAGGAACACAACCCGAGTCCTTCCATCTCCCATCACAGGGCACTTTCCATTGTACCATTCTGGCTCTAAATATTCTTATCCCCATTTTACAAATGATAAAACTGGGATATTGAAAAGTTAGGAGACTTGCCCAGGATCACACAGCTCGTAAGTGTGTAAGGCAAGATTTGAATCCAAGCTCCTTGGCTTAATCCACCACATCCCGCTGCCTCTGTTCAGTTCTAGGAGCCTAGATTCTGATGTTCTAGGATTCTCAGAATCTGGAATCTGGGATTCTAAGAATCTAGAAATTCAGAACAAAAAGATTCTAGAATCCTGTTGTGTAGAAGTCTGTGATTTAAAGATTCTAATATTCTCTGCCAACATGTGCCAATGACAGGAGCCAAGGATGTACCAACCATTCATGCCAATCCCACCCTTCCCCCTCGGCAATGATGACACGGAGTCAATCTCTTCTCTCTCTCCACCAATATATTTTATACTTGTCCAGAACCAGAGAGATGGAGTCGGCCATTGGGAAATAAAAAAAGAGGGACAGGGAGAGAGAGCCAGAAAACGGAGAGAGGGCGACGAGGACATGGGAGAATAGAGGGGGAATTGCGAGACGGAAGGACAAGGAGAGAGAGACAGCAACAGGGAGAGGAAGGCTTATGGGGAGGAAAGAAAACCAGGGAGAGCAGGGAGCAGGACGTAAGAACTTCGGGGGTGGGGGAGGCCGGGGGGCCGAGACCCGGCTAAGGGAAGAGAAGGCCCCTCCCCCCAAAATACAAAACGAGGGCGCGGGAACTGGGGGATGGTTCTCTTCGGGGCTGGGGGGTGAGACAGGCTGGGGCTGTGCTGGGAGTGAGCTCAGTAATAGGTCTCCTTCTCCACCCAGCCTGAAAGGGAAGAGACAGACAGAGACACAGTGACACAGAGGCAGATGGAGAGAGACACATAGACAGATGGAGACAGAGAATCAAAATTAGAGGGGAGAAAACAGAAGCCAGTCAAGCCTTTCTGGGTCCATCCCCTAGACTCCTCCCCACAAGTCCAGAGGCCCTGTTCTGGACCATTCCCAGCCCCTGGTCTAGCGCCAGGCTTCTCCCTAAATGCTTCCAGCCCCGCCCCCATCCCAGCCCCAGCTCTCACCCCCGGGGTTCCTGCGCAGGATGAGTTTTCTGATTTCATCATAGACAAAGATGAGGAAGCTATAGGGGAAGGCACAGAACCACCAACTGGGTCTGCAAAGTCATCAGGGAAACACCGAGATGGGAGAAGAGAGGTAGAGACAGACCCAGATTGAGGAGAAGACAGAGAAGGAGAAAGAGAAAGAGAAAAATGGGAAGTGAAGGAAAGACAGAGGGATGGGAGTGAAGGGCATGAAGAAAGATTCAGGTTAAGATATTAAGGGGGCAGAAATGGAAGGGGAGAAAAGAAGGAAGGGAGGAAGGGAGGGAGAGAGGGAGGGAGAGAGAGACAGAGACAGAGAGAGACAGAGAGACAGAAAGAGAGAGACAGACAGACAGACAGACAGAGACAGAGACAGAGAGAGACAGAGACAGAGAGAGAGAGATATTAATGATTAGTGATTAGTTCTTGGTCTAAGTCATTAGTAGAGAGGGATCTCTGGGCCCTGGGAGAGAAGTGGCTTCCACTCTTGAGGTTCGGACCAGAGTCTGTAGGAGATTTGGGGGGAGGGGTCCCAAGGAGGCTGAGAAGGAAGGCAAAGAGGTCTCCCAATCGGGTTTGAGAGATTGGAGTTGGTTGGTGTTATCAGGAGTGGAAAGCCAAGGCCAGGGCATGTGCCAAAATGGTGGGACAGACACTCACTTGAGTGGGTACATGCGTAGGGCCACATCCATGCCAGGGCAGTAGGACAGGAAGGCGGCCAGCGCTGTCTCTTCAAACAACCCAAAAATTAGAATCTTGTTCCTGTGGAGGGATAGAATGTGATGGGCAGCTGGGCATGCACAACCACTTCAGGCACACTCTCATGTACACACACAAACACACACACACAGCATCCTCCCTCACTAATCCACTCCAGCAGCCTTCTCACATGTGAAATACTCAGAGTTACTCAGAGAGACCTACAAAGAGACAGAGAGTCCAGGAGGCAGAGACACAGAAAGAGAGATCCAGAGTCATAGAAATGGACCAAGACTGAGAAACGACAAACTTAGAGCTAAAGACAAGAGATAGAGAGACCCTATGAGAGGGAGACAGAAATGCCAAGTGACAGCAATGTAACAGAAAGTCAGGAGAGAGAGAGTTGTAGGGATGTGCGTAGACATTCCAAGACAGAGATACAGGGAGAAACAGACACGGTCACACTCAGAGGCAGAGATTTAGAGGCAGATACCACCTCATCTCTCCAAATGGTTCTCACCCATCTTATTACACAAGTAGATAAGGACAGCAAAGACATGGAGATATGGAATTGGAGAGAAACTCAGAGATAAGAAGAGGAGGGGATGGGGAGAGGGAGAGAAAGGCAAGGAGGAGGAGAAGAGGGAGGAGAGGGGGAAAGAGAAAGAATGTGGGAGGAAGAGATTGGGAAAGACATAAACATAAAAAATCAAAATGGAGACAAAGCAACACAGAGCTAAACATCCTTAGAGAAAGAGACAAATGACACTCTGAGATGCTCAGAGACATAGAGTCTGAGAAGGAAAGAAATCGAGGGACGGAGAGAAAGGCTGATGGAGATCAGGACAGAGATGAGAAGACAGGCTTGCTAGATACACTGAGAGTGAGGAGGACAGAGCCCCTCCCCCCCACCTGGTCCCCAGACCTCACTTCATGCCCTGCTGGAAAACGGAATTCCTCCTGGTCTTGCAAATGATGAGATCTGCCCACTGCACAACCACAATGCTGACAAAGAAGGCTGTGTGACAGGTGAACTCCACTGACTTCCGCTGCTCGTAGGTCTGGGGGAGAGATGTGCAGACAAGAGTTCAGCCTCACCCCGCTTCTCTCATTCCTCCAAGAAGTTCTCCCAGATTGACTACATACCAAAGGTTTGTTCTATTGCCTGCCTTAAGGAGTCCCTCAGACCCCAGGCTCCCCCAGGAAGAGCTCCTAAACCGAGGATAGGTGTTCCCCACCATCAATGCCCCTCTATGCACGTGTTCTTCCCTTACTCCAGAAGCTTCCATAGCTGTCCGCCCCATGCCTCTTACTCACCCACTGCTGCCCATAGCTGTCCTCAAGGTCATTGACAGTACGGTCATCCCAGTTGAGCCGAATGCCCACGAGGTTAGAAGGCAGGAATCCATTCTCTGCCAGAATCACAAAATAGGCAAAGAAACCACCCAGAGCCTGGATCATTCCTGCAGGAGACAGAGGGAAAGGGGCTCCGTGTGGGCAAGGACCCCTGGCCAGACTCTCCTTGGAGGTTACCAGAGGCTGAGGTCCTAGGATTTAGAGATAGGTGGGACATTGGGGCCTCTAAAAGTCAGCTGACTTCTCTGAGCTACCCAGGGCCTTAGTGGCACTGAAGTCACATACATAAACAAGAGCAGTGTCTGGAACAAACCCCCAGAGGACCATCTTAGATGGGTTACCTGAGAGGAAAGTCTCACCTGGAAAGGGTGGCCCCAAGGGGTCAGGCAGAAAGAAAACAAGCATTTAAGCACTTATTGTGTGCCACACTTTGTGCTCAACACCAGAGGTACAAAGACAGATGAAGGAATCGAGGCTGAGAGGGTAAGTGACTTCCCCGGGTCATACAGCTATTTAACTGTCTGAGGCGGAATTCCAGCTCAGGTCTTCTGATAACCAAGTTTGAGAGCTCCACTCATTATGTCACTTACCAGGTGGTGCCTAATCAAGCTTCACCTGAGGATCACACCTGTGGAAGGCTACCTAAGGGTTGTGTTAGCTCAGTGGTTCTCAACCCTCCTAATGCCGAGACCCTTTTATACTTGTATGTGGGTGTATCTGCATATGGGCAGACCCACCTGGAGACAGATAGAGGAGTAGTGTCTCAGTTTCTAAGACCATCAGAAATATGTGATTTCCAATGGTCTTATGTGACCCCCGTGAAAGGATCGCTTGACCCCCAAAGGGGTCGCAACCCACAGGTTGAGAACCACTGTGTTAGCTGATGTGGGTCACCCAAGGGCTCTCACCTGAGAAAGGTCACCCAAAGGGTTCTCACCAGAGAAGGGGTCTCTTGCTTGAGATGGGTCATGGTAGCCTGAGGCAGCAGCCCAGGGGCCTCAGATGCCCTGAGCCTGAGATCCAGAGGGACTTTGCAGACAGACCCTAACCCCTTACCTATCTGCCCATAAGCCATACTAATGAGCCTCTCGTTCACCAGCTTGTCTGTCCTTGGATTTCGGGGCTGTCGCTTCATGATATCACTCTCAGCGGCCTCATAAGCTAGGGAGATGGCAGGGACCTGTCCAGGAAAGAGTAGGGAGCCACCTCAGTGAAGGTCCACCTTAGAAGGTTATCTAAGAGGGGAGGTCTCACTTACCTGTGGTGAGAAGTCTCCCCTAATTTAGGTGATCCAACAAGGTCTTGAGAAAGGTAACTTAATGGGGTCCCTATCTTGGCAGGTGACCCCAGCACCCTCCTTTGAACTCAGCACCTTTAAGGGACTTTCAGGTAAACCCACCCTAGAACTACTAGCCATATACCACAATGATGGATCTGAGCTGCCCACCACCCCTTGGGGAAGCTGAGTAGAGGATCTCACCATATCTGTGCCCAGGTCAATGCAGAGGATGGTGATGGTCCCCAGGGGCAGGGGGATATTGGCCATGATGAAAAGAAGGAAGGGGGTAATCTCAGGGATATTGCTGGTCAGGGTGTAGGCAATGGATTTCTTCAGGTTGTCAAAGATCAGTCGGCCTGAGGGAAAAAGTTCACAGGTGGTCAAACCAGGCAGTCACCTGCCTTACTGAGGGGTGAACTCGACCTTTCACCTGGGCACAGAAGCTTGGTCTTCCTCATCCTCATACATCTTCCACCCCCTTTCTCCATCTCCCAATTCTCTTGAGATTTTTCTAGTGACCTGTTTTCTCATCTATCCTGAGGCTGTCTCAATTACTACAGAGGATGGGGATGGGGGGGAGAGATGAGGGAGGCCCCAGCTCATATATAAAGCCCATAGAAGCCTAAAATGGAATGATCTTTCTGGATAATTTTGTCCTTCCTTTGTTTTACAAGGGAGGAAACTTTGACATCCAAAGAAGGGACCCAAAGTCATAGACCATCAGAGCTGGAGAAGACCCCTGCACAGTCTGGTTCAACCATTCATTTTGCAGATGGGAAAACACAGTGAATAAGTTGGCACAGCTTGGCCTCCAGATCCCCAAGCCTGTCCTTACCCTCCTCCACACCAGTGACAATAGAAGCAAAGTTATCATCCAGCAAAATCATGTCGGCGGCCTGCTTGGAGACATCAGAGCCAGCGATGCCCATAGCCACACCAATATCTGCCTTCTTAAGGGCAGGAGAGTCATTCACACCATCCCCAGTCACAGCTACAATAGCACCCTGTGGGGAATAGAGTGGGGGGAGGGAGAAGGAGGCAAAGACTTAGGATTCTGGCCCTTGTGTCTCTTAGGGTCCACGGTTCAGGCCTTGGTCTCTTGTCTGGACCCAGGCATTTGAACCTCCAGTACCTGCCCTCTTCAGGGACCCAAGTGTCCAGTGTTCCAGCCTCTGCTTTTCTGAGGACTTAGTTATACTTAATTCAGGATGTGCTGTTCTTAGGGACTCAGGCATCACAGAACCACGGATTCCACTATTTTTCCAACTCATCTAACTGCCTCAGGAATGCAGAATTCTATTCTTCCATTCCCAGGTAGCTGGATCCCTCCCCCCCAACTAGTATTCACAGTCTTTGCCTTTCTCAGAGGCCCAGACATCTAGATTCCCAGCTCATGCTCCCTTGGTGCTTCAGGCCTCCTCATCTCCCCCAGGCCCAGGGGTCTAAGCTCTCACCTGTCTCTGGCAGCCTTCCACTATGATGAGTTTCTGCTGTGGGGAGGTTCGGGCAAACACAATCTCTGTGTGGTTCTGCAAGATTTCATCAATCTGTTCTGAGGAGAAATCCTTCAGGTCCGTGCCATGGATCACACAGGCCTTGGCGTCCCTGCATGGGCACAGAAGGTTGGTGAGGGGTGCCCCCATCCTGGGCAAGGGCAGGAGAAAAGAGGGGGTCTTCAGTGGTAATGGGGGGAAAGATAAAGGCTGACAGACAGGATACAATGAGGGACACAGAGAAAGGGTGGGAGGGACAGGGAGAGACAGAGACGGCACAAGAAGGGGACAGACATGGAGAGAAGGATGGCCAGACAAAGAAAGATGAAATGAAATCAACAGAAAGACAGAAAGAAAAGAGGAGAGACAGGCAGACAAGAATGAGAAGTAAGAGAGTCTGAGAGACCAGAGACAGAGGGAGAAAAGGATCATGAGCACAGAGCTGGGAGCATCCTCAGAGACCAATCTGTCCAGTCTCCTGTACTAATGAAGGAACTAATTGAGGCTAAAGAGATTAAATCACTTGGCCAAGTTCATACAGTTAGTAGGTAGTGGCATGGATTTGAATGCAGGTAGAGAGAGAGACAGACAAACAGAGACAGAGAGAAAGAGAGAGACAGAGAGAGAAATGAGGTGGATCCAGCAACAGTCAGTTGGGGGGAGACCAAAGGAAGATGAGAGGGTGAAAGGAAATGGAGGAGTTGAGCAGAGGCAATGGATCCAGGATAAAGCAGCTGCCTCACCTGGGATTGACCTGGCTCACAGGGATGTTGAGCCTGGCAGCAATGTCCTCCACAGTCTCATTGCCTTCCGAGATGATGCCTACACCCTTGGCAATAGCTTTGGCTGTGATGGGGTGGTCGCCAGTTACCATGATCACCTGCATAACAAAAGAGGAAGTAGAGGTCACGGCTGCACCCTTCCCTCTTTGCTCTGTCCTTCACACTAAGGGACTCAGGTATCTTGGTTCCCTCCACCCTCAGCCACTCCTGACCCCACCTTGATCCCAGCACTTCGGCATTTGCCCACAGCATCGGGGACAGCAGCCCTGGGTGGGTCAATCATGGACATGAGGCCGACAAAGCAGAGATTGTCAGTGGTGAAGTTGACATCATCACAGTCGAAAGCAAAGCCCTTAGGGAACTGTTCCTCAGGCAAGTAGTAATGGCAGAACCCTAGCAGTGCCCAGAAGAGATGGTTAGAATTCAGGATTTGGCCCCACCTCCACTACCCCTGGACCTACATCCCTAACATGCTACTTGGAAGTCACTAATCTCAATCTCTTAACCTTCTAGTCTCTCAACTCTCAATATCCACATTCTTCTACCACCTTCCCAATGCCTTATCCCACCCTGGTCCTCAATATTCTTATTTCCCATCCCGTCTCCTCCTCATCTCCACTTCTAAAAAGTTAAGGTTAACAGAACTCCTTCCTCACAGCTAACCTGCAAAACTAACTGCAGATATTATCATCTTCATTTTGTAGAAGAGAAAATGGAGGATCAGAGAGATTTGCCCAAAGTAACAAATGTCAGGACCAGGATACAAAGCCAGGTATCCTGATTTGAATGGGCTGATTCCCTGTCCCCCACTCTCAGAGTTCCAAATCTCTAATGCTCAACTCCTCAGTATTCTCTTCCTTTGAAAGAACTCCCCATTTTCCTAGTCCTACAACTCCCCAACTCTTATTCCTATAGCCCCCCAATTTCCTAATCCCTCATCTTCCAACTCTGCAGTATCACCAGCTAGCTGTCTCCTCAGCCCCTCAACTCCAATGACCTCTCCTTTATTTTCCTAGATTCCCACATCATCATCCTCAATCTTCAGTTTCCTAATTCCTTATGCCTCAGGTCCCCAACTCCTTCATCCCCCCTAACTTCCCAACTCTTCATCCATCCAGGTTTCTAATGCTTTAATTTCTAATTCCCCAGTCCCTCAACTTCCCTAATTCCAACCCCACATTTCCCCAATTTCTCCTTCACCCAGTTACCCAACATTCTGTCTCTCAATTCTCTCTCCCAATCCCCAACTTCTCTTTTTCCAGCTTCCCACCCCCATAATCTTCTAGTTATACATCCTTCAATTCCCTAAACTTGTCTCCCCACTCTTCCAATTCCTTATCTCTCCCCCCAAACTCACCATCCTATCCCTAATTCTCTACCTTTCTCATTTTCTCATTCCCTGATTCTTCCAATACATACACAATTCTTCAGTTCTTCGACCCCCTAACCCCTATTTCTTCAAATACTCAACCTCTATGCTCCCAATTTCTCACTCTATTAGCCTTCCAGTCTTACCTATTCCTTAGACACCCAGTTCCCTATCTGACCCAGTGTTCTACTCCCTTATCCTTCTGGTCCCGCAGTTTCTTATCCCCCATTCTAACACTCCATTCCCCAGTCCCTCAACTGCCTATCTTCCAGTCCCCCAATTCTAGTCCCCAGTTCCTCATCCCCAATCTTCCTATGCCATGTCTTCCAATCACCTATCCTCCACCTCTCTGTTTTGTCTCCTCCTCTGTTCTCATTCCTTCATCTCCAAAACTCATTGCTTAAATGAAACTACTCTCTCCAACATTACCAGTGGTCACTTAATTGCCAAACCCAAAAATTTTTCTCAGTCCTTGGTCTTTTCAATCTATCTGCAGTATTTGACATTGTTAACCATTCTTTCCTTCCTGGATACTCCCTTGTCTCTGAAATCTCATGACACTACTCTCTCTCTACTTCCTCAGTCTTGATTTCCTTGACTGGATTATTATCCATCATCCACTCACAGTTGGTGTCCCCGAAGGCTTTGTGTTGGGACTTCTCTTTCTTCTATGAATAATCTCTCTTTGGTGACCTCATCAATGGGTTCAATGATCATCCTTCTGCAGGTGACTGACTCTTGGATCTATATATCCTACTCCAAACTCTCCCCTAAGTTTCAGTCCCACATCACCAACTTCCTAATAGACATTTCAAGTGGGATGTCTGACAAATCCACATGTCTGGATGGAACTCATTACTTCCATCACCACTACTGTCCCTCCCTCTTCCAAACTCCCCTACTTCCTCTCAAAGGCACAACCATTTTTCTAGTCACATAGGTTCAAAATTTTAGCCTTTACTGTTTATTGTGCCTCATCCTACACATCCAATTAGTTGCCTGCCACCACAGCATCTCTCCCCTCTCATCCTTTCTCTCCACTCATGTAACCCCCACCCTTGTTCAGGACCTCTGTCTGTCCCCTAGATTATTGAAACGGCTTATGACTTTCCCACCTTGCCTGAGAGCTCTCCCCTCTCCAGATCATCTTCCACACTGCTGCTAAAGTGGTTTTCCCTAAGTGCACATCTGGCTATATAACTACCCTATTTTATAAACTCCTGCACCTTCCCATTGCCTGTAGAATCAAGGACAAACTCATTTGTTTAGCTTTTGAAGGCTTCATCACTTGCCCCTAACCTGTCTTTTAAACCCCTCTATAACCCAGCCAAACTGGCCTTCTCTCTGTTCCTCATACACAATAATCCATCTCTCATCTCCATTTCTTTGGCTACCTGTCCCCTATGCCTATATTATATTGCTACCTCACCTTACCTCACAGAACCTCTTTCTTCAAGATTCAGCTCAAGGATGACCTTCTACATGAAACCTTTTTGTGAATCCCAGTTTGTTTAGTGCCATCCCTCCCTGGCTACCTTGTAGTCACCTAATTTGTATTAATTCTCTCTGTAATTTAGACTTGTCTCCCCCATTAAAATGTAAGCTCCTCGAGAACAGGAGTTGTTTCAATCTTTGCATTTGCATTCCCACCTTCTGGCACAGTCCTTGGAACATAGTAGGTGTTTGATAAAAGTTTGTTGATTGATCTTCCCAGTCCCCCAAATCCCCATCCTCTGTCCTCCATCTTCAAATGCCCTATTTCTATAATCCCCAAGCTGTACCCCTCAGTCCTTTGTTGATCACGTCCAATTCATCCTGTCTATATTTTGTTAGTGCATAGTTGTTTGCATGCTGTTCTCCCCTACCACCCTTTCCATTCTGTCACACACCACGCCCCTGACATTAGACTGGGAACTCCTCTGGATCAAGAGCTAATTTTTTTTGGCCTTACTTTGCATCAATAGAGCCTCATGCAGTACTTGACACATAATAGGTGCTTAATAGGTACTGATTTGACTGCAATTCCCCATCCCCCAAGTCCCCTGTTCTTCCAACCCTCTATTTCCTTTGGCTCCCCAGCTCCCTATCCCCTAGTAACATAAAACACTCCTCCCTGAGCCTCCACTCCCACCCACGCCCAACCCCAGTCTCTTGGTGCTGAACCAGGAACTGGAGACATGGGCTAGGCTGAGCCATACCAAGCACCCGTTCACCCAGCCCGCCCAGCTCCAAGTAGGCATTCTGGAAGGCCTCCTTGAGTTCATCATCCAAGGTCTGCTCTTTGCCCTGAAGCAGAATGGTGGAGCATCTGTCCAAGATCCTCTCAGGGGCACCCTTCATCACCAGCAGATATCGATTGTCATTGGGGTCCTCTGTTTCATGGATGGAGAGCTGGGAAAATCCCACGAACAAGTCAGGCGTGTACTTGGTGTGCACACACTCCACCATGACCTCAATCCTCCCCTCTCCACCCCTTACTCTCTTTGTGTGTTTTTCCATCCATCTGTCCCATTCTTCATCTCCTTGTCTGTCTGTATCTCTCTCACTTTCCCTATCTCACTGTCTCTACATTTTTGTCTCTCTTTATCTCTCTGACTCTGCATTTGTCTGTATTGCCTCCTCTACCTTCCTGGCTTCTGTGTGTCTTCTGTGTATTTCCACCTCCCTGTCTCTGAATCTTCTTCTGCCTTCATCTGTCTATGTATGTGTGTCCCTGTACCAAACTTGAGCTGTTTAGGGATGGGGGAAGGGAGTCGGGACATCTGCATTTGAAGTTCAATTCTTCCCCTTTGACTCAATGTGACTCTGGACAAGATATTTCCTTTTTCTTGGTCTCTGTTTCTCTCTCTAACAGTTCTTAGTGGTAAGTTTCCCCCTTTCATTGTTGGTGGAGTTGAAGGGGGTTGCTCCCTTCATCCCTGGTCACTGTTGGTGGTGTTGAAGGGGCTCAATCCTCATATACCTGGTATTTGTTGGTGGAATTGAAGGGGATCTCAGCCACTTTTTTGTTCCTCTCCCGCATCAGTTTTACAGAGCCAGATGACAATTCAATGCATTTCAGAAGGGCTGACTCCGAAGCATCTCCTGCCACATCCCTCTGCATGAAGGGTAGGGGTAGAAGAATGGGGAAGGGCCAGTGGCAACAGTTGCTAGATTAGCCTGGCAGCATTGAAGGTGGAAGCAAGAAATGAGGAACGGGGCTCAATCCAAGGGAAGATGGGTGGTGCTAAGGAAAACCAGATGTGACTGAGAAGGACTAGGTCCTTGGAGTGCAACCCACAGCTGTACAAGCATAGGTGAACACAGCTAAAAGTGAATGAGAAGGGACACATATGGAAGGGAGTGGACACCCAAATGGACATGACGGAGGAAAAGAATGACTAGAAAAATAAAGGTCATAGCCAGAAGGGAATTAGGGGCAATGGAAGCTGTGGGAAGAACTCTAAATTTGGAGCACCCAACTTGGAATCACAGGACCTTAGTTTGAATCTCAATTCTGCCACTTACTAGTACTTCAGCAAATCACTTAACCTTTCTGGATCTCAGTTTCCTCATCTGTAAGAGGAGGAGGGTTGGACAAGATGACCTCTCAGGTCACTTCCAGTGCTTTATCTATGAATCCATGAACAGGCTAAGTCCAATTGTAAGGGGTTGGAGCTGGGTCTGACAACCTCTAGGGAGCTGAAAAGGATGGGGGAGAAAAACCCTAGCCCAGTCCCACCTTGAGCACAGGTATGTTGTCCTGGCCTCCCTTGAAGACAGCTCGGTTGCAGAGACCAGCAATGTGGGACAAGGCTACCCAGGTGTGGGAGCTCTTGTCAAATGAGGTTCCTGTCAGAGTTGGAGAGAGAAATGGGCTTCAATCCCTGTTCCTCAGATTGATGTTCTGGGGCCAGCCTCCCTCCAGGTGCCCTTATTGATCCAGCTTTCTCTTGATACTTCTCCAGTCCCTCTGTTTCCCCCCTCCCACAGCCAGGGGGGTCATAATCACCAGACTGGTCCTCAGTGGTGTCTGCCTCATGGATCTGGTTGTCAAACCACATGTGGGCAACTGTCATCCGGTTCTGAGTCAGAGTCCCAGTCTTGTCTGAGCAGATGGTGGAAGTGGAGCCCAGGGTCTCCACAGCCTCTAGATTCTTTACCAAACAGTTCTTCCGGGCCATGCGCTTGGCAGTCAGTGTCAGGCACACCTGGAGAGAGGAAGATGCTGGTGTCCAGTTTCCCAGCCCCTGCGCCTCTGGGGAACCTGGGCATCAGCTTCTGCAGCACTTTGAGAACACTAGTGTCTAGCATTCCAAAGTATACCCTTCTCAAGGACTAAAGCATCTTTTCCTCCCAAATAAGTCTTCTTATTGCAAATCCAGAAGTTCTACTCTCCCAAGGGACTCTGTCCCCCTTTAGAAGGGAAAGATCCTTCTTCTTCAGGAGCCAGATTGTGTGCCCCTGGGGACCCAGACACCCTATTCCCTGGCCCCCAACCTCCTCCAATGCTCAGGTGTATAGTTCCCTAGACTCAGACCCTCTCAGGGATCCAGGAATCTTGTCCTCCCAAACACTACTCCCTGGAGATCCAGGCTTCTAGCTCCACAATCTGATCCCTCTAAGGGACTGAGATGTCCATTCCCCTAACCATACTTCCCTACAACTTCTCAACCCCCAAGTGGCCCAATCCACCATCTCTAATTCCTCATGATTCCAGATATCTATCCCCCTAATCCTTGTCCTATGAGGAAACATGGGGACCTAGACTTCCAACCCCTACCCTTTCAGGGACCCAGGTATCCCAGGACCCTCAGGGGAAGCTCTTACAGTGACAGTAGCCAGCAGGCCCTCAGGCACATTGGCCACAATAATGCCGATGAGGAAGATGACAGCCTCGAGCCAGGTGTAACCAAGGATGAGGGAGAGGATGAAGAAGGAAACTCCCAGGAAGACAGCCACGCCTGTGATCAGCTGGATGAAGTGTTCAATCTCAATAGCAATGGGAGTCTTGCCCACCTCCAGACCAGAGGCTAGAGTTGCAATTCGGCCCATGACAGTCCGGTCACCTGTGGCCACCACCACACCTCGAGCTGTGCCTGAAGTCCAAAATAATCAGTGAGAGAATGCATGAGCAGAAGTGGGGGAGGCCCAGGAGAAGAGAGGGGATCCACTGAGGGAGGCAAGGTCTCAGAGAAGGGAGAATGGGGGAGCTCAAGAAGGAGGAATAGGTTCACTGATGTCACAGGGGCTCAGGAAGCATATGAGCAGTTCAGGGCAAGGATGGAAGTGGGGGCATTCAGTGAATGGGATGAAGGCTCAGTGGTGATGGGAATGGGGTAAGGGGGTTTAATGAGATGATGAGCCTTTATGAGGGCATAGGAGTCTCAATAGGGTAATGGGGGCTCCATGAGGAGATGGGAGACTTAATGAGAATGTTGGAGCTCTAGGAAGGGAAGGAGTCAGGGAAAGTCATGGGGGACCCATTGACAGGGTGGGGATGTTCAGTGAAAGGAACAGGAGTGCAGTGGGAACATGATAAGTCTCTGAAGTGGGCTGGGGATACAGTGGGGAAGTGGGGAGCTCAGGAAGAGGTTAGAGTTCAGTGAAAGGGAGAAAGTAGGATGAGGCAATGGTAAGGCTCAGTGGATGGGCTGGGAATCCAGTAGGGTAGAGAAGGGACTCATTGAAGAGGATGTAGTTCAGTGAGGTGATGGGTAAAGGAGAAATAATGGGCAATGATGAGGCTTGGGGGTCTGCTACAGATTTAATTCGGGAATAATGATCTGGTAATGGGAGAGGGACTTAGTAGGGGAATGGGAGGCTCAGTGAAAGAGAGGGAGTTTATTGAGATGATAGGGGGTTCAGTGAAGGGTACTGGAGTATAGTGAAGGAATGGGGATAAGTATTGGGCTGGAAACTCAGTGGGAAAGTGGGGGCTCAGTGTTGGGCTGGGGATTCAGCAGGGAAATGGGTGACTCAGTGAAGGGGTCGGAGGCTTGGCGAGGGTGATGAGGGCTTAGGTAAAAGATGGGGTAAGTGAAGGGAATGGAACAATGGGGTTTCAGTGGGAGGATGTGCCTTCATAAAAGTCTGAGAGGGACTAAATAGGGGGATGGGGCTTAGTGAAGGTATGAGTCATCAGTGAGTAGGATGTTAGCTTAATTTAAGTAACAAGGACTCAGTGAGGGGGATGGTGGGGAAAGTGAGAGAGACCAAGGCTCACTAGGGAGAACAGGGAATGAGTCAGAGGAATTAGAGACTTAGTTCAGGAACAGAGAGATCAGTGATAGGAAGAATTGTTTAGAAAGGAGGATAAAGTTAAAGCATGGGTGGAATGGAGGAAAAGGGATTTAACTGAGGGATAGGGGATCAGTGAAGGAAAGTCATCGATAAGACATAAAGTTTAGTGTGGTGGATAGGGGCTCATGAGAGGACAAGGCTTTATGAAATCATGGGGGGCTTACTGGGAAATATGGGAGCATAATGGCATGGGAGATGGGAGAACTCAGTGAAAGATGGAGATTCAAAGGGGATGGGTTCTCCCTGAGAAGATGAGGGCTCAGCAAGCAGAATAAAGGTTCAGTTTTGTGTGTTGAGGGTGAACGTAAGGACAGATGAAGGGAATAAGTGACTAGGTAATAGAATAGGGACTTAATTGTATAACCAGAGGCTCAGTAAGTAGGTGAGGAAGATGGAGGGCTCAGTGACATCATGGGAGCTCAGTGAATGGATAGAACTCAGTGGACTGAGAGAATAATTTAGTGGGACATATGTTCTGTGACAGGATGGGGTGTCATTGAACAGATGGAGGGTTCAGTGGAAGGGATAATGGCCCATGGGAGGCCTCCATGAAAGCACAGGGATGTAGGGATGTAGGTTATGGCACTGATAAGAGGAAGATTGGTTTAATGAGACCATAGGACTTCATCAAGACAGCTCCAAGAGAGGGGGAGAACTCAGTGAGATGATGGGTGTTCATTGAGGGAAGGTGAGGTTCAAATGAGGAGTGGGAGAGCTCAGGAATGGAAATTTAGGGGCTTGATAAGAAGCATAGGAAGCCTAGTAAGAAAGGATGAGGGTTTAGAGAGGAGGGGAAGTGTCAATGGAGGTATGGGGGCATAGTGACAGTGATGAGCACCCAGTGAAATAGATGATAGACTCAGAGAGGGCATTGAAATCTCAGTAGGGGCTGAGTGAGAGAAATGGGGATTTAATTGAAGGAATGAGGAGTTTAATGAGGGATATGGGAAAGTCAGTGAATGCATGGATCAGGGTCTTCCTCCCATCCTAGAGTAAAGTGAGTAGGATGGTGCTTCAGTGATGGGAATACAGGCTCAGTGAGGCTAATGATGGCTTGGTGAACAGGATGAGGTCTCAGAGAGGGAATAAAGCTTAGTCAGAGAGATTAAAGGGATCATTGATAGGGGTCAGATTCAGTGAGGAGGCTGGGAGCTCAGTGAGAGGGATGGGAGGGAGGCTAAATGAAGGGAATGAAATCTCACTGAAAGGACAAGGGCTCAGTTAGGGGATGGGAAGCACAGGAGTTATAGTTCTCTCAGGGAAGCATAGTGAGTTACATATGGGTTGATTGGGGCTATAAGGGCTCCTTGAAGGAAATGGGAGCTCAGTGAAAAGATTAAGATATTCAATGAGGGAAATGGGGTGGGGGGTACATGGTCAATGGAAGGATGAGGAATTCAGCAAAGTGGCTGGGGGAACAGTGAGGAGGGATGGAGCTTCATCAGGAAGGGAGACATAATATTGACTCTGAGAAGGGCAAGGGCTAATGGATGAAGGGATGGAAGGTGAAGATGATGAGGACATAGTGATAGGATGGTGGGGCTCAGTTACTGAATAGAGGGATCAGAGGGAATTTGGGTCCTAGTGGTAGAGATGTAAGCTCAGTGAGGAGAATGAGAGGATTCAGTAAGAGAGATGAATGGTTTAGTGATTGGATGAAGAGAACACCAACTGGAATGGGTGTTCAATTTGAGGAATGGAGGAGCTCCATGAGAGGGATAAATACTAAAGGAAGAGTATGTGGACTCGGTGATGGAAAAATCATCTCAGTGCATGGAATTAGGGCTTAGAGAAAAGGTTAGACTTCAAGTAGGGGTGCAGGTGAAGGAGAAATAACTTTGGGTTAAGAGCACCTGAGTTCAAATTCCAACACCTACTGCATGTGTGACCTTGCAAATGTAACTTTACCTTCCTGGGCTCTTCTCATTGGCAAAATGAGAGTAAGATCTCTTGGATCTTGGCTTCTGAAATCTTTCCATCATCTATGATCCCCTGTTCCTATGACTTCAGTGAATAGGATGAAAGGCTTAATAAGGGGAAATTGGGAAATCAGTGTGAGAGATGAGACTCCAGGAGGAAATGAGAGCTCAGTGAAGGAGATTCAGACTCAGTGAGAGTTATGGGGTTCTAAAGGTATTGGGATTCAGTTAATGAAATGGGGGTTAAGTGAGAGGGATGGGGGACTTAGTAAAGGGATGAAGACTTTAAGAAGGTATGAGGAGGGCTTAGATAACAAAGGAAGATAAGGGTACAGTGTCAGAATATGGATTCAGTCAAAGACCAGGGTGCTAATGATGAGGATGCAAATTCAAGAAGGGGGAAGAAGTGTCAGTAGAGGCATGGGGGCTTAGAGGGAAGGGCTCAATTATGACAGGATGGGGACTCAGTGAGAAGCACTGGGGAGTCATTGAGGGAAATGTGGGGTTTAATGAATGAAATAGGAATTCAAGGATGGGGAGAAGAGTTCGTGGATGCTTAGTTGGGAGGATGGGAAGCACAGTGAAAGGATCAGAGCAGAGAGAGGAGATGGGGGCTCAGCTGGGGGGGGGGGTTGAAAGTGGCCAAGTAGAGGAGCTAGAGTTCAGTGAGAAACATGGGGACTGAATGATGACAGTAAGGAAAATGGATTAATGCAGGGAATGGAAACTCAGTAGGGGAAATAAGGGCTCAGGGAGAGTTATGGGGACTCAGGGAGGGGATGAGAACTAATCAAGGTGGTGGGAGTTCATTGATGGGGATAGAGAATAAGTGTGGGTTAGAGTTTCAGTGAAGAGAAGAGCACAGAGACAGGATGGGGAACTCACTGAAAGAATGGGAGACTCAGAGGTAAAGGAACTAAGTTCAAGGGTGGGATACTCAGGGAGGGGGACAAAGAGATTGGTGATAGGATAAGAGGTAGGGATAAAGAAATGGTGAAAATGGGGACTCAGTGAGAGGAATGAGGGCACAGTGAGAAAGAGGAGGATCGAGTGAGGATGAGGAGAACTTGGTAAAGAAACATGGAGCCCAGTAAGGGTCTGTGTAGGGAATGGAGAATTGCTGAGCAGATGAGGGCTCCAAGTAAGTAATTCCATCAGGAGATGAACTCTCAGTTAATGGGTGGGGGAGATAAGTGGGAAACGCTGCAGTGAGTAGGGTGGAGGTTCAAGAAGAACCCCAAGAAGGGCACTAGGTTAGGGCTTAGTGAAGGAATAGAGGCTTGGTGGTGGGCTGGGAATTTAGTAGGGGAATAAGGGGGTTCAGTAAAGATGAGAGAGCTCAGTTAGGAGGATGAGACCTCATCTAGGGTGGGGCATCATGAAATGGTGGTTGGGGTGCTGGACCTGGAGTCAGGAAGACCTTGGTTCAAATTCCATCATAGGCACTTACTCTCTGTATGACCCTGAAGAAGTTATTTAATATCTCTGAAGCTAATTTTCCTTATCCATTAAATGGGCATAATAAGAGCACCTACCTTACAGGATTGTGTAAGAAATAAATCAATTCCTGTATATAAGGTGATCTATAAGTGAGAGTTATTACCAGTGATCAGAGAGAAAAGGCTCAATGAGGAGATGGGAGTTTGATTAAAATGGGAGCTAAAGGAAAAGTTTAGGGTCATTGGTGAGGGAGATGGGGTCTCAAGGAAAGGATTGGGAACTCAGAAAGGGTGCTGAGAATTTAAGGGGGCCAATGAAGCAGCAGTAAAGGAATAGCAGGTGTGGTAGAGGTGGATGAGGGATTAAGGGAGGGGACTAGGGGTTCATACAGGGGTTTAGGGCTCTGTAAGGTTCAGTGAGGTGATAGATTCTCAGTAAAGGAGATGAGTGTTCAGTGAGGATGCTGGTCTCAGTAAGGGGAATTGGGTCTTAGAGAGTGGAAAAGAGTCCAGTGAAATCATAAGGATGGGGCTCAGTGATAGGCTGGCATGTCAGTAAGGGACACAGTAACCAGAACAGGGGTTCAGTTGGGGGCTGGAGGCTTAGTGAGGATTATGAGAGCTCAGTGAAGGACTTAGGGCTCAGTGCATGGGATGGGGGCTCAATGTATTGGATGAAAGCTTAGTTAGGAGGATAGGGAGCTCATTATGGGCATAGGGGCTAAATGAGAATAATGAGGGCTTATTGGGGGAATTAGGGCTCCAGAAAGCATGGAGGCTCAGTCATGAGGATGGAGGTTTGATGGTAGAATGAAGACTCAGGAAAGAAATGGTGAGTAGAATAGGATGTTCAGCCTACATCGATCCCATTTGCTCCCCTTCCTCCCCTTATTAATCCATGCCCCAGTTTCCCCTGGGATGTTCCCACCTTCCACACAATTGGTGGAAAAGAAGGTGATGTTCCTGGTCTCCAAGGGGTTGTCATGTGTACAGTCTGGGGATCGTGTCTGGGGCTCAGATTCGCCAGTCAGAGAGGAATTATCCACCTGGAGAGAAAAGTGCAGTAAATGAGGAGGGATCATCACGCTAGGACCATTGGTGTGGGAGGAAGGTAAGTTGTCCCTGAAGAGGTAGGGAGTCCTGAGGGGCAGGGATACCCTGTCCCTAGGACTCTCAAATGCCAGGGAGCCCCCCTGATGGACTAGGGTCTGGGACACATAAAAGTATTGGGCGTGGAGAGAAGAGGCTTCTCCTGAGGCTGGGGATGGGGACTCTGGCTCACCTTGCAACCATGTGCTGAGATGATCCTGAGGTCAGCTGGGACTCGGTCCCCACCCTTGATCTCAACGAGGTCACCAACCACCACCTCTTCTGCATTTACCTGCATCTTCTCTCCCTCTCGGATCACCAAGGCTTGCTGTAGGAGGCCCGGAGGTGGGGGGAGGAAGGCAGATGGGGAGAAGTTAAAACCCTTTCATATCTGGTCCTCCCCCTAGCCTATGGCCTCATACTGGATGCATACCCCTCTGGGAGTCCTCCAACCTCTCTACGAGAGCCTTTCCTTGTCCTCTAAGCCTCACTTCCAGGTTTCCCCCTCTCTGACTAGTCTCCATTTTTAGCTTTAGCTATTCCAGACTTTCCCTTCTGTTCTTCAGCTAGTGTTATAGGCCTCACCCACCCAAAGCTCCACCTATGACCAAGATCAGAGTCGTTGCCCCAACTCAACCAGGCCCATGGATGTTCCTTGTGCCTTGTGCCTGCCCCAGCCTCAGGGACCCCTGACCTGAGGGACCATGTTCTTGAAGGATTCCATGATTTTGGAGCTCTTAGCCTCCTGGTAGTAGGAGAAACAGCCGGTGATGATAACCACAGCAGCCAAGACGATGCCCAGATATAGCTAAGGGAAGGAAGTCACCCACTGGTCACAGAGATGTTCCATTTCACATGCAGGGCCCATGCTTTGTGTTTCTTTCATGACCATTCTTCTGCATGAACCATGTCCCTGGTGTATTCCATGCTATATCCCACATGGAGGGATGTTTGTCTCCTGATCACCCTCTGTCCCATTTTCATTCACATTTGCTATGTGAATGAACATACCATGCCTCCTGTCTGCCCCAAGCCCATCTCATACCACATTATGTAGGACTGAAAGAGACCTAGAGGTTCCCTCTTCTAACCCCCTCATTTTAAAGACAAGGAAACTCAAACCTAGATAGTATAAGTGATTGACCTGTTAGCACACAATTTCTGAGTACTAGGGCTGAGGTCTGAACTCTTCCAACTCCAAATCCACTATGTTCAACTACCTTTCATTCATAAGCCCATGTCCTATTTCCTGTGTATGCATTGCACATGTATGTATCACACATGTGCATGTCTGTGTTGCATGTGTTTGGGTGTCGCACATGAAAATATGTTCCATGTCCTGTGTGTCTCCTGATTAAGCATGTCCTTCATTCCCGATATGTGTCCCATGTCCTCAAGTTCCTGTGTGTTCTCTAAGTATATCACATATCTCATGAAGTTCTCCCACACAGACAACTCCCCATTCCATGTGGGCCGTGGGTGAGTCACATGGACAAGCATGTTTTGCCCCCCCCCCATGTCCTTTGAGTGTCTCTTTTGTATGAGTCTCCCATACAGCCCACCTTCTCTATGCATCCATCTCCCATGTCCCATGTTTGTCCCTAGTGTGTCTCTAGCACCCCATACAGGTCTCATGTAAGTTCCAGCCTCCCTATACTCACATTGTCTCCTGCAGGGTCGTCCTCAGTGCCTGCCTGGATGCCGTAGGCTAGGAAGCATAGAATAGCCCCAATCCACAGAAGGATAGAGAAGCCTCCGAAGAGCTGTCGGCAGAACTTGACCCATTCTGGGGTGGTGGGTGGAGGCGTGAGGGCGTTGGGGCCATCTCGGGCCAGGATCTCCTGTGCTTTGCTGTGGGTCAGACCCTAGAAGACAGGAATCTCAAATAGATCAGCCCTGCCTTCAAGAACCCTTGGTGTCCCAGTGCCTTGTGCTCAGACCTTCAAGAGGGGGGGGGGCCAGAACCGCAAACCCTCCACCTATTAAGGGTCCCAGGGATCTCGGGCACCGGTCCCTGCCCTAGCCCTTCTCCTCCCCCACTCTCACCTCCCCAACCATCCCCAGGCATCTGCTGTTCTTCCCCGAGCAGTCCAAGGGCATCCCAGCCTTACCTGTACACAGTCTGTGTTGTATTTCCGACAGACCTCTTCCACAGACATCTTGTGCTCTGTCTAAGGGACAAGAGAAGGGGGAGTTCCTATCAGGCCTAACTGGCCCAAGAGTGCAGGGCCCAGGAGAAAGAGGGTGGGGTGGAAGAGGACTGCAGGCTAAGGAGGTGGCCTGAGACGACCCCGGGAGGGGCGGAGCCTCAGAAAGGACAGGGAAGGTAAGGGAAATCAGAGGCTTCGAGATTTAGAATGGAAACCTTCGATTGCAGGCCCTCATTTGACAGCTGAGGAAAATGGGACCCGGGGAGGGAACGAGACTCGCCCAAGGTCATATCGTTCAGTTAGGGGCGGTTCCAGATCTGACTCCACAGCAGCACTAGGCCAAGGACGGGGGAGACTTGGGAAGGGGTGGGCCCTGGAGGAAGGGGCTCCAGGGATCACGGCTTACCATGGCCACCTCCTTCTTGAGGTCGTCCAGGTCCCGGCGTTCCTTGCTCGCCTTGCCCTTCTTGGGCGAGCCCTTGTCATCTTTCTTGTCCTGCGAGGTGGCGACACGATAGCTGTCAGAATGGCCGCGCTGCGGGCGAGAGGAGGTGACAGGGAGGGGCGCCCCCACAGCGCCCTGCGCCTTGCTCCCGCCGGCCTCAGCTCTAGACCTCGCAGGCAGGCTTTGTCTCGACGTCCCTCAGATGGTCTCTCCCTTCTCTTTGTCTCTCCTGCGGTGTGTGTGCGTGTGTGTGTGTGTGTGTGTGAGTGTGTGAGTGTGTGAGACTGTATGTATGTGTGTGGGCTGTTTCTGCCCTTCTGTTTCCGTTTCTTTCTTTCTGTCTTCCTCTACCTCTCCGACTTTGTCCCTCTTTCTCTCTGTCTCTGTCTTTAGGTCTCTCCGACTGTGTCTCTTGTCTCTGGACCTCTTTGTATCTCCTGCTCTCTCTGTGTCTCTCTCCCTCTGGATGTCTCTCTGTATCTCTGTCTTCTTCTCTGGGGCTCTCATGTATGTGTGGATGTGACTGCTTCTCTGTCTGTTTCTCCCGTCTGTGTTTCCCTCTTCCTCAATTTATGTTTTTCTGTCCCTCTCTGAGTATCTCTTTTGGTCTCTTTTTTCTCTGTGTCTATGCCTCTCTCCCTCTCAGTGGATCACTCCCTTTCAGCTTGTCTCTCTGTCTCTGTCTCTCCCTTTCTGCTTCTTTTTCACTCTTTTGCTCTGCCTGTGCTTGTCTCTCCCCCTCGCTATGTATTGTTCCCTGATTTCAGGCCCCTTTTCTGTCTCTATCTCTTTTGCTAAGTGTCTCTGTCTCCGTCTCTCCCAATGGCACATTGTCTCATCTTTGTCTCTGGGTCTCTGTTTCCCTATCTGTTGGCGCTCAAGGATCTTTCTCATTTCATGTTTCTCCCCTCCCTCCTCAGCTCCAGTCCTCCCCTCCCACCCCTCACCCCCGCAAAGAGCATATGAAAATCTAGTCTGAGAGATAAAGAGAGACAACAAGAGACAAAAGGAGAAAGAGAGACCGGTGGTCAGAGAGATGGCAGAAGTAAAATGAGGTGGGGGATGGGGAAGACAAAGGGGGGAGGGGCAGATCCTGTCTTTTCCTCTCCAGCTGGGCAGGATCCCTAAGCTCAGAGGAATCCAGCCCAGCCCAGTCCTTCTCAGGCCAGCTCATCGGCTTCAGGGATGCTAATCCCTTGGTGACCTTGCAGAGAGAAATAGGAAGAGGAAAAGCAATCTTCCCTCACCACCACCATACACACACACACACACACACACACACACACACACACACACACACACCTAACCCTTTCCAGATCTTTGGGTGCTGGGACGAAAGATGCAACTGACTGACCAGGGGATACTTCCTAGACCTCTCTGTGCCTCAATATCCTCACCTGTGAAATGGGGTCAGTTGTTGAACTAGATAGATTCTGACATTGTATGACAAGAAAGGACATAGAAAAGGGCAGAAGGGAGATAGGCCAACCAAAAGAGGCAGAAATATGGGAAGGGAGGAAAGGGAGGGGCAGAGAAATGGAGAAAGGCAAATAGAGATAGAGGGGGACAGAAAGACAGAACCAGGGAAACAAAGGGGAAAAGAAGAAACAAGAAAAGGCAGAAACACAGATGGACATTGAAAGTCACAGAACCAGAAGAGACACATACAGTAAGAAGGATGCAGAGAAAGAAAGAGATGGACACAAAGATAATGGAAAAGGGGGAAAGGCAGAGAACGGCGAGGTAGCTATAGAAAGAAGTGGAAAGGAAAACAGAGACAGATACAGAAAGAGTCAGAGAGACACAAGGAGAAATAGGGAGGCAGAAACACACAGAGAGAAAGGAAAATAGAAACAGAGATAGACCAGGAAAGAAGAGGTAGAGATGTAATATGTTCATATTTATATGGTGATTTACAGGAAGATGGAGACTCATTGAGAGATAGAGAAAGCAAAATGGGAGGGAGAAGCTAACTGTCAGTGTACAGGGAAGAGGAGGACGAAGAAGTCTAGAAGGAGGGGAGGCCTGGCCTCTGGCCAGCCCTGCAGCAATACTGCGCCCTAGGAGAGTTGGGGCACTGAAGCTGGGCATTAATGAAATCCAAGGACTCAGAGTCCCCACAATACACAGGGAGAGATAGTGACACGGGAAGGGTAGATATCTGGAAAAATAGAAAATCGGAGAGAGATAGGTAGAGAGGAATTCAGATGCTGAGTGACTGTGAGAGGCAAAGTCAGAAATACTGAAAGGCAGAAGTAAAGAAAAAAGCACAAGAGAGATGGAGAGGCAGAAAGGTGGAGAGAAAGAGAGAATCAGAGGGAGCCCTCTAGAGGAAAAGACAAGGGGATGAACGATGGGGGGATGCAAGTCAGACCCTGAATTCCAGTGTTTCATTAACACTCTCCCCAGCTCCCTAAACCTGGGAGCACAGGTTGGAGTGCATTGGACTCAAATGCCAGGATCCCTGAGGTAAAGGGGACTGGGGGATAAGGACATCTGGGAAGTCTTCTTGAACAGGGGGCCCAGGAGACAAGGCTAGGAGGAGATGGGATGCCTACTCAGGCTGAGAAAAAGACACAGATGGAGAAACAGCAGGGTACAAGGAGAGACTGAGAAGGGGGAGGAGGGGAAGAGAGGAGGAATACAGCAAAGGACAGCCCAGGGGATACCCAGCTATACAGCTCCTACCTCAGTGTGCATGTGTGTGTGTGTGTGTCTGTGTGCATGTATGTATGTTTCTACTTGACTGCATTGCTGTCTCTTCCTTAGTTTTTCCTGTCTTTGTATCTGTCTCTGAGTATCTCCATTATATCTTTTGCTAACCTCCCCTTCTTCCCACTCTCTCTGACCTTCAGATTTCCTTTTCCCTTCCTTTATCTCCTAAACTTTGTCCTTCAACCTTTCCCTTCTCCTTGCAGAAATGTGACTCTGGAGGCAGAGAGAGACTGATAGACAGATGGTGAGAGAGATGGAGAGAGAAGAAAGAGGCAAGCTAATAAGTGCAGAAAGATGGGGACTGCAGAGAAGCAATGCGGGATAGGGGGAGGGGGAGCTATTGAGACACAAGGACACAGAGGTGGAGAAAAAGGACACTGTCCCAGAGTGAGAGAGCAGTAGGGACTCAGAGACACAGGGAAACCAAGGCAGGGACACATTGTGATGGAGAGACTGAAGGACAGAAAAGCAAGACAGAGAGAAGGGAAAGGAGAAGACTGAGGAACAAAATAAGGGAGATTGTGAGGAGCAGAGGTATGTAGCGGGTGGGACTGAAGTCTGCTCTCACTGTCCCTTCCCCCACCCTCTAACCCAGTCTTGATCTGCCTCTGTGTCTTTCTCTAGCAGTTAGCCTCTTCCTTCTCTGCAACTCTGTCTTTCTCCCATTGGGTCTCCATCCCCCCCCCTCCCATACCTTATTTTAAAGCCACTCTGTGTCTATTTCCTCACGTTCTATCTCTACCACTGTCTGTCTTTCTGTGACTCTGTCTCTGTCTCTGCCTCTCTCTGTCTCTGTGTCTGTCTCTGTCTCTCTCCCTCCCTCCCTCCTTCTCTCCCTCTCCCTCTCTCTGTGTCTGTCTGTCTGTCTCTCTCTCTTCTTTCAGCTTTATATCCCTAGATTCTCTCTTGTAATTATCTGTCTTTTCCTCTCAGTCTATATTCCACGTTCTCATATCAGTCATTTTTCCCATTGTATTTTAGTCTATTTCATCCATCTCTGTCTCCTTTCAGCTTTACCTACTTGTGTCCCTCTATCCCTGTCTCTCTCTGGCAATGTCTCTCTCAGATGAAGCCTCTCTGAATCTCACTCTTCTGTCTCTCTTATTTGTAGGCATCTCACAATCACATGTCTTTGTCTCTATGTCTTCTCCAATGTCTGTCTCTGGGCCCCTCCCCCAAGTATCTCTGGGATTTTCCCTCTTTGTTATATCTATCTGGTCTCTCTTCCCTGCCCCACTCCCATTTTGGTCTTTCTTTAGATCCCATGATCAATTTCATTTCTTATCCATTCTCCCAATCTCCCTGTATTGCCTCCCCTCCCTCATTCATCCTCCCCCCATTTCCCTCCCCCTGTCCTGAGGCATTGGAACTCCCCCAATCCAACTTACCTGGAATCAAAAGCCCTCATTCCCTTCCCTTCCCCCCTCCCTAAACCCATTTTCATCCCCTATTCTTATCCTCCCCCACCCCAATCCCATCTCCAAGCTCATTTCCACCCGCCATCTTTATCCCACCCTCATTCCTCTTCCCACCCTCCACCTTTATCTCAACTATGGTGCAGTGTGGAAATGACTATGGTGATAAATGGACCCAGCTCTGCCACCTACTAGTCTTGTGACCTTGGGTCAGTCCCTTCACCTCTTCGGGACCAGTTTTGTCATCTGGAAATTGAAGAAACTGGACTAGATGATCCCCTTCCTGTGCTAAATTTCTTATTTTCTTAGTCTCCGGTCCCCATTCAAGCTGAGCTTTCCTGCCTCTCACTGCTTCTCTGAGCTTCTCATCTACCTGCAGCTTTCATTCTGACCCCCATCCCCATCCTCCAAGTTGGTCTACATTCCTAACTAATATTTGTGTAGCCCTTTAGGGTGTGTGTAATGCTTTGCACACAACAGCCCTGTGAGCTAAGTCGTGCAGATATTAAATATTACAGATGGGGAAACTGAGGCCCTCAGATGTGAAATGCCCAATCCAGGCACACACAGTGGCAGAACTCAGATTCGAACCCTGGCCTCTGCTAACTACAGGGCTAGAGTCCTTCCCTTACATCATGCTGCCATCCCTGTCCCCGACCCTTTCTCCTTCATCTCCATTTGTAATTCCATCCCCATCCCCTGTTCCCTATCTCCACCGCCATCCTCCATATTTGTCCCAGTGCCCATCCCCTTCCTCTTGAAGGCCATTTTCCCCAAAGCCCCCAGGCTGAGGGTCAGACAGAATGCGATCCGGGTCTGCGGAGGGGGTCAGGAAACCGAAGCGACAGCATCTGGTGGAGAGACCCACGGACAGAGGCAAGGACACACAGACAAGGGCACGGGGAAACGCAGCTCAAGCGTTCTTGGTCACAGATGCTGATCTTGCTCCTCTCCCTTCCCCCCAGGGACCCCGAGCCCGCCCCCCCCCCCCAAGCTCCTGTCATGTCCCCTGGGGCTGGGCAGCTCAGGCACGCACGGACACACACACACACACACACCCCAGCGGCGCACTGCGGAGCCCCCCACCTTGATGGACCAGGCCGCAAAGGAGAGAGGGAGGTTATTTCTGATCCTCCCCCTTAACTCCCCGACTCTGCAGCTAGAGAGGGGGATTTCGCACAGAGGCACACAAGGTCACTCAGACATACATCTCAGCCACATCCACAATCCCAGACACAGATGTCAAAGGCACTGGCTGACATATACACAATCTCACTGAGACTCACAAATATCTCAATGACACCACCTCGCCGAGGCTCAGAATGCTTCACACAGATACAAACACCATCTCACAAAGGCACCCAGCTCCACAGCCACACAATGTCATACACAGACCGTCAATGACACACAGACACAGGACATCACACAGGCTCACAATGTCACGCAGACTCACATCTCACGCTTAACTGCCCAGTGTCCCCGACAGGCCCACAATGTCAGACAGACCTACATCTAAAACACGAGCACGCACCATCACACAGATCCGAACGTGTCACACAATATCTAACAGACCACGCCACACTCACGACATCGCACACGGTCCCAAATTCCAGCCCATGGACACACAACATTGGCACACAGCCCCACAATGTCACACACACACATGCACCAAACACACACCCTCTGCCCCGTCCCGGTCCGGGCACCTACCCCCATGCTGGCGGCTTCGCTGGGCCGGGGGCCGGGGAACGGGGGTGGGGATTGGGCTGGGGACAGAGGGCTCGGGACTCAGGGCTCCGGGCTCGGGTTGGGGCTCCGGGTGCGGGGCGCGGGGTTGGGCTCGGGGCTGGGTCCGCGCGTCCGCTGCTCGTCCGCAGAAGAGGCCGCCCGCCCCCCGCCTCCGCCTCCTCATATGGCCGGGCGCGCGGGGGGGCAGGAGCCGGCCAATCGGAGGACCCGGCGGGATGAGTGGCATCCTGGACCCCGCCCCTGGCACTGCAGCTGTCGTGGCGGCCTCCGCAGGGGGGGCGGGGCGGAGGGGGGACAGCTCTGCGGAGCCCCGGCCTCGGGCGCTCGGCAAGCCAGGCTCCCCAGCCCCCGCCTCTTCTCTCTCTCCCAACCTCATTTCCCACCCCCACCACCCCACCCAAGGGGCAGCCCTGGGAACCCTCTGCAGTGCGGGGAGACACTGAACGTGGCCTGCCACCCACACGAGGCAGAGACAAGCAGAGACGCAGAGACCGCGGCAAGACCCGCAGAGATAAAGCGGCAACGAAAGATAGAGAGATGTAGGGTCAAAAAGATCAAAAGATTCACAGGAACGGTGCCAGAAATAAATATATAGGAGAAGGGACTAGACAGAGGGAGACCAAGAGACAGGGACCCAAAGGAAAACAGAGACAATGAGAGAGATAGTCAGATGCAGAGACACAGAGACAAAGACAAAACAGAGTAACAAAGATCCTGACGAGACAGAGAAAGAGAGACAAAGAGAATTACAGAGACTCAGAGAAGCAAGAAAAGACAGGCAGGACTCAGGAGACAGAGACAGAGACAGAAAGATACAGAGATGAGAAAGACATACACTGTGGGAGACCAAGACAATGAGAGACAGAGACAGAGACAGAGACACACACACACACACACACACACACAGAGAGAGAGAGAGAGAGAGAGAGAGAGAGAGAGAGAGAGAGAGAGGGAGGGAGGGAGACAGAAAGGGAGGGAGGTAGAGACACAAGGGAACAAGAAGAGACAGAGCTCAGAAGACATGCATAGAAGAAGGCAGAACCAGGGAGGGGGACAGAGATGAAGAGGTTTGTAGGGTTAGGGTTAGAGGGCCACAGACACATCATACAGAGACAAATCAGCACCTCATATGATAATATCTAGCAAACTTTCTCTAAGGGCCCTTTACCAGCTTGGGCCTTGATTCAGCACCTGGCAGAAAGACAAATGTGAGAGACTTTGTCTCTGGCCTCCTGAAGCTCAACAGCTCTAGGACAAAGGATAAGTCATTGACACTCAGAACTAAACTATTGAGTTAGGCAGGCTGTATTGCCTGTATTGTATCTGCCCCCCCCCCCCCAGCCAGAAATGGCCTTATGCCTGCTCTACACCCCCTTCCCATGTCTCTCCCAATGAACTAGTTATTTAAGGGGAACATAGATGGCAGGTACTAGAATGGGTCAGTGATTGATAGAACATTAGACTTGGAAGGATCTCAGAATTTAGGGCAAAATAGAGAATGTCAGAGCGGAGAGAGTGCTTAGAACATGGACCTTAGAACATAAAAAAAGAAATTTGGAAGAGTCTTTAGCAAATACAAATACAGATGAGAGAATTGGGAAGGGTCCTTAGAACAAAGAATCTAGAAACCTGAACTTGGATCTCGAAGGCCTTCTTAGTCCAACTCCTATCTGAACATTGAATTCTCTCTGTTAACACTCCCACCAATGGTCAGCCAGTCAATGCTTAAAGACCTCCAATGAAGAGGGGCCCAAATGTCTCCTGAGGCAGCCCATTCCATTTTAGGAGATGTTAGGAGATTTCCCATCCCACTCCCAAACATTTTGACATTCAATCTAACCTTGCCTCTTTGTAACAACTTCTGCCCATTGCTCCTGGTTCTGCCCTTTGAAGACTCTTGGGAAGTGAGAAGAGACCTATGCTGGCTTCCCTTCCACAGACTGAACATGCCCCGTTTCTTCAACTCACCACAATATGGCATGATCACTGAGATTTTGACCTTCCTGACTGCCTTCTGGACATCCCCCTTCCTGAAGTGCAGTGCAGAGCATTGAGCCCAGTCCTCCCAATGTGGCCGGCCTAAAGCAAAGATGCTCGTCCCTCCTGGTCCTGGTGACTCTGCCCCTCTCAATGCAACCTGAGGTTACCTGGGCTATCTTGGCTGCGATAATATCATTCTATGCTAAAACAAAACAAAAAGCAGTGGATAGTTAGATGGAAAGCTTCATTTTCCTATCTGAGAATCCAGTTATTCTTATTGTTCTCCCTAATTCCATCAGGGAGAAGGCATAATGAGGAAAGGAGTATTTGCTTTACTGGACAGGGCAGGGGAGGGGTAGTGGAATCAAATCCAGAGACACAGACTGGGAGACAGAGAGAAAGAAATGGAGTCAGAGATAGAGACTCAGCCAGCAAAAAGGCATAAAAACACAGAACACACAAAAAGATGAAGACAGACAGGCAGAAACAGAGGCAGAGAGGGACAGGCAGACACACAGGCTGGATGGAGAAATTCAGAGACACCCCCATCCCCAGAAAAGGCTCAGGAGCTACTGGTTGCCCAGGTAACCGTAGGCAGGCTACACTGAAGGGCTGGAAGGTTGTGGAGGGCTGTTACTATGGAGACTGGGAGGCCTCTGTGGTTCAGTTCCAGGAGGCCCTATTACTGTCTTCTCCTAGTTGTCTTAGGAGAGTGGGAAGGAGAGGCCAGAATCTCTAATGTAGTTTCTCCCTCTACTCCTGGCATTTCGTCGGGGGGGGGGGGAGGGGAGAGGAGAGAGAGAGAGAGAGAGAGAGAGAGAGAGAGAGAGAGAGAGAGAGAGAGAGAGAAATGAATGTACATTTGGAGCTGAATTGGAAGCTTGACTCTGCTACTTGCTACCCAATGGCACCATGGGCAAGTCAGTTCTATTTTCTGGGCTTCAGTTTCCCCATTTGTAAACTGAGAGAATTATACAGAAGCTTTTGACCTGTGGTGTCTAAAGGGAAGAGGGGACAGACAACCCTGAAAGAGTTGGGGTGGGAGGGGCAATATCAGCTCGGTTCTGAGGAAGCTGAGGTCTAGATTGTCTACATTTCTGAAGGAACATTGCTTGGGGAGATTAAAAGGTGAGAAATCTAGGTCCTGGGCAAGAGAGGAGGTGCAGGAAGCATGGTGTAATGCAAGTTTGATTTCAAATAAGAAGGATCTGGGTGCTGCTGGTCCATTACTCATTTGATTTCAGGCAAATCACTTCCTGAAGGACCTCAATCTCTGCAAAATTGTGAGGGGTAGACCAAGTGATCCCTATAAATCCTATGCCCCTATAATAATCCTGAGTCCATGTAAATTCTATGATTAAATTCACATGGCCCACATACTCACATGTTATTTGTCTAAGATGGAATGTTCCTAAAGACATATACACATGGTCACAGGCACATGTTTAGATACACACAGTTCCACAATAAGACACTCACATTCAAGTTCTCACACACATGCAGAAATGCATGGTGACAAACACAGAAAATACAATCCCATATAGACAGTTACATATAGGACACCAGTCACACACTCACTGCCACCAGACCACAGGAGGACTGATGACTCTGCAGCTTCCCTCTTCCCTATGCAGGAGCTGCGGTGGCAGAGAGAAAAGAGAAGGTCACAGGGACAGAATTGGAGACTTCTCAGGTTCTAGAGAACCTGGGGAAAGAGAGAGAGGGGAGCCACTGACCCTGACCCAGGGAGAGATATTCAAGGAGACAATGACTGAACAAAGGAGACATACAAGAGACAAGAACAGAATTCCTACAGGATCAGAGACTGGGAGAAAGCAAGAGAGACCTTGAGGTTCAGAACATGAGCCAGGGTAGTGTCTGCTCAGAGGGGGGACCCAGTGTGTGTGCAGGGTCCCATCCAATCTGGCTGAGGGTTCTAATGCTTATAATGTTTGAGTGGAAGAGATTTATAGTATGCAGGGAGAAATAGTGTGAGGAATTTAAAGTGTGTGGTTGTGGTGTGTAGGGTGTGAGGAATGGAGTACTCTTTTCAGAGGGTTAAAGAACAGGGATAGAGAGTGTGCTGTGGAAGGAAGTGTGGGGTTTGTAGGGTGGTAAGTAGGGTGAATCATGAACATAATTCAAGAATGTATAGTTTGTTGGGGCAGACATATGTCATGAAGAGTGTGTGGGTGATGTGACAGGTGTAGGTTGAAGGGTCCAGATGATTAGTGAATGTCTAGTGAATAAAGGTGTCTGTTGTGGGCTTGGGGGAAGGGATGAAGGGTATTTGTATTGTGTGGGGGTGGTGGATATATAATGGGAGGTCCGGAAGGTGTATAGTAGACCCACTCACTCCCAAGGTTTCTGTTCTCCGCAAATACTGGTCCCTACCCTGAAGCTGTTTCCGTCAGATTGTGGTGCTGAATGGACAGCGACCTGAGTCCAGAGCCTGAGCCAAGATGGTTTGTCTTTTTGTCCTTCACTCTCCACTGATCTGTCACTGCGATCGTCCTTTTGGTCCCTCAGCTCACTCTCTCTCTGTCCTCCACCCTCTTCCTCCCTGTCTCTCAGTTTCCCCATTTGTTCCTCAGTCTCTCCCTCCCTTATTCTCTTCTGTTCACTGGTTTTCGTCCTTTCTCTACGATCCTTTGTGTCTCTGTGTCACTCTATCCTTTCCTCCCTGTGTCTTGTACTCTGCCCACACCAGTTTCTGTCTTTCCACTTCTCCATGCCCCTGTCTCTCCAGCCTCTCTCTCCTTTCTCCTCGATATGACCTTCACTTGTCCTTTCCTTGCTGCAGTTAAGTTTTCACAGAAAAATACTAGAGGGTTGTGAGGATGGAGGCGGGGCCCGTTAGAGAGCTCCCTCCACCCACCCCAACTGGGGAAATTATGATCTTGCTCCTCTTCACCCCACTCCCTTTGCTATCTAGACACACAGACAGTCACACTCATATGGAATATCCCCAATTACACAATCTCACAACAAACCACGCGTGGAAACACACAACAACATCACAAAAGGAACATACACAAAGCACACAGTTACAACCATAAGTATTCATAGAGCATGGGCCAGCACATTCAGGCATATCTCGCTCACATCTATAAATGCTATGTTCATAACACAAAGTTACATTCATGCTAAATATCCAAAGCAGAGCACCCACAAAAGCCATGTTACACACAAATCACACACATTATGAAAACAACAATCGTACATGTCACATGTCACATAATGTCACAAGTCACCCACACACTCTGCAAACACTATCACACCCAATACCACAGTTAGGCACAACCCAGTCAGTCATGTTGTGAGCTAGGTGGACGTGAATGGACCACACAGCCTGCCTCTAAAGATTACTACCTTTGTGCCAAGTTTTTCATCTCTCTGGGCCTCGGTTTCCTTCTCTGTAAAATGAGGGAGTTGGACCAGATAGAGTCTGAGGTCTATTCTAGTTCTAAATCTGTGTGATCTCCCTCACTCTTTCCCTTAACATAGCGCTGTTCGGGCAGAGACCCCAGAGAGCAGCCTGTCTCTATCTTTCTGACTGTCTCCCCTCCCTCCAGCATCAACCATATCCCTCGGTGTCTCTGGGCACTCAGAACCAGGGACAGAAAAGAAGGGCGGGGCTAAAGTCAGACTCTCGGTTGCCTTGGAGACGGGAGCCCCACCCACCCACCCGGGGGTGGGAGGAAAGGCAGGTCCCGCCACGCGACTGCGCTGAGAAAGAAGACTTGACCCGGCAACTCCGCCCCTCTTTGCCTGCTTTTCTGGAAACCTAGAATATGTGACTGTGGGGGCAGCAGCGGGAGAAACCTGCATCTGATTGTCAGGAGACTCGGACTCTGGTTCTGGCCTTGCTTCTGGCTTGGCCGTGACTTAGTTTCCTCTTTTGTCAAATGACTGGAGCAGGGGAGGTGGGGTGGTATGAGGAGAAGGACAGAGTGGGGAAATGACTACGTGACTGTCGGGCCCAGGGAGAAGAAAGGGACAGAGACCGGAAGGTACCAGTTCTCACGGAGCAAGTCCAGGATGGTCCTCAGCTAGGCCCCCAATCCTCCCTCCTGGCTCCTTGGAGAACCAAGTAGCCTCATCCCTTCTCCTCCATATCCTCAGGAACTCAGGCGTCCTGATCTGACCCAGAGACCTTGAGGACCCCAGGTGTTCCGATTTCTCAATCTCCATCCTGTATCATAGTCGTCCATCTGCCCCATCACTCCCCGCCCCCCTCAGCAAAAAAGGCTCAGATGTCCCCAAGGGTTGAGGTTTTCTTTGATTTTTTTTATTCCAACGGGAACAGGGGACTCGGGAGAGGGAGGGACAGGGGACCACCTACCCCCTCCCTAGGGAGTGTCATAGAAATCCGGGGGCTTCTCCCCAAAAATAGAGAAAGAGACAGAGACAGAAAGCTGGGTCGGAGGTCACTTCACCCTCCTGCCCCAGGTTGGGCATTTGAAAGTGGGTCCCCAGGGCGTCCCCCAGCCATAAGGAAGGACCCAAGCATCCAGGCTCAGGGCCTTCACCTCCGAGATCGACTCCTGCTCTCCGTTACGTCTTCACCAGTCCACCAGGGGGCTCCAGAGGGCAAGAGACCCCACCCCCACCCCTATCCCGCTCTCCCTCTCGGGCCTGTCTGGCTGACAAAAGGCCAGGTCTTGGGAGTCCAGAGTCGGAAATTCTCTTTCCGTGATGCTCCCTCCAGTGGAGGGGGCCGGGGCCTCAGCCACTTGGGTTCCCCTTCACCTAGGTCACCCAGCCGCCTGGGTCGCATTCGCGAGAGCCGCCGATAGGCTTCTTGGTCTCTCTCTAATCGAGGTTGCACCTCATGGGGTCAGGGGACCGGACGCCTAGGTCCTTCTCAGTCTCGGCTGCTCATAAGCCTGAGTTCTCCCCGAAGCCTGAGTTCTTGAGCTGGCTGCCAGCCCGCCCCATGGAATGGGGGCGGTCACTCTTGCTCGGACAGCTCCCGGGGTGCCGGAGGCCCCGGTCGGGGCCTCGGGGGGCTGGTGGTCTCGGTCGGGGGAACCAAGCCCCGAGGGGGCCCCCCGCCTGCGGCCCGTAGGGCCTGGATGCGTCGGCACTCGTGGCAGACGCGGACATGGGTGCAGCCGGCCGGGGCGGGAGCCGGAGGCCGACCCGGGGGTCCAGGGTCGTCCAGGAGGCGCTGGGGGCCCCCGTGCCCCCCGCCTGAGTCTCCGCCGCCCGCGCCCGCAGAGTACAGTTTCCCGTTGCTAAGGCGCATCTCTCGGACCGCCCGCAAGGACAGAGCAGCCCGGCCCGGGACTCCCGGGTAGCGGCGACGGCGACGAGAACGGGAGGTCTTGCGGCAAGACACGGCGTGACGAAGTTCTTGCAACATCTCCTGGCAAACCGACACCTGCGTGGAAGGGGAGGCGGGGGTAGGGGCGGGAGGGGGGGAACCAGAGGAGAGGCCAGATCAGGCCTCGATCTCCGGACTGGCCCCACCCCTTTGCTCCTTTCCTCTTCTCTCATCCAGCTTCTCTCTGCTCCTCACCTCCTCTCTACCTCTCCTTTCTGCCTCTCCTCCTTGGTCCCCTTTCACCGCCTCTCTATTGTGATCCCCCTCATCTTTCTCTGACCTCTCTCACCTCCTCCTCTTCCTGACCCTTTAATCTCTTGTTTCTCCCAATAGTCTCCCTCGCTGTCTTTCTCCCCTCTCTGACCTCTCTCACCTCCTGCCTCTATTCCACGATTCCTCTCATCTTCTGCTTCTCTTGGATTCTCCTCATCTCGGCTCTAATCTTGCTGCTGTTCCCCTGCTGTCTCTTCCCTCTGACTCCCTCAGAGCTCTTTGAGGGAGGGGCTGTCCTCATTCTATCTTTGGATTTCCACTCTCCAGTGCAGCGTCAGGCACAAAGTAATAACAAGAATATTTGCTAGCATTTTTATAGCATGTGCTAAGCTCTTTACAAATATCATCTCCTTTTATCCTCAATGTGCTCATCTCCTTTTTACAGTCGGGGAAAGTGAGGCAAAATAGGTTAAATGACTTGTCCAAGGTCACACAACCAAAAGTATTTGAACTCAGGCCTTCGTGGATCATGGCCCACTCTTCTATCCTCTTCTTTAACTAGGTGCTGAAATGATTGTTGACTGATCCTTCTGTCACCTTATTGGGGATGCGTGCTATTTTTGTCCATGATTGTCCCTGTCACATACAGAGTGGGTATGATCACAGGGTCATAGATTAGAACTGGAGGAGACTTTAGAGACAATCCTTCTAATTTTACAGATGAGGAAACTGAGGCCCAGAGAATTTGAAGTGCCATTTCCAAGGTCACATAGCTAAATTCCAAAGGAACTGTGAGTGAAGTAGCACGTGTCTTTGCACTTGGGGCTTGAGGGAGTGGAGGGAGTCTTTTTTAGGAGATGAGATAAAACTTGAATCTTATGGGACAGTTCTTTCCATTCACTCCCATATCCTTTTGAGGATGAAGGAGGGAAAAGAAAGGGTAGAAACATGTGGCATAAAGAGCAGCTGGCTTCAGTGGGTCTGGGCTCAGGTTCCAGCTGTGTGGCTCATTAACCCATTCATTGAGTCTCAGTTTGCTCATCTGTGAAATGAAGAGGCTAGGCTTAATGATCTATGTGGCTCCTTCTGGCTCTGTTCGGCAAGGTTGGAAGGCGCTAGGTCATCAGGCAACTTTCTGATTGGAAGTGGGAGGTGGTGGGGGGGGGAGGGAGAGGAGGAGGGGGAGAAGGAATTGTAAAACAGATCAATAAGTTTGATCCAGAATGGCCCTGGTGGTTGAATCCCAAATCAGTTGGTGTTGGGAATTGGAAGGAAATTGTGGAACAGCAAAATTGGTAAAGGGAAGGTGGAGGGGAGGGGCAGTTGGACTCCTAGCTCAGAAAAAGTGAGTTGCCTAAGCTAGATGGAACAGTAGATAGAGTCAGGCTTGCAGACAAAAAATTTTGAATTCAAATCCTGCCTCAGACACTTGTCAGTTGTACCTCCCAGGCTTCTGGGAGGAAATCCTGTGTGTGTGTGTGTGTGTGTGTGTGTGTGTGTGTGTGTGTGTGTGTGTGTGTGTGCGTGTGTTTGTGTGTCTCTGTGTGTGTGTGTGTTTGTGTGTCTCTCTGTGTATGACTGCCAAACTTAAAGGCACAGGACCTGAGCTCAAATCCTGACTTCTCCCTGTGTGGACTTGGGCAAGTCACTTAAAGTCTCCAGAATCTAGTTTCCTCACATGTAAACTCAAGAGATTGTACTAGGTGATTCCTAAGGTCCCTCCCAGCTCCCCATCTATGATCAGAGGAGTCAGTATTCCTCTCTTTCTTCCTTTATTGAACAGAGAGCTGGCCTTGAAGTTAGGAAGCTGTAGCTTCAAGTCTTGCCCCTGACACATGATTATGTGACCCAAGGCAAAATACACAACCTCTCAGTGCTCTGGACAACTTTCTAAGATTCATTTGTATGGAAGGTTTTCACTTGTGTTGGTAGAGAAAGTTCCTTACACCAATGGAATCATAAGTACATTCCTTATCCATATTCCTGTAAAGTATGAATCCAGGAAGCCTTCCCTGACCCCCATCTCTCTCCCTACAGCAATGTGCTTCCCCTTGGGACCTCCTACAACACTTTGCTTGCAAGCTCTCTGGTATTCTTTTCCTCCCTCCATCTCCAGTTTGGACCTATGATTTCATCAGGGAAGGGAGTTCTTAAGGAAACTCCTCTTCCAACGGGGCCATCTCTGTTTGTACTGATCTATATCTTGCCACTGGACCCAGATAGCTCAGAGGAGAAAGTGAGGCCGGTGACCTTGCACAGCCCTACTTCACTTAAATCCAATTTACTTGCAAGTCCTGGCATCACCTCCCTGATGTTATGGCCCTCTTTGAGAATGAACAAAGGACAAATAACATTTCCCTCTTCCAATACAGATGGGCAACTAGGCTGCAACTGAGAGTCTGAGAGAACCTAAAGCTCTAAGAGGTTAAGTGACTTGCCCAGGGTCACAAAATCAGTCTGTGTCAGAAGCAGGATTTGAACCCCAGTTCCTCGTGATTCTGAGGCAAAGCTCTCTAGTGGATACACTGAGCTATGACTCTTGGCCAGGCAGCTAAGTGGAGCAGTGAATAAAGTATGGGGTCTTGGAGTCAGGAAGACCTCAGTTCAAATTCAGCTTCATATACTTAGTAGCTGTGTGATCCTGGACATGCCACTTAACCTGTTTGCCTCAGTTTCTCAATTGTGGAATGAGGATAATAATAGTACTTCCTCTCAGAGTGGTTGTAAGAATCAAATGAGATAATATTTGCAAATCCTAGTGCAGGGCCTGGCACATAGTAGGTGTTATATAAATGTATATTCCCTTCCCCTTCTGCCTCTTGGACTTGCTATGTTCCGTTGTATGTTATGGATATCTGTGCTTCTGCACACTGAGCTCTCAGAGCAGGCATTGGGTCATGCCTAAAGTCTGCACCTCCCCTAAGCAACATGTGGCTTTGTACACAGCAGGTGCTTAATAAATGGATACCAAATGAATGATTTCCAAGGTCCAGTAACTTTCAAAACCCCACGATCCTAAGATTCTCTCAGCACCATTCCTTCCCTGAGTGACTCAGCTCACAGCCCTCACCCCTGCTGCAGTTTATGGCTTCAAGAATTCCTCAACCAAAAAACGTCTCCCCAGGAGACTAGTGCTCTGGTACTGAGCCCTTCTGCCTTTAGCCAGCTTGGTCCACAGACGCCAGACGCACCATCTGTCTCTGGGTCGGTCCTCCGAGTGTATCTAACTTGGCACAACCTGCTAGAGTTTCTATTCCGTAAACGTAGCCCTCAAAAACCCAAGGTCACTTCCACATCCTAAGGTATCAGAGTAGGCGTTTTCGGCTATTTCCTTCCCTAATCCTCTGGCCGCCTTATTCTGATGAATTATTTCTGACTTTGTCCCAGAAATAGAGTGGGAAGAATCACTCAATTTGAGCAACTGCTCATCACCTTTTTGTATGACCGTGAGAAAATCCCATCGCCTTCTCTAAGCCTTACTTTCTCACCTGCAAGATGAAGATGATTACGGCAAAACTTACCTCCGGGGGGGGGGGGGATAAGAGCTGTACCGAGGGCAACATTAATGCAAAATTAATTTATAATTAATGTAATTGGTTTATGATTAGTGTGGTACCCTACTTAAAAGTCAACTATTATTGTTACTCTCTCTTTTCCCTGGTAAATATTTCAACCTCTTTAGGGATCTGGGATTTCATTAGTATGAGTATTCCTCCCCTGATTCGGGTGTGAGCCCCTCCAAGCTTTAGTAAATCCCTCTTTATACTTTAGCAAATCTCTTTCAAATGTAAAATGGGGATAATAATAGTACCTACCTCTCAGGGCCAGGTTTGTTGTGAGGATCAAGTGAGATAATATTTGTAAAGCGCTTAGCATAGTGCCTGCTTAGTAGGTGTTTAATAAATGCTTGCTTCCTTCCTCCCTTCCTTCCTTCCTTCTTTCCTTCCTCCCTTCTTTCATTCCTCCCTTCCTTCTTTCATTCCTCCCTTCCTTCTTACCTTCCTTGCCAAGTCAGGGACATTTGTAGAGAAGTGGGGATGTAATCGAAGGTGGAAAAGGCTGATTTCTGAGTCTTGAGATTCAAGCTGACTCAAGAAACAGGCAGATCAGGGGATTTGACCTTGAGTATATGAGGGCATGAGAAAGGTGTCATGTCTCAAAGAAATATAAAGAAATTTGTGAAAGGGGCCCTTAAGGCTAAGATTCTCAACAGGATCAGGGTAGCTGATGAGATTCAGGGAAGCCTAAGGAAAGAAAGATTGTATCTTTTATGCAAGATGAGCCAGAACTCATTGAAATGAGTGGGACCTTTGTTATAGAGGCAAAGGTGTCTGAGAGCCTAGCGCCTAGCGGGAGGAGCTGGCTCTGAAGGGGAATAGAAACCAAGAGATAGGTTTAGGTAAAACCTCCAAGACAGGAAGAGGAAGTTGGATAGGAATTGGAGGATTTAGAGATGGAAGGTACCTTAGGTCACAGGCTCAAAAATGTAAATCTAGAAGACATTGTCTACTCCAATCCCCTCTTTTTACAGGTGAGAAACTAAAGCCCTGAGATCATACAGAGAATAGACTTGCATCCAGGTCCCCTGCTTCCCGAAGCAGTTCTCATTCCCACAGATCATGCTGACTCCAGGATCATTTAATGACATATTAAGGACATGGAAACTAAAGCCATACAAGAATAAAAGAGTTCTACTACATGTCATAGAAACAGAAGTCAAATCCAAAAGAGAGTTGAGAGACCATTTAGCCCAAATCCCTCATTTTGTAGAAAGAAAAAACTAAGGTTCAGAGAAGTAAAGACCTGTAAGCCCCTGGAGGGCAGGGACTATTTCATTTTCTCCTTGTATCTCCATTGCCTAACACAGTGCCTAGACCAGAGTAAATGCTTATGGAACAACTACTATTCTTACAAAGAAAATAGAGAAATGTGGATTTTACACTGGATGGCAGAACTCCAAGGAGTTCTTCATAGGTCATGGAAATGTCATGGGGGTCTCCAGTAGTGGATTCCGGGGATCTGTGTTTCAACCTACTTAACATTCTCTTTAACCAGTGACTTGGATCATGGCACTGGTGACATGCTTATCAAATTTGCAGATGACAGCAAATTGGGAAGGAGAGCTGAGCAACTAGAAGACACCACTGGAATTCAAAAAGGTCTCAACAAGCTAATGCAATGGACTGATTTGAATAAGAAAAAAATTCAGTAAATGGTAGTCTTAAACTTCAGTACAAAAAAATCAAGTCTACAAGTACAAAGCAAGAGAGGCTTAGACAACAGTTTGTCTAAAAAGATCTGGGGGATTTGGAGGACCGAATGTGAGTCAGCAATAGGATATGGCCCTCCAAAATGCCCAACATGATCTTGGTTTGAATTAAGAGAATAGCTTCCAGGAATAAAGAAATGATATTTCTATTAACTGGTCAGACCACACCTGCAGTATTGGGTTCAGTTCTGGGCAATGGAATTCAAAACAAGGACATTTGATCACCAGCATGATGAAAGCCCTTGAGACCCTGTCATATGAAGATTTAAGAAATTGGAAGGTTTAAGAAATTGGAAATGTTTATACTGGAGAAGAAGGGCAGGGTATGAAAACTATATTCAAGCATTTGAAGGGATGTCATTTGGTGGATTTGTTCTATTTGACTCAAAGGGCAGAAGTAGAATAAATTAAGAATGCGAGTTGCAAAAAGGAAAATGTAACCTTGATGTAAGACACACACACACACACACACACACACACACACACACACACACACACACCCTTAACAACTAGAAATGTGCAAAAATACAATGGGTTTCCTCAGAATGTGCTGACTTCTCCTTTCATGGAACTCTTCAGTAAAAGACAGGGTGACCACTTGTTATGTTACAGTAGAAATTCCTCTATGGTAGAATTCAGGCTAGATGGCCAATGAGCGCCCTCCTAACTCTCAAAGTCCATGATTCTGTGGATGAGGTGACTTTCCCAACCTTGCAAGGCTATTAAATGCCAGATTCTCTGAAAGGATTATTTTCCTATTACATCACAGCTGGGCTGTGATGGACTTTGTCATCAGATCTGGGTTTCTGCAGAGTAAGGTTCTTGGTCTCTATGACTCAACAATTCTGTGTCTTATAAGCTTGGCTTTTTTTTTTTTTTTGCTCCTTTCCCTTAATCACTAGTAAAGGTCTCCTGAAAATCTCAGCCTCTATCTTGAGGGACACCTCCCCCGAAAACCAAGGAAGATTTAGTATAAGAGATTAGAGAAAACAAGCCCAGGGAACTCTAGATCTGGCCAGTCTACCTTGTACCTGAGGATTGGATTCCTTGCTCTCCTCACTTCAGCTCTGTCTCTTCTCTTTCTCTTTCACCCTTTCTTCTTCATGCTTAGGCTCCCCATATCTTTTCCTCTCTGCTCCACTTACCACCTTTGTCTTTCCACTTCACTCACTCACCTCTTCTCACTCACAGCCTCCTGGCTCACTCTCATTCTCTCTTCTCTGCTGATCCTTTCTTTCTTCTTTCCCCACTCTTCTACTCTCACTTCTCTGTCTCTTCTTTCTTTCCACTCCTCTGCTCCATCTCTTCTCTTTCTCTCTCTTTACATTTTATTCCTTCTCTCTCCACTCCCATGTCTTATTTCTCTACTGTTGCCATCCTTGTCTCTCCACATACCCTGTCCCCCATCTTCTTGGCTCCTTGGGCTCTCACCTCGTCGGACTCTGCCGACCTCCTTGTGGACCACACAAACTCCATGACAGCAACAAAGACAGCGATGATGAGGCCACAGATAAGCACCACAAATATTCCACCAATGTTCTCCATTCCTAGCCCTGGAAAGAAACAGAGAAGGGGCCAGGGAGACACCGAAGGCTCAAGAGAAGGGCAAGGGCCTAGGGTGGGGTGCACTTATTTTGGGCGGATGGAGGTAGGGGCACTGACCTTTGGCCCTATGGTCCTCCTCCTTGGGGCACCGGCCCCCCTCCCACCACTTTCGCTTTAGGATCTCCAATCGGTTGTTTTCTTGCAGTTGCAAGATAGCCAAAGTGATCTCATCCCGGAATGGAGAGCCTGGAAAGGGAAAGAGAAGGTGTTTAGGACCTTTCTGTCTTCACAAATCCTCCAGGGGCTCTTTCCTCTGATCCCTATTCTTCCCCATCTTCAATTTCCTCTCCAGTTCCTTCCCTCTCTGATCCCCCATCTCTCTAAATTCTTCTGATGCCTAGTATATCCCTCCCTCCCTTGATTCATGCTTCTTACTTTCTTCATTTTGTCTCCTTCTTCTTTTTTCCTCCTATGTCTGTATCTCCCCCATCTCCCATAATCCCAATTCTCTAATCCTCCATAGCTCCCTCCCCTTATAACTTCCTCTGTATCCCCATTCTTTCAGTTTCTTCTCTTATTGCATCTGACCAACCCAGATCTCCCTGTATCCTTTATCCTTCTATTTCTCATTCCTATTCAAACTGCATATCTACATCTCTAGTGTAGATGCTATAATCTCCATGTCTCCCATACCTCTATCCTCCATCTCCACATTCCCTAACCTCCCATCTGCATCTAGATTTTTTCATCAACATTTATTAATTACATACAACATACAAGGTTCTGTGCTAGGTTTCCCTATCTATGAGCATCATGCTAGCTATATTGTATAGAGACACTGGTTGTACATGTATAGTTGGCTAGCCCCCTTGAGAAGCAGCATGTAAAACTCTCCAATTGTGAATTCTGTGTGTCTACTCATCCCATTGGTATCAAATTTATTTCTGGAAGAGTGCACCCAAGATTTACAGGGCAGTTATTTTGTTGCTACTGCTCTTACTACATCAAATTAATAAATGTCTGTGCTTTGAGCTAATTGTGTCCCAGCTGAATAAAGGAAAAGTAAACACAGTGATGGAGACTTATGAACTAAATGTCTAGCTACATGGAACCACAGAGTACCTTTAACTTGGACTAGTCAACCCTCCCCACTCAGGACCCAACCTATAAGGGTGAGTCAGGAACTGAAGGAGACTAGAATGGGATTTCAGGGTTCATAGGAAGTTACACTATCTATAAAAGGGAGAGTTCAAGCTGTCATCAAACATTATCACACTGACTATTATGTGGTCTTTGGATGGGTCACATATGATGAATATTCCAGTACTCATTTGGCTCCCTTGACACAGAATTTCAAATTTGGAAGAAACCATACTCTTCTCTCCCAAACCCACTATGACCAATATGAAAAGTAGCTAGCCAACCTCTGCTTGAAGCCCTCCTTTGAGAAAGACCCCACCCCCCTCTTGGAGCAGTCTGGTTCTCCTTTGAATCAAGACTAAATTTTCCTGTCTGCAACATCCACTCACTGCTACTGGCTCTCCCCTCTAGAACCAAGGAGAACAGGATCACAGATTTAGAATCATAAGGGACCTCAGAGGTCATCTAGTCCAATACCCTCCTCTTACAAATGAGGTCCCCAAAAGATAAATAACTTGCTCAATATATCTTAGGTGACAGAATTAGGATTTGAACCCAGGTCCTCTGACCCCAAACATAGTTCTCATTCCATTATGCCACACTATCCTTCTGCTTAATGGTCTTTGTAATGCTTAAAGATTGCTATCCTTGTCTTCTCCACCTCTCAATCCTATTGTTACTCCTATTACCCCCATGCTATCCCCATCCACATATATCCATCTTCATGTCTGTCTCATAATCTCTATCCACATCCTTCATTCATCCTCCATCACCCTTTTCCACTCTCCTTCATCTCTCCATATTTATATCTGCCCTGTCAATTTAATCCAGTTTAACATTTTAAAGTACTGATTATGAACAAGACACTGTGCTAGGAGTTGAGAAAAGAAAGGTCAAATGAAAGCCAATTCCTGTTCCCGAAGACCTTATATTCCATTCCTCTCAATCTCCACATTCCCATTCCTTAAGCCCCAGCTCCCCATCCTATATCTTTCTATTCCATACTCTCCCCATCTTTCTATCACCCTCTATCTCCTATCACTCCATTACCCAAACTCTCCCAGTAGCTAATAGCTCAAATTCACCTTTGATGATTACCATTACCACTGTGTTACCTTAGGCAAATCACTTAAACTCCCTGGACTCAGGGTTGATGAAAGGGTTGTATTAAAGAGCCTCTAAATCCTAAACTTATGATCTATTCCCCCCCATCTTTTCCTTATCTCCACATCCTCCTGTAACTCCTATAACCTAACTTCTCTGCCTCTGTATACCCCATAGTTCCCATCCTCCAGTTCCCTATCTCAAAATCTCCATGTATCCCCCATTTCCATCTTCTAACCTTCATTTTCCCCTCTTCAATCCTCCTCCCATCTGCCAGTGCCCTATATCTATATTTTCCTATTTCTCCCATCCCTTAATCTCCCACCTCATTATCCCCTTATTTGCCTTATCTCCCCAACCCCATACCCCTACTTAATGCCCACATTCCTGGGTGGGTCTCCATGCTAAGGCCCATCGGGCCATGGCGCACCCAGTGGCATGCCGATGCCATAGCCCTTGGTATCAAGGAGGCCCCCAATCTGGGTGAGGTTGCAGTTGAGGCGCCTGTGGTACTCATTCATGGTAGATTCCAACAAGAAAGCATAGCGAGAGTTGAGGACACGGGCGATGCCTTCCTCTGTGCTCTTCACAAACACACTGGGCTGCTTGGACTGCATGTAATTCCACATCCGTTGATAAGTCTGATACCGAGAGTTCTGGCCCATGTGGAAGGCAGGGGAAAGGAACACCACATGAATGCCATGGTCCTCCATAATTTCTCTGCCCTTTCCTTCGACCCTCCTTTGCCTCTCCAAGTCCTGTTCAGTGTCTCCATCCCTCCCCTTTTCAACTAGGAACCTTCTTGATTATTTGCCTACTTCACCTTTGGTGTTCATAAACTTGTTTATATTTTGATAATTTAATTTTAATACAATTGGTTTCTTTTTAATCCAATGTATTTTATTTCATACATTAAAAAACAAGTTGGAAAAAAAAAACCTGTAGACTTCATCAGACTGACTATTGAAGAGGTTCCTGATTCACACAAACAAAAAACTCTGCCTTACTTAGTAGTCCTTTGGAAATTTGAGGCTCCAGGCCTGACTATTTCTTTCTCATAATACCACACTCCTCCCAAGGACAAGGTCATATATCCCCCTAAAAGGGGGAGGGTCCCCAAGGGCTGTGCTACATTTCCCTACTTGGACTGAGGGATTTCTGAGAGCTATGATTCTACCCCTTAACCTTGGGACTCCTGGAGGACAAGACCCCATTCTCCACCTAAGACACCTGAAGCCTGAGCTGTGCTCACCTTCCTCAGGGCAAGGGTTAAGGTATGGGCTGTATCTTCTCAGATTGGGACTCCTTGAGAGGAGCCTTCTTTCTCAGGATGGGGAGGGGTGCTCCCTGAGAGTAGGGGCCTGGTTTGTTTCTTTGCCCCCCTACAAGCTCATTGGAAGTTTTAAATCTCCACCCTCCACCCCTACTCTGACACACCCCACATCCTTGATTGCATTGGGTCAATTGATGGCCAGGTGGAGAGGAGCTAAACCTGCCCCCAGACTCTTCAGGCATCCTCTAAGAGCTGTTCTTGGTATTGAACCCAACATAATGGAGCCAGTTCCTCTGCTCAGACTAATTATGTTCTTTTCCAGGAGGGTCAGGGACTAAACGAAACACTGAGGAAGGGGGCTGGGAAAAATGAGAAAAGGGAACTACAGGGACATCTTTGGAGGTAAACCAATGAAGAAGGACAACTAGGAAATACTGAGAGAACTGGGGAAGACATTGAGGAAGGAGTCTGAGGGAGGCCACTGGGAGATTGCTAAGGGAAAGGATTAGGAGGCACTGAAGGAGGGAATTGATAGATCACTAGATGGGGGTGGGTGGGCTAAAACCAATGAGGGAGAGGACTGAGGAGATATGGAGAGAGGGGCATGTAAGACATTGAGGTAAAAGACTAGGGAAGTGGAAAATTAAGGAGAACTGAGGAGAAACTGAGGAGAGAGTGATGAGGTACACACTAGAGGAAGATAAAGCCTAGGGGTTGCTAAATTTTAAAAGTACCTGGAAAAATGTCATGGTGGAGCCCGCGTGGATGGTCCCATACTCAATATTGGTCTGGTCGGCCAAGTCATCAGCCGACTCCACCGGCACCTCCATTCGCTGCACGGTGAGAAAGGCCGCCAGGTTGGCCGTGTAGGAGGAGATGATGATGAGAGTGAAGGCCCACCTGGTGGGAGGGGGCAGTGACTCGCCCAAGTCTCCCTGCCCTGGAAGCATCAGATCCCAGGCTCCTAGACGTTTACTTTGCTCTCCAATCCCCTAGGCCCTGAAGCTTCAGGGCTCATGCATAACCCATCCCAGGGCCATATTTATCCCAACAGGGGTTTTCTAGAGATGTTGTTCCTTCAGACTAATGTGGGAAGAGCCATGGGTCTTGATCCATCTGATTTCCTGCTGGTTGCATCTTCTCTGCATTTCAGTTCCCTCAAAAGCTGGCTGGACTTGATAAACTCTAAGGCCCCAGCTCTGGAATCCTGGATTCTATGGGCTAAGGTTCTTCAAAGTTCTGATGTTCCCCATTCTAAGGACCCTATTCACCTTTTCCATTCTGTTTTCTAAGGTTCCTTCCAACTCTGATATTCTATGTTCAAAGGTTCTTCTTATCTCTGATACCCTCTGTTCTGTGTTCTAAGGTCCTTCTCTGATCTGACATTCTTGTTCTGAGGCCCCTCCCAGGCTTAACATTGTATGATGAAAAATTTTCTAGATCTCTCGCAATATATAAGAGCAGGCTATCAGGAAGGCTGCATTCTGACCCCAGAGCTGTCCCTGATACGTTGTGGGTGACTGGGTGATTTATTCTCCCTCTTTGAGGAGAATAAATAGGTTTTCCCAAATCTATAAAATGAAGATGTAGTTAATGGTCATCTCCAAGTACCTTTTAAACTGTTCAAATATCTCAGGATCCCTCTACCCTCAGCCCACCCCACTCCCTTGGCCCACTCCATCACCCATTGTGATTAGTGTCCTCACCAGACCCCGCTGACACATCTTGTAGAAAGGGCCCGAGGCATGATCTCGGAGCCCTGCTGCATGAAGCCTCCAACAGGGAACCACAAGCTGTTGCCCAGGGTATACTGGTTCTCCACCACATGGGGACGTGCTCGGAGGCACGGGTGAGGATTGTACCACTCATAGGGGCTCAGCCTGCAGGAACATGGAGAGATGGGCCATGGCAGAGATCAAGACTGGTAGCCAGACAAACAGGCAGAATGACAGACAGAAAGACAAGCAGGTAGGGGAAGAGGGGGAGCTCTTGAGGTGGGGAGATGGGATGAATGGTGCTTAGTGACCCAGGAAGAAGAAAGAGACAAGGAGAGTGAGAGACAGGAGGAGAATGACATGAATCAATAAGAAAAGAGATGAGAACAGGGACAGACAAGAGAAGGGCAGTGACAGAAACAGTAAAAGACTGAAAGGGAAGCCTTAGGAAGAAGGCTGGAGACAGATACAAGGGCTTGGGTTATGTAGTTGGGCAAGAGGGAGGCACTGACCAGGGTAGGGACAGAGAAGAGAAAAATAAAAAGAAAGATTGACAGGAAAAATACAGGAAGAGAACAGAAAGGAAGAGGTGGGGAGCAGAAACGGACAGAAACAAGAAAAAAAACACATCAAGGAAGAAATAGGGGAAAAGAGAAGAAGAGACAGATAAAGAGAAGAGACTGGGTCAGAGGCAGAAGAAACCAGGTCAGGGCAAAGGTAGAGAGGGAGGGACTGAGAGAGAGCAGGATGCAGGGAGAAATAGATGCAGAGGAATTGTAGGAGGGGCAGAAGGGAGGAAAGAGGTACATGGTGCTTGCTGAGATGGGGAGGGCCCAGGGCAGGGGCAGAGATAGAGAGAGTCTGGAGCCAGGAAAAGAGACAGAAAGGGAGGCTCAGGCAGACAGAGGTACAGAAACAGGATCCAGGCCTCACCTGGCTGCCAGGAAAAGGACACAGCTAACAGCCAGGTAAGCCAAGAGCATGAAGAGCCACACAGCAGGTGAGAAGGGATCGAGGAAGGAGAAGTAGCCAGGCTTTCGACCCTGGGGCAGGGGGGAGAGAGCCAGGTGTCAGTAATCCTAGTTCACACTCCCTCAAGGATACAGGTGACTTCATCTTTGAGCATCTCCCTCCCAAGCAACACCCTCTGAATACCCAGCTCCCGGATCCCCTACCTTCCATTTCCCAGGGAACTCAAGCATCCCAGCCCCCAAGTCTGCCTCCTCAGGAACCCAGACACTCAGTGACCTGGCCCCAGGGACCCCTACCATGTGCACTCTGTAGAGGATGCTGATCCCAAGGGTCATGAATGGTTTAGAGAAGTCTATGACCTTCTCCCGCTCAGCTGTGATTGTGAATGCAGCCACTGCCAGGTCTGCCTTCTGCTGGGGATGTGGGGGTGAGAGATAGAGACAGAATGGGGAGGGGGAAGAGAGAGACAGAGACAGAGAGACATGAAGAGAGAGAGAGAGAAAGAGAGAGAGAGAAAGAGAGAGAGAGAGAGAGAGAGAGAGAGAGAGAGAGAGAGAGAGAGAGAGAGAGA
>CM053582.1:74563356-74580471 GCA_028627135.1 Pseudochirops cupreus
CCATCTCCCCTGCCCAGACTACTGGATTCCTCTCCCTATAGCTTGACTGTCCTCATTCAGAGACTTCCCAGGGTTTCTTGAGTCTCTTGATATTCACTTTCCTCATCTTAGCACTCAAGGCCTCTGAGGTCAAAGTCTCTAGCCTTCTGTCAGGCTCATCATCCTGCCTGAACACCCTCCCCACCCTTATCTGAAGTCTTTTCAAGTCATTTTCTGCCCTAAAAATGAGAAGATTGGACCGAAAGATCACCAAGGTCCCTCCCAGCTCTGATACTCCCAGATCCAACATTTTCTATTTTAAGGTTCCTTCCATCTTCAACATTCTTTGCCCCATGGCCATTTTTGCTCACTCTATGTCCCTCTTTCTCTGTGCTCTCCCTTACTCAGTGGTCCTCCCTCCCACTCTCTTGGCCCCAAGAGCTCCCCCCGCCCCATACCCGGTTGATGAGTTCCCCAACCATTCCAGTCCATGAGCCGTTGGGCTCTGGTGCCCCATACAGCCCATCTTCCACTAGGCGAAGTCGGAAGCGAAAACGGAGTAACTCAGCCAGCTCTCGGAGCATGTCCACACAGAAACCCTCAAACCGCTCGTTTCCTGACAGAGACTGGAAGTTGGGCCTTCGCATGACATATGGATTCTCCTGGGGAAGAGGAAAGGGGAAGGGGGGGTAAATGGTCAGAGCTCAAGGCTCCAGGATCAAGGATTAGGTAAAGGCATATAAGATCAGAAATGGAAAGCCCACAATTATCAACCAAGAATTTAGGATTGAGGTCAAGGACCTGGGACCAAGGTTCAGGGATCTATGACCCAAGAAAGAGCAAGGATTCAAAATAAGTTATCAGGCAATGAAGATTAGTGGTCTCAGACTAGAGAATACCTAATTAGAGACACTCAGAAAAATAAACAGGAAAGACCACAGAGAAGTAATAGGAAAGAGCCTCAAGGTCTGGGTTGAGTCTCTTATGGGCAGGACCTTCATAGGGCAATTGGTTGGAGATACCAAGGAGTTCTTCAGGTTGATAGACATAAGCACCCCATGGTCTTTGGGGAGCAGTCCTATCTAGAAATATAAAGTTTGGTCTCTCCCAAGTTCTGCTTCTCCCCAGTCAAAGTCTCCTCCCTCTCCTCTGCCTCTTACCAAAATGGTGGTGACCACAAGGGTCTTGTTGGCTAAGGTCTGGGACAGGTTGATGTCCAGGGTGGTAGCATTCATAGCCAGAGTCCGATTGGAGTACCACACCCCGATCTGGAAGGAGGAGACAAGTTCAAGCCTGACCTTGTGAAGACAGAGGTGTCCAACACCCCCACTACCACCACATCCCGCACCCAGTCCTAAATCTTCAGGAACCCAGGCATGTGAGTCCCAAGCCCATGCCTACTTCAGGACCCAGGCATTCAATTTTAGCTCCTCCCTTCCCAGGAACTCCAGTATCCATCTCCTCCAACCCTCCCAACTTAGGTAACTCAGTGGTCAGCCCCACTCACCTCCCGATGGCCCTCTCGGGACTTCTCTAGGATCCTCAGGGTGTAGTTGGTCCGTTGACCTTTGCTGTTGAACTCAACTCGCCCAGTCAGCCCATCATACTCTACCTAGCCAGGGAGGGGAGGTCGGGGAGGGGACAGGTACGAAGGGCAGAACAGAAGAGGGCAGGAGAGATACAGACAAATGGAGACAGAAAGACAGAAATACACCCAGAAGAAGAGTCAGAGAAACAGAAACCAGAGAGAGAGAGAGAGAGAGAGATGCCCAGAAGAGGAGAGAGAAATAGAAGGAGAGAAAGAGAGGGAACAGTTCAGAGAAAGAGTAAAAGACCAACAGAAAGATAGAGACCAGTAGTGAGAAAACAATACCAAGAGGCAAAGAGAGTGGAAAATAGGTGGAGAGGAAAACCAAGAGGAAGAGACAGAAACAGAGACATATAAAGACCAAAACAGAGAGAGATGGAAGGTTGGAAATGGAGAGAGATACCCAGAGGGAAGGTAAGAGATGGAGAAGAAACAGAAGCCCAGAGAGATACATAGAAAGGTAAAGACAGAGACCAACACAGAAATGGAGACAGAAACGGTGAAAACAAGAGAGACAGAAAGGTGAAGGCAGTTAGACCCAGAGAGACAGACATGCAGAAAATAAGGTAGAGATGACATAGATCATCCATCCCCACCCCTCACCCATGGAGGTGCAGAGGGAGGAGGAAACATAGAGATAGACATATAGAGACAATCATATAGATGCTCACAGAACGGAAATGTCCAGAAGGAAGTGATAGTGTCAAAGGTAGACACAGGCCAAGAAAGAGAAGAGTCCCCCATGGAGAAAATTAGAAATACAGATGGAGAAAAACAGAAAGAGATGACCCAAAGTGAGATGTAGAGATAGAGACAGAAGAGAAATACCCCAGTGTACACACATAGAGACAGAAAGGAGGTACCCAGAAAGCCCAAGACATAGGCCAAGAAAGAGAGGAAAGCAGGGATGGGCACACAATAGGCTTTCCCACCTCTCAGCCCCAACCCAGCCTCATCCTCATCCCCAGCCTGCTAGCTCACCATTCGAAGGTAGTTCATGAGGCTGGTTCCATGAGGCCAGATGTTGGAGGAGGAGCAGGCCAGGGGTTTCACACCAATCTCCTGGCTTCGATTCAGCTCCCTCACAGCGCTCACAACCACATGCACAGCATCAAACATCAGGGCTGCAGACAACTGGAGTGGGGAGGGAGGGAAAGGAGCAGGGGAGCTCAGCAAGAACAAAGCCTGAGCCGAGCCCCCAATCCCTGCTCTTCCCTGAGAGCTTTGGAGCCCCTCCTTTCATGCTTCTCTTTTCCTCCTTCTCTCCCTCTCTTTATCTCCTCTTCCCTCCTTTCATCACTCTCCCTCTCCCTCTCCCTCTCTCTGCCTTCCTTTCTCCCTCCCTATATTGCCCTTTCTCTCCATCTCTTTCTCTGTCTTTCCTTATCTCATGCCCTCCACCTCTGCCCCATTCTGCCTCCATCACTCCATATCCTTCCCCTCCCATTCCTCTTTTTCTCTGTCACTTGCCTCTGTCTGCCTCTCTCTCTCAATATCTCTCTCCCTCTATCTCTCTCTCTCCTGTTATCTCTCCATCCCTGTCTCCATATTTATCTTTATGACTCTGTCTCCCCCTCCTTTGCTTTATATCCTGGTCTCTTTCTTTCTGCCTCCATCTTTTTCAAGTTAAAATTATTTTTGTTCAATTAACAAGCATTTGCTTTCTCTCCCTCCAACATCCCCTCCCTGCTAGAAAAAGGAAAGGAAAGGAAACACCTTGTAATAAATATTCCATCTCTCTCTATTTCTGTCTTTCTTTCCCCAGGTCTTTCAGACCAGCTGTTCCATAGACTGAAGGAGAGGCCAGGGTTATTTCTGCATTTCTTGGAGTATCCATGGTATGTGTCTGTTCATATATATATATATACATACATTTGGGTGCATGCATTTCATGAGGCTGGGTTCTTTCTATATTTGGGTGTATCTGTGTATGCCTCAGGAATTGTGTGTGTGTGTGTGTGTGTGTGTGTGTGTGTGTGTGTGTATGAGAGAGAGAGAGAGAGAACAGACAGATAAGAGACAGAAGAGACAAAGACAGAGAAAGAAACAGAAATAGAGAGACAGAGAAAGATAGACAAAGATAGAGAAAGAAAGGAGAGACAGAGAAACAGCAGTAGACAGAAAAAGTTGGGGATGAATGCACCTGAATGTTTCTGCAATTATCTTGCTTGTACATGTCTGTCAGGGGTGTGTGTGTGTGTGTGTGTGTGTGTGTGTGTGTGTGTGTCTAGGAAGTAGAAAAGACAGAGGCTCACCGCTGGACCAGGGTACATGCTGGCCTCACAGTTCTCCCTCCAGGACATGTTGAGGCTCCGAACAAACTCCAGGTAGAAGGGGTGGGAGGTGTTGAACATGGAGAAGCCCAGAATGTTGGATGAGTCCTCCACAATGCCATCCAGGTGGAGAATAGGGAAATCCTAAGGGCAGGGAGGGGGCAGAGGGTCAGGACCCAGGGAAGGAGAGGCTCAGAGCCTGAGACAAGGGGAAGGGAGGCTCAGAGTCTGAGATTGGGAGAGGCAAGGCTCAGAGAGGGAAACTCGAAACCTGGGCACAGAGAAGGGGAGGCTCAGAGCCTTAGATAGGGAGAGGATGGCTCAGGCTCCAGGACAGAGAGTCTGGAAGTCATAGGAAAAGGAAGTAGTCTCAAACTCTAAGACAGGGAGAGTATGCTTAAAGTTTGAAATAGAAGGAAGAAACTTAGGGGCAGTGGGTAGATAACTGTGAAATGGTGGGTCCGGGGAAGAGGCTGGTGGGCAAAGGCAGGGGACAAAAGGGGGACTCACCATGGTTGTGAGGATGTATTTATAAAACGCTGAAGTCATCCCCAACTCTGAGGCCTGGAGGCAAAAAAGGCAGTGGGGACAGGGGAAACAAAGACACAGAGACATACAGATGGAGACACCAGGAGAGATGGAGATACAAAAACAGTAACAGAAAAGAGATACAGGCAGAAAGAAAGATAAACATTGACAAAGAGATGTGGGGGCAAAGATATAAAGGCAGAGACAGAGAAAAAAGTAGAGACACAGGGAGAATTAAAACCAAAGACCAAAATCAGAGAAATCACCAAATTAGAAATACCCAGATAGGAACATAGGCATAGCGTTAGAGGCCAAGACAAAAAGATGGGCGGAATTGTCAGGGGATGGCAGAGAGACAGTGCTGGGGCGCGTGAGGCAAGCCAGGTAAGCTCTCTCCCCATTGCCTGTCCCCCAGCTCTACTCTCCACTCCTCTCGGAAGTTGGAAAAACAAGGAAGGGGAAGCTAGAACAGGGAAGAGACATTTCAAAGATCAAAAACCCCACTTAGGGAAAATGCAGAGAGGATGCCTGGAGGCTAAGGGCAGAGGGGCACAGGTGGACTCACAAAGACCTTTCTTCTATGCCATCCCAGAAAGCCAAGATGAACACTTCCATTTGTATCTGTTTCCAGTGTGCCACATATTGTACAGTTTGAAAAGCAATCCAGCTCTCCCCCTCACTGTCCATGTCTCCCTACCCTCTCCCTCAGCTACCCTTCTCTGTCCCTCAATGTCTTCCTCCTTCTGCTCCTGTCATCCCTTCTCTCTATTTCAACATCTGTTTTCTGCTCTGTTCCTCAGTCTTCTCCTTGATGTCTTCCTTCATCCTTTCTTCCTCTTTGTTTCCTTCTGCATGTACCTCAGCTCCTTCCCTTAGTGCCCCTGAGTCTGTTCCCCTTTTTGCTATTCCTGTCTTCTCTTTCCATCTCCCACTTTTTCTATCTCTTAGTCTTCTTCTCTTTGTCTCTCGTCCTCCTCTTTGTCATTCAATCTCAGCTTCTCCTTCTCACCCACTGTCTTTTTTCTGTCTCCCTTTTAACCCTCAGTCTTTACTCTCTGTCTCTCATTCTTCTTGTCCCCGAACCTCTCCTTCTCTTTCTCTGTCTCCCTCCTTCGTCTCCATCAGTCTTTCCCTCTTGGTCCCTCAGTACTCTTCTCTACAGAACCGCAATATCTCAGAATCAGAAGGGACTTCTAATGCTGTCCAGTCTAACCCACTCCTGACCAAGAATTCTCTCAATTCCCATTAAGTGACCATTCAGTTTCTGTTGGCAGACCTCCAGTGATAGGGAATCCACCATCTCCAGGGGCAGCCAATTCCACTTTAGAACAGTTCTTATTCTTAGGAAATTTTTCCTCCCATCCAGCCCAAATCAATCTCAACAATCTCCACCCACCACTTCTGACTTTCCTCTCTGGGGCTTTCACTTCTCTGGTGGTCAGAAGATATAGTGTCAAGAAATGTAGAATTCTGTATAAGGATCCCTGAGGGCTACTTATTTACTTAGAAGACCACGTATTAACATTTCTATGTTCTATTGTATTTTTATTTATTTTGTTAAATATTTTCCAATTGCATTTTAATCTGCTCCTGGCTGACCTCAGGGGGGTCTGAGGCTGCGGTCCTGCTGCTGAAAGTGTATTTGGCACCTCTGGTCTACAGGACTTTCACTATCCCAACCATTTCTTAGATGGCTCTGTTTGTTAATGTCTTTCCTAGAAAGTGGTACCCAGAACTGAGCACTTGTGACTTTCATTTGCCTTGTTGGATGCTAAAACACCTTAATCACAAAGACTATCATTTAGCCATAGTTTGTCCTCGAAGCTTGGACCTAGAATTTGAAGAACCAAGTTTGAATCCAGCCTCAGACACTTTCTAGATTGTAAACCCAAACCAATCACTTAACCTTTATCTACCTCCATTTTTTTTCATCTGTAAATTGGAGATAATACACCTCCTACCTTCCCAGGCTGCTTGTGAGGATCAAATGAGATATTGTCTGCAAAGCACTTTGCAAACCATGAATATGAATAATAGTTATTATTCATATTATATTGATCAAATGAAATTTTATTAAATTTAGCCAATTATTCTAATCTGCCTAAATCTTTTTGGGATCTTATTCACTTAGCTATCCCTCCTGACTTTGCGTCTTCTGCAGATTGGATGAGGATACCAGCTATGAGTTCAGAACATTAACAGATTTAAAAAAAGTGCTAAACAGCCCAGTGTCAAGCACAGATCCCTGGATGCCTTTATTAGAGACCTCCCTCCAAGCTGACACCGAGCTCTCAATAGCTATTGGGGGGGGGGGCAGTCTTTCAGCAAGTTCTGAATCCCATTCTCTCTATCTCTCTCTGTTTTTCTGTTGTCTTTAGTCTTGTTTCTCTGTGCCTTATTTTTCCTAAATAGACTGTCATAAGAATAGCTAGCTACCTTTTATACTGAGCTTTATGGTTTGCAAAGCCCTTTCTTTACATACATAACTTCACTTTCCCTCTAGACAACCCTGTGCTATTATTATACCCATTTTACAGATGAGAAAACTGAGGCTGAAAGAGTGACTTGCCCATTGTCATACAGCTATAGGTGTCTGAGGCAGGATTTGAACTCAGGTCTACCTGATTCTATATCTCCCACAATAGCACCACCTAGCTTCCTCTGCTGTCATCTAGCTCATATATCTCTCCATCTTGTCCTCAAAAATATCTTGACTTCGTCAAATGTTTTGCTATAATCAGAGTTAATTATTCAGCATTCCCCTACCAGTCTAGCCAATCAGTCCAATAAAAAAAAAAAGCAAATGAGTTTCCTCCAGTGTGACCAGTTCATTATGAAATCATAATTGATCACTGCTTCCTTCTCTGGGTGTGCACTAACCATCCCTTTTACAAAACATCCTAGCATATGAGCAGAAACTGAGCTCCAAAGCACTAGTCAATAATGTACTGACTCCATCTTCCATTTCTTGAAAGCATGGACATTTGCCCTCTTACATCCTTGTGGGACCTCTCCGGTTCCTCATAACCTTCCAAAGGCTTCAAGTCATGCCTGATCTCCCTATTCCTCTCTCTATCCCTCCCTCCATCCTTCAGCCTCCTTTCTTTCTGTTCCTCAGCCTTCCCCCTTTTTCTGTCTCCGGTCACCCTTCCCCAGTCTGTTCCCCGCCTCAACTCATCTCCATCATTTTTATACCATGTCTTTTATGCCAGTGATTTCATGTTCACATCAGCCCTGGGCATCAGTAGTCATAATTTTTCCTTTACTATCAGTGAGGGAAATGAGACCCAGAAAAGGAGAGGGACAAGCCAGAAGCGCAACCAAGGTCTTCCGACCTCTCAGTTGGAGTCTTTTTAAATTTTTTTTTTTTAGGGTAGTGGGTCATAGCTCTGAAGCCAGAAGACCAGGGTCAAAAGGGGGGAGAAAGCTGGAAGTTAGGGGGAGAATGACACAGACCTTCTTGAGGATGAGATGAGAGATAGAAGCATTGGCATCGATGATGATGGTGGAGACCTTGTCGTCCCGAATTTCTTTGAGCAGAGGCGTGGGGTCCCGGCTTTCATCAAGCATCCGAACTGACAAAGTCTCCTTGGAGATCAGGAAGCCTCTAACCAGCTCCTCCAATCTTAGCAGACCTAGGGGGAAAAAGGAGCAGGTTTGAGGTTAGAACTCCTGAAGCCTGAGAGGGACACTGAGGAGGCAAAAGAAGGGTCAAGTGGCAGATGACAGACTGAGAGCCTGGACATCTGAGTACCCAGGGGGATGGGGACTTGAGTTCCCACTGAGAAAGGAAGGCAACTGAGGAAAGATAAGCAGGGGTGCCCAGAGAGGGACTGGGAGCAGAGATCGTGCTTGAGTCCCCCATGGCAGTGTTCCCTCCCTCACACTCCACCTTATGGCAGGGACCCCTCCCTCACACTCCACCTTATGGCAGGGACCCCTCCCTCACACTCCACCTTATGGCAGGGACCCCTCCCTCACACTCTGCCTTATGGCAGGGTCCCCTCCCTCACACTCCGCCTTGGCACAGATGAGGCTGGCTGAGGGATAGTTGAAGGATTTGAGGATTCGGGAGACAGCCAGACTGACATCCTCATTGCTGGGGTATAGACTGACGGAAGCAAACCGAAGGTACTGGAGTCGAGGGGTCTCCTCTGGGCCCACCTTAATGTGAGGGATCTGGAGAAGGGGACAGAATAAAGTCTGTACCCCTCCCTCCTCAGCCCTGTCCCCTCAGCTCCCAGCTGCCCCATTGCCCCTTACCTCCTTCTCCCCACAGATGTGACTGACGATGGAGGCTGATGCTGGGCTGGAGGAGGGTCCTAGGACAGACACGACCCCCTTGGGCAGAATCTGGCACACTTCAGAGGGTAGAAGGGGAATCTCCCATTAGGTACAGGCCCCAAACCCTGCCCCCTCCCCATTTCAAGTGGAGCCTTGCCCCTCCCTTAGCTTTCTTTGCTCTGAGTTTCCTGGGTCAAGGACAAAGAAACTGTTAAGTCTTGGTACCCAGGCGAAGTGTTGACTGTCAAGTTCTGACTGTTGTTGGGGGTCATTCAGACCTGCTGGACTGTCTTCTTTGAGACCCATGGGTGTCCCTTCAACTCAGAGACTGAGGAGTCCTCTCCCCCGCCCCCAATTTGATCTGTACTTTCAACGGATAACTGACCAAAAGGGGACCCAGTGGTAAGAGCTGAGGGAGAGAGAGAGACTGGAGGAAGCGGAAAAGAAGGAAATAAGAGAAGTGGGAAGTCTAAGGGAAAGTGAGGGGAGAGCCTGAGGGACAGAGAGAAAGCAGACCTGGGGCCCTGGGGCCCTGCCTTGTCTCCCTCTGGAGGTTAAAGAAGCCCCTACCCCTGCCCCAGCCCCAGGCCCTGGCCCCGCTCACTGGTGTCCGTAGTCTCGTACTGGCTGTCTCTCTGGAGCTCGAAGATGTCTACCTCCACTCGAGCCTTGGCTGGGACTTCGATGATCCCATTAATTTGTTCCCGGGCAAGGGCCAGGGCCAGTCGTTCTCCCCGGCCACACACAGTCTGATCGTCCAGGATAGCGGCTGTGGGGACAAGAGGCTGGGAGACCAGAGGCCCCTGAGGGAAGCAGCCCTCAGGGATCAGGATGCCTAAGTCCCTGTAGAGGCAGGGAATGGGGGATGAGGACTCCTGGATCCCTCAGGACCAAGAACTGGTAGATTAAGGCTTCTGAGTCTCAGAGGGGCAGGCACTGAAAGACCTATACACCTGGGTCTCTGATGGTCAGGGCTGGGGTATCAAGGATCCTGAGTCCCTGAGGGTTGGACCTGCATGCTTGTCAGAGGTCAGTATGTCTGGGTACCTGAGGGAGTAGGAACTTGTCGATAAGCATACCTGGGTCACTTAAGGGGAAGGAATCAGGCCACTTGAGGCCCTGAAGCACATGGCCAGGAGGATCAGAATGCTTGGGTCAGTGAGAAGGCAGGGCAGGGATCAAGGACGCACAGGGTCCTTGTGGGGCAGGACTCTGGGGTCTCTACAAGGGTGGAATCTCTGTGGGGGAGGCCTCACCCATACGCAGGGAGGACAACACCTGACCGCTGGGGTGGGCAAAGGCAACAATCAGCAGTAGCAGCAGCTCCGCCGGCATCTTCCTCCCCTCCTCATGGAGAAGCTGCTGCCCGAGGCCCCCACGCACCACCTGCAAGGGAAACCCATTCCCAGGCCTGCTGAGCCAAGCTAACAGCCCGAGGGCACTGCAGAGGGACCCTCCCAGACAGAACCTTCATTGAGGAAAAGTCCTTAGCTTTGGGCTACTATAGAGGGAGGAGATGATAGCCTGGAAGTACATTTGGGCGCAGGGAGATCATGCGTCCAGGGGCACTACTCCAGGGGAACTCTACCCCAGAATGGTGCTGGCGGACAGTTCCCAGTCCTGGTATTCTGCTGGGGGAGGAAGGGGACAGAACTCAGAGTCCCATTGCTAGAAGGAAGCTCACAGTCAGAAGGGACTGGGGCCCTGCTGAAGAAGGAGCCCTGAGGAGGTTTGGGGAGGGGTGGAATGTTGGGGTGGAGCTCACAGCCCAACAGCATTGCTAGATTGGAGGTGGAGAGAGCTTTCAGCCCAGGGTCAGTTTTGGGGAGGACTCACAGCCCAGAGAAACAAGTACAGAGGAACTGGGGTGGGGGAGCAGCTGGAGAGGGGTCCAGAAGCTTCCAGTCCTCACTGCACCACTGGAGGGAGCAGCTTACAGCCCAGGAAAACTGCCTCAAGTTTAGGGGAGTACAGAGTTCCAGAAGAAGAGGTCGTTGGGGGAGTAGGGTCATAGAGAGGCTATGCCCACCCCGGAATCAGAATCGGGGCCAGGAAGCAGCCCTCACCCCTATCTCTGGGCAGGCGCCTGTCACTAGGCAACAGGAGGCGGCTAGAGAGGATGCAGCGGTCACCAGGCAACGATATCCCAGCCCAGATCCCTGCCACTTCCCCTCCCCTGACGTCCAGCTTTCCCACAATCCCAGGGGACTGGGGCCTGATGACTGGGATTGGGGTGGGGGGAGTGGCAGAGAGAGGGGGGGGAAGGGAAGGAGGGAGAGAGAGAGAGGAGAGGGAGAGGGAGAGGCAGAAAGAGATAAACACGGAGAGACAGAGCAAGAGACCGAGAGACACATCAGGGAGAGACACAGAGGGAAAGAGGGACAGAGATTCAGAAGGAGAGATAGAAGAACAAAAGGAAAGAAAGGAAAAAATAGTAAAAGAGGCAAAGCAGGGGGGTTGGTGACCTTTCAAAAGTGATTTACTTGACTCCTGTTCTGGAGTCCTGGGGGGAGGTGGGAAACTAGAGTCAGAGTGGCAGTAGGCTCTAGAGACAAGAAGAGACCTTAGAAACCATTTAGTCCAAAACTCCCATTATACAGGTAAGGAAGCTGAGACTCACAGTTCCAAGATTCACATGGTGTCAGACAGAGGTGTGACCCAATCTAGGGTTCTGCCCACAACTGTCTCTCATAAATATCCTCTGTTCCATCCCCATCCCACTCCTACATATACTCTTTCCCCATTCCCTCTAATCAGAAAGGTTCTGAGGTTAACCAGCAACTTGGGAAAGATAAATTCCCCAGGTGAGGCTTTAGGTCATTCATAGAAGCAGATCTTCAAAGCTGGGAGGCACCCTAGAATGTATTGAGTCTCAATCCATACTAGAAGACAAGAAATCTCTACAGCATCCCAGCCTCTGCTTGAAGACCAGAGTCCAAACTCTGGGTTCTGCCCCTTATACCTGAATGACCTTGGACAAGTCCCTTAATCTCCGTGGGCCTGTTTCCTCATCTGTAAAATGAGGGGTAATGACTAAATCCTTCTAAGATCCTTTCCACCTTTAAATGTATTATCCCAGTGACCCCAATGATAGGGACCTCACCACCTCTCTACATCATTCTATTCCAGATGGTTCCACGGGAGGACAGGTTCAATTGACAACATTTTTCCTTATGCCAAACCAAAGGCTACCACTTTATAGCTTCCACCCATTGTTCAGTTCTGCCCAATAAGAACTGAACTAACCCACTCCCCACGAGTCAAGCCTCTAGATATTTGAAGACAACCGTCATGGTGTCCTTGAGTTTTCTCCCATCTTTATACTCCATGGTCTCCAGCCCCCCTTGCCATCCCATTTGACCTCCTCTGGGTGAATTCTGGCAGATCATTGCCTCATCTCAACTGTAGTACCAGAATGGGAAGTTATACAGCTCCACCAAAATTTGGTGGGAAAGAGTTTCATCAGCTAATCTAACACCAGGCTTAAGTCAACAGAAAGAGGATAGAGGAATTTTGATGGGAGAGCCAAGATGCCCTGAATCTCTCCCCTACTCTTCTCCTTACCAGACCTCTAACTCAGAGAGTGTTAGAACTGGGTGTGTGGGAGCTTTTAGGTCATAAGGCAGAGAATGCCTAAGATAAGAGAGACCTCAGTACATAGAATTACACAGCTGGAAAGGATCTTAGAACATGAAACGTCAGAGCTGGGAGGAACCTTAGAACACGGAATGTCAATTCCAAAGGACTCATGATGAAAAATGCTCTTCATCTCCAGAGTGAGAACTGATGAACTCTGAGAGTCAACTGAAGTAGAATTTTCTCACTTTGTTTTTCTTGCTTTTTTAAAAATATTACTACTATGGAAATGTTTTATGTGATTTCATATGTATAACTGAGATCATATTGCTTGACTCCTCAGTGGGGGAGGGAGGGAGGCAGAGAATTTAGAATTCAAATTTTAAAAAGAAAAGAACATTAAAATAAACAATTTTTTTAAATTAAGGCAATATTTTTCTGTTTAAAAAAAAGAAAATGGAATGTCAGGACTGGGAGGGACCTTGGAACAGAAAATGTCAGGCCTTAGAACATGTAATGTTAGAGTTGGGAAGCAATTTAGAATATAAGATGTCAGACCTGGAAAGGACTTTGGAACAGAGACTGTCAGAGCTAGGGTACCATAGAACATAAAATATCTGAGACAGGTAGGATCTTAGAATACAGACCATAGAATGTCCTATCTGAAATGGATGTAAAAACATAGAACATACAATTTCAGAGACCATAGGAACCTCAGGTTATATAGAGCTTGAGAGCAGAGTGGCAGAGTTGGACGAGACCTTAAAATAGACAATATCTGAGCAGGAGGAGATGTTAGAATATAGAATGTCATGCATGGAAGAGGCACAGAAAACAGACTACCGGTGCCAAGAGGGACTGGGGAACAGAGACTGTGGAAGCTGTGGATGTATCTTACAACACAGGTGTCTGAAATGGGGAGGACATCAGACTAAAAAAAATATAAGGAACTGAAAGGAGCCTAAGAACACAGACCATACCATTTCAGAAGCTGTAGGGACCTTAGAACATAGACTGTCAGAATCGGGAGTGACCTTAGTACAGAAGATGTCTAAGCTGGCAAATCCTTTAAAGATTATCTGCTCCAGCCCCTCATATACAGGTGGAGAAATTGAGACCCAGACAGAGAAAGTTATCCAATGGAATAACATATAGAAATGCTTTGCAAACAATAAAGTATTGCATAAAAATGTTATTATTACTATTTTTAGAATGCCTATTACTAGACTTTCCCAATATATAGGAACCCAGGTGTCTTGACTCCCATTCATTACACTACCACTACCTTGAGAAGCTTTGGGTCACCTGAGGAGACCTGGATGGGGTGGGGCAGGGGAGAGAGAAGATCACTAAAGACACTTTGGACAGTTCCTGACTGGGAGTCAGGAAGAATACCTGTCACAACTCTAGTTCCCACCCTGACTTACTGTGTGACCTTGGACAATTACCTTACCCTCTCTGAGCCTCAGTTTCCCCATGTATAAAAAAACTAGATCAACTCTGAGGGCTGGCCCCTTGAGCTCTGTGAATTTGTGCTTTGTAATTCTGGGTCAGATCTCATAAATGGCTGACTTAAGGGTCCCTGCAGGTGGGAGACCAAGAGGAAGGCAGAGGTCACTTGAGTGAGAAACAGAAGCCTGAGTCATGTGAAAGTAGGAACCAGTGAGGAAGAAAGGTGGGAAGGTAAAAGAGTGTGTGTGAAAGAAAACAAGGAAGAGGAGAATGCCAAGTGAGAAAAGAACACAGAGATATTGGGCTAGAGACAGAAACAGGAACCAGGAGACAGAGATGGAAGAAATATGCAGAGATGAATAGAGAAGAAAGAGATGGGGGAGAGAGAGTGGAAATGAGGGACAAAGAGATAGAAACAGATGGGTAGAGAAGGAAACAGGTGACTGACAGAGAGAGAGAAAAGAGGAGAGGAGAGGAAGAGTGACAGATACAAGGAGGTAGAGGTGGGAAGTGAGAGAAAGGGAGACAGAAGAGATATAGAGAGATGAGAGAGACTTAGGCAGGCAGAGGGATAGTCTCACACACAGAGACACACAGAGTGCTCATTGAATCAGAGTAGGAGACTCAGGTAGATGGATAAAGTCAGACCCAAAACAACAGACAGACACAGACAGCTTAAGGCAGGGACAGTCAGACAGACAGCCAAACAAACCAAAATGGGCTAAATAAGAGTTAGAGAAGATAGGGAGCACAGATAAATTAGGCAAAAAAGGAGTAGAGGAGAAAGAGGTCTCAGAGAGAAGGAGAGAAAGTTAGGAAGAGAGAGATAAAGACATGGAGAAAGAAAAACACAAGAATAAAAACAAGGAGGCACCTAGAAGAAAAGAGAAGGGCAAAAGTGATGGAAATGAGAGAAAGAGGTGAGAACAAGGGAAAAGGAGAGCAATGGAATGAATTGGGGTCTGAAAGGAGCCTGAGCAAGATGGAAAGGACAGAGAAATGGAAAGAAAAGGAGGCATCAACAAAGACTGACAGCCATGGAAGAGAGGAGACACAGAAGAAAAGGGAGATAGAGGCACTCATAGTCAGGTCTGGAGAGGGGGTGGAAAAAAGAAGAGGAGCAGATCAACAGACAGAGGCTGACTGGGAGAGACAGAGATGGAGGAGGAGACAGAGACACACAGAGAGAACAAGAGATGATGAAGATGAAAAAGAAGAGGGAGAGAAGCAGAGATAGAGAAAGAGAGAGACAAAGGAAGGGAGACAGAGACTGAGAGGGAGCTAGAAGACATTAACAGAAACAGAGTGAGAATGAGAGCCAGAGGCAAAAAAGGGGGGGCAGAAATATGGACATAGAGGCAGGGGTGCAGAGATACACAGAGAAGCAAAGTGAGAAAGTCCAGAACCAAGGCATAGAGGGAGAAAGAGATAGGGAAATAAATGGTGTAGGCACAAGTGAAAGACAGTCACATAGATCAGACATGGAGATAAGCAGAGACACAGTGAGAGAAAGTCAGAGACACACAGAGGGAGGGAAAGATAGAATAATGAAACCAAGGAGGAGTGAAGAAAGGGAAGAGGAAGAGATGAAGAGAGAGGAATGAGATACATAAAAGTTAATGTGGAAAGAGAAATGAAAGAGATAGATTGAGACAGAGACATAGGAGACACACAGAGAGATACACAGATAGAATAAGAGAAAATAGTAAGACACAAACACAAGGAAAAAGAGAAGCAGAATGAGACAGAAGGGAAAATAGAGAGCAAGAAGGAAATAAGGACAGTGACAAAGACAGCAAGAGAGCCCCTGACATGCAGAGTGAGAGAAAAGGGAGATCCAGAGACTGGTCAAGAGATAGTTGGGACGGAGAAAGAAAAGATGAGCTAGGAAAGTTAGGGAAAGCAGATAGCCAAAGAAAGACAGAGACAGAGAAACAAAAAGACAGTGAGACAAGCACCTGAGAAATATAGAAAGATAGAGCCTGAAGAATGTAGAGAGATAACCAGGAAAGAAGGCAGGGTCATAGAAAGCCTGACATTGGAAGACATAGACAGAGCCAGAGACAGAGATAGAGAGACAGAGAGAGACAGACACAGAGAGACAGAGAGACAGAGAAAGACTGACAGGCACAGGAAAAGAAACTAATACATAAAGAGAGTGATATAGGGAGAGAGAGAAGAGAATCAGCAAAACAGACTGAGAGACACTGGAGGAAGGAGACAGCTAGAGGCAGACTGAAAGACACCAGGGAAACAGAGGCAGAGATGGAGAATAATAGAGAAAAAAATAAGAGAGGCTAGGTAATAAAGACAGGGACAGAGAGACATGGTAAGGCAAGAGATAACAAACATTGGAAGAGACACTGAAAAGTCGATAATGTGTCCCAAAGGGTGGGAGAGGCCGGAGGATTGGGGAGAAAGGGGAAATTGAGAAGGAAGAAGCAGATACTGGAAGTATCTACAAAGTGACCTGGAGAAATGAGGGGATGGCAGAATGAACGACGCCCCCACCCCAACCCCGAGCCCCAGCCTGTGCTCCCTGGGGGAAGTAGTCAGTGAGGGCAGCTAGCCTGCTCCTGGGATCGCCCCTCCCCCTACACCCCCAAGGAGCCTCCCTCCTCCAGTCTGGCTGCGCCCTGCCCCACTCACCCACCCCGCCCCCACTCCCACAACCCCACCACCCATACACACAGGCAAACACTCACGGATCCTGGTGGGCCAGACGGCTGAGGCTCTCTTGCCGGCTCAGGGGCCAAGAAGGGTGGGGGTGGGGAGGGACCCTGAGATGGGAGCAGGGTGAGAGTCTTCTGGTCCCCAGCCGCTGGAGATGGGGAGCCAGGTGGAAGGGGCGAGGGAGAGAGGGAGGGCTGGCGGACAGGCCTGAGAGGGGAGAGGAGAAGGGGGAATGCAAGGAGAAAATGGAGGAGAAGGGAAGGAGTAATGGAGAGTGGGAGCTGGCCCAAGGGGCTCCCCACCCCCGGCCCCCTCCCCTCAGCCGGGTCGGCCCGGGGGGGCTGCTGGGGGTGAGGAATGGGCCATGAGGTAAGGGGGTGGGGGAGGGGAGGGGCCGGCAGGGGGAGGGGGTTACCCCGTTCTCCCCCCTCCCCCCCAGGCCTTACCCCTCCCCGGGGGCAGCGGGGGGAGAGGGGAGACTAGAGATTCAAGACTTCAGGCCTGACCAAGAGAGCATCAGGCCCCGGGGGTGAGGAAGGAGGAGGATGGAAGAGAAGGGAATAAGGGGTGTAAAAGACAGTGGGAGATGGTGAGAGCGGGTGATAGGAAAGATGGAGGATGAAGGAGGCTCAGAGAACGGGGGGATTGGGAAGATGCTGGCACAGCAAGGGGGGAGATAAAAGAGGCTGGGGGCACAGAGTATGGGGAGGGGAATCCAGGGAGGAAAGAGGGGCTGGGGAGAGGCTGGGAGAGAGAGGGAGA
>CM053582.1:74580971-74612156 GCA_028627135.1 Pseudochirops cupreus
GGGCTGGGGAGAGGCTGGGAGAGAGAGGGAGATGGGGAAGTGAGGGGAATAAGGAAGGATGGGGAAACGGGAGAGACAGAGGAGAGAGGGGGTGGGGAAAGGGGAACGGAGGAGACGGGGAGACGGGGAGGGAACAGAAGGATAGAGTGAGCCCGGTGGCCCAGAAGAGAGGGGATGGAGGAAGCAGGGGAAGGGAAGAGGAGGAGGAGGAGGAAGAAGAAGAGGAGGAGGAGGAAGAGGAGGAGGAGAGAAGGAAGGGGAGAACCCTGGGGGGGGGGGGAGGAAGAGCAGAGAAGGAAGGATGGAGCGTTCCTGAGTCCCTACTCAGCTCGCCTCCTGGCTCCCCTTCCTGGCTCCCACTCAGCACCAAGCCACCGGCCTTCACAGGGCCCTGCCTCAGGCCACCCCTCTCCCTCTCCAGCTGCCGATTCTCTTCCCTTCTCCCCTTCTCTGAGTCCACGTCCTCCCTTGATGGCTGGCGCTGGGGGGAGGAGGGGAAAAAAGGAGAAGAGGGAGGAGGACGGAGGCAAAGAGGAGGGAGGGGAAGGGAGGGAGAGAGGCAAGGGGAGGGAGAAGAGTAGGGGAGGGGGAGGAAGAGGCTGCTATTGGTTGGCAGCCTGGTGGGGGGGCGAGAGGAGAATACCAATGAGGGGGATGGAGCTGCACTGGGCATTGGGGACCACCCTAGGCATCCTCTTCTCCCGTGCCCTCCCCAACTTCCCCCCAGAGACCCCCAGAGACCCAGGGGCAGCCAGAAGGGATGAAGAGGGGGCATAAAGGAGAAGAGAGGGACCCAGAGACAGGCAGAAGAAGATAGGAGCAGGGAAGAGGAAAAGAGAAAGAAACAGAGACAGAGTGAGGGAAGGGGAAACATGGAGAAGGAAGAGGTCTAGCCAGAGGCAGAGAAGGGACAGCCAGAGACAGGAGAGACTTAGAGAAGAGAAACAGAGGCAGAAACAAAAGGCTGAACAAGGCAGCCAGAGATCAAAGAAAAGGAGGGGGAAGAGATCTAGAAAGAGGGGCTAGTGGAGAAGGCTGAGAGTAAAAGGGAAAGGTGGAGAGGGGGGACAGGAGAGACCTAGAGAGAGGCCAAGCGAAGGGAGAGACATGAGGAGGGAGAGGGTTAGTGAGAGGCAGCCAGAGATCAAGGGAGGCATGGAGAACAGTAGGGTCCAAGGGCTGGTCAAAGACAGAGAGAGGAAAAGAAGACATGATGGACCAAGAGGCAGGCAGAGAGGGGCAGGGAGGCCTAGAAAGAGCCAGAGATTAGAGACACGGCCAGGGAGAAACACCTAGGGAAAAGGGAGAGACAGGCATAGGGAAAGACAGAAGGGGGTGGAGGAGGGAGATGGGAGACAGTCCTGGGGGGTGGGTGGGGGGAAAGGAACAGACAGTTGGAGCTGGAGGCTGAGACCGGGTGACTCATCACCGCCCCCATTGCTCGTGACTGGGAGGAGACACACATGGGCTCACGTGTGCCAGCTTCACACGTGACCTCACGCCTTACACACGCCTGCCACATGGCACTAAGGGCAATGCACACCTTGCCCCCTTCTGACACTCCGCACCCCAGGCTTCAAGTAGCTCTAGTCATGGGGACTGCTGTGCCTGCCACACACATCACACCAGGTTCCTGGGCCTGTCATACCCAGTCACACACACCCCACATGGGTACTTGTGTGCCACCAGACCTCACCTACATCTTCTGCTCATGGGCCTCCTCACACCTGGAATACGCCAGCCAGAGGGACCATGACCTTCTGTCAAGGGACATCAGCAACACACAGCCCAAGCCCTTGCATCACCAGCCCAGCCCTGGGTCCACATGGCCCTTGAGACTGAACGTCTTCCACAGGTTTGCTCCCAGACATCTTCACGCCTCCCACAATTCATCCACATTATTTCTCCTTTGTTTTACCCAGCTTCATCTCTCCCTCCTCCACAATAGACCTCCCGTATACCATCAAGTATGCAACAGGAAAGAGCCCATAACCTAGGGTCATTCTCTCCGAATCCCAGTCCAGGTGCCGCTGGGAACTTGATGTGTGAGCTCAGGCAAGTCCTTTCCCCTGTCCATCCCTGCCTCCCCCTTCTAGAAAAGAGGGGGTTGGATTAGATGATGCCAAAGGATCTTTCCATAAGAGTGGTCCAAGATAATGGAAAGAGCTTTGGGCTGGAATTCATTGGCATAGAACGCAGGACAGATTGTTCTATCTAGGTTTTGAGGGCTTGGGTTGGAACCCCAGCTCTACCTGCTTAGAATCCATGTTTCCTTGGGTGTTCCTTAATTTCTGAGTCTCAATAGAGTAAGGTAGTTGTGCTCAATAACCTCTACAATCTCTTCCCTAACCTGAAGCTATAATCCTGGGGTTCTAACACTAGATTCACCTCTGAGTCTTCAAGTCCCTATGAGCTTCAGAGACTTAGAATCTATTGAATTCCAAGACCGGGTTCAAATCCTGGCTCTCCTAGAATCATAACTTCAGTTTCCTCCCCTGTAAAAGAAGAGGTGGAGGTGATTAGATGAACTCTAAGATTCATTCTAGCTCTAAATTGATAATCCTATTATGATTATTTTCCTGCCTCACCTGATCTCCCCACCACAGGTGTTTGAGAGTATCCCAAGAGATCCTGGATAGGAAATAACCTATAACCTAAATAGCTGTGCAAATATATTTTAAAGGGGGAAAGGGAAAGAGGAGGAGGAGGAGGAGGAGGAGGAAGAGAAGAAGAAGGAGAAGGAGAAGAAAAAGGAGAAGAAGAAGAAGAAAAAGAAGAAAGAGGAGGGGGTAGTAGAAAGAGAGGGAGGAGGAGGAAGAGAATAAGGAGGAGGAGGAGGAGGAGGAGGAGGAGGAGGAGGAGGAGGAGGAGGAGGAGAAGAAGAAGAAGAAGAAGAAGAAGAAGAAGAAGAAGAAGAAGAAGAAGAAGAAGAAGAAGAAGAAAGTGGAAGAGGAAGAGAAGAAGAAAAAGAAGATGAGGAGGAAGCAGATGAGGAAGAAGAAAAAGAGGAAAAAGAATGACGCTCTTCCATTCGCTCATGCTGATATTCTCTCCTCCTAAAATGCTTTCATCTTGCTCCTCTCCTCACCTGATCTCTACCTGTTCCATTCTTCTTTACCCTCCCAAATGCTCCCTCCTTAAGGAAGCTGTCGTCAATTTTGCCCTTCCTACAAAGTGATAGCATTCCTTTTTCCTTAGAACACTTCCTTCATGGCCTTATCATATTCTCGTCTAACTAGAGCTCCTTTTGTATCTTGCACAGCTCCTAACTCAGTGTTGTACTCATAGTATGTATTTAATACCTGGTTTTGAAATGTACTCATCCACTTGTCATTTATAAAGAGCCTACTGTGCTTAGCACATGAGGGAACAGAGAGTTCTGGGTGGGGTAGGTGTCATGGGCATGTGACAACAACCTCAAAGGCAGTATTATTATTTCCACTTTACAAATGAGGGAACTAGCTTCAGAGAGAGTGAATAACTTGTCCAAGGTTGCAGAGATGGTATAAAAAGTTGTAAACCCAATGTACCTACTCAGAAGGGCAACCAACTCTTGATATAGAGGTAATCCAGTGAAAAGAGGGCTTAACTTTGCTGATAAACTTGGAGCCCTGGGACCTGAGCTTGAATCCTGGCACTGCTGTTGACTATGTATATGAATTCGGGCATGTCACCTGATGTCTCTGAACCTCAGTACTTTCTTATGCATAATGACGTGGTTTGACTAGACGACTAGATGAGGTCCCCTCAAGCTCTAGAACAATGATCTTGTGACTTCGGCTGTCAATGGTAGGTAACAGCTACTCAGAGTGTAATATCCATGCAAGCCACCAGGTGGCTCTCTAAACTGAAGCTACTCCAGCTCACCTCCAGTGGGCATGAAGAGAAACCTCTAGGTTAAGCAATTATGTAGCATTTTAAGGTTTACAGAGTACTTTACAAATATATCATTTTATCCTCACAACAACCCTGGGAGATAGGTGCTATTATTATCTCCATTTTACAGATAAAGAACCTAAGACAGACAGAGGTTAAGTGATTTGCCCAGGGTCATTCAGTAGATAAACAGACATTCATTAAACACATAGGAATAAAAGGGTAGACAGTCCCTGCTCTTTAGGAGCTCACAATCTATACGCGGAGACAACATGCAAAAACTATGTACAAACAAGTTAAATACAGGATAAATTGGAAATAATCAGCAGAGGGAAGGCATTAGAATTAAGAGGCATCAGGAAAGGCTTCCTGTAGAAGGTAGGTCTACTGTCTAAGGGCAGATTTGAACTCAGGTCTTCCTGACTCATAAGTCCAACATTCTATCTCCTCTGTCACATAGATGCTTCATTTACATTTTCAGTGTGGTAAAGAGTCCATGGACCTGAAGCCAGGAGGATCTGAGTTCAAATCCAGACTCAGGCACTTAACTAGCTGTGTGACTTTGGGCAAGTCACTTGACCTCAATTGCCCTGCCTTCCTCCATCCAAAAAAAAGGGTATTTTGCAAACCTTACAGTACTATATGAATGCTATTATTAAATTAACAATGTTGACCTCAAAACTCACCAGCACCAGGCTCCCTGCCACTCCTAATGATATTGGAAACCTTCATGCCTTCCTCCAGTCTTCTGGATCTGGTTTCACACCCAAAAGACCAATTCAGCTGACAGATCACCTTCCAAACATTTTGGTTTCAAGGGTCCTAGGTTTGAGACAGAATCTCTCTCAACTCACCATGGACTCCTCTCACCTTCTGGCTACTTTTGTAACAACCCCCACTCAAAAACTAGCCACCTGCTAGGTAAGTTTGACATTGGGCTCCTTAACCAACTGCCCTTTGGAATTTCATCATGAGATACCACAGGAGCTCCCTTGCATCCCAGTCAGCAAGTGTAAATGCCCACTTCTATACACCTTAATTGGCCAATCTGGTTCCATCTCAATTTCTTCCAGGCTGCCAATATCACCCTGTTCCAAGTTTCTACTATCAGCTCAAACCCCAAGGAGATGGAGACCCCAGGGAGAGATGTGGAGCACTGACTTTCCCACTAGGAACCCCACTGGGGCTCATAATCTCTTGCAACCCTCTGACTTAGTCCTTAGCTGAACACTCTCTTAACCACTATCTCCCCTTGACACCCATAGAATATTTACAGTCTTAAGCAAAAGTTGCTGGAGAGAAAAGTTATGCTAGTAAGTATCAAAGGCAGGATTTGAACCCAGGTGCTGCTGATTTCAAATCTACTCTATCCACTACATCAAACTAACTCTCATAGAGGATGAAACCCAACTTTGCTCCTTACTACCTGTGTGTCTTTTAACAAGTCCCTTCCCCTCTCTGGGCCTCAAGTACCTTGTCCAAAAAATAAGGGCATTGGACTAGATGAACTATATTTGACTCATTACAGCCCTAATATTCTATGATTCTCTCCAGGCACACAGAGATACAAAAGCAAGAGAAAGCAGACTGGTCCTGGAAGAGCTTGCTAAAGAGATAATTGTCCCTCATCCCACCTTCCCATATTTGGGGTCTGCTTGTATGAGTCACAGGTCTTAACTACATAATAACTAAAAAAATAAAATAAAACAGTAGAGAAACAAGACAGGCTATTAGGTCTGAAATTGTAGAGAGAATTTCTATTCTCCTGAGGTCCCCATGAGGTCCAACCAAGTCCTGGGCCCCTGAGGCAGGAGGAAGAGGTAAGAGAAGTCTCAAGGGTTTGATAACAAAGGATAAATTAAACCCTACTCAAGTCCATGTAATCATATAGAGCAGCAAGGGGGTATTAGAGATCATCTTTCGATGTATGGAGAAGGAAAGTGAATTTCATATCAGAGCAGAAAACTGCAATGTCAATTCAACTCAACAACATTTATTAAATGCTTGAGATACAGAGACAAGATGGAGACACTGAAAAGTAGTTCCAGTCCTCAAGGAGCTTACATTCCCCTAGGGAGATACAATATGCATGTGTAGCACTCTCTTTGGGTTGCCCTCCCAACTTGTGTTTGTAAATGAGCGTCTCCAGAGGCTGGCTACTACTACTCTCTTAAAGTTCTAGGCATTAATACTTAAAAGGCTCGGTTTCTATTGCTAATGAGCCCCTACCAGTGTGCTTCGAATTGATAATCAATCATCTCAATCAGTTTTTTTAGCAAGGTATTTACTAAGATGGCATAATAAAAACATTTGGCATAAAACATGCCCCCTAAAAGCATTGGATACATTTTCCCACAAATGCATACATACCAGTGTGCAAAATGGGCTCCAACTTAGAGCATAATGGTAAGGAGTCATTCCTTACATGTGACAAAAAGGTAACACAACTCCTGGTACTCTGTGGGCTGGATCAAATGAGGCAATATTTGTAAAGTGCTTAGTACTCTGCCTGGAACAGAGTAGACAGGATATACGTGCTAGTTATATAAAAACAACAACAGCAGCAGCAGCATTATTGTCATCATCAATCTTTCTTGAGTTCATAACCAGAATTCTTCTCTGATGCAAGGTGTCATGATCCTTGGATGTATAGACTCCTACTCATTTAGTCTGTCCAACAATATGGTCATTGTGTGGACAAGGGGGAGGGGGGGAGAGAGAGAGACAGAAAGAGACAGAGACAGAGGAGAGACAGAGAGACAGAGACAGAGAGGAGAGAGAGGAGAGGGAGAGAGAGAGGAGGGGGGAGAGGGAGAGAGGAGAGAGAGAGAGGGAGGGAAGGAGGGGAGAGAGAGAGAGAGAGAGAGAGGAGAGAGAGAGAGAGAGAGAGAGAGAGAGAGAGAGGGAGAGGGAGAGGGAGAGAGAGACAGAGAGACTCTCTCCTCTCCCAAGATCTATTCTCTGGACTGGGCTTCCATCAATAGATTGGCCTAACTGCTTTACCTCTGACTAACTGATATTTTTCTATGTAGGCCCAGAGGTGTGTTAGGTTTTTGCACCAATCCAAAGATATTTCCTGCATGCTATACTCTTTCTTCATCCAATGCTCAAAGTACATTAATCCTCTCAAATTAATTAAAGACTTATTCATACCTACTTCATACTCTTGATTTATGGATTGATTCAATCCAGTCCATGCCTTATGTGATTAGTTGGAGTGGGGGGGTACCCCATATTTACGCATGAAATTAAGTAAAAGAAGCTCATTTGAAGAAGGTGAGGATACTAAACAGGAAGACTCAGGGAAAGTTTCTCAGAGATGCCCCCTGAACCAAGCCTTGAAAAGAGAGCGAAGGATTCCATTCTCAGTTTTGCCATTAACTTGCTAGGTGACCTTAGGGCAAAGCACCCTCAACCTCCTTTTCTTCACCTGTAAAATGAAGGGCTGGGACTAGATGATCTCTAAGGTTTAGGATTACCCTCTCTGGCCCTCGCATCCCTCCTCCTCTGTCCTTCAGTCCCCTCCCTTCTTTCCCCTTCAGTCTCCCATCTCTCCGTCCTTTAGTCTCCCCTAACTGTCTCTTCGGTTTCCCTTTCTCTGTCCATCACTATCCCCCTTCGCTTTTCCTTTTTTCTGACCCTCATCCTAATCTGGTCTCCATCCCTCAATTTGTCTTCTCTGTTTTGCTTTGTCTCCTTCTCTCTGGTTCCTGACGTTCCACCCTTTCTCTAGACCAAACTCCTCCTCTTTTTGTCCCTCAGATTCTCCTTCTGGTTTTGGTCTATCCCAGCTGCAGAAGACCCAGAAAAGAAAAATCTCAGTATCAAAGTCCTGGGCGCTGTGAAACGGTTTCAACTCAGAGACAAATGTGTACTACTGTCCGCTTTACTGCTGCTTCCTAAGGACTACCGTACCAGTCCATCCAACTTGCTTCTCCAGCTGCTGTCTTCCCCTTATAACGTGAGTTCTTTCTATTGGGTCCTGGTTGCTGAGCACGAAATAAGCCCTTAAAGAACCAGTCTTCCAAACAGCCGCCTTCCTTCCTGCGCGTTTGTTATTTCTTGGAGTAGAACGCAAGCTCCTGGAGGGCAGGGACTTTCTCTTGTCTCCGTATTCCCAGAATCCAGCAAAGGACGGAACTTAGTAAGCGCTTAACACATTTGTTGACGCTTTGGAGCTACACTTAGAGTCTTTTTTTACGATAGAATGGAAGCTTCTGGAGGGCAGGAACTGTTTTTTCTTTGTATCCCCAGAGCCCAGCACAGCACCTGGTGATAGTGAGACCTTAATAATGCGTCACGAATTGTTGAATTGAGCTAAAGCTTGCAAAAAGCTATGCAGATCTTAAATGCTATCCATTTATTTTCAGTAATTAATATTATTATGGGGGTAGCATGGCGCAGAAAGCTGGATTCGGTACCTGAGGGGACTAGGTTCGAGTCATGCCTCTGATTTTGCCACACTGGGTAACTTTCTGAGCCTCAGTTGCCCCGTCTGTAAAATGGAAAGAATCATCCTTGTACTCCCTCTCCCCCAATCCCTCTCACCCGGCTGTTGCTAAGAGGCCACTTTGCAAATCTCCAAGGGCCTTACCAGAGGGGGTTATTATTATTAAGATCATTGCTCCTTTATCTAATCACCTCTCTTCTCTCCCCCTCCTTTCCTGCCCTCCACCCCGATGCCCCACAAGATGGCGCCCGCAGCCTCATTCCTGCTTCAGCTGACGTCACTCCTAACTCGCTCTCCGCCCCAACTAGCCAAGGACGTAAGGGGCGTGGCGACAGCGCAAGCGCCAGAGCTGGCCGATGGAGAAACATAGCGTGCGGATTGGTCGCTATCGGCAGAAGGGCGGGAAAGGAGGGCGGGCACCTCCGCTCCGCGAGCCGCCATTGGACTCGACCCCGGACTCGCGGGCAGCCGATTGGTCTTCCCGCCCGCCCGCCCGCCAGCCCGCCAGACGCACGGCCGAGGTGAGGAGGGGGCCGCCGGAGCGCCAGAGAGGGGCGGGGCGTTGCTGAGGGCGACTGGCGGCCAGAGCGAGGCTGAGAGCGAAGGGAGAGAGAGGGAGGCCGAGAGAGACAGAAGTCGAGACGGAGAGGGAGATCGAAAGCGAGATCCCTGCGAGGGGGCGCGTGAGCGGACGGCCGACGCGGCCCGGCCCAGCCCGAGGACGGAGCGAACGAGTGAACCCGCGGGCCCGAAGGAGGCGGAGGACGAGCAGGGCGCGTGCGCGGGCCCGGTGAGTGCAGGGCGCGAGGCGCCCTGGGCTGGGGCCCTTCTCCTCCCCCCTCCCCCCACGCCGCGCGCCACGCACCACCCACCACCCGGCCTGCGCAGAGATCGCCGCGCGCCGGTCGGGAAGCGGCCGCGAGGCTCCCACGTACCGCGCGTGCGCCTGCCGAACCCTAGGGAAGGGAGCAACGGTTGCTGCTTCCCACCACGCACACGCTATGTGCGTGCGGGATCGCCCGGCCGGGGATGGGGGGGGACTCTGGGAGGGGGCGTCCTGGAGCGGGCCCCCCCATCTCCGCCTTTCGGGCGGAAACCAGCTAGTCCTACCTAGGTCGGAGGTGGTCCCCCCCCCCGGAAAAGGCGGGGATGGGGTGGTGGGGATGTGAGCACTGGTTAAGCGCCTGCTGTGTACCAGGCTGGGCGCCTTCTCCACGTTATCCCCCTGCTGCCAATCCTGAGACTCCCCAAGCGTCCGATCCCAGGGTCATCTCTCCCCAGCCCGACCCCTCCCCATTAAGTAAGCTCCTGGATGTGGCCTCACTCTTAAGCTCCCTTCCCTAGAGGGGCTGAGTGCTCCTCCCCGTCGCTTGTCTCCTGCCCCACGAGCCCCCTCCCCCTGCTGCCCTTTGCAGCCCTGCCCCCCCCTCTCCGGGACCCCAGAGATCCTGGAGGGCTCCGCCACCCCCGTTCTCCAGCCTATTTACAGATGAGGAAGCCAAGGCAGGCAGGGTGAAGGGATTTGCCCAGGGTCACATAGCCAGTGTCCGCGAGCATGCTCTGCGAGTGGGCCGTGGAGACCAAGGCCCCACAGACTGTCTACGTGTCCGGGCTTCCTTGACTCTGTTTCGCTCCGTTATCAGAGGAAGGGGCTTCCCTTCCTGCTTGTGCCAATGAGCCCCCCTGGGGGCTCTTCCCCTGTCAGCCCTGCTTTATTGCAGACGGGGTGGGGAGGCCGGGAGGGCGAGTGTAGCCTCTGCTGGGTGCCAGACGCTGTGCCCAGGGCTTGGTCTTCACGGCAACCCCGAGGTGGGCGCTGCTGTTGTCATCATCCTCTTTTACTGTGGAGGAAACTGAGGCAGACGGGTTTAAGTTCCTTGCCCAGGGTTACACGGCTAGGAAGTATCTAAGGCTGAATTTGAAGTGGGATCTTCACGATTCCAGGCTCAGCACGGGTCTTATACTTCCTTGACACCCCCTGCTTTGCCCTCACCGAGGCTCTAAGCCGTGGTCCAGATTCCCAGGATGAGTGGGATGTGTTCATGGCTTCCACCGGCTCCCTCTCATTCACCCCTTGGCCCGTTGTCGGGGAGCTTCTGGCCTCTTCCCAGGCCTCTTTCTCCTTGCTGTTTGCGGGGCTTGGCTTGGTTTTACATTGTTGGGCTCCTCTTCCTGGACCCTCTGTTCTGGTCCGCTAACTTGGCCTACTCCCCTCTGCCAGAGGCCTAGCTGCCTTGGTGACCTCGCCCCTCTCCACATCTGTGTACCCAGCCTGCAGAGCCCACCTCGGCCTTCAGTCCCACGTCTCCACTGGGCTGTCCCATTAACTTCTCACACTCCGCCTTCCTCCATCTCCTCATTCAAGCTTCATTATCTCTTATTTGGAATAATCTAAAAACCTATGAACTGTCCTCCCTGTTGCTGCCTCAAGAGAGCCTCAGGGGCTTAGAGTCAGGAAGGTCTGGGTTCAGATCCCACCATAGACACTTAACTACCCTCTTCCAGCCTCAGTTTCCTCATCTGTAAAGTGGAGATAATAGCCCCTACCATTCCTTGTTTGTGCATTATTCTTGAAGAGGACCGTGATATTAGAGAGGTGACGCCATGACATGCAGATGCCTTGGACTGCAGTGAGGGAGGGCTGTGCAGTCACCAGTCTTACTGTCTGCTCTGGAGCCATCTGGGTGCAGTGTCCAGATAGAGATCAGGACGTGGAGATGGCCCTGGATGCAGTGGGGAACCTTGGCCTTTTCTAGCTAAGGTCTTTAACAGGTCTCAGTTTGACTGTGGCAAAATCTATTCAGTGATTAAGTCTAAGTAAGAAATGAGGCAGAGAATGGTCTCTTTACCTAGTTAAAAAAAATGGATGTGGGATGGGAAGACCTCAAGGTTTCTGGCCAAAACAAAAATCCATTGCTGTTTGCATTCATTCTGAGCCAGTCAGGGCCCAGACGGTGACCAAGTGCGGCTTTGCCTGGGACCTGTTATTCAGTCCTTGAAAACTTGAGTGATTTGGGGTTAAGGCTGACTTTTAAGGGGGAAAAAAAAGGTTTCATAGATTAAAATTTACATTCCCATTGGGCAGGGCACCCTCAGGCAAGAGTGTGATCCCCTATGTTGAGTGAGGGGAAGAGAAAGAAAGAAAAGAAGGAAGGGAGGAAGAAAGAGAGTGTTGCCTAGCTGGCCAGTTGCAGTTTGGTTCCCAGTTGGCACTTCCTTTTCCACTCACATAGATTCTTGTTTGGGGGGAGGGGGGGCAGGAGACAAGATATGTGCTATATGGCTAAATAACCATATTACTGATATAAAATAGAAATACCCATAATTACTAACTAATCTCAATTCAGTAAACATTTCTTAAGCACCTGTTAATTTACTTGTACTATATGTACTCAGTGCTGGACATAAAAAGATGAAGATGTAACTAAGATTCCCTATTCTTAAAGAGCTTAAATTCTAGTCTGAGAACCCACCTGTACATGGTCTGTTAGTGTTGGAAGACATTGACTGCAGGGGCCCTTTCCTTCCTTGTCCTGAGGCGCTTCGAGAAGCAGCTTCACCAAACCTCCAGAGGTCAGCAGCTGGCAGAACCTACCCTCCGTGCTGTCAGAGAATGACATGCGGAGATAAAGTTTACATTGAAACCAAGACGGGCAATAAACAGACACTTAGTAAGCACCTACTGTCTTTCAGTTACCTGTGCTAAGCATTGGGGGATACAAGGGAAGGTGAAAAATCCTTGACCTCAAACATTCTAATTGGGGAGAGTAAGTAGAAATAACTGGTTACATAAAGTTCTATACAATAGGTGGAAAGCACTGAGAGAGGGGAAGGTATTAGCAGCTGGTAGAGGGAGGTGGAAAGGGAGGAGACCAGGAAAGAAATCGTGCAGAAAATGGGATTTAAGTTGAAACTATGAGGCTGAGGGGGCAGAGGATTCGAGGCCTGGAGAACAGCTACGGCAGAAGGCCCAAGATGCAGAAAGACAGGGGATATGGGAGGTGGAGAGTAGTGTGGAAGCAGCCACGGTAATGCCTGCCACATCATGACTCACCAGCCTCATAGGTTGGGGCAGATCAAATGAAATATTTATAAAAGTGCTATGCAAACCAAAAGCACTTTAAAAAGGCTAACTTACTTGTTTTCCCCTTTCCATTCCATTCTTCACACAGTTAGTAAATTGCCTCCCTAATCCTCAAGCCCAGCCCTGAAACTCAGAAACCTTCGGTGGCTCCCCATTTTCTGGAGGAAAACATAGAAATTCCTCAGCCTGCCATTTCTGTAAGGCACTCTACACACAGCCTTTCCAGTCTTCTTTCACAGCCCTACCCTCAGGTCCCGTGTTCCAGACAAATTTAAGGACCAGCTCCTCGAAGTCAGCATGCTCCCCTGCCTCCAGTGTGTTCGATTCTCACGTCCTCTCCTCCTTCAGGCCCATTCAGCTGCTTCCTTCTCTGAAAATCCTTCCCCATCTCCCCTCAAATGACCCTCAGGCTTTGTCAAAATAGAAACTCCTTGAGGACAGGAATTTGGTCATTTTTCACTTGTACTCTCCACCCCAGCCAAGTTCATTGACTTGAAAATAGTAGGCATGAAATCAAGTGGGGTTGACGGAGGGGAGACTACAATGTAAAGATAGGGAACTGGGGTCTGAAAACTGGAGTTGGGGGACAGGGGGCCTAGACCATGGTTGAGAGGTCAGCTGGGAAGGCCTGACTGTGGGAAAGAGGCTAGGGGATGGCAGAGCAAGGGATCTGGAGGCCTTCACTGGGGGGCTTCTAACATAAGGCCAGGGAATCAGCAGTGCTGGCCGAAGGCCCGGCCAGTGTGATGGAGAGTATAGCAGAAGGAGAATGGATATGTGAAGAGAAAGTTGGAAATGGGACTGGGACATCAGTGGAGTTAGTGGAAGGCCTGGAGCCTGGGGGAGGGCAGGGGATTGGGCCAGAGCAGCCAGAATGGATTGGGATGGGAACCAAGCTGGCAAAAGAGGGGGAGCTGGGTCCTGGCCTTCCTGCAGGAGCCAGGGCCTGGCCCACATGAAAGGAGCTCTCCTTTCACTGCACACAGATGGGATGGGCCCAAAGCCTAACTGGAACCTTTTCCTGACATCTCTCCCTTCCCTCCTGGGTATTGTTTTGTCTCTTTCTCTTCCCCTCACCCAGGGCCCGGCCACCATGACAGAGGAGTCAGAGGAAACGGTCCTCTACATTGAGCATCGCTATGTCTGCTCTGAGTGTAACCAGCTCTTTGGCTCCCTGGAGGACGTGCTCCTGCACCAGAACTCACATCTCCCTCAGCAACACTTTGAGGTGGTGGGTGTGGCTGACCCTGGGGTCTCTGTGGCTGCAGAAGCTCCCAGTGGCTCTGGCCTCTACCAGACTTTGGTGCAGGAGAGCCAGTACCAGTGTCTGGAATGTGGGCAGCTCCTCTTATCCCCAGGCCAGCTCCTGGAGCACCAGGAGATGCACCTCAAGTTGCTGGGCACCCAGGAGCCAGCACCCCCTGAGATGCCTCCAGCCAAGCCGCCCCCTGCCATCTCTGCCAGCACCATTCACTATGAGTGTGTGGACTGCAAGGCACTCTTTGCGAGGCAGGAGCTGTGGCTGAGCCATCGCCAGACGCACCTCCGGGCCGTGGCAGCTGTTGCGGCTGCTGCTGCTTCCCCTCCCCAGCCTTCCCCACCCCCGGCTGTGGGGCCCCAGCTGGGCCAAGCCCAGGTGGCCCTGGAGCACTCCTATCGCAAGTCGGAGGAGGCCGGGGAAGCTGCAGACCCTGCGGGGGCTGGGGAGGTGGTGGCCGAGGTTGAGCTGCTCCTTTATAAGTGTTCCGAGTGCTCCCAGCTTTTCCACTTGCCTGGCGACTTCCTGGAGCACCAGGCCACTCACTTTGGTCCATTGGCCCCTGGCCCTGAGACTGCTGGGGCCCCTGATTTGCCCCCAACCTCTGACCACAGCTATGAGCTTCGCAATGGCGGTGAGGGTGCAGGTGGCGGGAGCGGGCGGGAGCGCAGGGGTGGCCGGCGGCTGCTGCGACGCACTAGTGGGGATCCCCCTGGGGTGGCCTCCCCGGAGCTCTTCTGCCCTACCTGTGACCAGCTGTTCCTCTCTCCCCATCAGCTGCAGCAGCATCTGCGCAGCCACCGGGAGGGCCTCTTCAAGTGCCCTCTCTGTAGCCGCGCCTTCCCCAGCCCGCCCAGCCTGGACCAGCACCTGGGCGAGCACAGTGGTGAGTCCCACTTCCTGTGTGTGGACTGTGGCCTGGCCTTTGGCACAGAGGCCCTTCTCCTGGCACACCGCCGTACCCACACCCCCAACCCACTGCACTCATGCCCCTGCGGCAAGACCTTTGTCAACCTCACCAAGTTCCTTTACCACCGGCGCACGCATGGTACTGGGGGTGTCCCTATCCCCGCCTCTGCCCCTGCGGCACCCTCTGAGGATCCTGAGCCCACACCCACAGAGGTGGGAGGAGCCCCAGGAGCTGTGGTCTCCCCTGCTAGCCTCCCAGCAGCCGGGAGCACCCACCGCTGCCTCCTCTGCAGCCGGGAGTTTAGCAAGGCCCTGCAGCTTGCCCGCCACCAGCGCTTTGTGCACCGGCTGGAGCGGCGGCATAAGTGTGGCGTCTGTGGCAAAATGTTCAAGAAGAAGTCACATGTGCGTAACCACCTGCGCACCCACACAGGCGAGCGGCCCTTCCCCTGCCCTGACTGCGCCAAGCCCTTCAACTCGCCTGCCAACCTGGCACGGCACCGGCTCACGCACACCGGGGAGCGCCCCTACCGCTGCGGTGACTGCGGCAAGGCCTTCACGCAGAGCTCCACACTACGCCAGCATCGCCTTGTGCATGCCCAGCACTTCCCCTACCGCTGCCAGGAGTGTGGCGTGCGCTTCCACCGCCCCTACCGCCTGCTCATGCACCGCTACCACCACACGGGCGAGTACCCATACAAGTGCCGTGATTGCCCGCGCTCCTTCCTCCTGCGCCGCCTGCTTGAGGTGCACCAGTTAGTGGCCCATGCAGGGCGCCAGCCTCACCGCTGCACGGCCTGCGGTGCAGCCTTTCCCTCCTCACTGCGCCTGTGTGAGCACCGCTGTGCTGCAGCCCAGGCCCAGGCCCCCCGGCGTTTTGAGTGTGCCACCTGTGGCAAGAAAGTGGGTTCTGCTGCCCGGCTCCAGGCCCACGAAGCTGCCCATGCAGCAGCTGGTCCAGGGGAGGTCCTGGCTAAGGAGGTGGCCGCACCCCGACCCCCTCGGGCCACGCGCCCCCCACCCCCAGCTTCCTTGCCTGCCACCTCTCCTGCCACGGCCCCTCCAGCCCCTGCCCGACGACGGGGACTAGAATGTAGCGAGTGTAAGAAGCTTTTCAGCACAGAGACGTCACTGCAGGTGCATCGGCGCATCCACACGGGGGAGAGGCCTTACCCATGCCCAGACTGTGGCAAGGCCTTCCGGCAGAGCACCCACCTCAAAGACCACCGGCGCCTGCATACTGGGGAGCGGCCCTTCGCCTGTGAGGTGTGTGGCAAGGCCTTTACCATCGCTATGCGCCTTGCAGAACACCGCCGCATCCACACCGGCGAGAGGCCCTATGCCTGCCCTGATTGTGGCAAGAGCTACCGCTCCTTCTCCAACCTCTGGAAACACCGCAAGACCCATCAGCAGCAGCACCAAGCGGCTGTCCGCCAGCAGCTGGCTGAGGCAGCGGCTGAAGCGGCAGCCACCCTCACAGTGGTGGAGACGGCAGTGGAGGGTCTGCCTTTGGTAGAAACCATTGAGATCTACCCGCTGGCAGAAGGTGATGGGGTGCAGATCAGCGGCTGACCGAGGGAATGGGGGGAGCCCTGGCCCCAGCACCTTGCACATGGGTCCCTGTTCCCCTTGGGCTCAGATACAGTGTCATTGTCCCTACTGGACCTGGCTGTGACCAGTTTGGGCAGGAGGCCACCCTGTCCTCTGTACATACTGCATCCTCTCCTCTCCCGTCTTTGGTGTTAGTTCAGTAACTGGATTTTTCTCTCATCATAGTTAAGTCCTTCTTGTCCCAGGGTCCCTGCTATTTCCATTTGCCCCCTGCCCTCACAGAGCAGTTGCCAACCCTGGGCCAAGGCAGCCAATAAAGACTGTGCGTTGGACACATGTGGGTGTTTTCTTTGGGGTGTGGCTGAGGGGGCCGCCATTTCATCTGGCTTGCCTGGCTCTCCTCTGGTCACAAAGGGACATAGTTGGTACACTGAGAAGCAGGGTAGAGGTTGGCCACTAGAAGTCCCCACAGGGCCCCAGACAAACCTGGGTGAGCAGGGCAGGCTGTTGTCAGGTTTCCAATGTTGGCTGTGGCCTCCTCCCCAGAAATCTCATGTCACACCCCTGCATCATGTCCCCATGTGGCCTGCCCACATCCCACTCCCTCCCAACCACTCCTTTAACCAGGTCAGAGTTAGAAGGGAAGTGTGAAGGGCCTGCTTAGTACCTACGTGAGGCTGATCCTAGGGAACCTTGCCTCTCAGTACAGCAACTCAGGGATTCCACTTTATGCATTGGAGAGACTGGATACCTGTAGGATCAGAAATGATTTTTCTCAGTTGGCAGCCTTTCCATCTTTTCCCCCATGCTGCTTCCTGTACCTGGAGCCAGTTAGGGTTATAATTCCGAATTTTCTAGGGCTTTAATTCCCCCTACAAAGCCAGCATTTTAAGTAAAGCCCCTCTCTAAGGCACTTCCTGAGAAATGTGGTCTTGCTACCTCCCACAAAGAGGCATCTCTGAGCCAAAGAAGAGGCTCTTTGGTAAATTGACTCCTTGGCATTATTATTCTCTTTGAAGGTAAACAAGAAATCCCAGCCTTGGATTCTATCCTTTGACCCCACCCATCATCCCTCACCATCGAGGAAGAGCCCAGTCTGAGACAGAGAGATAGACCCAAGAATCTGTTGTGACTTGAGCAGTGATCTGACACCTCAGTGCTGGAGAGAATGGGCTATGGAATAGGATGGCCCTATTGGGAAGGGCATTCTAGCTTTGAGATGCCCCGACCTGATGGTCTGGGGAGGGTCTTTCCATTCAGGTCTCCCGCTTTGAATGCCTTGAAGGTCATATTTGAGGCTGGGCAGATACAGGCTAGTCTCAGGCTTAGCACTGGATTACCTTGCCTCCAGATAAACCAACAGCTGGTTGCCAAGATGGTCTTGGGTTGGGGGGAGAAGGAGGGGGCTGTCTCTCTGGGCTTGGGCAGCAGTTCTGAGACCTGGGTTCCAGGTGATGGAGGACAGAGTCCACATGGAGGTGTTGGGATTGCTGGCATTTCTGGTGCCATCCAGAAGGGAGGACTGCTTTTGACTCCTTTCAGCTGTCACGAGGACTGTGTTCCTGGGTGCAATTTTTTGTCTCTGGGACAAGGAGCAGGTCTGAGTGACTTCAGTCCAGTTACACATGCCCCAACTGCTTTTCTAGACCCTACTTTGGCCATGATAGGTCAGAATTGGATAAGACCTAGATTGTTTGTTCCAAGCTGCACTTGAATGTAGAAGGTACAGGATAACCAAGCCATCCAGTTTGTGCTTGAAGAACTCGAAAGGTAGACACCCACTGTCCACCCATTGTGCTTTGGGAGAGCGCTGTAGCTAGCAGATGTGTCCGTGGCACAACCGAAATGCGTTTCTGGGATCAAACAAGTCAAGTCCATCATCCATAGGATCCTAGGATTTAGAGTTAGAGCCATAAAGGCCACCTTCCTTATTTGGAGGCCCAGAGTAGGCAAGGACTCAAGCACCTGATGACAGAACCCTGTCTTGGGTACTTGGAGAGAACTGTCATGCCCCCAGCATCTTGAGGCCAAGCCTTTATACTCTTGTCTAGCTTGACTTCCAGGCTTAGCTATCTGAGTCTGTTAGGGCCTCTTTGGACCATTCTGTGGTTTGTCAGGGCCCTCATAAAACCAGTGCTCCATGGTCTAACCTAACCATGGCAACAGGACTGGCCTGTTGACCTGGGTGGACATTTACCCTGTATTAGTACAGCCTAAGTCAGTGACTTAGAAAACCACAAGTCAGCATCATCTAAGTTATATAAATTTCCCCATTACATTTTAAGGTGGCTTAATTGCTGGCAGTCCACTAAGATTCAGAGGTCCTATTCATGTATGTGGTTTTCTAGTACCTCTTCTACCATCCTGTACTTATGTATTTGAGTTTTGATTTTAAGATTTAAAAAATTTTTACTGATAATTTCTGGTTTTGCACGAGCTTTGCATTTCCAAATACAGGTTGTCCCAAACGTCTTATTGCAGTTTTAAAGTGGTAATGTCGTCCCCTCTTTTACTCAGTAAAACGTTCTTTGTAGCAGTCAGTCGTCCTTTGTAGCAGTCGATTTTTTACAAAATCCAAGTTTAGGACTCTTAACATTTAACCCCAAAGAACTGCCTCCAGGGATCCCTGCCAGATCCCTATTGTGTTCTCTTCCAAAGAAGAACTGCCCTCTTTCCTCAGGAGAAGAGACTTAAGGAGGAAATGATAACTTTCTTTGGGTTCTTCAAGGACCATCATAGGAGGGACGTGGCTTGGCTCCACAACACCAAGAATAAAATCTGTATGGTAGCTGATTTCAACTAGATGTACCCAAAAACTTTGATAACGTTTCTCAAGTCAGAGGCTTGCCTCAGTTACTACCTACCACCCGTTACTAAAGGTCCTCAAAATGGATGACCATCTGTCAGGTATGAGGCCTAGTGCTTTTTAGGGTCACTTTTTGATCTTCAGACATTATTGGCTCTACAGTCAGGGAATCAGGGTGGTCTAAGCACCCAAATACTAGGAACCTGCATGATGGGGGAAATTGTACTTTTTTCCTAAAAATGGGATCCTAAAACCTTTGGGGAAAGGTATTGTTGGGGAAGGTGTATTCTACAGTATCAAGTAAGCATCTCCTGTACTCCCAAGCAGACATCTCAGACTCGTGTATGCAGCCTGAACCAGGTTAAACTGTAAATGAGAAATGTTTAGCAAAATAAAATTTTAAAATGCAACATGGATGATGTTAATTTGTGGTTTTCTAAGTCAACATTTGTGGCAGGAATCTATTTCTGTTTGAATTTGACATCACTGATCTGGAGTGAGTAAAGTTCCTGTTTGGCTTTCAAAAGATGATGACTCTGCACGGGCCAGGGAGAACCTTCTCTTGGGTCCACTGTTAATAAGGGAGCAAACTGTCCATTTTCACATTCCCAGTCTACCATAAATGCCCCTAAAAGCATCTATGTGAGGGCTGACTTAGGACAGAGGAGAGTTGGCAAGTACTAGGAGATCTATGGCCACATTGCCATACCTGGAGTTCATCCACCAACAAAATGCCAAATCATGAATAGATATTAAGGGTTATGATTCCCCTAACAGGATCTAATCTTGTTAAAAGGGTGTTTCACTCCAAACGAGACAAAACAGCCCATCAGTGATATTTGTGCTTGACTCTTCTATTTAAAATCCTAGTACCATTTGAGCTGGAAGAACCCTTAGAGGTCATCTGATCAAATCCTTCATGAGTGGGGAAACACTCAGAGAAGCCTTGTTTGACCCTAGGGAAGCTGCCCCTCACTGGTCCCCCACTTCCTCCTCTCTCAGGCCCTGGGATTTGCCATGGTCACATGGCTGAGAAGAATGGGCTAGAACACAGTAGAATGTCCCTACTGTGTAGGACCTCAGAAGTTACTCCCACCCAGGCCAAAGCAAGGAATCCACTCTATGGTCCCTACAGCTTATGTTCAATGACCACAACATCGCACATGGTGGACAGTCTGTCCAACATTTGATTGTCCTCATTGTTAAGAAATTTTTTCTTTCTCTGCACCAGCGTCTCATAAATTTCCCTTGTCCCTAGGTCAGGGAACTTGGGCATCTAGTCAGGAAGACCTGAATTCGAATCCAGTTTCAGACACTTAGCTAGCCTAGTGTCCCTAGGCTTCAGCTCTGCTTGTCTTGGTTTCCTCAACTGGAAAATAACAATATGTACTTTGCAATATTCTGTGAGTCAGATAATTTATAAAGTGCTTAGGTGCAATGCCTTGCTCATACTAGGTGCTATCGAAATATTAGCCCTTTTTTTTTTCCTTTTTGTAGGGCAGTTGGGGTTAAGCAACTTACCCAAGGTCACACAGCTAGTAAGTGTTAAGTGAAATATTAGCTCTTTGTTTTGGGGCGGTGGGTGGGGGAAAGAGGGGAAGAAAATATGTAACTCAAAATCTTGTGGAAATGAATGATGCAAACTAAAATAAAATTTAAAAAAATGATGCCATGATATGGTGACCTCACTGAACAATATACGCCATATTCCACTTCTGTAACCTCCTCTCCTCTCTATAGAGAGGACTGAGATTAAAGCACATCTTTTAAATACCAAAAAAAAAAAAAAGATTAGCTCTTTTTCATCATCATCATCATTATTCTTCCCTTTCAGGCCAACTATGACAAAGTCTAAATTTCTCTTCCTCATGACAACTTCCAATACCTGAAATACTCAATCCTGTCACTCCTATGTCTTTATTTCTCTAGGCTAAATCTTCCCATTTCTTTTCCTTGTATGTCATGGCCCCCATTGCCGTCCCCTACTCTCATCCCACCCCTAGTCTTACTCTCCATCTCTATATCCTCAAGCATGGCACCAAGAAGCAAACTGACCAAGGCAGAGTGCACTGGGATGTCCACCCCCTCGTTCTGGACACTCTCTCAGTAATAGCTTTTTCATAGGCATCTCATTATACTGGTAGCTCTTAGTCCACTCCCCAGATCACTTTCACATGAATTGCTATGATTGCCATATTGTTCAGTCATTTCAGTTGTGTCCAAATCTCCCCTTGGCAGATACTGGAATGGTTTGCCGTTTCCTGCTCCAGCTCATTTTACAGATGAGGAAACTTTGGCAAGCAGAGTGAAGTGAATTTCCTAGGGTCACACAGCTGGTAAGTTTCTGAGGCCAAATTTGAACTCAGGTCTTCCTGACTCTATACACTGAGCCACCTAACTGTCGTCTTAGCCATACACCTCCCACGTTGTACTTGGGAAATTGATATTTGGACCTGTTTTTCCATACCAGGCTTCATTCACCCACGTTACCCCTATTCTTTCATTTGCCAAAATTCTCACCCAGTGGGCTTTCTTCTCTGTGACACTGCCTCATAACCACTGATCTAATAAAAATCACCATTCGTATTCTGTCGGAAACCGTAGCTGTGTGGTGACTAGGCAGCAGTTTGGTTCAGAATGGTTCAGACTTAGGCACGGTATATTCCTTTTTCTTCTCTGCCATCCTGTGCAGCAAACCCGTATGTTCCAGCCTCCATGCTCGGTAATCGCAGGATCAGGGTGGAAACCCACTCTGGATCCGTGGGGAAGAAAGACAGCAAGGTGGAGGGGCCGGGGAAGATTCTAACTGGCCGCAGACTGGCCACAGGGCTAAAAGCCGAGACAGACCCTAGAGGTCACCCAGTCTAGTGCTCTCTCACCATAGAGTAAGAAACAGACTCAAGATATGACGTGACTCCCGAGGCCACATGGGGTAATAATGGTAGTAGCAGTAGTAGTTGTAGTAGTAGTTTATTTAATGCTTTAGACTGCTAGGTGGCGCCATAGTGCATAGAGCGCTGGGCCTGGACTCTGGATGTCTCATCTTCTTGAGTTCAAATCCAGCCTCAGACACTCCCTAGCTGTGTGACCCTGGGCAAGTCGCTTTACCCTGTTTGCTTCAGTTTCTTTATCTGTAAAATGAGCTGGAGAAGGAAATGGCAAACCCCTCCAGTGTCTTTGGCAAGACATCCCCAAATGGGGTCATGAAGAGTTGGACATGACTAAAAAAGTGACTCAACAGTAAATATGCCTTAAAGCTTGCAGAGTACTTTACCTACACTCCATTTGAAACCCAGCAGTGCTGTGAGGTAAGTGCTAACCATATCTTTGTTTTATAGGTGAAGCAGCTAGGTGTTCACACTCCGACCGAAACAGGTCACCAGGTCATATATAAGAATCCCTGTGGCTACGTGTTGATATGATTCTAAATTGTAATGTTATCTTATGTTTTGTTGTATTTTTATTTTGTTAAATATTTTCCAATTACATTTTCATCTGGTTCCATGAGCTGGCAAATGTTGTGGGCCATGTTGGACAACTGTTTTAGTGGTTAGAGCACTGGACTTGGTGTCAGGAAGATCTGAGTTTGAATTCTGCCTCATATATTTACTTTGCATGTGAGCTTGGGCAAGTCAACCTCAGCCTCAGTTTCCTCATCAGTAAAATGGGGATAATAATAACTTCCTTATTGTGAGATTCAATGAGATCACATTTGGAAAACTCAAAAGCGTTATATAAATGCTAGCTATTATGAGCAAACAGAGTCTTCAGGAGGTTGAGTGATTTGCCCAAGGTCCCCCAGCATATGTTGGGCAAGTCAAACCACTACCACCACTTTGGCCACCATCTCCCTTTGTAGTCTGATGGAAAAGGTCCAAGACCCTGAGCCCATGGGAATAGCAGCATCCCATAAGCCAGCTGATCTATTTCTAGTCCAACCCCTGCAGCCATCACTGAGGGGAGAAATCATTGTGGGAAATGCCAGGCCATTGCCAGTTTTCTTTGCCAATGTCTTGCCACCAGACTCCGCCAACTCTAGAGGAGTGAGGCTGATGATTTGGAGCAGCTCTGCCTCACTTAAGTGCAATTCATTCTCGAGTCAAGACATCACCCTCATTATGTCATTTGTCCTCTTTGAGAATTAAGGAGGAACAACAACATTGTAGGAAAAGGGGCCAACCTTCATCAGTACCAATAATACCTGCTGACCAGGCAGCCTGAGCACATTTAAGACCATCTGTGCTGCTGCCAGCCCAGCCCTTGGGGTCATCATCCAGAGAGGTAGCTCCCTTTTAGAAGGGACCAGCCATCCCCACCAACTACCAACCAACCACCACTCACAGGCAGGCAAGCCAGCTTGGTTGTTGAGGCAAGTCAAGCGACCACCGCCATCTCCCCTCAGACCCCGATGGAGAAAAGCCCAAGAGCTTTGGGAATAGCAGTGGTTCCTGCACAATGTCCAGTTATCACCCTGGGAAGCAGCCCCCTTGGAGACACAGCCTGAGCCCTCCCTGCAGGGGGCTGCAGCCACAGCTATTGAAGACCCCAAAAAGAAAGGTCTAGTCACCAGAGTTCCTGGTCCTCGCAAATTGGATCAGCATCAGTAACTGACATGATTTTGTCAGTGGACATGACATTCAAAAAGCATTAACATCTGCTTGCCGCTGCACCCCAAGGACCGTTGGGACCTTTCCATCTGATTTGCCCCTGAAACCTTCCTTGTGCATGGTCTCCTTCGTTAGAGTGTGAGCTCCTTGAGGTCTGAGACCGCCCTGCTTTCTAATCTGCTCTCAGCATTTAGCTCAGTGCTGTAGTAAGTGCTTAGTAAATACATCATTCATTTCTTCACTCATGCAAATAGCTGCTAAGTCTCCTGGAACAGAATTCCAATTCGGGTCTTCCCGATTCCAAGGCTGGCACTCTTATCTTCTACATTACAGGTGTTTTTTTCTGATCTACAAGGCCAATGGCTCTAATGCACCAACTGGGTCGTGATGGTATGAAAGAAGTTACCTTTCTCCCAAGCCAAATCCAGGTTAGATGCGTTACCTAGATTTTGTTGACATTCTGAACCACGTAAAAGGGAGGTAGTGCCACTCTGGCCATGGCTGGATAAAATTCCCTTGAGAATAGCCAAAAGAAGGGGTATGCAGGGACACCTATATGTAAGCAATAGAAACAAATTTGGAAAATAAAAGCAAGCAGATCCTCATGGCCTCCCCGTTGGCTACATCAGCCTGGGCGCAATGGGATGAAAAACCCTCGTGATAGTAAGAAGGCTGAATTTCCAGAAATATGACTGTGTGAAGGTTAGCTTGACTCCAAAGAGAGTCATACCCATCAGAACCTCAGTCAAGGATTATGTCCTATTGGGATCGCTGACTTTCAAACAGGAGGTGGAGAAAACAGGACCTCAAGAGACAAGAAACAAGATCCAAGGAATGGAAAGAAGCAAGAATTGTTTTAAATATAGGAGAGAACACTATGCGTTGGGTTACTTACACTGCCTTCAGATCCAAGGGTATAGCATAGGAAAGGGGTGGGTGCTGATTGCATAATCTTGGGCAAACCATATAAAGCCCTCTTTGGGTTCTTTCTTCACCAGTAAAAATGAATAGTTTTTAGATAGTTAATACTACCAACCTCAGAGGATTGTGAACCAAATATTTTGTTAAACTGTAAAGCACTGTTGAAATGTTATCATCAAGTACAACCCTAAGAGGAAACTGAGGCTCAGAAAGGAGGTGAGGTTTAGTACACTCATCTGTCATTGTCAAATCTTGATCTTTGGGGGAGCAGGCACACGGCCAGACCATGTGAGCCCTGGACAGGGAGAGTGGGGTTGAAAGAAGAGACTCAATGATACCACAAAGACACAAGACTCCCATTACAGGAGTGTGTCCAGAAAGGAAATGGATGGTTTAGGGGATTTTGTCTAAATTGTCTGCCTACTGATAACTTATGAGAAGTGTAGAAAACCGGAGGAACACAAGGCTTTGGGGAGCTGAGACGTGTATGTCCCTAAATGGAACAGTTCCTCAGGGCATCGTGGCCTTTGGTTACACTTCCGTCTTCCTGACAGCATGGAGGTGCTAAACTAATTCTACCCTCCTAGGTGGAGGTCTGCACCTCAGCATCCTGCTGCCACCACCCCTACTGACCTTCCTTTGTTATCTGGATGGTCTTCTTCCCACTCTGTGGAGTACATTGGGAACTTGGGCTCTCGCCCTTAAAGGCTGTTGGGTTTGAGAGAGACCTTTGTGATTGTCTTTTCCATTCTATTCCTTTAACAGTTGAGGAAGCAGTCCCTGGCTAAGGAGCTCAGCTACAGGTCTTCTCAGTCTGCCATATTCCTACCTTGTAATTCTCCATCCTGTTAGCCATGGCTTTCTAAGCAGCCAGTGTGCATCCTTATTGCCCTATTTCTTACATGTAAACCAACCTTGACCTTAAGCTCTTTCTGGATCTCCCCAGCCCAAGAGAGAATTCTGTTTTGAAGGCAGGACATTTATTGATAGACCCTAAACAGGCAGTTTCCATCCCCAGTATGAAGGAGAATGACCTATTCGAAGATGAGACCAGGTAGACAGTCCCAATAGTGGCTGTCACTGGCTCATTCCCAGGAAGGGAGACCTGCGTCCAGTCCCCCCTCTCAGTCTAGCCTTGGCTGCCTGGGCTTGATCCTGGATGGTCCTAGGCTAGGACTAGGATAAGGGTGAATGTTTTAGCACATTTATAGGTACATTTTTGTTTTGTTTTGTTTTGTTTTTACATATGCTTGTAAACTTTACTCCATTTAAATTCTCTGAGGCTTCTTTGTGGTTTGGAAGAGATCCCAGGTTATGCCTTCAAGGAGAGTAGGCCTTATCATACTGGAAAGTTTGTAAATGCATGTACATGATAGACTGTGGGTGGTGTGAGGGGCAGCCTGCCTAAGTATTGAAGGTAAGGGTTTTTTTCATTTCTTTGGTCCTTGGAAACTTATAAAACCATCTAAGAGCTATTTTTTCTGTTTTACTAAGTTATGGGAAGCAGTCACAATATATATTGGTAGAGGGGATTATCTCCATTAGAAATTCCGTCTTACCTCCTCCTAAAGCTTTGTTAAATTCAGCTGTAGCAATTATGGCTTTGGAGCACAGGGAAGCTCAGAGAATGTGTGTTGGGTCATCCAGAGACAAATTTCCTCATGTTAAACATAATTAAAGGATGGGAAGTCCCCCTTGGGCTTGGGTATGGATATTCTCCCAAAGAGCTGAATCCCAGTTGGGGATCCCAAATGAAGGAACTGTTGGCATTTAAATGGCACCTCCTCTCCCATCTTCCCCCCACCCTCCCAAAGAATACTATCCCCTCATTTCCCACCAGTGATACCCTGCCCTCTCTAAACAAACAGACAGAATCAGGGGGCCAAGGGGAACGGGCATCATTTCTCTCTGTACAATCTTTAATTTTTTTGTCGTTGTTCAGATGAATGACACATTCAAGTTACAAAATTGGGCCTTAAAAGAAGCACATCGTACAATGAACAAGCAGATTGAATTTAACACTGAAACGCTAATCCGCTACCACGAGAAGAGAGACAGGGAGAGGGAGTGGGAGAATGGGGGTGGGGAGGGTTTACAGACAGGGGGTAGGATGAGCAGGGGAGCAGGAGGGGACGTGGCCGGGGATCAGGGCATGGGTCTAGCTCCTCTCTAGTACAGCCTGCCTCCCACCTTATGCATCTATAGTGGTCATTCATGTTGGTAGCTGAGAAATGGCCCTTGATAAGCCAGGTAGTCCTGGTCTCTGCAGGAGAGGATGACCCCTGGGATGGGCCCAAGTAATCCCAATCTTCACAAGGCATGGGCTGACATCAATGCAATTGGTTTTGTGGGATCAGGACTCATCCTAGTGCAGACCTGAGCTCAGGACGGATAGGAGTAGCAGCAGTATGATGGCTGGCTGGCCAGGGGGCCAAGTCCACTCCTCTGACCCTGTGCCCTACCATCTACAAATCTAGCCACTTGGAGGAAAGGAGAAAAGCCCAGACCTTCCCAATGGCCCCAAAACACCTCCCCTCACTGCAGGTAATGGAGATTCCAATGCCCATGTCCCCCTGAAGGACGCACAAATAAATAAATAAATACAGGGCCCCTGGGGAGGAGGAGGGGTGGCGGAGGGGGAGGGGGAGGGGGGAGGGGAAGGGGAGTCACAGACACAGTAAATAGTTGTCTCCATCCCCAGCGACATTTCTCTGGAAATTTTTTTCTCCCTTTTTTTTTTTCAAACCAGGAGCTAAAATTTCAAGGACAAATAGTTAAAAATATACATTATTTATTTTTTTCCCTTCTGTTGTCTTTTCGCCGTCTTTGATGTTTTGTTCTGGAGACTGCTGAGGTCAAAGTTCAAGCCACGCCAAGGGACTGTGGCTTGGGTTACTTTCCTTTTTTTATTATCATTTTTATATTTTTTTTTTCACTTTTTTTCTGACGTATAAAAAGGTAGCGGAGTTGTCTGGGTTTTTTTTTTTTTTTTTGGTTTTTGGGGGTTTTTTTTTGGTTTTTGTTTTTTTTTTTTTTTAATTGTTAAAATCTTTGGTTTGGTTTTTGGTTTTTTCTCTTGGAGGCCTTGTCTCTCTGCACTGGGGCGCTGGGCCCACAGGTCTCTGTCTCTCAGTCTCTCACACTTTCAGTCTCTCAAGCTTTGGGCAGGAGTGTTGGGTGGGGATGGGGATTTGGCTTCTCAGTGGGGCAGAAGGTGCCAGCTGGGGCAGGGTTCTCCCTCAGCCAGCCAGCACCCTTCACCCTACTTTCCCTAAAGTCCATCCCAGCTGCCCTGGCTTAGAAACTGACACCACCTTCCACCCCCCCAGCCCTTGCCATCCCTTCTTGTCACCGTGGGGAAGGGGGCTCTGTGAAGACTTTGGTATTTGGACTCAGGCCCCTGTCTGAACTCTACCCATCCTGGGTTGGGGGCTGGGAGGGTTGTGAAGGCCCAAGAAAGAGGGTGACCCTCTTGCACAGCCACCCTGCCCCCGACCCCAGCCTCTGCCTTCCCCCTTCCCTCCAGGAGATCACAGAGAGAGGTGGTTTGGTTGGGGGAGGGGATGATTTTTGGCACAGTTAGAGGGCCCGCCACATGGCTGGACCCCATCTCTGCCCTCACCTGAAAGGGGGGAGAGGAGAGGCCAGAAGAGAGGGGATTCCCCTTTCTCCTTTCTTCGGTTCACCCACCCACCCCACCCCCTCTCTCCATCCCAGACCACCCCCCACCCCAACATCTAACCTACTCCCAAACTCCCAGGGTCTCCCCCTCCCTAACCCCCCACCCCCCACAAAAAAATCCCAGTCTCCCCGATTCTCTCTCGCTCACACACAGACACATGGGCACAGGCCCCCCGCGCAAATCACAAAATAAAAAGAATGAGATAGTTTTGCTTCCCGGAGTCGGGGTGAGGGGGACAGGAGTGGAAGAGGCAGGAGAAGGGGAAGGGGTAGCATGTGGCTACCACCCCCAAGCCTTCCACGGCCTGGCCCCCAGCCCCCAGCCCCCCTCCTGCTGCCCACCCCCCACCCCCACTCCCCAGCCGGCCCCCGACGCCGACGATATTTGGTTTCTCTTAACATTAAAGTTCTATGAGGTATTTGGTGCCTTATCTCCAGTCCTGGGGGGAGGGGGAGCCCGGGGGGAGACCTGGGGCTCACCTGCCCCTCCGTCCCCTACCCCTTCCCAAAATATTTGGTTTCACAGCTGTAGTTAAAGCTTGGGAGTTTGTGGGTTGGGTTTTTGTTTGTGTTTTCTTAATCCCCCGAGAATTTTTTTTTTCCTTTCTCGCCTAGAAATTGAGTAAAGATGAGGAAGGGTGCCATAGGAGGCCCCTCCTTCCCAACTGCACTGTGGCAGGGTGGCAGGGCCTATGCCCTGGCTCTGCCTTCCATCTCCCTCGTTCCCCATCCATCCATGTCCCCCGCTGCCCCCAGCAGCCAAGGCAAGGGAGGTACCTGGGGGCCCAGGCCCAGGATGGGCAGGAAGGAGATGACTGAGGCGAGGATGGTGAGTCCAGGGGGGGGCTTTCCAGTCTGGTTTTGGTTTGTTTTTTTTGGTCTAGAATCAAAGTTTTTGTTTGTTTTCCAGCGATTTGGAGTGTTCTCAGCAATGCCTTCTGTAGATTTTGTCCATGGTTTCTTTTTCCCTTTCCTTTGTTGCGTTCTGTCATCCCTGTCCAGGCAAGTAGCCCTTAGCCTCATTTCCCCCAGGCCCCTTCAGGGGCCCACACATTCTCATCCTGGTCCGGGTTCCCCCTCCTGTCTCTCTCTCTCTCTCTCTTGGAAACAAAAACAGAAACACTTGGCAGTGGGGAGAGGGTGGGGAATCCAGTCCAGTGGAGAGGTGTACATTCTGCTGGGGAACCAGCACCGAAGGAGGACCCATCTACAGCTTCCCTCCTCGAACCTGGAGAACTGGAGGGTCTCTGTCACTCCCAAGACAAGGCTTCCTGGGATGGGGATCCTACAGAGGAGGCTCCGCAGGCTCCCACCATCTGGGGAGAGGCAGAGAGGTGGGCACAGGCTGGCATGGTCTGAACTGCTCTGCACGGTTCCCCAGGCAGGTTGAGATGAGGGCTGGGGAGGAGACAAGGAAATCAAAAAGCCAAGCCCCAGGCACCTGGGACAGGTGCATGAGACACAGTTCATCTCTCCTCTTGTGTCCAGCAGGAAGAGGAGTATCCAAGTGGACGCCACCTCTTATCCAGGGGTCTCTCTCTACTGCCCAATGCAGCAAAGGTGCCAGCCCCTGCCACGGAGGGTGGGCTCTCACACCAATGGCTCACTTCCTACCCAGCAACACTTTGGTTTGAGGAAGGAGAAAAAGAAAAGGGGAGGAGAGAGAAGAAAGACCAATCAGAACCAACAGGGGGGGGTTTCAAAGCAGGATCCAAACCACCCCCAAATTGTTGCTTCTTCATAGATTTCTGTCGCACGTTTAAAGCTTTGTTCAGTTGATTTTGGGGGGATGGCACAGCAGTCAGGGCAAGAGAGGGGCTCCCTCTGGGTCCTGGCCTTGACATCCTCCCATCCTGCCCCAGTCCATCCTTCCTGGGCAAGAGGCCCTCTCTTCCCCTCCCTCCCAACCCCCGTAGAGGTCCATGAGGTATTTGTGACGAGAAAGAAGTATCTATTCGTCTGTCCATCAGGTGCGGGGGCTGAAGGCCCTCGCCATCACTCTGGAGGCCCTATGCTTCCCTCCTGGCTGCTCCAGTGTCTTCTTTTAAGAGTCTGAGTTCTCTTCTTTCCCTTAAATATATATAGCTATAGATTTTTTTCTATTTTAAAAATTTTTTTCGGTTTTATTTTTTTTTGTGGTACTTTTTTTTTTTTGGTTCAAGACATGGCCGGCAGAGGGACAACCCTGACAGCAGCGTTTCCACAGGCCTCTGTCATCTAGATACATCCCAGTGCCCACAGGGGAGCCATGGTGGCACTGAGAGGACAATGGTGGCACCCCCTCCCCCAACTCAGACCCTGATTCTGGGAGTGGCCATCTTGAGGTTGGAGGTGGGGGTGGGGGTGGGGGTGGGGTGGGGGTTGGAGGAGTGGGACATCTTCCTGTGTGTAGTGGGTGGGCAGGGGCGAGGGAACGATTTTTTGGTTTTTCTGGATAATGTAAAAGAGCGTGAACGATCCCACGGGTAGGCACTGGAATATGAGTTTTTTTGTGGGTTTTTTTTTGTTTTGGTTTTTTTGGTTTTTTTTTAGAGATGAGGGAGAGGGCCGGGGAAGCTGGCAGACAGGAATGAGGGAGAGCTGGGACTGCCCTGCCCTGGAGTGCTCTGCCTTGCCCCCACACAGTCCTCACTCCCTAAGCACAGAACCAGAGGGGCCAGAGGAGCCCAGGAGATGGGGTTCACGGAGCCAAATGGCCGGACCCCCACGCCAAATAAAGAGATAGGGAAGGGCTAAGGGGAGGGGGGACAGTCTTCCCCCCTCCCCTTTTACTCTCCCTTTGTTAAAAAAAAAAAGGCAGTTAAAAGAAGTCCCCTCCCGCGCCCCACCCCACCCCACCCCCCCAGACCGGGTGAGGGAATGAGGACACATTCGGGGGAACACAACAGACGCTACCAATTCTATACAGGCCTTTGGATGAAGCTACCGGCTATTTGGTGTGAGGTTTCTCGGGCCCTGTCTCTTTTGGTTTCTGGAAAAGAAAAATCCACAGTTGTTCCCCCCCCCCCGTCCCCCAGCCCGCCCCCACCTTCCCCCCCCGTC
>CM053582.1:74621769-74651769 GCA_028627135.1 Pseudochirops cupreus
CCCCCCCCCCCCCCCCCGCTTCTGGCAGCACAGGACACCTCTCTTTGGGACTCACTGTCCTCTGACTAGGGAATTATTACCTCTAGGGAGGTGAGGGATAGTAGGTTTCTAAGGACTGGCCAGGCTCTGTTCTAAGACCCTTCCCAGCCCTGACACTCCCTGTTCTAAGGCTCCACCCGGATTTGCCACTTTATGTTCTAGGTTCTGAGACTGCTCCTAGCTCTGGCCTTCTGGGTTTGTGAATTGCAGATACTTATTTAATCTAGAAAGGCTCTGGCACCCCCATCCCCACCATTATCACATCTGTAAAACTCAGAAGGGCCATCCTGGGTCACCGAAATTACACTTGTTATGCCTGACCCCAGACCAGAAGACTCTTGGGGTGAGATGGGAGTTATCAAGAGGGAGGGAGCTCCTCTTCCTGGAGGTGTCCAGGTGGTAGCTGGTGTCCCTGCTAGGGAGCCACCTGCTTTGGGCAGGGGGGAATGGGGGGGCATGGCCCTAGGTGCCACCTGAGGCACCTTCTCCCAGCTGTGACCAGGAGGGCCCAGGTGCTACCAGGCACAGTTCTGGGAGATTAGCATGACCAGATGAGCTTGAGGCAGTAAGGAAGAAAGCTTGGGTGCGAGAAGAGCTGAGCTGGAGGGGTCCCGCGGGGTGGGGAGGGGGTGTGCTGGGGAGCCCACGGCCCCTCCCAGCCAGTGCAGGCTGCTTCCACTTGGCTCACCCTGTTCGGGCTGTAGGTGTGCCCTGCCTTACCTGGGCCGTGAGCTGGATGGGCTGGGACAGGGTGAGCTGGGGGGTCGCCGGGGGCTGGCTTGTGGGTGGCTGCGGCGGCAGGTCACCCCCCCCAGTGGGGGCCGGGGGTTGCCCAGAGGCGGCGGCGGCTGCATTAGCGGCGGCAGCGGCGTTGGACTGCTGGACCGCGGCGGCCAGGAGCTGGGCCTGAGCCTGCTGCAGGAGGAGCTGCTGCTGGGTGGGCATCAGGGCCGTCAGCTGGGGTGAGGGATGGCCGCCAGGCAGGGTCACAGACAATGGGGGGGCAGGCCAAGGAGGGAGATGATGGAGGTCACCAGACAAGACAAGGTGAGGAGGGGGCGGGCCAAGGAGGGAGATGACGCGGGTCACCAGACCAGAGGGGGTTAGGAAAGAGTGACATGAGGGTGAGGGAGAGGGGAGGGGGCGAAGAGAGAGCAGAGGAGCAGCAGGTTAGTGACAGCTGGGGACCAGGCAGCCAAGCCAAAAAGAGCCAGTGGGGTTAGTGTCAGACAAAAGAAACTCAGGTGGGCTGGGGACCCGTGGCTGAGGCTGTACCTGAGAGCCAAGTCTACCTGGAGCTATTCTCTGCCCATGGGGGCAGTGGGAGAAAGAGAAAGGGCCACCCAGATGGTTCTGGAGTGTGGCTGCTCAGAGGAAAACAAAGCTTAGCAAGGTGGGACAAGAGCATTCCCTCTGTACCTGTTAGCGCAAAACTCAACAGGGCTTCATCTGCAGTGATCCCTTAGGAAGAAACAGGGGATCTAGGGTCTCTCCTTACAACATCTGTGGAATAGCTAGTGCTCGGTTCTGGCCCCTGGCCCCAATGGCCCCCCTGGAGCCCATCCCGGGTCACTTACCCCAGCCAGCTGCCCACCAGCCAACATGAGCTGGGCCTGGGGTAGGTGGGGCTGGGATGGGGGCGGAGGTGGGGGGGCCACTGGGGCTGGGTCACTGCTGGAGTCTTCAGCCTTGATCTGCATAGGGAGAGAGGCAATTTCGGGGTCCTGAAGAAGGAGCCAATCGTGGTGAAGAAACGTAGACACCCCCTCCTCTCCCCTTTGTAACAGAAGACTGATGGTTTTAGAGCCTGACCCAGAGAAGCCAAATGGTTTCCATGGGACTGCCCAGCTCCCCCAGCCCAGCTCTGTGGATGTGGCTGGGCTGGGCGGCCCCTTGGCCCAGCTCTGCCCCTTCCTCCATTTCCATTCTCCACTTAAGCTCATCTCAAGAATCTCTCCCCTCCTCCCATGGTCGCCTCTCCTCTCCAGCCCTCTCTTCTCTCTCTCCAGTCTTCTCTTCCTTTCAAGGCCCATCTCTGCTGTAATAAGACCTGGGTTCTTATCTCCCCAGGCCTCATTTTCCTCAAGGCCCTTTTCTGGGGTCCTTTTCAGCTCCAAACAGCTGATCGCCTGACTCTCCCTCTCTCCACCTTCCATTGTCCCCATCCCTCCCTGTCTCCTCCTTCAAGAGTCTCCTCCGTTTCCTCTCCTCTCCCCATCACCTCTCCCTGGCCTTCTTCCTTTCTCTTCTGCCTTTCTCAGAACTCTCAATCCATCACTGTACTAAGAAAACTATGAACCGGGCACGTGAAGTGTTCCACCCAAGATTAGCCCAGTACTAGGTGATCTGGACTCCCTGGAGCTCTTTGGCCCTCTCCTCTACTGATCTTTCTTTTCTCCATTCCCTCATCTCCACAGTTCAGTTTGAAAAAAACAAACCCAAACCTTTTGTGTGGGGACACAAAAAACAAAAATAGCCCTCTCTGCCCTCAGGGGGCTTTCAGTCTGCAGGCCCAACCCAGGCCCTTACCCAGAGGAAAATGCTCCCAGGAGAGGTTTCATGCACTATAGGAAAACCATGTACCCAACTCTCCACGTGCCCCCTGCTCTCCCTCCATCTCCTCTCCCGACACTCTTCTCCTTCTGCTTCCCTACTCTCCCCTCTCCTCCTCAGGCCCTTTCCACTCTCCCTAGAGTCCTTCTGCACCGCTGCCTCTCCTTTGAGTGTTGTTGGGGTGAAGGGAGGGTCTGGAGGTGCTGAGAGTCAGGGCAAAGCCAGGGCCAGGCAGGGAAGTAGGGATGGGGGCTGGGCCCTCAGCTTCCTGTTGTTCATACCCTGGGGCCCCAGGGGGGATTTCCCCAGCCAACGCCCCCCCCCCACCCCACCCCAGGGGAAGGGGAAGGAGATGGGATGAGTCATAGGTTTGGGGCAGGCGGGTGGGAAGCAGAAACTTCTTTGTTGATACTCCAAAGATGTGTGGCTCTCTCTGGGGGACCTCTACCCCAGATCTCCCTTGCTCCCTCCAAACCCCACCATTCCCCAGGTACTGCAAGTTCCCCTCTCACCTTGGTGCTGGGACCCGTTGGGGACAAGGAAAATGAAGAGGCCTTATTTTGAGGGTTCTGAGAGGAGAGAGAAGGGAGGAAGGGGAGGTGAGTCTCTGGGACCTAGCTCCTCCCCAGGCCAGCTCTCTCCCAGCTAGTTCCCCTTCCTTACCTGATGGTTTGCATCTGGTCCATTGGTTTCTGTATCTGCAAGAAGGAAGGAAAAGCTAGGACCCCCCTTGCCTTACTCCCACCTGGGGCTCCACCTCCTTCCCTTAATTCCCCCGGATAAAACCTTCCTACCTGTGTGCTCTGACTGAGAGTCCAAACCTGGCTTCTCCGGCTCCAGGGGCTTAGACATTCTTATTTCTGCAGAGAAAGATGGGAAAGGGGAGGTGTCACATACCATGAAGAAGCTCCTGCTCCCACCACTCCACATCTTGAGGATCCTGGCATCCTACCCTATATGAGAACTGGGGCTTTCAGCTCTTCCTCAGTGACAGAAGGCTGTCAGAGCTGGGAGAGGACTTGGAAGTCATTTAGTCCAATACCCCTAGAGATGGGGAAACTGAGGGGCAGGGAGAGGAAGCATGTCATAGAAGCATCTCAGCGGGGCCTGCCCTAATGACTTCTGTTCTGGGTCTTTGGCCTCTCAGCAGAAAAGCTCGTTCTGTCCAGCCTTTTAGCCAGGGATGGAGGCCAGATGCAGGGAATGGCTTGGGGTCTGGCCTCTGATGGAGAAGCATCCGAAGGGAAGCTGAGCAGAGAAGGCCTCCCTTCTGGTCCTCCCCTGGGGCCGTGACTGCCTCAGCGTTCTGTCCCACCAGCAGGTTTCGGGTGAGACATGTTTTCCGCTGTGAGCAGCAAGGAGCAGGCGGTGGGATGGGGCTCTGTGGATTGGGGTATATCAACAGCTCCATGCCAGTGATTCAACAACTCCAGTCCTTGAAATGTTTGGCACTTTTGCCCTCACCCTCTCACAGCTTCAGCCCTTCCCTCCACCAGCCTCAGGCCAAAGTGGAGGCTCGTCCTGGCCTTGACCTTGCTCAACCAACTCAATCCTGAGTCTAACTTTGGATGCAAACCTAACCCCAAATGCAAATCAGGCCTTGGCCTTGGGCTAGAACAAAAATCATGGGACATAGAACAGCTGAGTTGGAAGAACCCTTAGAACATGGAGTGTCAAAACTGTGAGGGGAACCTTAGAACACAGAACATAGGAAAAGGGAAGGTCAGAGCTGAGAGGGAGCTTAGAAACAGGGAAATGTCAGCGCTGGGAGGTCCTTAGAACAGGGAATGTCAGGGCTGGGAGGGCCCTTAGAACAGGAAATGTCAGGGCTGGGAGGGCCCTTAGAACAGGGAATGTCAGGGCTGGGAGAGGCCTGAGAACAGGGAATATCAGAGCTAGGAGGGCCTTAGAACAGGGAATGTCAGAGCTGGAGGGGCCTTAGAAGGAGGAATGTCAGGGCTAGGAGGGCCCTTAGAACAGGGAATGTCAGAGCTGGGAGGGCCCTTAGAACAGGGAATGTCAGAGCTGGGAGGACCCTTAGAACAGGGAATGTCAGAGCTGGAGGGACCTTAGAACAGGAAAGGTCAGAGTTGGGAGGGGTGTTAGCAATAACTCTCTATCCATAGGATCCTGGGTTTAGACAGAAGGGACCTTAATGGTCCTCTAGTCCAACTCCATCATTTTGTAGATGTAGACCTTGTACCCCAGAGAAGTGAAAGTGATTTGCTCAAGGTCACAGAATTGAGATTAAAACCCAGGTTCTCTGGCACCTCACTCCACTCTACCCTATTGTCTCTCCCCATTTAACAAATAGGGAAACCAAGGAAGCCCTCATAAAACATTTGTTTGACTTCAGACATGGACACCACAACATTTCAACCTTTCTGTATCCTACGCTACTTTTTCTGTGTCTAAGAAAAAAACCAAATATTGGGTAGGCAAAGTGAAGGAGGCCCAACTTAGCATCCTAAGAACATTAGAACTGGGAGAGATGACGAAGTACAACCCCTCCATCCCATCCCTACTGATCCCATATTACACAGGAGGAAACAAGGCCCAGAGGAAATCAGAAGCAAAGTCAAGACTAGAACCCATGTCCCCAAATGTGTCGACTGCTCCATCACTCCCATCCCACCCTCCGTATTCTAGATCTGGTCAAAACAAGAGTGGGACCCCCAACCCCACCCCAGGCTCCTCAGAAACAACTCAGCATTAAGCCGGGCTCTAGGACCTCCATCTGGACCTAACTCTCAATTCTGAATTGGCCAGCTATTCAATTAACACAGACCAAGCACTTACTGGAACTGGGCTGAGACCCAGGAATACAAGTATCCCCAAAGCAAAAACTGGTCACTGCTCTCAAGGGGGTCACAGTGTAATGGGGGGAGAGAACATAGATATTACTATGTACAAAAATGTTGGATGAGCTGGAAATAATCAACAGAGGGATCAAGGGGTAGAGGGAAAGGCTTCCTGGAGAAGGTGGGATTTAGCTGAAGGAGGGGAGATCGGTCCAGGCACAGGGCACAGCCAGGGGAAATGGCCAGAGCCAAGAGGTGGAGGGACTTGTTAGAGGACCAGCCAGCAGGCCAGCATCACTGGGTCAGGGGCTGGGGCTGGGGCTGTAAGAAGGCTGGAAGGGGAGGAGAGGGCGTTGTATGAAAAGCTTTGAATGCCAAACACAGCATTTTGTATTTGACTCTGGAGGCAACGGGAGCCACTGGGGTTTACTGAGTAGGGGGGAGGGAAGCATGATCAGACCTGCACTTTATGGGGGCTGAATGAGGATGGACTGGAAGGGGGAGAGACCTGAGGCAGGCAGATCCCACAGCAGTTGTTACAATAGGCCAGATGTGAAGTGTCTGCACCAGGGGTTAGCAGCACCAGAGGAGAGAAGGGGGCATAGTGAAGAGATTCTGCAAAGAAGAAATAGACCTTGACCACAGATGGCACATGAGGGGTGAGAGAGAGTGAGGCATCCACAGGGTGACTCCTGGGTTGTAAGCCTACAGGACCGGGAAGATGGTGCTGTCCTCACAGTAACAGGGAAAGAGGGAGGAGGAGAGGGATAGGAGAAAGGAAAATGAATTCCGTTTTGGGCATACTGAGCTTAAGATATCTCCAGGACATCTAGCGGGGAGATGTCTGAAAGGCAGCTGGAGACATAAGCCTGGAAGTGAGCAGAGAGACTGGGGAAGACAAGGTAGATTTGAGAGTCCAGGGGAGCTGCTGAGATCCCCAAGTGAAGTTGTATAAAGGTAGAAGAGAAGAGGGTCCAGGACACAACCATGAGGGACAGTCAGAGGGTGTGACATGCAGGACCAAAGGAGACAGAGAAGGAGCCATCAGAGAGGGAGGAGGAGAATCAGGAGACAGAGAGTCAGAGAGGGAGAGAGGGAGAGACACAGAGAAGGGGGGAGACAGGGAGACAGAGACAGGGAGAGACAGAGATAGAAAGAGAGAGAGAAGGGAAGTGAAGGGAAGAGGAGGAGAGGGGAGGGGAGGGAATGAATGAGTGGAGAGACAGACAGACAGAAACAGAGAGAGAGAAAGAGACAGACAGAGAGGTTCCTGAAAATCTAGAGAGATTAGGAGGAGAGTGCCTGTGGGGGGGCAGGAGAAGGGCCACCTCTTCACGTCACACAGGATGAAGGCACAGACAGTAGAAGAAGGCATATGGGTGATGTGAGTTGAGGAGGAAGAGAGAAGGACTTTACAGCAAATGGCCTCCATTTTTTCACTGAAATATGTGGCGAGCCCATTCTTCTCCCAAACCCACCCAACATTATATGCCCTGTCTGAAGAATATGGAAACCTCTGGCCCCAACCCCGACTTCAATCTCAACCTTGACTCTGCTTGCAATCTCAACCCATTCCACTTTGGACAACTCATTGTTAGGAAGTTTTTCCAGACATCTAGCCTAAATAGGTCGCTTTGTATGTGCCCCACTCCCATCATTGCTCCTGGGGCCAAGCAGAATAAGTCTCACTCATCCTGTTTCCACAAGACAGCCCTTCAAAGACTTGAAGTCAGCTAGATTACATTCCCTGGCCTTCCCACCTCCCTCACAATATTAGCCTTCTCTCTAGGCAAAGCATCCCCCAATTCCTTCAACTGTAGAGGGACCCTCTGTCCTTCTACCTGCCCTCTTCTGGAGACACCACAGTCACTCCTTTCTAAAATGGGGCACTCAGAACTGATTACAGTCCACCAGATATTCTCATGACATGGTAGAGGGAGCCTACTTAGCAAGACCACTACCTCCCTAAGCCTGAACAGAGGGGCTCCCTCTGCAATGCAGCTCATTGCTTACCTTTCTTGACTCACATACCTAATGGTTGACCCATGTTGTTCTGAGCTTGTGGCCCACTAAGACCCCAAGAATATTTTTCATATGGCTGCTGTCTAACCAAACTCTTTTCAACTTGTGAAGCTGACTCCTTGACCCAAAGCACGGGTTTTAAAATTTATCCCCCTTAAATTCCATCATCTTAATCTCAGCACACTTTTTCCAGTCTATTAAAAACTTTTTTGTATGCCAACTGAGTCATTCAGCGGGTTACTGGCTCTTTGTCCCAGCTCTGTGATATGTGGCCTGCAAGTCCTGGCCTCAAACCTCAACCCTGACCTTGCTCCCACCATTGACCTCAATTTAAACTCTCACCCCATCCCTAATCTCGGTGCCAACCATGGCTTGAATCCTGATCCAATCTCTAACCCAACCTCAATCAAACTCTGACCACATCTCAACCTAGACCCAAATTCTTCATGAGACCTAACCCAGCCCCCATGAAGACCCTGACCTCAATACTCATCCTAACCCCAACTCTGATTCTAAAAAGGATGCCAACCCTAACCTGAATGTTTAGCCTGAGAGAGGAGAAGACTTAGAAGAGTCATCAGTGGTCATTCATTAGTGGCCCTTTATCAAGTTGAACACAGGAATCTGGTAGAGTTTTCAGAGGCAGACAGACGTCCTTGGCATTATGCTGAGTAACAATTAACAGAAGATTTGGATGAAGCTATGAAAGCCCTACTTAGCAGATCTGCAGATAATGTAGAGGAGAAGGGATAGCTACCAAAAAGACATCAACAGGCTAAAATGCTGGGGTAAACCTAATGAGCTATGACTAATATGGTCATATGCTTTGCATAGATGCACATGTATGACCTTTATCAAATTGTTTGCCTTTGCAATGAGGGGAGAGGGCAGGAGAGAGAGAATTTGGAGCTCAACATTTTTTTAAAAAGTTAAACATTGGAAAAGATAAAATATTTACAATGAAAAAATTTAACGAGTTAACACGTCATAAGGACAAATGTGACAACCTATACTTGAGTTCCAAAAATCAATTTCATGAGTATGAGGTACAGAAGCTGTTTGAAAAAAATCTGGAGGTTTTAGTGGACAACAAGTTCCATATGTGTCAACAGCCAGCCAGTAAACATTCATTAAGCACCTACTATTTTCCAGACTCTGTGCCAGGTGCTGGAGATAAAAATACAGATCAATACTGTTCAATGGCAGCCCCCCCAAAAGTTAATGGGTCTTAAGCTTAAGACCCCATTAGTGCATTAATTATGAAGAAGTACATACTCTCGAAGTTGGAAGAGACCTCAGAAGCCATCTCTACACCAGCTTCCCTCAACAACATGCTCCCCAGGTTGGCTTCAATGGACTTTGAGACGTCCTTGAAAGCCATGATTTTTAATGAAACCTTACATTGTTCAGTCTGTCTCTTTGCAAGTCTCACCCAGTGCCTCTGGTTCTGTGCCCGTGGAACCAGCCTGGTGCCTTTTTCTAGAGGTGACAGTTCTTCAGGTACTATATGGCCAGAAATCTCATTGTGCCCCTACACCAGCCCTGCCCAAGCCACCCCCACTTCATAAAATTCACCCTCATGTAACATTGTCTCAAGGCATTTCATCATCCTGACAGCCCTCCCCTGGCTCCTCTTTCTAAAAATGGGGCACCCAGAGCTGACCACCCACTGCAGCTGTGGTCTGCCATGTGCATGCAGTGGAGTGGGACTGTCCCCTTTTTAGTCCTGCAGACTATGTCCCTCAATGCACAAATTTTCTTAGCTGCCACGTACAATGTCATTGAAAATGGAGCTTGCAGGACAATAAACACCCCAATCTTCCTCAGATAAGCAGCTGTACCTCTAGCCATACCTTCCCTTGAGGGTGGTGACTATTTTCTACCTTGCTTTGAATTCCCAGGGCTTAGCCCAACACTTGCTACACAGTAGTTATTCAATAAATGTTGTTTGACTTACTCTAACTCGAACATTTGTGAAGCTAATTTTTTGCACCTAAGTGTAGGGCTTCACATTTTTATTCCCCACTAAATTTCATCTAATTTGATTGGATCAGTGTTCCAGTGTGTTAAGATCTTTTGCTTCATTTTCTGATTGCAGAATTGATTGTTTGAGCCCAAAGGTAAGGCTTTACATTGATACCCACTTAATTTTTTTATTCAATAGGGAGTCAGCATGGAACAGTGAAAGCTTTGGAGTCAAAAGGTCTTATCTGGAATCTTACTTCTCTTACTACCTATGTGACTTTGGAGAGACCACTAACCCCACCCTCAGTTTTCTCAACTACAAAATGAAGGTCACTTCTGGGATCCCTTCCAGCTCTAGGACAATGATTTAGCTCAATGATCTGGACTGCCTAGATGTTTTACTCTGTTACCCAAAAAGTTAACTATCCCTCTCAGTCTTGTGTCTTCTGCATAAGGAGCCTGTCTCTGCATTTGGTCACTGATAACAATGCTAAACACCACAAGTCCTTGGAACATTCCACTGGAGATCTCCCGCCAACATTACATCAAACCACTAAGGACTGTTCCTTCTGTTCTGGCATTTAATTAGATCCAAATCCACTCATGGCCTATTTCCCACAAAGGTTTCACTAAAGTCTAGGTCAACACTATTTCCTAAATATTCTTGGTCTAACTGTCTAGTAACATCATCAATAGAGGTAGTCTATTAATGACCAGTTCTTGTTGAAGCCATGTTGGCTCCCTATGATGGCTGCTTCCTTTTCTTCAGACCTACTAACACTCCCTTGAATAATGTGCTGCAAACTTTAGCTGGGAGGGATCTTTTAGAACACGGAATGTCAGGACTGAGAGGGAACTTGTGGATCATCGATTCCACCTTCACCCAGCACAGACAGTAACCACCACCACCACCATCACCATTCTCATCTAGAATACATACACAGAGAATATTTTCAGGTTGGTAAATTCCTTCACACATGATCTCATTGGACATGGGATGAGGAAACTGAGCCCCAGAATGTGCTTTCAGCCTGTGACGCTTTTGTTTGCGCAGGTAGGGGTGGGGGGTTCCCTCTCACCTCTCCAGCTCCCCCAGACCCTTGAGGCTGAGTGCTGCAAACCTCAGCCCAGATCCCCAGGCCCGAGGCGGGAGGAGAGAGAAGTTCACAAGCAGGGCTTGCTGGGCCTTCCCCAACCCCCCCTTCATTGCCTGCCTGACTTTCACTTCTGCTCTTAGCTTCCCCCCCACCCTCCACTTTTAGCAGATTTGTACCAGCCCTTGGCCAGCGTTTACCGAAAATGGGGCTAAATATAGCGTGGCTAAGGGCCTCCCCTCACCCTTCCCGGCCAGTCCCCTGGGTCCCCAGGTCCCTCTTGTCGGTCGCCAATGCTCGGAACCCCACTAGGCCCTATTGCCATTCCCTGGGGGGTCAGTGCCTTTCTCTTTCCAGCTGGGCCCCAGGGTGCATGAGGGTGAGATGTCATGGGGGCATGGGCGGAGATACGGACAGGTGGACACATGGGGACAGGACATGCAGCTGGGGGGACAGGTCTCCATTCTCAGATATGTTGACACTGATTTGCACCCACAGACAAGACTAGAACTGCCCCCTCCCCCCAGATAAAGTCCCACACACACACACTCACTTAGATACACAAAAATGCTGAATTAAAGATAAACAGAGATGTGACTGAGATACATTCCCACAGTGCTGTGTGGTCACACAAAGTAACTATAGATACACAATCACAAACACCAACACAGAGAATTGTGAATTCAGTCTCAATGCAGGCTCAAAGCAAGAGACCCTATGTAATTACACACACCAAATTCAGCTCACCTCCAAGGGGAGAGCTGGGATTAGGGCTACATGTGGTAGGAGGCCAGAAGTACAAGTTCTAATCCAGGCTCTAACCCTCACTGGTTGTGTGACCAAAGGCAAGTAATTACACTATTCTGAGTCTTAGATTGCTCATCTTTTAAAGAAGAAGGTTGGGCTGGATGGCCAGCTCTGAACATTCCCTGTTCTAAGGCCCCTCCCAGATCTGACATCCCCTGTTCTAAGGCTCTCCCAGCCCTGACATTCCCTGTTCTAAGGCGCCTCCTGGCCTTGACATTCCCTATTCTAAGGCCCTCCCAGCTCTGACATCCCCTGTTCTAAGGCCTTCCCAGCCCTGACATCCCCTGTTCTAAGGGCCCTCTCAGCCCTGACATTCTATATTTCTGTAATTCAACTCGGTCTGTTCCTCAGCATGCTTGTCCTTATGTATCTCCTCTTCATCTCCCTTGCTGGGTCATGATCAGTCTCCCACTTCCCACCCTAGGGCTCTATCCTGGACCCTCTTCTCTTGCCATAATCCTCTCCCTTTGCGATCTCAAGATTCCAGGACCGTCTCCAGGCATATGACCCCAAATCTAATCATTCATTTCCTGCACCCAATCCCTCATCACCAGCTGCCCAAACATACCCTCCAGTGGGAAATCTCCAGCTCACCAAATCTGAAACAGAACTATCATCCCGACAGGGCCTTCCTGTGAGCTTCCCTGTCCCAGCGGAGGGCAGCACCATGGTCCCAGTGAGGCCAGTTCACAACCTCAGTCACCCTTGCCACTTGGCTCTCCCATCAGCTGCCAAGTCCAGCCAGCTCTCAGCCTCCATGTCTCTCTGCCTTAGTCTCCCCTTCCCCAGGCAGCACCCTTGTTTGGGTCCCCTTGCCTGGACTGCTGTGGCAATTTCCTGCCTGTCTTCTCTCCCAGGTTCTACTTTCTCCCCTCTCCCAACCATCCTCCTTGTAAATCCCCAAATAATCGTCCTGAGGCTCAGATCTCACTGTGACACTCCCCAAGGGAGGAAGCCTCCCACCACCTCAGCCATCCACACACTGGCTTGTACCCACCTTTGCAGCTGTCCTTCCTCCCAGGCCTGCCGGTCCTGAATTCTCCAGGCCGGCAGCTTATTCCCTGAGCTGCCCTCTCCCTGGAATGTGCACCATCCTCTCCTCCATCCCTTCCCTATGGGCTCCACTCAGGGGTCACCTCTTCCACGAGGGAGTCCTTTCCTGGCCTCCTCCTTACATACCCCCATACACACACACTCGCATTACACTGGGCATTTTCTCAATCAACTAACAATCTCTCCCTCCTCCAAATACTTTGTATTACACTTATTTGTGCCAATATGGCATTCCATTCCCCCAGGAGAGGGTGAGATGGTTTCATTTTTTAGCACTGCATCTCCAGAGTGGGAGCCTAATAGATGTTTGTTGGATTAGATCGTGTGGGCAGGGCCCTGTAGTGAAAACAGTGCTTTTAACAAAAGGGGGGGGGATGAAGAAAGGAGACTCAGTCTGAAGGCCCAGATCTCATGGCTGACCCAGTCATCAACAGGGGTTTAGCAGGATCCATGGAAACTTGCTTCAGCCTCTCTGACTTCAGTTTCCTCACACTTAAAATGAGGGGGTTAGACAAGTTGTTCTTGAAGACCCCTCCCAGTTCTGATATTCCCTGTTCTAAGGTTCTTCTCAGCTCTAACATCCCCTGTTCTCATGCCTCTCCCATTCTGACATTCCCTGTTCTAAGGCCCCTCCCAGTTCTGACATTCCCTGTTCTAAGGTTCTTCCCAGCTTTGATATTCCCTGTTCTAAAGCCCCTCCCAGCTCTCATATTCTATGGCAGACCAACTTGTTCCAAACAGCCCTCATTCTCTTCTCTTCCCTCGCACCCAAATTCACTCCTTTTCCTGAATTTTCCTATTTCTCCAAAAGGCCACCTTCCTTTGAGCCTCCCAGGTTCAGGACCCCAGAGTTATCCTCCCCCAAATATCCAGCCAGTTGCCAGATCTTGTCATTTCTAACCTCCCAGCATCTCCTGTGTTCATATCTTTCCCTCCGCCAGTAGCCACCCCCTGGGTACAGGCCCTCATCTCCTATCCTGGACAATTGCCACAGTCACCTGACTTGTGTCTGTCTTTCACATCTCTCCTTCTCCTCACCACCAAAGTGATCTTCTTCAAGCTCAGGACTGAACAGGTCACTCTCCTACCCCATAAACTCCAACAATTTCCTATTATATCCATGTCCCAGACTGCCTTTCCAGGCTCCTCATCCCAGAGTCATGACAAATGGCTCCCCGGCTTTGCCTTCGTGTGATGCTGAAGTCATAGGAGACGGCTGTGCCTTTTCACTAGTGGGCCCCAGGCCTAGAGTGGGCTCCTTCCTCACCTCCTCCTGATAGGATCTCTCGCTTCCTTCACGACCCGGCTCAAACCCTACCCTCTCCAGGAAGCCTTTTCTGAATCCCTCCGCTGCCTGGACTCGCTTTCCCAAAGCTGTCTTCCATTTATTTTGCATTTTCTCAGCATTCCCTTGTATGTCTCCTCCAACAGAATGCCAGTTCCTTGAATAACAACAGAATTTACATAGTGCCTTTGGATGAGCCAGAAAGTATGCTAAGCGCTTTACAAATATTGTCTCCTTTGATCCACAGAACCACCCTGGGACATAGGGACTATGCTTATACCCAGTTTACAGTTGAGGAAACTGAGACAGACAGAGGTTAAGAAGACTTGCCCAAGGTCACACAGCTAGTGTCTGAGGCCACTTCTGAACTTGGAACTTCCTTTAGTCTGTGCCTCATTGACTGATGTGTTTGTTCTAAGATGCCTTTGGGTTTGGACATTTTATGTTCTAGTTCTAAGGTCCCTCCCAGCTCTGAAATTACATGTTCTATCTCTCCCAACTTTGACATTCTGGCTTCTAAGGCTCCTTCCAGCTCTGACATTCTGGGTTCTCTAGTTACTTCCGAATCCATCATTTTGTATTCTTAGGGTCCTACTAACTCTGGTTTTCTACAAATTAAGGGCCTTTCCAATTCCAATATTCTATGTTCTAAGGTCTTGTCTATCTGTGGCATTCTGCAAAAAAAAAAAAGTAGTTTATCCATTCACAATGAGCCACACGGATTCAGATGCACAAGACCTCAAGATGTACCCTCACACCTCCCCCAAGTACTCCTTCTGTCATCTATTGAGGGTACCTTCTATCTCATGATGGGGAAACTGAGGGTGAAGGGGTAAAGGAGAGGGAGGAAGAAGTAAGAGGAGAACAAGAGCTTTAATTAAGCGGGAGTTTCTTCTGCCCCAGGGATACAGAGGTACAAGGGGGCCAGAGGAAGGAGGCAGGACAGAGAGCAAGGAGGATCTCCAGGATATAGAATGAGGGGCAGGAGAGAGGGGGGAGGGAAGCCAGGATGGGGAAAACTGTAGAGAGATGTGGGGTTGGAGGAGAAGGAGACACAGCTGAGAAGGATATCCTTAAAGAGAGAGGGGCTGAGGAAAGAGAGATAGAGGAGAGAGCAAGAGAGATGCTGGAGGGTGGGGAGAGGGGAAGAGGTAGAGAGATGAACACAGAGAGACAGAAATGGGAGAAAAGGCTACAGTGGCCAGTGAGACAGACTGAGACTGGGGAAAAGAGGGAAAGACAGGAGAGAGAAAGAAAGAGACGTGGAGCTGGGAATGGGAAGAGGGAGAGAGGCCACAGTGGAAATCGGGGCAAAGGAAAGGAAATGAAGGTTCTCCCCTCGGAAAGGGTTAACCTTGCCCTTACCTGGAGCCCCCATGCCGGAGTGCACCACGCTGCCCCGGCTGGGGGCGGAGGTAGACAGGGGCCAGGCTGGCTTGGGGGAACAACTGTGTCATCTCTCCGCCCCCTCCCCAGGTCCCAGGCCCTCCCCACAGCCAACCCCAGGACAGGAAGTCACCCAGAGAGGAAACCACAGGGGCAGGACCGCCCTCTGGGGAGGGAAACTACCCCCCCACCACACACAAACACACACCCAACAAGACTAGACTCAGCCCAGCCTGAGGGGCCCAGAGGCAGGTTCACAGCCCCTCCCTTCTCAGCTGGAATGCCAAGCACCTCCAGTCCAGACACTGTCCCCCTCTTTCTGTGGGACCTCAGGCATGTCACATGCCCTCCATGGGCCTCAGTTTCTCCAACTGTAAAAACAGTGTCTTCTAAGGCCCTTTCCAGCTCTGATCTTCTTGGTTTTAAGGCCTCAACATTCCCTGTTCTAATGTCCCTCCCTGCTCTGATGTTCTATGTTCCAAGGGCAAAGCCCTTCCTGCTCTGCCATTCATTGTTCTAAAAGCCTTTCCAGCACTGACATTGTGGACGGCTGAGACTCACTGTGTCATCTGGGACAATTTCTCTTACTTTTCTCTGGGCCTCTCCTTGTAAAACAAGCCCAAGAGGCAAGCTCGAATAGTGGATAAAAAGCTACCCTCAGAGTGAGGGAGAACTGGGTTTAAGACCTACCACACTTGACAGATGTGACCCTGGATAAGTCATTTATCTTTTCAGGGGCCATCGACAACATGCTGAGCAGGTGTTTACCTGCCTTGGGAAAGGGTAATCCTTAAGGAGCTCTTTGCATTTAAAAAAAAGCCAAGTCCAGGTAAAAGGTGGGGGGGTGCACTGAACTTAATCATGTCTAGTGGCCTCTTGGATCTGGATTGGATGGGAGGGGATATGTATCTGGAAGCTGGATGTCTGGCTGAGGACGTCGTGTGTGTGTGTGTGTGTGTGTGTGTGTGTGTGTGTGTGTGTGTGTGTGTGTGTGTGTGTGCGCGCGCGCGCGCGCTTGCTTCCTAGTGCTGCCCACCAGAGGGCAACCACCACCCATTAGTGTCCAGACTGACCAGCCCTGCAGAACTTGGCTCTCCACCTTCTCTCCACACACACCCAGGCAGCCAGCCACAGGCACTCTCTGGCTCCAGCCTGGAGACCAGAGAGGAGCGGCCGGGGGAGGGGGGAGAGAGGTCTGTGAGGGCCACCAGTAGCCTGGCTCCCCAAGAGAAGGCACACACCTGGAAAGGAAGCTTTGCTAGCTCTGGCTTCTATGGTCTGGGTGAATCTCCTGTGACTGGCCAAGCGTATATCCTCCAACTCAAAGAGGGCTGAGTTCTAGGACCAGCTCTACCCCGACTCGCTGTGTGACCTTAGACAAAGCCCTTCAAGGAACCTCAGTTATCCCATACATAAAAGTGAAAAGATTGGATTTTGAAAAGGAAGATATCTTAGAACTCAGACAATCTGGATTCTAAAGAGTTTCCCAGTTCTGACATTCTCTGTTCTAAGGCCCTCCCAGTTCCGATATCCCCTATTCTAAGGCCCTTCTGAACTCTGATATTCTCTATTTTAAGGCCCCCCCCTTCCAGCTCTGATGCTCTGTATTCTCGATGCCCCTTCTAGCTGTGGCCATCCATATCCTATGATCTGTAGAATGAGGAGATTGAGTCAGATGATTCTTAAAGCCCCTTCCAGATCTAAATCTGTGTCCAGACTTTGGGCAAAGTCACTTCCCCTTCACAGCCTTGCTCCTGGGCACAGAGGTTATAGTGAATGGCAGGAGCAGGATTTGAATACAACTCCTGACTCCAAATGCAGCTCTTTCCACTAGAGCCCACCAGCTCTGTCTCTGAGTCAGGACTCAGGCTCCACTCAGACACCACCTTCTCCAGCCACACTCTCCCTTTGCTGTGTCCCTCCAGCATGTGTATCTCTTTCCTATAGATTCTCTCCCATTCAATTGGACTTCACACTGCTCAGCCTACAGCTACCTACTCTTCTTCTCTGACATGTTCCTTCACCCTTCTCAGATGAAGGAAACCAAAGGAAAATCTGGTGGTGGGACTGATAGGGATGCCAACAGTGGAGAGAGCTAAGAATAGAAGGGAGGAAGAGGAGACTAAGCCCGGGGAGGAATGGAAGAAGGTGAGGACCCTGGAGAGCTCCTTCCTATTTAAGAGGGGCAGGTGAGATTCTCTTGCATGTGCAAAGAATGGGACAAGGCAAGGAATGGAGGCCAGTGCAGAGAAAGGGGATGGAGCGGAGAGCACAGAGGGAGCAATGCTGGGTGAATAGGGGCGACAAGGCAGTACAGGACAGGGGAGAAAGGGAAGGAAGGGGCCACCCAGAGGGCAGTCAAGGTGGAGGCCTAAGGAGAAGAGTCCAAGGAAGGGTGGGATGGAGAGGCCTGGGGCCAGGGAGGAAGAAATGTGCTATGCTGCTGAAGCAGGCCGCTGAGAGAGACAGAGAGGGCATTGGGGAGCAGTGGGGAGCCCCGAGGGGCACGGGGGCCAGGCGGTGGGGGAGGCCAGGCCGGGCTCAGGGCTGAGTGGTAATTAAAGGAGACGGCTGGGGCTCCCCAGGGCCGGCGGGGCCGGTAACTGACACGCGGGCTCCATTGCTTCGCTCATATTTCTCGCCGGATCGATACGTTTGACTCCCGACAAGACAATAATCGCTTGTACGCGGCCGGCGAGTCGATCAAATACATTATTAGAGCTGGGTCCCCCGGGGCCTGGGCGCGGGGGTTGGGGGGTGGGGGAGCCGCCAGCCGCGGGGGATGGCCAGAGTACCATTCCTCTCCCGCTGGGCGCCCTCCCCCTCAGCGCCCCCAAGCCACTATACCCAGGTTCCCTATGGACTAGGATGGCCGACCCCCAGGCACGGTGCCTCTCTCTATCTCTCCAGCCTCCCCCGAAAATGGATCTCCGGTTTGGGGGTCTCTCACGGCGTCTTTAGCCTCCTCCCTCACTGGCTCGCCAGCCAGAGGTCTCTCTGCCTGTCTCTTCACAATGGTCTCCGGGGCTCACTCGTGCTCGCACGCTCACTCTCCCTCTCCCTCTCTCTCTCTCTCTTTCCTTTTCTGTCTCTCCCTCTTTCCCTCTCCTTCTTCTCTCCCTCTCCCTCTCTTTCCTTCTCTGTCTCTCCCTCTCTTTCTCTCTCCCTCTCTATCTTCTCCCCCTCTCTTTCCCTCTCTGTCTCTCCCTCTCTCTCCCTCTCCCTATCCCTCTTTCCCTCTCTTTCTGTCTCTCCCTCTCTTTCTCTCTCCCTCTCTATCTTCTTCTCCCCCTCTCTCTTTCCCTCTCTGTCTCTCCCTCTCTCTCCCTCTCCCTGTCCCTCTTTCCCTCTCTTTCTGTCTGTCCCTCTTTCTCTCTCCCTCTCTATCTTCTCCCCTCTTTCTTTCCCTCTCTGTCTCTCCCTCTCTCTCCCTCTCCCTGTCCCTCTTTCCCTCTCTTTCTGTCTCTCCCTCTCTTTCTCTCTCCCTCTCTATCTTCTTCTCCCTCTCTCTCTTTCCCTCTCTGTCTCTCCCTCTCTCTCTCTCTTCCTCTCCCTCCGCCACGTCCAAGACCATGGATAGCTCTCCTTCTCTCCAGCCTCTCGCTCTGATGATTTCTCCAAGCTTAGGAGCTCTCTAACCTTCTCCCCATCACACTATTTCTTGGACTCTGGGTCCCACTTTGATTCTCCAGACTCTTCCCTGCCCCCAGGCTCCTGAACTGAGTCTTCATTTGTCCAGGCTACTTTCTCTACCAGTCTCCCCAGTTTGGGGGCTCTCTCCAGCCTTCCCATTCCCAGGGCCATCTCCCAGGCTCTGCTACTGTCCCCGTTTCTCCAGCCTGCTCTCCCCACACCTCCAATCTCCTGGACTCTAAGTCTCCCTCAGTTTCTCGAGGGATAGTCTTCTCCTCCACCTCACTCCAGCATGGACCCTTAGTCTTTCTCTGCTTTTCCAGTTCTTCCCTCCAACAGTTTCCCCACCTCCAGGTCCCTCTTTCTCTCTCTCTCTCCAGCCTCCCAACTATAGTCTCTCTGCTATGGGTTCTTTCCTCTAATACTCTCCCCAGGCCCTAGGTATCTCTGTCTGTCTCTCTGTCTGTATCTGTCTGCCTCTGTGTGTGTGTGTCTCTGTCTGTCTCTCTGTCTCTGTATCTGCATATGTCTTTGTCTCTGCCTCTGTGTCTGTCTGTCTGTCTCTCTGTCTCTGTATCTGCATATCTGTCTGTCTCTACCTCTGTGTCTGTCTTTGTCTCTGCCTCTGTGTCTGTCTTTGTCTCTGCCTCTGTGTGTCTGTCTGTCTGTCTGTCTCTGTATCTGTGTATCTGTCTCTCTGCCCCTGTGTGTGTGTGTCCATCTCTCTGTCTCTCTCTCACTCTCTCCTACTGTCTTTATTCCAAGGGATAAAGGAAGAGTATGTTGTACAGTGCCCTGGATCAGAAACCAGAGCTAGTAGCCCCATTTCTTCCATTAATTGACTGTGAGACTTCAGGGATTTCATCTCTCCTTTCTGAGCCTTAGTGTCTTGAGAGAGTGCTAGACTGGTAGTCAGGAAGCCTGGGGTTTTAATCTCGTCTCAGAACACAAGCAATGCAACTTGGGGCAAATCATTTCACTTCCACCAGTCTCAGTTTCTTCCTCTGTAAAATGGGGATAATAATATATCTGTAGCCTAGACCTCTGACACATACTGGCTTTGTAACCCCCTAGGCAAGTTGCTTAATTTCTCAGTGTCAGAAGAGAAGGTCAAGTAGGTGCTTCCTTGCCTGGGAGTTCCTTATACCAATGAAACCATAGATTAAATCCCTGCCTCTATTTAGCTCCCAAGGTTCATATATCTGGAGCTGGAAGGAAACTCAGAGTCCACAACCTCCAACCCCTTTACTTTAAACAATAAGGAAGCCAAAGCCTGAAGAGGTTGGGCCCAAGGTCACACGGGTCAGAAGAAGGAGAACTGGGAGGAAGAAGGAGGAGGAGGAGGAGGAAAAGGAGGAGGAGGAAGAGCAGAGGGAGGATTTGAACCAAGGGCTTTAGATTCTACACCTAATACTTTCCACCATGCCAAGCTTCCTCACTGTTATGAGATCAAAAAAGAGTGTATTTGAATTGATGCATATAGTATTTTGTAAACCTTAGTGTGCTATATAAATGGTGATTACTATTCTCCATTGCTTTCCCCATCTGTAAAATAGGGGGGTTAAAAATGATCCTCCTTCCCCGCTCCCAGTCCTGTGGCCAAGGTCTACTCAGAGTGAACCAGCAGGGGCCTTGAGGCTCCACTCCACAGCTTCTCCCTTCTCTACCTGACCAGAATGTATGAGAGGGTAAAGCTTCTTGGGGAGGAAGGGCCAGCAACCCAGTCCCCCACCTCCATCCTGCTCTTCTAATCTGGAGTCAGCTCCCCAGGCCCTTGGGTTGGAGATTCTGTCTCCTCCAGAGGCTCTGAGTGGACCCTGGAGTCTACTCAGTGGTCCTGAGGATATCTTCATGCCCTTGACATTCAAAGCCTGATAGTCTGAAACATCCTAGAATTCCCCTGTGGCAGAGGGCATCAGAAAGGTCAAGAAACATAGGAAAAGGACACCAGAAGAACCTTTCTGAGCCAGTGCTTGGGGGGTGGGGAAGGCTCTCAGTGACACTTTCAGAGAGACCAGAAGGAACTCATCCTCAAAAAAAAAAAAAAAGATCAAGAAGTGATCCTGAGCACCTGGATTTCTTTTTCCTCTCTCTGCCACTTACTAGCTGAATGACCTAGAGAACAGCCCTTCCTTTCTCTGGATCTGTTTTCTCATCCATAAAAAAACAGGATAGTAACACCTGTGCTGTGAGGGATGAACATAATAAACCACAAAGTCTTCACGATGAGAAGTAAACTCAACCTAGAGTAGCTGGGATCATTTCTCTCTTGGTTCTCCTTCTACACCGCCAACTGCTCCTTCTCTATATCCTTTGTTGGATCATCACTCTACTCCTGCCCACTAAGTGTGGGCATCTGCTGAGGCTCTGTCTATCCCTTAGTGAGCTCACTAGATCCCAAGGATTCCTTGAGTCAGGTGATGCCCAGCTCCCACATCACCAACTAGCTGCTGGACAGCTCCACTTGGGTGTCCCACAGGCCCCCTCAAACTCTACAGAATCAAAACATTCACTCTCTTTTCCCCATTCATCCTCAAAGCTTCCCCATTTTTGTTGATGGTATGGCCATCCCTCTAATCACTCAGGTCCATAACTGCAAAGTCAGCCTTGACTCTTACTGCCCATATCCAATCAGCTGCAAAATCTAATCACATTCCTCCTCCAAGACATCTCTCAAGCTTGTCCCCTTCCCTTTATCCACAGGCACCACCTGACTTCAGGGCCTCATCACCTCTCACCTGGACTATGGCTACCATCTCTGAGTTGATATTCCTGCCTCCAGTCTCTCCTTTTTTCAAGCCAGCCTCCACACAGCCATTGAATTGATAGTCCTAAAACCCAGGTCTGACCGTGTTGGTTCCTTAGACGAAAACCTTGTATGGATTCTCTTGCCTTGATGATCAAAGACAATCTGCTCAGCCTCGAAGTTAAAGCTCTCCACAGCCTGGCTACCCTTCCTGTCTGGCTTCACAGCGCTCCCCTTTAACAACACCCCTTGACAATCACGCTGGCCGGCCCACATCTGGAATGCACCTCCTAGAATCCCTAGCTTCCTCCCAAGTGTGGCTCAGGGGCCACATCTCACACGAGGTCTTTCCTGATCCCCCCCACCCCTGTTTATCACCACTCTTTCCCTCTTGAAATCACTTTGTGCGTATTTACTGATACTGTAAAATATTGTACTGTATTTACTGACAATATCATAGACCTATATCTGAAAGGGACTTAAAAGGTCATGTAATCCAAGCCCCTCAATCCACAAGTAAGGAAACTGAGGCATGTGGAGGTTAAGTGGGTTGTACAGGGTCATGCAGAGAGTTAACGGCACAGTGCACATTTGAACTTCATGTTTCTTTCCAAAGAACTATGCTGCCTCCTATACTTATCTGGGTATATATTATAATAATACTAATAGCTAACATGTATATAGGTCTACCAAATGCTATGCTAAGCATTTTATGAATATGATCTCATTTTATCTTCACAACAAGCCTGGGAGATAGGGGCAATTATTATCCCCATCTTATTGGGGCAGAAAAAGGTTAAGTGACTTGCCCAGGGTCACACAGCTGGTAAGTATCTGAGGTCAAATTTGAACTCAGCTCTTCCTGACTCCAGGTCCAGCACCCTTTGTGCCCTGGTGCTCCCTAGCTGCCTCTGTACTTCCCACCTCCCAGAAGAATGTAAGTTTGTTGGGGGCAGAGGCATTTCTTAGTCTCCTATTGCCTGGAGCCCATAGTAGGTGTTTGTAAGAGCTCATTGTGGATAGATCTTGCTATCTAAGAATTTCTAACAATTCCCCTGTTAAACAAGAGACCATCTCCTTACCACCTCATAGGGGAATGCTAGAGTATCAAAGTTGGAGTGGAAAACTATCTTCTAGTCCTGGCCCTGTGGTAACATTACCAGGTGACCTTGGGCCTCTGGGAGTCTCTGCATTGTTTCTTTAGACTAAATATTAGAGCTGAAAGGGCCCTTGGAGATCATCCCCAACTTTCTGGATGGGAAAAGTGAGGTAAAGAACAGGGGAGTGACATTTCTGAGGTCACAGAGGGTGCGTCTAATCCCAGGGGTTAAGAGGCAACATGATACCATGGACAAAGCAGGGAATTCCGAGTCAGAGGAGCTATTTCAATCTTACCTAATTAATCACTTGTCATATTACATGCTGCTTCCCTTGCCTTCAGTTTCCTCATCTGTGAAAGCTGGGTTGGGGCAAATGGCAGCCCAGGCTCCTACTAGCACTACACCTACGACCTAAGTCTATGACTAACATGCAACATGGTGGGGTGGAAAGGGGTCTGAATTTAGAGCTATGGGACTTGAGTAAAAACCCTACCTCTGCCACTTGCTACCTGTGTGACCCTGGACAAGTCATTGACTATTGGGCCTCTGTTTCCTTATCTGTAAATGAGGCGTTGGACCATGCCCTCTGAGGTTCCCTTCTGGCCCTAAATCTATGGTCCTAAAGGAATCACTTGCTAATATCACTGCGTGAACTCTAGCAAATGACGGGCCCTCTCTGAGCCTCAGTCTACCCATCTTTAAAATGAAAGAATTGCACTTGCTGACAGAGAGATGATAGATTCAGGGTACAGGCTGAGACATCTGCTTTGGGGACATGTCCAAGGCAGCAATTTGGTTTTCCTGACTCTGCATATTTATTACAAGTTATTGCAAATTTATTTTCCAGTGGGAAGGAAAGAAAATAGAATTTTTGTTAATTAAAAAAATAAAATAATGAAATGAGGGGGCAGGACTTCATGGTCCCCCAAATCCTCCTTTTGGCTCCAGGCATGTGATTTTGACTGATGCTCCGAGCCTGGGGCATATGGGGATGGGCCTGGGGAAGAAGAAGGAGAATGATGCCCTCCTCTCCTTCCCAGGGAGCCAAAGCTGGGGTGGAAGGCTGAGGGCAGACTTCTAAGGAGAAGTGGAGATGGGTTCCATTCACTAAAGGAAGTCAGGGAGAATTTCTGATCAGGGGCTGAGGCCTGAGTCAGGCTGCAAGCAAAGAAATATGGAGACCCCAGGTAGGAGGGAAGGGAGGGGTAGACACCAGAGGCTAAGAGGCCATGGAGGAAGTGCAGAATTGTAAAGCCTGGAGGGAAGCAAGAAGGTGGACATGGGGATGGAGACAAGAAACATCAGTGCCACAATATGGGGCAGATGAGGATAGTAGAAGGAGGTCAAGACAGAGATGACCACTGTATGTGTGTGTGCGCGCACACACACACACACACACACACATGCACTGATCTTAGAAATCCCAGGCTCTTAGATTAATACCCCAGAATGTGAAAATCACATTACGCAATGTCTCTTAGGAGACAGCATTTCAGCACCTTGGTCAGAGGTACCTGGCTCCCCCAGCACAGAGCCCACATCACAACTACAGCCCCTTAGAGAGACTTCCAGGAAAGAAACCCCAAGGGAGTGGGAAGGCTGCCCCTAAGTCCACTAGCACTCTGAAGGTTCTGGTCACAGTGGAAGTATCAGAGTACAAAGAGCTCTGGCCCAGAAGGAAGGAAACCTTCCAGTCCTGGCCGAAACCCTGGGCAAGTTCCTCTGCCCAGCTCCAACTCTGTTCATTGTTAAAGCATAGAATAATAGAACATCAGAGCTGGAGGGGATGTCAGAGCTGGGAGGGCCCTTAGAACAGAGAATGTCCAGGCCAGAAGAGACATTGGGCCAAGTCCAGCCCCTCTTTGACAGGCCCCTGAAGCCCAGAGGGCAGATGTTTGTCCAAGGTCACACAGTGGGTTCTGGCAGGCTCAGACCCAGAACCCAGGCATCCTCTCAATCCAGAGCTCTCTTTAGCTATCAGAGTGGGGAGAATGGATACCTATGAATGAGAGATGGGGATGGGGGGCTGAGGGGATGATAACAGCCAGGACAGGAAAGACAAAAAGCAGGGCTTATCAGCACAAAGAATGGGAGACATAAAGGAGAAATGGTGGTGTCAGGGCCATGGATATGAGCATAGGCAAAGCATAACAGTGTGTTGGACTGTCTCGGCACCAGCCATATAAACACTGCCTCAGTTTCCTCTCCTTGGTGCTTTTTGCCTCCTGAGCCAGTCCTCTCTACCCAACTTCCTCTCCCGAGCTCAGTTTGAGCTCGTCTCCCCACCACTCCCTCCATCCCTCCCCTCTTTTCTTAACCACCCTTTTGGTCCTCAAGTCCCTCCCTGATGGCCCCACTGGCTTTTTCTCAGGGACCCTGCAAGGTGAGGAAGGGGGAGCTGTGGGCAAAAATGGCCACAGCCCTCAAGGAGCTCACAGTCTAATGGGGAGAGAACATGAGACGAGCTATAGAGAGGGACTAGTGTTAGGGGGAATAGCAAAGGCCCCTTTACCTGAGACATGCAGAAAGCCAGAGAATCCAGGTGACAGCCCCAGGGCCCTGGAATATAAGGAGGAAGAGCAGGAGGAAGACAGTAATAAATACAACTGATATTGGGGGGGACAGTGGGAGAGTTGAGGACCTTAGAGACAGACATAGGATCATAGGGTCATAGATTTGGAGCTGCAAGGACCTTATAGACCAAGCCCTCTCATTTTACAGATGAGGAAACTGAGGCTTAGAGAGAACAAAGTCACAGAGCAGGTAACTGCCTGAGGTGGGATCAGAACCTGGATCTCCCTGACTCAGAGCCCGGGCTGCCTCTCTAAGTAAAGAGAGAATGTTCTCACATGTAACTGTCCCAAGTCCCTGGATGCCAGTGGGCTGGTTCTGAGAATCAGAGGTGGCTGGTTTATCCGGGACACAGGGGAATGAGAGAGGAAGCCTGGGTAACTAACCCAACTGGTATTTGGGGGCCAAGCCAAAGCCCCAGGCCTCTGGAGTCTGTGGGCACAGGGGCACCTTCATCAAGGCTGGGATAAATACGAAAGAAGCCTGGCTGATGGATGAAGATGCTGATGTGGACCGTGGCTGAAGAGGGGAGAGAATTAGCAGCCAGGCCAGGGTCCCCCATCTCTGGGGTGCAGCAGGTCAGCTGTGGGGGAGAGGGCCCCTACATGGCTCATTTGAACACAGATTAGAGGAGAGGAGGAAAAAGACAGAGTGATGGAAGAAGCTGATACCAGGAGGTACCCAGGACCTGGAAGGTCTTGGGCTGGCCACAGGCATGGGGAGGGCTCTGGAGTGATACCCAAGACAGAAGGACCAGAGGCAACTGTGGGAATGGATACTGTGGCACAGTTGGGTGAGAATAGCCAGGTAGGTGAGAACCCCAGCACCTGGAAGTCCTTGGGCCAGCCATGACTATGGGGTGGGGTCTACATAGGAAAAAGGAGTAGGAAGAAGAAGTCTGGGTGATGGATAGAGGTGAGTTTGGGGGGCAATAAGGGAAAAATGACCAGTCAGGTGGTAGCCCCAGGGCCTATGAGGTCTCTGGCCAGCTATGGATGTAGGGAAGCCTTGGGTAGCTTATCCAAGATCCAGGGACTGGAAGAGAGGAGGAGGAGGAGGAGGAGGGAGAGCTGGGTGATGGACGGAGCTGATATTGAGGGCTGCTGGGGGGGGGAGGCGGATGGCTGAGGAGTGGGGGGGGGCAGTAAAGTGGCAGTGGGGGGGAGGAGAAGGACCAGGCCTCACATTTAGCATTCAGGGCAGTTGACAATAAAAATGCTTTATTGCCAAGAAACTGGATCGATCGCGGCTGGAGGGGGCCGGCAGGGGGGACGCGGAGGGCTCGGTGTGAGAGCCGGCCAGGCCTCCTCAGAGCCTGGCCACAGCCGCCTGCCCCCCTGCGCTCCCCCTCGCCGGCTACTGCCCTTTCTCTCTCAGCCAGCCTCGGCAGCTTACTTCCCATTATATTTTTTCCCCCGGCTTCTCCCGCGCCAGGGAATCTTCCCCCCCTTTCTGAAACTCTCTGCATTGGTCAGGCTGAAGGCTGGGGACGGGGGCAGGTAGATGGGATGAAGACTCAGATAGAGTGGACCCACTGGCCCAAGGAGATATGGGGATGGAGGACCCTGGATCTGGCTCTGAAGGAACTGGCATTTTACATTTGTCCCCCTGGCACTTCCTACCAGAGTCCCCCCAAATCTCTACACACCCTGGAGGAGCCTCCTTGAAACAATCCTTTCTCTTCTCTCTGCTGCCACAAACTTCCCCACCAGAGGGTCTCCCCAAATCTCTGCCCATCCCAGAATTGACTCCTGCTTCTCATGGCTTTTCTGGTCTCTCTCCAGACCACCCTTCTCCACAGTGTTCTCCCAAGCCCTCTTCTCATTTCCTCTAGCCCTTCGAGCAGATGGTTCCCCCAGCCTCCTGCTAACCCTGCGGTCATCCGTCCCCAAACAATCTTTTTCGCTCCCTCAAGCTAACCCTAGCTCTCACTCTCCCCTCCCCATGCACACCCCTACATCCCCCCTGATTTAGCTGCTCAAAGTTGCCTCCCCTCCCCCTCCCTGGCCCCTGGCTCACTCCCTGGGCCATTTGGCTGATGGTCAGAGCTGTCCATCACGTCACTGGGCTGGTGGGCCCCAGGGGACCCAGGCAAGGAGTTCGTGGGCCCACCCCCCTGAGCCCCAGGGGGAGGGGGGCGGGGGAGAGGGGTCGGGGGTCAGGATGAGGCCCCTCCACTGGCAAGTCCCCTCCCCCTCCAGTAACAAAGGGAGCTGAGGCTGGGGGCTGGGACCAGGCTTGGGGGAGGCCTGGGCTGGACCTGCACTGAAGCCAGGCCAGGGATGGAGATAGGCTGAAGCCATTCCCTGTTTCATTTCCCCTCAAAGACCAGGAGTGTCCTAAGAAAAGCCAGGACCAGGGTGTGCTTCCAAGGATTCCCCATCTCTTCTCTAAATGTCATCACCCCTTCTTGGTGCCCCTCAGAAAGGGGGAGGAAGAAAATACTCCCGATCAGAAGAAAGCCAGCTCTCAATGGGAAACCTCAGACCCAGGCCAACCCGAGAGGTTCTCTGCCCCTCCTCTAATAAGTCCAGACCCCATATCTCTGGCTAGGGGTATGAGGCATGCCCTCAAGATCACCCCCTACTCCATATTAATGACACGACCCCTCGTTGGAAGAAGGCTCAGGTTCAGGCTAACCCAAGAGGTGCCCCATTCTCTGACAGGACCATGACTCAGAGGGGCACAGAGCCCCAGAGAAAGGGAGGAAAGGGCAGAATGAGAGAGATGAGAGAAGGTCAGAGTGAAAAAGAAAGAGCAGGAGAGAGAGAGAGACCCAGAGAAGACAGCCATGGAAGTCAAGCTTCCACAAGAGGAGAACAAGGAGCGGAGGGAGGAGGCCAGGGTTCAAACTATTGCTCTTCTGTTTCCCCAGTGGTGTGTTTCTAGTCCAGTCATCTGCCCTCTCTGGGCCTCAGTCTTCTTGTGTATCAAGTAAGAGGTCTGGTTCTCTAGGGTCCCTGCCAGTCTCAACCTTCAGGGAGGTACCTTTGAGGACCCATGCCATTTCCACATTGAGCCTTGGTTTCTTCACATATAAAATGAGACCCTTGAAGACTACCTGACTCCAAAGGTCTCTCCCGGCTCCCAATCAGTGTTCCATAATCCTTAAAACCACCCCAGACTCTACCCCATTCAGGACCCAGAATACAACCTAACGGGACCAGATCTTGCCACGGCCACCCTCAGAGAGACCGTGCCCCACAATGAGCTCCTCCCTAGCCCCTGAGGAATGGACACACCAAACACAAGAACCCTTTCCCCCAAAGCCCTGGGCAACAGAAGGTGAGAGAGAGAGAGAGAGGGAGAGTCAGGAAAGGGGTGCGAGGGCCCCTACAGCCTGCCCTGCTCCTTTGCTCCCTCCCTCTTCTTTATGAGTGCTTTAGCTCCCTCTTCTCTTGACTTCTCTGTCTCTCTTCCTCTGTCTCTCTTTGTGTCTCTGTCTCAGTCTCTTCTCTGTTTCTAAGTGTCTCTGTCTCTGTCCCCCCCCCTTCTTTTCTCTCTATCTCTGTCTCTCTCCCTCTTCCTCCTCTCTCTGTCTCTTTCTCTGTCTCTCTTTTTCTTTCTCCATATATGTATATACACACATATATAGACATACATGTACGTCTTTTCCTCTCTGTCTCTGTCTCTACATATATATCTATATCTATATATAGATATAATATCTCCTCTCTGTCTCTCTTTCTCTCTCTCTCTCTATATATATATATGCATACATACACACATATATGTCTTTTCCTCTCTGTCTCTCTTTCTCTGTCTCTGTCTTTCTCTGTCTCTGCTCTATAGATAGATAGATAGATAGATAGATAGATAGATAGACAGACAGACAGGCAGATGGACAGACAGATAGATAGATAGACATAATGTCTCCTCTCTGTCTCTATCTCTTTGTCTTTCTGTCTCTCTCTATGTCTATGTCTCTCCCTCTCTGTCTCTCTTTGTATCTTTGTATCTGTCTCTGTTTATCTCTCTCCATGCCTTTTTCTCTGGCTTCCTTTGTGTCTCTGTCTCTCTCGCTCCTCTCTGCATCTTTTTATATTCTCTCTCTCTCTCTCTCTCTCTCTCTCTCTCTCTCTCTCTCTCTCTCTCTCTCTCCCCCTGTCTCTCTCTGTCTCTGTCTCTCTCTCCCCCCCCCTCTCTCTGTCTCTCTCTCTCTCTCCCTCTCCCTCTCTCTCTCTCTCTCCCTCTCCCTCTCCCTCTCTCTCCCAGCTCTGCTATCGACCGGGGCTGTGACATGGTGGATCAATACGGCCGGTTTATAAAGCCCCTGCCTCTGGCTGCCTTTCTCTGCATCTCGGGCTCCGCTCCCTGGCTCCCCGATACCAGCCCCCTCTCCCAGACTGGACCCCTTCACCCCAGGCTCGGGTTGGGCCCTTGGAAGGACATCAAGGACCTCAGGGGTCTCCCAGCCAAGAGGAGCCGGTGAGTGTGGCCTAGGCCTGGACCCTAATCTGAGAGGAGGGCACTCCCCAAGGGTTGGGGGAATAGAGTAGAACCCCTGGACAGACATTTTAAGAACAGAGATAAGCCTGAATGGAGGTGATATGGCAGGGGAGACAGAGAAAGAGAGATAACATGAGGTGGGTGGCAATGGGGGGGGGGGTAGGTGGAACAAGAGACCTCTGAGACTGAGAAAATAAACCTGGGGTTGGGTGGGGAAGAGGTCTCAGAGAAAGAAAGAGAGAAACCATGTCATGGAGGACATTCTTGGTGGGGGAGACTGGGACCAACAGCCTCGGGTCAGGCTGAAGGACTGAGCCCTGCCCCACCCTTCCCCCTTCTGTCCTGTGTGTGTGTGTGTGTGTGTGTGTGTGTGTGTGTCCATCCGTCTGGCATTTCCGTATCATTCTGCCCTACTGTGTGGTTCTCCTTGGGTTGTGAGCATTTGTGTGGGCGTGTGAGTGTGTGTGTGTGTGTGTGTGTGTGTGTGTGTGTGTGT
>CM053582.1:74656769-74666731 GCA_028627135.1 Pseudochirops cupreus
ACAAAGCTCTCAATGGTTTCCAAAGCATTTCACAGATTAGAAAGCCCTCAACTGTTTCAAAGAACCTTGTAATTTACAAATCCCCTACAGTTCACAAAGCACTTTACAGTTTACAAATGGTTTACAAAACATTCTACACTTGATCAGAGCCCTCCACATTTTTACAGAGCACTGTATGGTTTACAAAGCTTTTTCGACTTTGTAATTGCAGTTCACAAAGTTCTCTGACATTTACACAGCCCTCTGTACCAGTCTGGCCATATACAAAAGTCACCAAAGCTTACAATGTGCATCTGTACTTCATAGAGCCCTTTCTGCAGGGCAGCGAGGTGGTGCCATAGTACATAGAGGGCCAGGCCTGGAGTCAGGAAAACTCATCTTCCTGAGTTCAAATCTGACCTCAAACACTTACTAGCTGTGTGACCTTGGGCAAGTCACTTCACCTTGTTTGCCTCAGTTTCCTCATCTGTAAAATGAGCTGGAGAAGGAAATGACAAACCCCTCCAGTATCTCTGCCAAGAAAACTCCAAATGGGGCCACAGAGAGTTATGGCAATAACAACTGTTATTGGGCCTCACAAGAATCTTGTGAGAGAACCCTAAATTCTCACCTTTTACCCAGGAGGAGTCAAAGGTCTAGAGATACACACAGAGGAAAAAGGCAGCCTTTTTTCTGGAGCTGAGGCCCAGATTTCCTGACTCCAAGGACAGACCCTTCATACTGAACCCACCATGTTTCCCAATGTGTTCAGTCAAGGCAGGATTTCCTGGTTCTCCCCAGATGTCAAAGCAAACCCTACTATTATGGCCCCTCATAAAGGGCAGGGGAGGGCAGTAAAAATAGCACAGCTCTGAGGACCTGGGTTCAAATCCTGACTCTGTTCTTAGCAGTCTGAACTTGGACACTTTCACAAAGTCGCAGAATTTGAGACAGTCATGAAGGGCCTCAATAGCCACCACGTCCAACTCATGCACGAAAGCAACCTCTGCTCTCACACACTCAGCAAGTGGTCCTCCACCCATTCAACATGGCTTCAGTTTTCCCATCTGTCAGATAAGGACATTGGACTAGATCATCACTAAAGCCCCTGGTCGTTCTAAACCCTGGGCTCCTTCGGATGTCCAGATTCCGCCTGCTGTTCTCAGTGGCTCTGCTCTCGGTCAGCTGAGACTATCAGGGCACTTTTCCTTATATTTGGCCCAAACAATCTCTCTGAGCCTTCCACCCCAACAGAGAGCCTTTTGATTACATAAGGAGAGCTGCGGTGCCCCACCCCAAGCTTTCCCCCTTCCAGATCCTTTAAGAGGGTCTCCGATGGCATGATCTCAGGGCCCCTCGCTATCCTGGGAGTCTACTTCCGGAGACTCTAGTCTGTGAAAATCTTTCCTAAGCTGTGATAGCCCAGAACTGAGCCCAATCCTCCACGTGTGGCGTTACCTGCCTCATTCTAGACACTTTGCTTCTGTCCACATGTCCCAGGATCCCATTGGCTAGCTCCTTCCCATGGCTGACTCATACAGGACTTGTGGTCTACTGAGGTCCCCTGCCCAATATCTTTCCCATTCAATCATATAGGAACCCCTGGTGAGCCACATCCTCCTCTCCCCCACCCCTGGACACTGGACATTTTTCAGTCAGACTCAGAGTCCTTACCTCTTGGGCAGCAGCAGCAGCAGCAGCAGGGGGGTTAGCTCATTCAGTCCACCAACCCAGTCCAGTCGAGAACCTTTAGTCAGAAAGAGAGGGAGAAAGAGAAAGGTCACTTCCAGCCAACAACATCCCTCTGGTGTCTACACCCTGCCCCAGAACCCTGCTGGGGGATAAAGGGAAGGTAGTTACAAGGGCCCTTGTCCTGTTCTTGGATTCCCCAGGCACAAAAGTGGATGAGAGAAGGGCTGGTATAGGCTCATAAAGGCCTTGGGATGTGGAATGTTAGAACACAGAATCACAGCCCTGGACAGCACCTTCAAAACCATCTAACCCAAACACTTCATTGTCCAAGGCCCAGAGAGGGCAAGAGATTTCTCCAAGGTCACATAGTAAGACAGGGACAGAACCAGAACCATGATCAATGTGTCCCAGGGCTAGGGTTTTCCTTCATTCACTCACCCCTTCATTTAACAAGCATTTATTAAATAGTCACTATATACAAGGTGCTGTTAGGCAGGTGCTGGTGACATAGAGACAAGCCTGCCCTCAAAGGGCTTACATTCTAATCTTCCCAGATAAGACTGAAGCAGGGTTGACAGGCTGGGGGAGAAACCAAGGCACAGACCATTTAAGTGACTTGCCAAAGTGTCCAAGGGGGATCTAACTCAGGTCTTCTGACAGGAAGCCCAATGCCCTATCTACAATACCACTTTGACTCTCTAAACGGAGCCCAGAAAGGAGGAGGGTTTGCTCTATGGCCCAAGATGGCTCCAGGCAAGCTCCTTCCATCCTGAGCCTGTTTCTCATTCTGTACAATGAAGGGGCCTTTCCAACACTTGGCACGTGAAGGTAAGGGCCACAGAAAGCTTGGTATGAGCAGGAACCCTAACTCCAATCCTGGGTCTGTGCCCAGCCTTCCGTGTGAGCTCGGAAGAGTCAGGGGGATGCTCAGTCAGGATCCAGAAAGGGCTTCAGACCCTTCGGCCCAGGGCGATGCTCAGGGTCACACAGATGGTCGAAAGCAGAGACACTTGCCCTCACTGGGCCTCAGTCTCCCTCTCTGCCAAATGATTGGCCCGGACTCAAGATTTCCCTAGCTAATATTCCATGGTCTGAGCCTGGGAGCCAGGAGACCTTGGTCCTGGCCCTTGTTCTGGCTTTGACTCACTGGGCCCCCTGGATCGCTCTCTCCCTTCTCCTCCCCTCTCTGAGCCTCAGTCTCCCACTCAGTTAAATGATGGTCCTGGATGATCCCCAAGTGATGAGCCCGGAGAGTGGAGGCTTGGAGGGGAGGGGAGGAATCTGTGAGTCTATTTTTCCCAGGCTGGTTTAGTGGGATCCCCCCACCTGGAATTGAAAGGTGGGGGAAAACAAAAGGGGAACTTGGGCCTGTCTCTCCCCCCTCCCCAGGCTCTCTCAAGGGGCGGGGGAGCTAATCAGGGCTTGTCATCTGCGCTGTGAGGTCTTGGTTAAGGAGATTTAGGGCCGGGATCAATAGGAAATTTAAAAATCGATGCAGCGCGCGGGGGGAAATCGATGGCGTTTAATCGCCTTGCCAATTCCCAGTCAAAACAATTAGCCGCGCGGAGTGTAGAACACGGCCAGACACCGCAGGCCGTCAATACTGCTGTAAGTGACGGCAGCTGGGGGGAGCAGGGGGGGCTGGGGATTCCCCCGCTCTCAGTCTTCAAGTCCAAGACCCTCATGTTCCCACGGGGGGGAAACTGAGGCCCAGAGAGGCAAAGAGACTTCCCTGAAGTCACACAGCATGGCACAAACCACAATATGTCAGGACATACAACTCAGAAAGCAGAAGAGAGAAGGTCAGAACTGGGAGGGCCCTTAGAACACGGATGTTAGTACATGGGAAGCTGCAGCCGAGGGCCTTAGAGATGATCCAGACTGACACTCTTTTCTAGAAGATAAAACAAGCCCAGAGAGAGGAAGGGATTTTCCTGAGGTCACACAGAAAGGCATAGAACTATGGAATGTCAGAATATAGAATGTAGAATGCAGAACATGAATGATTAGATCTGTGCAGTACCTTAGAACAAGGGATGTCAGAGCTGGGAGGGACCTCAGAACAGGGCATGTCAGGGCTGGGAGGGCCCTTAGAACAGGAATTTCAGGGCTTGGAGGGCCTTAGAACAGGGAATGTCAGGGTTGAGAGGGCCCTTAGAACAGAGGATGGCAGAGTTGTAAGGGACTCTAGAATAGGGAATGTCAGAGCTGGGAGGCTCCTTGGAATAGGGACTGTTAAAGACAGAAGGACCCTTAGAACATGGAATGTCAGAGGTGGGAGGGACCTTAGAACAATGTCAGCATGTAGGCTGCCAAAGTGAAAGCAACAGTCTAGTCTAATCCATGATCTTAGGGCCAGAGAGGGGCAAGTATGCGCTTATAGCGACACAGTAAGATAGAACACCACAGACTCTCCAAGCTGGAAAAGCAGAGCATAGAATATTTGGCTCCAATTCCATTGAACAAGCACTGAATCTGGGCCTCTTCTATGCGAGGCATGTCGATCAAAGGGTAGGACTCAGGACACATTCAACATCAGACAATAGGATGGCCACAAAACAAGGAATGGTCCCACTTTGGAGGCTGGAGCTGAAAGGGGGTAAACTGAGGACAACAGAACAGAAGGGCTTTACAAGGGCAGGGTCTCCTCAGGCTTCAGCTGGGCTCTATGGGGCTTCCCATTTCAATCCTGCTGCTCCAGGAAGGGTCCTGGGGACCCAGCAGAGGCTTGGTCCAGACATCACCAGGCCTGGGTTCTCATCTCAGGCTTCTTGCTTACTGTGTGGCCTTAGGCAAGTCCCTTCCCCTCTCTGGGTCTCAAGTGTTTCCCACCTGTTGCATGATGGTTTGGATTCAACAACCCCCAAGGCTCATTTGGACTGGGACATTCTGTGATTTTATCTCAGAATGAGGGTATGGGAGGGAGTGACGGATGGGAGGTGGGGCAGGGACAGGACCCGACCCCCGTTGGGGGGAGGGAAGGAAGGATCCAGGGGCAAGGGGAGGATGGGACTACGGCTAAAGATACCGGTAACTGGGAGCGAGGAGAGGGAGGGAGGCAGAGAGGGAGGGAAGAGAGAGAAGGAGACGAAAGGGGAATTGATCTGACAAGCTCCTAATCGGATGGTCAATAACCCTGACCCTACCACTTAACCTATCGATAAGCAGGCTCAGGAAGGAGCCCAAAGCCAAGGCTGGACACGCTGAGCCGGGGACGCCCTAGCCCTCGCTTCTGGAGCTGGCTCTTTGTCCCCGGGGATCTGCCCTCCTCCAGGAGGACCTTCCTGACCAGCCAGGCCCCTAACGAGATCCCCCTTCTCTGAGCCTGGTGGGCAGACAGCCCTGGGCTGGATGGATGGCTGGAGAGGGAAGGTCCAGGCTGGGCACCTCACTCGCCTCCCTGTGCCCTGAGGCCTCAGACCCAACAAGTGAGAGGGCAGAGGAAAGGGCAGAGGAAAGGGCTGAGGAAAGCAACTGGGGGGACAGCACGGCCCCTTCCCTTTCAGTACTCCTGTGTGGGAAAACACTACATTTTTACCACGTTTCCATGTGGTCCACAATATGAGTGTTTCTCTACATTCCACAATACGGAATTTGTCTTTCTTTCCATGTTTTCCTCCACATGTCTGTATTCCTGAACGCTCCCTGATGTGTGTGTACTTCTATACAGCCCCTCCGACGTATTTTTCTGTGTCTTTTCTGCGTGTTCATCATCTGCACCTGCTTTTACATGGCCCGTTGTGTGGTCATTCCTCCCATCTCACATGGACGTTTCTATGTGATCCAGCACAGGTTGGTGTCTGGGCACACGCCTATTTCTCTCCATGTCCACAGTGCATATGTGGTTCCCTCCTTGTTTAGAACAGCCCACGCTACTGGGCACACATCATGTTGCTGTGGCCGTGTCGGAATGTGCCCTTCTGTAGGTGAGGGGTGATGTGTGTGTGTGTGCCCACCTCTCTCTGGCTTTTACCTGGCCAGCAAGGCTGAGAGCCCCCGTTCCTGGCGCTGGGTTCCCACACGTGTATATGCGTGTGCGTTTGTATACGCATGTCACAGCGGGCAGGGCGGGTGTCAGCCGCTCTCTTGTGTCATAGGGTTAATTTCTCCGCAGCCGGGCAGCCTGGGCCCTGAGGGGAGCAGTGGGGGAAGGGCAGCCCCTGTAGACTCTCTGATAAATATGTATTCTGGGCTGGCTGGCAGCAGAGGTCATGGGGGGAGGAGGAGGAGGAGAAGGAGGAGGGAAGGGGGTGGGTTGTAGGGTGGGGGGAGTTAGACACCATCCATGCCTGGCAGACCCTGAGTGGCCCTTTTGGGGGAACACAAAGCAAGTCCCGTCATTTACCTGCATCTGACAAAAGCCCCCCACACCCACCCATAAAGGGAGGTTCTGAGCCAGCCCAGCAGCTGTGAGATCGTAAACAGAAGGGCCCGAAAGGATGAAGACAGCCTGAGATACTCAGAGACACCCACCGAACAATGCAGAGATACCCCACAAGATGAGGAATGAGGCAGAAAGGTGGGGAGACCCTGGAAATTCACAGAGATACCAGAAAAGTGCAGATGAGTAGGAAGATGTATAGGCCCCCGAAAGACACAGAAACAAAGACTCAGATACCTCAAAAGATGAAGAGGCCCCTGAGAGATACAGAAATACCTCCAAAACCAAGGAGGCCCCCTAAAAGTCACATCAACACCCCAAAAGACTCAGGAACAACCTAAATCTGGAGAGTCAATCAACAGATAGAGACACTAATAGCCAGGGAGACTCCCCCTAGTCCCCCCAAAAAGACCTGGAGCCACATTTAAAAACAGAAACATCATGAAAGTCTCAGAGATCAGTGGACAGATGCAGAGACCAGTAAAGACAAAAAGGCAGCAGGAATAAGCCCCACAAATCCCTGTCAAAGATGTAGGTTTGCATGTAAAGACAGGGAGTCCCCCAGACCCTAAATGATGGTGGACCCATGGAGAAAGATCCAGACACATCTGAAGGGCTCAGAGACATGGGGAGATCCAGGCAGAAAGAGCCCCAGAAAAAGAGCACTGCTCGCCTCCCCTCCATCACTACACACACATTCAGACAGAGGCCCCGTGGTGGACAAGCGGCCAAGCATCCTTCTGAACTGCTCCCCCCTCCCCTCAGGCACCAAGTTAACGATGACCGCACAAAGGCTCTGCCTCCCAAACTCCCAGATGTGCCGATGTCTGCAGGCCCCGAGCCAGGCCCGGACACACTCAAAATCGAGGTGACCCTGGGACGGCCACCCCCACATGATACGTTCACGGACACGCAAAGGCACAGGGACACACACATGTCCACATGTGTATGTATTCTCTCCAGGTATGCTGATGTAACTGATGTAACTGGACACACACAGAGAAACACACACACACACACACACACACACACACACACACACACACACACAGCGACCTAGGCACATACAGAGATTCAAGGATTTCAGGCTTCATCAGGACACCCTTGGAAAAATGCCCCCCACATACGCATACACAATTAGCCACTCACGGAGGGCCTGCCTCCCCCTGCTCCCTTCCCCCCCCCAGCTGTCCAGCCTGGGTGTGGACTTCACCCCCAAGCCCCGCCTACTCTCAGCCTGCAGGGAAGAAGGCAGACTGGTTCTGGACACCTCCTGCCCACCTTGAGGCAGACATATCTCAGTCAGTCACCCACAGCCCGTGGCTTTTGTTCACTACACCTCAGGACCCACCAGGGATTTGGGGCCACTTCTCAGACCGGTAGTTAGAGAATCTGAGGGGCAGTAGCCAGGTTATAGAACACCTCTAGGCTTTTGTGTGTTGGGGTGGCCTACATGTCTCTGTGTGTACAAGTGTGACCTGTGTGGATCCCTGTGTATGGCATGAAACTTGTGTGTGTTTAACTAGCTGTGTATACTAGAGTGGTCTGGGTGTACACACATGTGAGTTTCTGTGTATGTATGAGTGTGAATATGTACCCCTTTCTTACAGTAAATGACAGTGATGGGGTCTGAAGGGCTGCATTTCCCTCTGATTGAAGCGTATGCTTGTGTGGGAGTGGACGAGGGGAAGAGAAGGGAACCCCAAGTCTGTAATGTGCCATTGGGAAGGCTAGCTGCCAAACAGTCTTCCTAATTCTCAGAGGAAAACCCAGGGTTTCCTTCTTCTCTATTTCCTATGGCTGTGGGGGTAAGAAAGCATCACGGGCATGACATGTATATCTTTGGAGGGTATGGGTCCCAGGCCAGGGTTTGGAGTAGATTACAGCTCCTTCATCAAATCTCTGCCATACAATATAATAAGCCTACCTGGGAGAGAAGGGCATTGGCTTTTGGGGAAGATCCTTAGACCCAAGTCAACCAGAACTCTCTCTACTAATCCTCCAATACAAGGGTTGGCACACTATGGCCCGCAGGCCAAGTCCAGCCTGAATCCCAGGAGCTTAGAATGTTTTTACATTTTAAAATACAATAAAACTTTATTTACAAATGGAACAAACCACTGAAACCATACAAAAAACAGACAGCGGGCCAAATCTCTCTCTTAGTGGTTGACCCCGTTCTGATAGTTCTGGCACCCAGGAGCCAGCAGGCCATTCCTTCCCACATGGGGCGGACAGGTGTGGAGTAGTATGAGGGTCAGCCTTTTGGCTTTTACTCATGTGTGTCCACCTCTGTCTAAACAAAAGATTTACATCTGTGACAGTGATGTTAAGATCAAGAGCTAGAAGGGCCCTTAGAACACAGAACACAGAATGAAAGAGCTGGGATGTTTCTTGGGACATAGAACAGATGGAAAGGACCACAGATTTTAGAAGGGGCCTGAGACATCAATTACACAGCTTTTTCATTTTACAGATGAGGAAGCTGAGGCCCAATGAAATGAAAGGCCCAGAGTCATAAAGGCTGGAATGAGGCAGGAGTCAGGGAGAGGTCCTATGTGGGGAAGGGACCTGTCCTCCTTGAGAAGCTATACCCAGGCCCATTTCTCCCATTGGTATAAATGACTCAAGCCTTCCTTCAGCTTAAGTCCTTTGGAGTCTTCCTGACTAGAAGGCCAGCACCCCTCTATCTCATGCACCACACTGCCTCTCCAAAGAATCTTGGAGCAACCTAGCTAGTCGAAGCCCCTCATGGTGCAGAAAAGAGAAGTTAGGCCCTGACAGAAGAAAGGGTTTGTCCCTTTGGAGTCCTGTGACTCCAAACATGAATACACACAGGACCCTGAAGTTTAAAATGGCTGGCTATCAGAGTAAAAGGGACCTCTGTAACCATCACACGTGGTCCCCTTGTTTCACAGAGAAAGGGCCTGAGGCTGAGAGAGGGGCAGGGCCTTACCCAAGGTCACACAGCCAACCTAGGACCAAGTCTTCCACATTCTTCCACGTCTGACATCACAGAATATCAGGAGCTGAAAAGGACCTTAGGGATGACCTAATCAGGGCCCCTGATATTACAAAGAAGGAGCCTAAGGCAGCAAGGTGGGTGGGGGAAGCTGGGATTCAAACCCTGCTCTTTGGACTCTAAGCCCACCAAAGGCTATTGATTTACTCCATGATGTCGCCTCATCTGTAGACAGGCTCTAGACTGTCTCTGCTGACCATCAGGTCCAGTCCAAACTCTTCATCTTAGCATCTGAGGCCTCCAGCGACCATTGCTAGCTAGCCTTCCAATTCCCTGAATTTTCCAGGCCTACCTCTGCCCCCAAACACTTTTCTCTCAACTGACCCAAATCCCAAAGGCTCTTTAAGCCGCAGATCTAGAACAACTTCCTTTAGGAAGCCTGTCCTAATAGTCAGAAGCCTGTGGGAACTTGTGAAGGACTTCCCAGCTGGTAGGATTGCTAAATGTGCACACTCAGAGGCTGGCACAAAGGCAGGTGTAAAAGGAAACCCCGGCTTTCCCTCACTGAGGAATCCCAGAACCAGGCCGACCTGCACTGTTCTCTACTACCCTTTGTATAAATCTGTAACCCAAAGATGTAGGAAGGTGGGGTGGCACTTCTGACCCATTCCCTCACTCTCAAGCAGGAAGAGGGGCCTCTCAGGATTGAACCCCAGGCCCAGCCATGGGGTTCAATCAGCATCCTTAGGACCCCTTCTCTCTAATGAATAATATTACACACTCACAGAGACAGCACCAGAAGCTGGTAAATAGAGATGGAGTGTAGAGGGAGAAGCAGACTCACAAAGAGATAGAGAGTAACCAAGAAATGCAGGAAAGAAAGAAAGAGGAGACAGAGGGATATAGAGAGAAAAGCAGAGATACACCAAAAAGGGGGAGACAGAGAGA
>CM053582.1:74675466-74756078 GCA_028627135.1 Pseudochirops cupreus
CCCAGGGAGGCAGGTGGAGGGAAGGGCGCTGCACCCCCTCTAGGCAGGAGCAGGGAAGAGGACCAAGGATGGAGTGAAGAGGGGGCAGCAGAGGAGGCAGGTGGAGGGGAGGGACAGGTGGAGGGAAGGGGGCAGGTGGAAACCCCAGGGAGGCAGGTGGAGGGCAGGGCGCTGGGAAGTGAGAAAGGACCAAGGATGGAGTGAAGTGGAGCGGGCAGTAGAGAAGGCAGGTGGAAACCCCGGGGAAGCAAGTGGAGGGGAGAGCGCTGCGCCCCCTGCAGGCTGGAGTGGGGAAGTGTGGAAAGGACATCTTTGGACCACAGCAGAGAACCAGGCAACCCGAAGAGACAAGAAGAAGGGGGAGGGTAGGGGCAGGGTAGAAGCTCCAAGGAAGCAGGTGGAGATAGAGAAGGACTTGTGCGCCCTGCAGGGCACGTGAGGAAGTGCAGAGTCACCAAGAATGAAATGCAGAGCAAAGGGGCTAGGTGGATGTCTCAGGGAGGCAGAGGGAGGTCAGGGCGCTGCACTGCCTACAGGGCACGTGGAGAAAAGCGGATGAGGTGAGCTGACGGAAGAGAAAAAGTCATAGGAAGCGGCAGGTAGACAGGAGGGAGCAGATGGAGGGGAGAGCGTATGCCCCTTTCAGGATCGACCAAAAAAGTGTGAAGGGAGGATGGAGTAGAGAGGAGTCCCAGGGGAGCAGGTAGAGGGGAGGAGAGCGCCCCCCGCCCTGACCGCAGCAGGGGAGGTATAGAAGGACCCAGGATGGCGTGAAGAGGGGATAGGGAGAAGCAGGTTGACAAGCGGAGGGGACAGGTAGATGGGAGGGAGCTGCCTCCCCTACTGGCTGGAGCTGGGAAATTCAGAGGGGGCGAGGACCGATAGCAGAGGCATAGGAAGGAAGCGGGTAGACAGGCAAGAGGCGGGACAGGTGCAGGGGGACGCTGCGCCCCCTGAGGGCTAGAGCGAGGAAGTGAAGAGGGGCGTGTGGACAGCAGAGGAGAGCCAGGCACTAGGCAGAAAGTCTAGAGAAGGCAAGTGGAGGGCAGAGGGCGCGCCTCCCCAGTCTGACTTGAGGTGCAGAGAGGGCCAGGACGGAGAGCAGAGGGAGGGGGAAGCTGAGGAGGCAGGTGGACCAGAGCGGAGCAAGGGTGGCGGTTGAGTGGTAGATGGAACAGAAAGTTGGAAGTCGAGACCAGAGAGAGGGCGGGCGTCCTCGGTGGAGGGAGTGGAGTGGCGGGGCCGGGCTGGAACCGGAGAGCCGAGGGCGGAAGGTGGAGGATGTTGGAGGCTGGATGACTGGGAGTGGGCGCGGGGGGTGGGGAGGGCAGAGAGGAAAGAGAGGCAGGTCCAGGGGAGGGCGGGCATCCCCTTCAGGATCCTAAGAGGACGCGGTGCACGGAGGGGATGATGGATCCGCAGGCACAGCAGATTTTTCGTGGGGCCCAGGGGAGGTCGGGAACCAGAAGGGACACTTGAAGTCTTTCTAGCTCAGCTCCTTCATTTTCCAGACGAAACTGAGACCCCCAGGGCTGGAGGAGATTCCCCCGGGTGACTGGTGACAGTCTCACAGTTTGCAACTGAGGTCTTCTGACTCTAGATCCAAGACGTTTTCCGAATTCATTTTACACTTAGGATAAACTGAGGCCCAGAAAGGTGAGTTGCCCGAAGGCACAGGTAGTAAGTGGCAGAGTTAGGGTTTTAACTCCTAACTCTAGGGTTCTTCTCCCCACAGTTCCCTGAATTTCCCACTTGGGGAAGTGGGGTGGAGGAACCTGGACACAATCCCAGGCCGTTTGGGGGGTGTGGGGCATCACCTAACAGGAGGCAGTCTGAGAACACTCATGCCTGCATACACTTTGGGGTGGAGTTCCAGCCCCAACACACCTCTAAGCAACAAATGACCAAGGGGCAGTTTACATGTATGTGTGTCCACACAGCTCTGGGAAGTGTGGTCTGGACCACAGAGGATTTGGAGTCAAGAGCCTGGAAGTGGTTGGAGGGTCTGGGGAGGAAGCAGGCAGACCACTGCTGGTTTCCACCAGTCCGGGTGCCTTTGCAACCTCTGCCAAGTCCCTTCTTTCTAAGACTTACTTTCCTTCTCTGGAAAATGGGGAATCCAGGGCAGCTAGGTGGCCCAGTAAATGGAGCTCCAGCCCTGGAGTAAGGAGGACCTGAGTTCAAATCTGACCTCAGACACTTAGCACTTGTTAGCTGTGTGACCTTGGGCAAGTCACTTAACCCCAATTGCTCTGCCTTCCCCCTCCAAAAAGAAAAAAAAATTAATTAAAAAATAAAATGGGAAACCCAACCCTCCCAGGCTTGTTCTAAAGAGGATGCTGGCAATGCTGAAGCCCCAGAACATAGTGGAGACCCCCATTCTTGGGTGTATCTCCTCTGTTCTTCTCTTTTCCCCTGTCCTCTCCTCTCTGTCTCTGTTCCTCTCTCTCTCTCTCTCTGTCTCTCTCTGTTTCTTCTCTCTCTTTTTCTCCTTTCGTCTTGTTTTCTTTAGCCTTTTCCCAGTCTCTATCTCTCTTTGCTTTTCTCACTTTTTGGTCTCAACCTCTCAGTTTTGTTGTTGAGTTGTTTCAGTCATGTCTGACTCTTCATGATCCCATTTCGGGTTTCCTTGGCAAAGGTACTGGAGTGGTTTGCCATTTCCTTCTCCAGCTCCTTTTACAGATGAGGAAACTGAGGCAAACAGGGTGAAGTGACGAACTCAGGAAGATGAGTGTTTCTGACTCCAGGCCCTGAACTTTATCCTCTGTGCCTCTGAGGCGCCCAGTCTCTCAGTAGTGAGTGACAGTCTCTCATTCTATTCTTGTGGAAAAGATGGAGAGATGTGGGCTGAACAATACTACAGTTAGGTGGATTTGGAACTAGTAGAGTGGCTGGTCCCAAAGAATACTCATGTATGACTTGATGTCACTTAGGGAGGTCTCTAGTAGAGTGCCTCAGGTACAGAGTCTATTCAGCTTATCTTTCTTTTCTGTGGTTTCTTGATAAAGGAAATAGAGGTTTGCAGATGGAACCAATCTAGGAAGTAATTAACACTTTGAGTGATGAGGGTCAGAACCCACAAAGATCCTCATAGACTAGAATTGGGAAAGGGAGGAAATTCAAAAGAGATAAATGTAAAGTCTTACCTTTGGGTTCAAAAAATCAACTTCACAAGTAGGAGGATGAAGGAAGGCATGGACACACAGAAGTTTGTCTGAAAAAGATCTTACTGTTTTACTGGCTCACAAGTTTACTATGAGTCAATAGTATAATTTGGCTATTAATTAGTGTTAATAATTAATAGCAATAGCTAACATTTCTATAAACCAGTGGTCTTGCTGACAGAAGGGACCACACAGGGTGGGGTGAAGAGGCAGGGGGGATGGGGAGGGGATGTTGGGAGGTGGGAAGAATTCTAGTTGTCCAGGGTGGGAATGAGGGCTGAAGTCAGCAGCTGAGCCTGGTAGGGAGAGGTTGGCCCCACACTTGGGGCAGGAACTTGAGACCAGGAGGTGGGTAATGACCAGGAAAGAGGAGAAAAGTTGAGAGTGGAGCTGAAGAAGGGGAATGGAGAAAGCAGAGACAGTGAGTTGAGCAAGATGAGGTCTGGATTAGGATGGCATGTATTGTTTCGTTGTGTCTGACTCTTCGTGCCTCCGTTAGGGTTTTCTTGGGAGAGATACTGCAGTGGTTTGCCATTTCCTTCTTCAGCTCATTTTACCGATGAGGAAACGGAGGCAAACAGGATGAAGTGACTTGCCCAAGGTCACACAGCTAATGTGTCTGAGTCTGGATTTGAACTCAGGAAGATGAGTCTTCCTGACCTCAGACCTGGTGATTTATGCACAATGGCACCACCTAGCCACCCCTTTGAACCCCTGACTCTAAATCCAAGACACTTTCCACTAACCTCCCCTTATTCAGAGACATTCAATTAACATACATTTTAAAAGCCCATGTGCCAGGCTCTGTGACAGGTGACAGAGAGACTCAAACAAAAAATAAAACAAACCCTTGCCCTCAAGAAGCTTACATTCTACCAGAAAGAAACGGTACCTAAAAGCTAAACAAATATAAGACAAACACAAAGTGATGGGAGGTCATCCCAGGGGGATTTGGGATTGGGATCCCAAATGCAGAATGGAAAGGAACAGGACCCACAGCTCCTGCCATCCCTAGGGCATTTGTCCTCTCAGCCCAGGGCAGCTAAGTTCAGAAACTGTTGGCCTGGGTAGATGGGACTGAGCCAGGCTCTCTGCTGGCAAGCATAGCAGCTGGATCTTTCCGGAGGTCTCTCCGGTAACATTTACACAGCCCTTTCAAGTTGGCAGAGAAGCGCGCTGAGCTGGCCTTGGAGTCAGGCAGACTCTGCCTCCTATAACATGGGTTCACTGCCTCACTTCTCAGGCAACTCTCCAGGACTAGGAGGTACGCATGCCTTGGTAAGAGGGAGGTCTTCAGTGAGGGCTCAGGTCCAGAAAAGAAAGAAAAGATTGTGAAGAATTACACACACTAGTTCATCTGAGTAAAGACTAGAACCCAGGTCTCCTGATCATTAAATCAGAACTGTATCAGTGAGGCTCCCCTGGGGGAAAAGGATCATTCTTTAACCCAGGCACAGCAACTGAGGAAAGGCCAAATCGAGAGGCCTAGGAGTTGGGAAATAAGAGAATAAAATATGGCACTGGGGTACCAGACCCGGAGTCAGGAGAACTCAAATCAGACATTAGTGATCTTGACACTCACTTCTCAGCCCCCCAGTTTCCTAATATTAACACTGCCTGCCTCATGGGGTTGTTTTGAGGCAAGTGCTTTGTGGATTGTAAAAGCATTACAAAAATGTGAATTATACCCTAAGGTTTCTTAGAGCTCTGACCTCTTGTTATTCTGACTCCAGGTGTGACCTTGGATCAGTCCCTTCCCCTCTCAAGGCTTCCATTTTCTAGTCTGTAAAATGCAAAATTCTGTCTTCTCCCCTCCCTCAAGCCCATACTACATCCTTAAGAGAGAAGTGAATGGATTTTGGCCAAAAGGAGGAAGACTGTTAAGGGTGGGAATAAATCCAGGATTTGGAGTCAGAGGACCAAGGTTCGAATCCAGCTCTGCCCTTTCCTACTTGAGAGACCTTGGAGAAGTCACTTAAGTTGAGACATAGTTTTTTCCTCTGGAAATTAAGGGCATCCGACTAGATGGGCACCATTCTTTCAACTCTTCTAGGACACAAGCTTCCAAAATGTCCATGTGTCATGCGCCACCTGGTGGCCACTTCTGGGAGTGCGGCAAAACGAAAACTCCAATTTCTTACTCCGTCTATGGTTTCCAAGCAAGGCCACCTACACACATCTCTATGCTTATGATTCCCCAACTTAATTATCTGACCTTAAGCTCTCTACTGACCTCCAATCTTGCATCTCCAACTGCCTTTCAGACATCTTAACGAGTCCAAAACCGAGCTCCTCATCTTTCCCCCAAACCCTCTTCCTATTTTCTCTACTACTATAGAGAGCAATACCCTCTCCCACCCCAGTCACCGAGGCTCCTCATCCTTACCGGCTCCACCATGTTGAATCAATGGCCAAGACCTGCCGTTTATCCTTTCATAAAACCAATCCTCTATACCCCATTCTTTCCTCTGACTGCCCCACCCTGGGGCAGGGCCTCATCCCCTCACTCCTGAAATACAGCTCCAGTGGTTCTGATCTGTATCTGTCCACTGGACCCAGACGGCTCCAGAGGAGAGAGTGAGGCTGGTGACTTTGCACAGCCCTGACTCACTTCAATCCAATTCACTCGGAAGTCATGGCATCAGCTCATAGTCCTCTTTCAGAACAAAGGACAGACAACCACAACCACCTCAGTCTACCATTCAGCCAACAAAGGAGTCCTCCAGGACCCAAATATAAAACCCTCCCTGGCTTTTAAAGTCCTTCAGCATCTGGTCCTCTCCTACCTTCTCATATACACACGACCCAGTGCCATTGGCCTCTTTGTTTACAGTTTCTCCAACTAAATACCCTCTATCCTGGCTCTGGGTGTTTTCACTGGCTGGAATCCTCTCCCTTTCTAGTTTCCTTGGCACCAAGTCTCAGGTAAGGTGTCACTTTGAGCGGGAAGTCTTTCCTAGCCTCTCTTTATTCTAAGGCCTACCCTCTATTGTTTGGGGGACAAATGATCAGAATAGTCAGGAGTTGACAAAAAACCAGTACTGGACTAGGGGATTAGAGTTGACATTCCCTGTTCTAAGGCTCTCCCAACCCTGACATCCCCTGTCCTAAGGCCCCTCCCAGCCCTGACATCCCCTGTCCTAAGGCCCCTTCCAGCCCTGACATCCCCTGTCCTAAGGCCCTCCCAGCTCTGACATCCCCTGTTCTAAGGCCACTCCCAGCCCTGACATCCCCTTTTCTAAGGCTTTCCCAGCCCTGACATCCCATGTTCTAAGGCTTTCCCAGCCCTGACATCCCCTGTTCTGAGGCCCCTGCCAGCCCTGACATCCCCTGTCCTGAGGCCCCTCCCAGCCCTGACATTCCCTGTTCTGAGGGCCCTCCTACCTGATATTCTCATGTGGTCTGGTCCCTTTGGTGGCCTACAGCCGATGTTTTAACAGCCCCTCTCCATAACCCACCCCCACCCCCACAGACACAGACACAGACACAAAAGCATCTTTCCTTCCTCGCTTGGCCTCTCCCAGGCCTCCTCTTTATTGATATCAGGTGGGCTTCTTCCACTTGCCAGGGTTCCCCAACCACATTCCCAGGTGCCCATGGAGGTCCAGGTGCCCACATTCCCTCCCCTCACACACACACAGAGGCTAGCTGGATGCTTGGGATGGGGTTGGGACAAGTGGATGTAAAAAACAAAAAACCAAGCCAAACCACTTTCCACAGCATCACTCTAAAGATTAACAGATGTGCCGAGGGGCTTCTGCGCCTTTCCCAGGCAGAGGAGTGCAAACCCACCCAAACTTCCCGGCTTGTAGGGACAGAGACCAAACCTGGGATTTCACTAAGGTACAAGGACCGGCTTGCTGGGGCCATAGACTGGCTTGGAGGTCCCGCCACCAAGATTAAGTGAGGCTGTGCCCAGACTGCACACTAGGCCAGGGGTCCATATCAGTGCCAGGAGCTAGCTGGGTGTGCAGCCCAGCCTGTTACCATCCCTAACTCAGCATTCATAGGATGGGGGAGGTCAGCAGGGCAAGTATTTATGTACAGAACCCATTTTCCAGATGCAGAAACTGGAGCCTAGAGTAGAACACTGGCTCTTCTGAAGTGCCAGAGCTGGAACTTCATCTTGGGCCTTCTTAAGCCCACATCCAATGGTTTCTAGCTACACACACTTGCCTTTCTGAGCCCATGAGAATGCTCCTGACGCGCCATTACCAGCCATCAAACAACTTGTATGTCATACAACTGGTGCTGTTTCCCTGTGTCTGGGACGGAACTTGCCCAAGATTGCAAAGCCTGTCACAGAAACAAAACTCAGCCAAGAACGGGTGACCTGGAGCAAGTGCCTTCCTCTCTTCTGGTCCTGCTTCCTCACACCCAAGGAGAGCCTTGAACATCCCTTCCAACTCCAACACCTCTAGGGCCAATGAGTCTGACTCCCTTCCTTTGCAGATGGGGAAACTGAGGCTCAGATTGTGAAGGGTTAAGAGTCAGGGTCAGGATTTGGACCCAAGTCCAGCAATCTGGCTAGGACTCCACACTGCCCCCTATGTAATGGTGGAGAATAATTCCTGCCTCAGCGTGGTTCTACAAACCCAAGGCAGTGTAGACCAATGGGGGAAAAAAAAAAAGCATCGGTTTGGGTACCAGCAGATCTGGGTGGGAATCGCAGCCCTGACTCTTAAATTCCCTTCTCCTTGACCCAAACCCTTCTGCCCTCTCTGGGCCTCAGTTTCCCTGCCTGTAAAATGTGGAAATCAGATGAGATGTTCTCCGAAGTCCCAGAAGCCCTAAAGGTGTGCTCACGTGCAGAGATGGACGTAACTAGGCCTTCCTAGAACCTTGCCACCACTGGAAGGCTGGAGTCCGTAGGAGAGGGGTCACAGGCTGGGGAGTGGGTGTTCCTGTCTTTGAATAGATGTGCACTGTAGGCCCAACCAGGGGTCAGTCTGGGGATGTGTCTACAAAGGCCTTGGGGGCTCAAGCTAGGGGTGCTGTGCGCCTAAGAAAAAAGGTTTATGTGAGCTCCTCCCGCATATACACTCTTCTGTCACTGGTAGAGATATCCCAGGTTTGTTAGGAGAGGAGGACAGGGACAAGACCTCTCCTCCTCCCCCTCCCACCCTGGGGTAGCCCACCCACAGCAGGGCCCAGAAAGGAGTCAGAGAAGGGTGGTATCTGGGGGAGGGTAGCAGCAGTGACCCCTCCCAGGGTGTCCAAGGGCAGCAGCCAGCAGTGCCCTGGGCAGAGTCCAGAGTCAGTGTGGTGGCAGGGCCTGCATTCCCCCAGGGGGACGGCCACCCAGCAGCAGCAGGCGACGCCGGCCAGCCTCATAATCTCCCTCATCCACGCTGACCAGCAGGCGAATTGGCTCCCGGCCCACGGCCTCCCGAAGAGCCTCGGTCAGGAAGACACCGCGCAAGGCCTGGAGCAGGGCCCCACTCAGGTAGTCTCCCCAAAAAGCATCCAGGTACGACAGCTCAGAGAATTTGATGTCACACACCACGGAACCCAGGTCCCTGGACTTCAACACGGCCATGGCCTGCCCAAACAGGTCCAGCTGGCGGGCCACCGACTGGGGCCGCCGGGACACAACACCCTGAGCCAGGGCTGCTCCGTGCTCACAGTACTCAGCCCGTACTCGGAGGCGGATGTCTGCAGGGAAGAAAAGGAGGATCCTGGGTGAGGCCTGGGACACGGCACCCAGCCACCCAATGCCCAGTTACCTCTCTTCTGCCTCAGCCAGGGCACCCTGATCCCCTGCTCCCGCCTTCCCTTCCCAGGGCCCCATATTGTCTCCCTCAGCCAGCTTGGACCCTGCTCTCCAGGGTCTCTGTGTGACTCTGTGCCCCCTTCTACCTCTCAATGGCCCATTCTCTGAACACAACCACAGCCTCCAGTCTTCCCACCCCTCTTGTTTCTCCCACATTCTCCAATCTCCCACTTTCCTTCTTTCATAATCTGGACCCAACAGTTAAATCAATTCAGCCTCTGCCCTTCTATCTTTCATGCTCTACCCATCATGCATCTTGGGTCATCCCACCATCCATCTGCCTTCTCCACTCCTATCCCCAAGGGAGCCAGGTCCACTTCAAAATCACACCACCTCATATCAACTGGTCCCCCACACAGCACGGAAATCCTTTTCTTACTCCCGGATTCTCTGGCCCATTTTCTCCAATGGCTCTCCTCTCTGAAGCCCACCCCTCTATCCCTGTCAGTATATGGCCTCATCCCCTTCTCTACTGGGAACTGCTGGAAGCGCCTTCATCTCCCTTATATTGCACCCCAAACGCCTCCTCTTGATCCCTTGGCTCCAGGTTCAAAGGGACGGCTCTGCCCCTGGCTATGAAGACTCTGGGCCTTGGATCTCACTCCATTCTTCATGAGTACAACCCTATCATTCTGTCTCTTCTTCAATCTGTCCCATTTTCTCAGCCTCTTTCCTGCTACCTACAAACTCAGGTTTCCTCCATTAAAAAAACCAAGCCCACAAACCCTGCTCACTTCAGTCTCCTCCTTTCCTCATCTCCACCCCTTGGTGAACTGATTCAACTCTACACTGTCTTCTCCCCTTATCCTAACATCTTGTCCCACCAAACCTCAGCCCTGGATCACTCCCACCATTGGCTGCCTTCACTCCTACACACGCACTGCTGAACCAAGATGGGGAAAACCAGGCCACCACTCTGCCCAGGTCACCACCACTTTATGTTGCACAAGCTGGGCCGTCCTGGCAGACCACCCTAATCATCTCTCTCCCACTCTGCACGAAGCTCCTCCTGACCTCTTCATTCCCTCCTCAAGCCTCCCCTGGCTCCTCCCCCCACTCTCTCAGCTAAGAACTTTGTCTCATATTTTACAGAAAAAACAAAGGCCATTCGATGTGAGCTCCCTCTTCTCCCTCATGTGCCTTCCATCCCTCTCACCTCCATCACCCATCTCACAAGATGAGGTGGCCAACCCCTCTACTTGCCCAACTGATCCCATCTCCTCCAACAGACTGCCCCCTGTCACCCCCCTCTCTCTTGTCCTCAATCTTTCCTTCTCCACTGACTGCAAATGTGCCCATGTCTCCCCCATCCTGTAAAAACCCTCCCTTGATCCCTCCATCCCCACTAAGCATCCTATGGCTCTTCTGCCCCTTGTAACTCAAGATCTTGAAAACATCATCTACAAGAGGTAAGTCCACTTCCCTTCCTCTCACTCTCTGGCTTCTGACCTCACTGCCCATCTGGAGCTCTTCTCTTAATTGCCAAAGCCAACGGCCTGTTCTCGATCCATGTTTCTTGCCCTTTCTGTAGCCTCTGACATTGCGCTCACTCTCTTCTGTTTTTGGGACCCCCCCCTCCCTCCTAGTTCTCTTCCTCCCTGACCGCTCCCTCTATGTCTCCTCTGCTGGATCCTCCTCCAGATCCCCTGACCCTCAGTGACCCCCAGGGTTCTGTCCTGGATCCTCTTCTTCTCTCCCTCTATACCTCCTCACCTCAGCTCCCATGGAATCGATTATCCTGCCATCCTGATGATTCTCTAGTACTGACCTCTCTGCAGAACACCAACATCCTACCTGCTACTGTCAATTAGACACACAGAACTCGATGTCTTATAGACATCTTACACTCAACACGTCCCAAACCGACCTCGTTCTCTTTCCCCCTCCCGGGGTGGGGACCCTTTGGCCAGGAGGCCACCCCTGCTGAAAGCCCCCCCCCTCTTACCTACAGAGGGCACCAGCATCCTCCTAGGCCTCCAGGTTCACTCTGGTCTCACCACCCCCATATTCAACATTGTGCCAAGGCCTGTCAGTTTCACCTCTATAATATCTATTGAAGACACATACTGGGTGGGGGGGGTCTGCTGGCCTCAAGTCTCTCCCACTCCAATCCATCCTCCATTCTGCCAATGAAGCCATTTTCCTAAAGTCCAGGTCCAACCATGTCACCCCCTGTAAATTCCAGGAGCTCCCTATTACTCCAGGAGCAAATACAAAATGCTCTGGTCAGCATTCACACAGCCTTTCATATTGTCTCCTCCTCTCTTTCCAGTGTTCTCATACCTTATATCCTCCTTGATACCCGGACACTGGTCTCCAGGCTGTTCCCCTAACAAGACTACCCATCTTGGGGAATTTTCTCTGACTATCCTCCACATCTGCAGTGCCTTCTCTCCTGCCTCCTGGTTTCCTTCAAGTCCCAGCTGGAATCCCACGTCTCTAAGAGGTCTTTTCCAACCCCTCTTAATTCTGGCGCCCTTCCCTAGCTGGCTATTTCCAATTTATCCTGACTGTGCCTTCGTACATGGTTGTGTGCCTGCTGTCTCCACTAGCCAGTGAATCCCCTGAGGGCAGGAGCTGTCTTTGTATCCTTAGTGCTTGGCACAGAGCCTGGCACACAGGAGGCCCTTAATGAACGTTAGTGACTTATGTGTTCTCTCTCTCTCTCTCTCTCACTCACACACACACACACACACACACACACACACACACACACACACACACACACACACACACACACACACACACACACGCCTAATTAGAAACCATCTAATCACACAATTCCTTTTATAAATGAGAAAAGGCAGGGTCAGAGAAGGCAGCCAAACTCCCCTCAAGGTCACAGAACAAGTCAAGGGTAAGGTAAGGTCTAGAACCGAAGCTTTCTGACTCAGGGCCAAGGAATTTGGGTCTCACACGCCCTGCTCTGTGAGACCCTTAAGATCATTTGTTTGGGAGACAAATGATCAGAATAGTCAGGAGTTGACAAAAAATCAGGACTGGACTAGGGGATTAGAGTTGACATTCCCTGTTCTAAACCCTTCCCAGCTCTGACATGCCCTGTTCTAAGGCCCTTCCCAGCCCTGACATTCCCTGTTCTCAGGCCTCTCCCAGCTCTGACATTCTCTGTTCTAAGGCCACTCCCAGTCTTGACCATCCCTGTTCTAAGCCCTTCCCAACCCTGACATTCCATGTTCTCAGGCCCCTCCCAGCCCTGACATTCCCTGTTGTCAGGGCCCTCCCAGCCCTGACGTTCCCTGTTGTCAGGGCCCTTGCAGCCCTGACGTTCCCTGTTCTAAGACCTTCCCAGCTCTGACAACCTCTGACTGTGTGATAGGAGAAGTGGCCATCCTTTCCTTCCCAGATTTCTTCCCTAGTACTATGTATGCCTAAACTCAGCATCTTGGAACTCAAAGTAACCTTAACACCATCTATCCAGCCTCCCCCAGGGTTCTATTTACAGCATAGCTGATGGGCCTTCCCCAGCTTAGGCTGAAAGCTCTCCAGGGCCAGGGAGCTCACTCCCTCCCATTCCACTTCTAAACTTGTGAGGAAACTGTTTGTTATTTCCCCCCAACATCCAGATGCCTCACTCTGTAATGTCCCCCACCACTTCTGCCCTGTGGAGCCAAGCAAAAAGGTATAAGCCCCTCCCAAAGGATAGCCCTTCAGGTGCTTGCAGACAGTTCTCATGCCCCAACCTATCCCCTTCCTCCAGACCAGACATTCCCAGGTCCTTCAGACATGAAGGGACCTATGGCCTAGACTTGAGGCCCTGGACCACCTGGCTGCCCTCCTCTGGGCTCCATCAATGGCCTACCTAAACCACCCAGTTTGATGAGACTGGCAGACCCTGCCCACTCTCCCTCCCAAACGTCAGGCCCCAATTCAGACGTCCTGAGCTCTCAAAGAACCGCAGTGCTCAAGGGGTGTGGGAAGGGGTGAGTGCCCTGCTCAGCCTGGTGCCCCCTTGGCCCACTGCCCTCACCACAGGTCACTTTGTTTGCAGCGGGAGATAATCCAGGATTTTTGGACCTTGAAGCTCCCTGGAGGCCCCGCCGTCGCCTCCCTCCGGCACTGGAGCGGCCCAGGTTTCTCCTCTGCCTCTTTCCAGGAGGTGAACCTGCCAGACAAAGGGCTTTAGGTAAAATTCAAATCTTAACCCAGACAGCTGCTGCCTGTGTCACTTTGGACAAAGCATTTGGCCTTCCTGCCAGTTTCAGCTTCCTCACTGTAAATGAGGGTGTTGGATCCTTCCATCTATAACCATGCGATCCCCTGTAGGGAGCAGTGGGTAACGTTCTCATGGATGTTCTAAGGGAAATCTAGAGAAACAGAGATTGTCATTCTGAGTGCATAAACTGAGGCCAGGTAAAGTGAGAAGGAAATGGAAGGGCTGGGGGAGCGTCAGGAGTAATATGTGAAGAGCTGAAGTCCGGGGAAATCCGAGGAAAACAGAGCCTTGAAATGAGCTGGGAAATGGGGGGAGACGGGAAGGAAAACACTTTTTACTGAGGTGTTTTTCAGTCACGTCTGACTCTGCATGACCCCATCTGGGGTTTTCTTGGCAGAGACACTGGAGGGGTTTGCCATTTCCTTCTCCAGCTCATTTTACAGGTGAGGAAACTGAGGCAAACAGGATAAAGTGACTTGCCCAGAGTCACACAGACGGTAAGTGTCTGAGGCTAGATTTGAACTTGGGATGGTGAGTCTTCCTGACTCCAGGTCTGGCGCCCGGAGCCGCCCCTGTGATCCCTCATATCCTAACTCTACATGATTTTTTGCTGCTTGTAGGAGCCAGGGGCTATGCCACTCACAACCTCAGAACTGCGGAGCAATGAAGCCATCATGGTGACTGCTTTAGAGCTGGGATTTGAACTTATTTGGCAGCTTCTAAACCCAGAAATATTCCTGGGACCACTGAGCTAGACCTGGGTGACTCTAGGGGTTGAGTCCAACCCCTTCCTTTTATAAAGCAGAAATTGATGTTCAGGGACTTATCCAAGGTCACAAAGGCCATAAATATCTGAGACAGGATTTGAACCCAGATCTTTAACTCAATATATCACACCACTACAGAAATTCCAATATTTCAATAAATAAATCTTACCATATTCATTAAAGGCTGCAGAGACCCCATTACACAGACCCAGAAAGACAGACATCCCACTCTGCTGGGCTTACCTGCTTCCCACTGAGCCCTTTGAGAAGTCATACCGGCTGAGCCCAGACAGCTACCTTCTGACCTCTCCACATCTGACCCAGAAGAACTATAGCCATAACGCTCAGGGGACACTGACGAAGGGAAGAGAAGACAGAGTCACTGGACAACTCCAGCCCAGATGCTGAGGCTCCCCCACCCATCCAATCCCAGGGCCCTGCTTCTGCCTCTTCCCAGGCCACAGCCGTCCTCCGAGTGGAGGCTGACCTTCCCCACGCCCAGAATGATACCCATCTTCTTGGAGCCACCCATCCCCTGCCCAACCAATCCCCCCCCCCACCCCCCGTTTCCAGGCCAGGCAGAGGGACAGGATTCTGGGAGAGAAGGTACTGCCCTAAGAGTGAGGAAGATGGTCAATGGTCTGGGGACAATCCTGTGGGAAGAGAAGAAGCAGGGCTCTGGCCTTGGTTACAGTATGAAGAACCCTGGAGTTAGAGTCAGAGGCCCTGGGTCTAGAGCCTGGCTGTGTCATCTTTGTGGGGCTCAGGCCCCTCATCTGTAAAACGAGGAGATTCACCCCAATGCTCTCTCAGGTTCCTCCAACTCAAGTCTTAGAATCCCAGGACCCAGTTAGCCCACACCCTCTCTAAGAGATGCCTTTCCCCAGGTGGTGCCTACACGTCTCTCCTTCCCAAGCCAATACGCTTCCCCTGCTCCAAAAAGGAGAGCGTCCCCTCCAATTCCCAGCCTTGCTAGTCTTCTCCAAGAGGAATCTCTTCCATCCCCTCCTCCCTTCCTGTCAGACCAACAGCTCACCTCCCAGGGCTATCCATCCTCCTCTCCACAAAGTGTCCAACTTCTGTCTGCCCTCTGGAGACCATCTGGCCCCTTCTAAGTCAGCAGCTAGTTACCTGTGGGACACTGGCTCTGCCCATGGCTTACTCACCCCCTGCCCCTGGAGATTCTCAGCCAAACCCTGATCTATACCTTTAGCATAGAGGGCCCCATTAATCCCTATTTCCATCCCTCCTCTGGGTCCTAACCATCCCTTCCCCTAGATGGGCCCCATCAGTCTCTTCTCTGTCAGAGCCATAATCATCCCCTTCCCCTAGAGGGCCCCCATCATGCTCTAATCCCCTCTCTGGGCCCTATCTATCCCCCTCCCCTAAAGAGGCCCCACCAGACCCTGTTTCCCTCTCCCAGAGGGCCCCCACCAGACCCTGATCCTTTTTCTGGGCCCTATCTATCCCCTCTTCTAGAGAGATTCCACTAGGCCCTGTTCCCCTCCCCCAGAGGAACCCCACCAGGCCCTGAGCTCTATCTAGCCCCCTCTCCCAGAGTCAGGCCCTAAGCCCCTGTCTGGACCCCAGTCCTCTCTTTCTCCTAGAGGTCCCAACATCCCCCAACTCCGGGCTAGTCAGGTCCTACATACCTGGGCGGAAGCGCCTGAACGAGAGCCTGGGCAGCAGGTCTTGCCGGGCTAGCACTCGCAGCAGCTGCATCAGGGGCCCCAGGTGGGCCTCGTCACACTGGCCCCTCCTCTCCAGCTCCAGCAGAAGCTCTAGCCCAGAGCGGGCCGGAGGCCGGCCCGGGGCCCCCACTGGGGCCAGGCTGGGCTCCTCATCCTTGGGCGCTGGCAGAGCTTCGTCCAGCAGGAAGGAGAGCACGGACAGCTCCTGCTCAGTCAGCTGAGCGCCCACCACCTGAAAGACGCGGTGCAGGGACTGCAGCCCGTAATAGTCCAGACAGGCATCCTCCTCCCAGCAGGGGCTGCACGGCCCCCGGGGCCCCACCATCGGGCCGGGGGAGGTCCTAGGAGAGACTCTAGGAGAGGGGATGCTGAAAGAGAAAGGGGAGGGGGAGGTCAGCATCCCAAGGCGTGCTCCCCCCCAGCCCCCGCCCCGGCGGCCCCGCCCCAACCCGGGGCGCTCCCCTCCGCTGCGGGGGCCGGTACCTGCCCAGGTCCCCGCCTGGGGGGCTCTCGGTCAGCCCCGCTCGGGCGGCTGGCAGGGTTGGAACGCAGTTTAAATGGCCCCTCCCAAGTCCCAAGGGCTCCGTCCGAACTCTGAAGACCCCCTCCCGCCCAGGCCGATGGCACAGCCGGGCCTCTCCGAGCCCTCGCCCGAACCCGGGGGTCGCGTCCACGGGGGAACTACCCCGAAGCTGAAGCAGCTGGGCTGTTTCTCGTACCTTCTCTGCAACTGCGCCTGCGCCGTGAGAGCCCCGCCCCGCCTCCTCCTACCGCGACCGCACACCCGCGCAGGTGCGGTCGCCCAGGCTAGTTCTGCACAGGCGCAACGGGTCTGCTCCCCTTGCACCTGCCTATCGCCCGTCCTCTCCCATACCTGCCGGGGAGGACCAACTGGGCACGCGCGTGCCGAGAGCGGGCGGGGGAGGGGGGGGGGGTTGGGCGCAGGCTGGGCTTCTCAACCTGTTCACCTGAGCTCACCCGAGGTCAAAGCCGGCCCGCCCAGCCTCGAGTCACTTCCCCCTCTCTGGGCCTCGGCTTCGTCACCCTCCCGGGGATTCGGTGTCTGAGGGCCCTGCCCCTCCTGGGGCCCCGGTGACCCTCCTCTCGGGTCTGCCTGCCCGTGTCTGACCGCCCGCTCCACTCTTTCCTTCAAGTTCCTGAGAACCCTTGGAGTTGAAAATGACGAAGACCTGAGTTCAGATTCTATTTCGGCCGCTTAACCTAAGATTCAGTTTCCTCCTCTGTAAAAAGGGGGTAACAATAGCAGCCACCCGGGAGGGTGGTTGTGGTGGTATTCCTAAAGCGGAATGACCCCCTAGGTCATTCCTGTCCGACAACCGACTGGAATCGGCAGATTCTGCGCCGTCAATAGGCGGTGTTTGGTGTAATGGGACCCAAGAGCATCCCTGAGCACCTCCAAGGACCTAGAGGTCCCCAATCCCCAGGCCGCCCCGCCCCCCTTCCCCCCCCCCCCGCAAGCTAAGTCGCCGATAATCAGTCCCACTTCTCAGAGGAGGAAACAGGCAGGAAGGGTTTGGAGCCGCATTTGAACTCCGGTCTTCCTGAGTAAGGTCCCCTGCGCCGCCAGCCGAGCAGCATCGATCGAAAAAACGGTCCAGATCCACACGATTTGGAGTTGGTTTTTAAAAGGAGACGAGTTGCATAAACAAGCCCCAAAAGCAAGCAGGGTTCGACAAACCCCAAGACACAAACACTCCCTATTGGACAAAACACTGCCTGGGATACGGGGTGGGGGGAAGCCTAGCAGTTAATCAATCAGCGCAGATGAAGCGAGCGCCTGTTGTGTGCCTGAATGCGCGATGCGCTGGGGACTCAGAACTAGGTGGAAGAGCCCCTTCTCTCTGGGGAGCCTGCCGCCCCCCTCCCATTCGAGGCCACAAAGCCCAGGCCTTCTCCTCCCTTCCCCCCGCCCCCCAGGCTCCCACCTGTCCTACCTGGGGCTGGCAGGCGCACGGAGGGGGAGGGGAGGTCCCCATACCTGCCGAGGTTCCGGATGTGCGGCTTGCGGCTTAGTGGGTGCAGGTGCCTGGGGCGCGGGGAGGAGGGCTGTGGGCACTCCGGGAAGGTGGGAGGGAGGGCCCTTCCGTCCCCGCCCGCCCTGACTCATCTCCCCCTTCCCAAAGGGAGGCAGGGGGCCCCTTGGCAGGGTTTGGGCGTCAGTCACAAGGGTGGGGCAGCTTGTCCCCAGCCTCCCCAAACACAAACTTCCTTCCTTTCAGGGGCTGCACCCAGGCACAGCTGTGCCCCACCCCCAAGTCGCTTCAACTAAAAATCAAATAAATAAGCATTTACTAAACGCTTACTGTGAACCTGGTACTCCGTACGTAAAACAAGGAGGAGATAAGGGGGAAAGAGAGAAGTGGACCCAGCAAATCCAGAGTCGGGTGAATTAGGTCTCCTTGCGACCCACAATGCAGCCTGTCCCCCGCCCCTGGGCTTCAGCTGCTCCCCAAACGACCACTTACTGAATCCTCCCTCCCTTTATGTCTGGGACGGAGACCCGGGAGGGGGCTGAAGGGTAGGACGGCGACGTGTAGATGCCAGGTAGGAAGGGACTTTAGAGGCCTGCAGCAATGACTTTCCTGGGTCATCTGGGCACTGAGGAGGAAAGGCAGGATTCGAACCCAGGTCGTCCGTCCCCAAGTCAAGGACGTTTCTCCACCGCAGTAGCAGGAGACCGGCCCCTTTTGGAAGGAGAGGTATGAGTGACAAACGGGAAGAGAAAGAGAGGTGAGCAAGTAACAGCGTTTATCTCCTTTGACCCCGACAGCAGCTCTGGGAGGTCGGTGCTTATCAGGAAGTCCATTTCACACTTGAGGGCACGGAGGCAAACTGGGGAAGTGATCGGGCCAGGGCCACACAGCTCCCGTCTGGGCTCGCTTAAGGGCTCTGATCTTTAGGCTCCAAGCCCAGCGCGCTAGGAACGGTGACGCGGCCTGACGGCGCTAAACAAAACCAGTCGTTTTGACCCGGCCTGAGCTTGCGCCTGCGCGTCGTGGACCTTCTGCTCCCCCTCAGTCCCATCCTCGGAGAGGTTCGCGCCTGCGCCTCCCGGAGTTCCCGTTAGCCCCGCCCCTATTCGAATTGCCCCGCCCTCGCCCCGGCGCCTATTGGGTCCCGCGGAGCCCAATGGGAGGCGGCGATGGTGCGGGGTGCGCTCCGGCCGTAGTGGCGGCGGCGGCGGTGACGCCAACGATAACGAGAGCTGCGGCGACGGCGGCGGCGGTGAGGGGGCACGCGGGGAACCGGTGAGGGGGGCCTGGGGTGGGCAGGGGGTGAGGGAAACCGAGAGACACTGAGAGAGACAGAGGAGACACCCTGATTTGAGGGACCGAGAGACAGCCGAGAGCCGTTGAGGGGGAGCCCCCCGAGCCGAGCTCCGAGACCCCCAACACAGATGCGCAAGGGCCGAGCCCCGGAGGGGGCCTCAACCCCCCCTTTCCCCCCGCTGAGCCTCAGTGGCCACTGGGAGGCACCATGGGGGGGGGGCGACACGAAATAGCCGGGGCCCTGTCTGCCTCAGTTTCCCCCCCCTGCCCTCCACCCTTCCCCCACCCCATTTAGGGGCCTGGTGAGCTTCAGTGGTCACTGGGGGGGCACTGACACGCCATAGCCGGGGTCCTGCCTGCCTCAGTTTCTCCCCCTGCCCTCTACCCTTCCCCTACCCTGTTTAGGGGCCCACTGAGCCTCAGTGGTCACTGGGGGCACCATGGGGGGCACTGACATGCCATAGCCGGGGCCCTGCCTGCCTCGGTTTCCTCCCCGGCCTCACTGGCACATGACAGGTACTAAATGCATGCTGCCCTGGGGCAGCTGCAGGAGGGGATGTCCTGACCGCTGGCCTTAACACAGGCCTTCCCCACAGGCCATGGCAGAGACGGTGGGCCCAGGCGCCCCACTCCTGCTGCAACCCCAGTACATCTGCTCAGCCTGTGGACTGCTCTATGACACTCTGGAGGAGGTCTTCGTGCACCAGCGGCAGCATGCTCAGCCCAGCCCTGCCATCACGCTGCCCCAGGATGGCCACTTCCAGTGCTTGGCATGCTCAGAACTCCTGCTGTCGCCCGAGGCCCTGCTGGCCCACCAGGATGCCCACACCCAGGACGCCGACCCCCCCATCGGCCCCCTCCAGGGCCAGGTCCAGTACCACTGTGGCAACTGTGAGGAGCTCTTTCTGTCCCCTGACCTCTGGCTGGCCCATTGTGAGGCCTGCCCTGCCCCTGAGGAGGCAGAGCCGCCTCTCCCCTCGCCCCCAGCCACCATGGACCCCTACGAGTGCCCCGAGTGCGCGCAGCTGCTGGACACCCCCGAGGAGTTCTTGGAGCACCAAGGGACCCACTTTGCCTCCCTTGAGAAGGAAGAGGCTGATGGAGGGGAGGAGGAGGAGGGGCCCCATACGGAGGGGACAGTGGCTGAGGATGAGGGGGCCACTCATGTCCACCAGTGTGGTGATGGCCAGGGTGCCTGGGAATCAAGAGAGGAGCAGCGGCGGCCCCAGCAGGCGGCCCATACCCCGGCCACTGCCCTCCATCGCTGTGCTCAGTGCCAGCGTGGCTTTAGTTCTGCCAACCGTCTCCTGGCCCATGGCCGTGCCCACGTTGGGGGCACCCATGAGTGCCCCGCCTGCTCTAAAGTCTTTAAGAAAGCCACCTCCCTGGAACAGCACCTCCGGCTGCACCAGGGCGAGGCCCGCTACTTGTGTGTGGACTGTGGCAGGGGCTTTGGGACAGAGCTCACACTGGTTGCCCACCGCCGGGCCCACACGGCCAATCCCCTCCACCGCTGCCCCTGTGGCAAGACTTTCAGCAACATGACAAAATTTCTTTACCACCGGCGGACCCATGCAGGCAAGAGTGGAGCGCCCCCACTACCACCTCCTGCGCCGCCACCACCCCCACCCCCGCTTCCCCCCGCTGTCTTGTCTTGCCCACACTGCACCAAGGCCTTTTCCTCTGCAGCCCGGCTAGCCAGACACCGGCGGGCTGTGCACTCCCCACCTGAGCGGCGGCACCGCTGTGGGGTTTGTGGGAAAGGCTTTAAGAAGTTGGTCCATGTACGTAACCATCTGCGCACACACACGGGTGAGCGGCCCTTCCAGTGCCATGCCTGTGGGAAGACCTTTGCCTCACTGGCCAATCTCAGCCGCCACCAGCTGACCCACACGGGGGCTCGTCCCTACCCCTGTCCTGACTGTGGTAAGCGTTTCACCCAGAGTTCCAACCTGCAGCAGCATCGGCAGCTGCACGGCCGGTCTGCAACCTTCTCCCGGGCCTCACGCCTCCAGGCTCGTCTGGCCACAGTCCGGAACCTCTATGGGAAGGGGACAGCTGGCAGTGGGACACTGGGCCAGACCGGGCAACGGCACCCCCAGCGGGGCCACACGGGGCGGGAAGAACCCAAACCCCAGCCCAGACCTGCTGCAGCCCCCAACCCACCAGCTCCAGCCCCGCAGCAGACCATCATGTGCACAGAGCTGGGTGAGACCATTGCCATCATCGAGACTTCACAGCCCCTTGCCCTGGTGGACACACTGCAGTTATGCCAGGTGGCACTGGGGGCTGGGGGGCTGCTACACCTGGACACTGCTTTTGTGTGACAGGCTGAGACAGGTCGGGGCAGGGTTCTTAATAAATGCTATTTCATTCACGTCGCTGTGCTAATGAAGTAGAGATTGGCCTTCTCCACATGATCATAGATTGAGGAGGAGAGAAGACTGTGCCAACCTCTCCTTATAGGTCAGAATCCAGTGACTGGTTATGGAAGTCTTCATTCAAACTGAGGTCTCCGCGTCTGCCTCAGGCCTCCAGCTTCTGGGGGACCAAGGCTGTTCACACTAAGGAGCTTGTCTGCCCATTACCTAAAGAAGGGCAGAGGAGATATGCCTGGAGATCAGGCAGGCATCCTTTGGCCTTGCCGTGATCATGGTTCCTAGATGCCCTGTGAGATCTGGTTTCCAAGGCTCTTGCATGGGCACAGGACACCAAAAAGCATCCACAGAGAACCTCAGCACTAGCTCACCTTGTCCAACAGGTGTCTAAGCAGCCATCTGACCTGTGGTCAGCCAGCTCCTCCTCCTGGCCCAACTGCCCAGAGCAGCATATTCCCTCCTGCTCCCTTGCCTCCTCTCCAGGTGGAACATCCCCAGGCCATAGGATGTGGTTTCATCCCCCTTCTCATCTCTCCCCATCTCTCTTGCATCCCCAATGTTATCAGGAGCTTCTGGTGCCTAGTCCTAACAAAAACCTGAATTGTAAATGCTCCCTTCCCCCTCAGATTCCTTGCCCTTCCCTGATGAGTGACCAGCCAGTCACATACCCTTTGGGCCACCAGCTCACAAGTGCAGAGGAGAATAACAAACTAAATCTGCATTTGGGGAGAGGGGGAGCCCCCATGAGTTGGCTGCCTTGGGAGAAGGCCCATGATAAAGTTCTGACCTTACCAACCCAATGGGAGGTGGAAGGCAGAAAGCATTCCCATTTTCCAGAGAAGGAAATCAAGTCTTCCCATCTGGAAACTTTAGCAGGTCATCCTTGTTACAAGAACTCATCTCTGACTCCTTTTCTGTTCTCCTGAGTGGCTTTATAGCAGATAAGGAAACCTTACAGGACAGAACCCACTCATGGGATTCACCACAAACAGGCAGCCAAACAGACCTGCTCTGTCCACCTGGTTTAGTCCACCTCCCAGGGGCTGGAGGAGTGGTCTGAGCCCACCCACAGGCACTTCCTTTAAAACTGAGTACCTCCATAGCAGTGTCCTGGGATCACCAAATGCCAGCCCAGGGAATGCCACTGTATAGAGAAAAACCCCCAAAGTAACCTGTTCCATCAGTCACCAAGCGTTTACTAATTGTGCCCAGACTGGAATACAGAAAAAGGCAAATAGTAGTCTCAGCTCCCAAGCTGCTCAGTCACAGGAGACCCAGTAGGCAAATTATACCATCAAAGCCACACTTCTACTGAATCAGCTGGAAATATGTAAGGCACTGGCCCTGTGGGAGACCAGGGAAGCCAGGAGGCCGAGGGCTGGCCCAGGCCCGGCCAGTGAGAATGCCTCAAGTCAGCAGATGCCGGGTCTCGTGGAGGAAGAAGCAGCCAGGGCACTGCCACTAGATGGAGACTGGCCAGGTTCTGGAAGGCTTCATTTAAAAGCCATACTGTCATTTTTGTGGGATTGTGGAGGTGACAGGGAGTTACTTCAGGAAGACCAGTGTGGCAGAAGCCCGGGGTGAGGAGCTGAGAGCTGCCCTCTACCCTGACAGGGAGTCTGGGGAATGACGAGGTCAGGGTAGGACATACTGAATTTAAGATGTCTAATAGGCAGTTGGACACTCAAGGTTAGAAGAGGAGTTAGAGCTGGACAAATCTGAAAATTGTCTATAGAACTGATAGTTAAAACCTGGAAACACAGCAGAGTATGGTGGGAGAAGACTCGGGACAGAGCCTTGGAGGAGACTGAGGTCAGAGTCAGGAAAGAGGATCAGAAGCTCCTTGGGACTAGAAAATGCCCAGTAGAAGAGGGGCCCCAGCCAGAGGCTGCAGAGGAAAGGAAGAAGGGAAGGGAGGAGGTGGACCAGAAAGGGGGTGGGGTTCCCTGAGCAGGGAGTGGCATCAGACCTGCTTTGCGCCTGCTCTCGAACTTTGAGCCTACCCAGGGTTTTCCACAACCCTGCTCTGCCACCCTCGGGCCATAACCTATTGGTTCTAAGTCCAGCATCACATGGGCCCTTACGGTTCCTGCCCCAGCCTTGACTCCCCCTCCCCCAACATATGCACACCCTATGAACATTACTCCGATTATCTTTTCCAGAGATGCCCAAGGCCACAGCAATAGAGGGTCAGATGTCTGCCATGGGGCAGTGAAAGGCTGATCTAGGGGAAGAATGCAACACTTGGCCTGGGGCCCTGTGTTCAAATCTTGGCCTGGTGACTTTGATCAGGTTATGAGTTCAGAAGGCACCAAGGCCAACCTGAACCTTCACCTAGGACACCTTTGACATGAAGCCTCCCAATGACAGAATGAGAGGGCTAAGAAGAGCTGTGGAGGCCAGCAGTGTCCAGCTCCAACAGGAAGAGAAGGGAGACAGGAATCCATCCCTGCAGGACGGCACAGTGCTTTAGAAAACTACACATCACCACTGTCTTAGGGCCTTCTTTATTTCATTAAATGTTCCCCAACTACATCTTCGCCTGGTTCAGGCTGTGCTGAGGAGCACTGAGGTCCACATACTCGAAGCCTGATCCAGGCTCAGCTACACTCGAATCACAAACCCTCCATCCATCCCGCCAGAGATGGAGGGAAGTCACTACTTCTCATCAGCTGTGACAGTCACATTTCTCATGAGGGGAAAGCAACCCCCCCACCTTCCCAGGTGACCCCCTTTGCCTCTGGGCAGCTCTGTTCAGAAATTACTTTATAAGCCCAAATCTGCTCTGTGAGGGGTCTGGCTAGGCTCTCTGGGGCCTTCTCCACAAGACAGTCTTTCAAATCTGTCTTGTAAGTCACAGCCTCTGCTTGCCTCAAAACGGGGGTAATAACTGCACCTACCTTGCAGGATTGTGGTGAGAACCAGAGACAATATTGATAAAAGCACATAGTGCACTGTCTGGCACACAGCAGGCACTCTACACATGCTTACTTCCTTATTCGACAAGTAAAGATGGTCTTCTGACCTCCTGGCCCTTCACTACAGCGTAATTATGGCAGGATCTCAGGACCATCACCACATCTGGCGAGGGATCAGGTCACCATCCAGCCATGGTCTAACCGAGGACAGCGAAGGACAGTGGGACTCCCAAGCCTTCTCAGCTCTTGTGGCTGGCTCACGAAGGCCAATTTTGTCATCACACAAATACGTCTAGCTGTTTTGTACTTGGGTTAAAAAAAAAATCAACTTCCCAAATACATCACCTAACATTTGTTCTGCCAAATCCAGCCTTTCATTTGAAAGTAGACCACTTAACATGGGCCTGTTTCCTCCTCTGTAAAACGGCAATAAACGTATACCCCCAAGCTACCTCCCCAGAGCATTGATTTGTGGGGATGAATGCTTTTCAGCTCTAGGTCAGCACTACAGGAAGGAGGTCTGGCCTGGAAGGGACTCAAGGAAATGTGGAGGCCAAGGCTCTATTTCCCAACTGGGAGAGAAGAAGAGCCTGCTCAGGACCCCAGGCAGAGCCGGGATCAACCCTGGGGACCTCCTGACTGCTCAGGCCAGGGACCAGCAGCCCACCACCCTCCCCAGCTGGCCCCAAGGGACACCAGGGGCAGAGGCAGCTCCTTCTCATGCCAATAATTTATTGAACGGAAAGTTCTGTACACAGGCAAACCCTACCGTGGGAACTAAGACATCAGGACCCCCAGCCCCCCTCCCTGTCCCAGGGGGCTGGGGGGCAAGGGGAGAGGGACTAGGGGAGCACTGGGGAGGGCAGATGGGACACAGCTGGGGGGGGGAAGGGGCGGAGATGGGCGGCGCGAATCATTGCAACATTTTCTTTAAGAAAAAATTATAACAATCTATTTACACCCGGGGGTAAGAGGAGAGAAAGAAGAAGAAAGAGGGGCCTGAGACAGGGTGTGGTCCTATTTACAAGGGACAAATAAGGGGTGGCAGGGAAGGGACCAAGGCAGGGTTTGGGGGGGAGTGCTCAAACCCCTGAGGCTAAGCCCAAAGAGCCTCTTCCTTCTCCCTCCACCACCCCCCAACACCCAATTAAAATCCTCTGTTAAAAAGCTAGCTTGGCCAGCCAGCTCAGTATGGGGGGGCGGGGGAGGAGGAACAGAGGCTAAAAGGGTGGTACCCCCTCCTCCATTTCCCCTACCAGGCTCTTGCCTCTGTGAGGTAGGAGGGGTCTGGGTCTTGGCTGGCTTCCCCCCTTTCCTTGGCCCCCATCTAGAAAGTGAACCTAGCCAGGGATGGGGAGAAGGCAGGCTCTCAGACCCAGGCCTCCAACCCAGAGCTTCTGGGATGGAAGGTGGGAGGGGTGTCCTGGAGGCCCTCAGGAGGAGTTGGCTACAGATGTGGAAGGCTCCTGTCCTGGCCGATCCTGGCTCTCCCCTAAAACAGGTAACACAGGAAAGGGTCAATGCCAGGCCCCTTACACTGACCTGCCGCTGCACAGGTCCCCCAACTCACCATGTGAGGATGAGGAGCAGGAGGCAGAGGCTGTCGGGCCCCTCAGGTGGGAAGGGATGAGGATACCGTTGAGATTCGGCTGGATGGAGAGCTCTGGGGGACAGGGGCAGTCAGCACGGGAGGGGAAGGGCAAGAAAGAGGCAGAAGCAGGGAAAGGGGTAGGGGTGAAAGAGAGATGGAGGAAGGTCAATCCCATCTGCTCTCTTGCCTTTCCTCCCCCATCCTCCCCTTCCTTCACCCTGCTGACTTACACCTCTTATCTCTTACCTTCCCTGGGTCAAACCTGTCTTCCTCCACTGTTCCCACCCCAAAGCCCCCTTCCCCAACTCACCACCAGGGCTAAAGTTGAAGAGGGGGGGCAGCTGCCGGCTATTAGGGAGCTGAGCCCCAGGGCTGCGCAGATCATCGAAGAAGCTATGGGCGCAGGCCTCCAAGGGGGACAGCCTCGTGGCCGGGGTGTACTCCAGCAGGTGGGAGCACAGCGCGATGGCCTCTGGTGGTGTGCGTGCCTTGAAGACCTGAGGCACAGAAAGGCACAGAGGGCCAGAGGTGGCCCTGAGTCTCCTCCCATGGTGGGGTGGGGCCCAGAACCATGACGCCCCCCAAAAAACAAATTTCGGCCAAACCTTTGTCCACGGATGGGCCTTGATCTGGGGGAACTTAAATTCCGTGTAATTTGGGTTCATCTCCCGGATTTGCTCCCGTGTGGGTGTCCCCAACACCTACAGGGAACACGGCCACCTTTGTCTACGGCTCACATTCTCCCTCAGTGCCACTCGCTCTCACAGTTCACAGCCTTCTGTGCTCACCTTGATAATCTCCACCAGTTGGTCCACCCCACTGTCCCCAGGAAAGATGGGCTGGCCAAGGAGGAGCTCGGCAAGGACACAGCCAGCAGACCACACATCTGCTGATGGAAAGACTATCAGAAGACAAAGGAGCGAGGCCTGCCTCCCAAGGGGGTTCTGCCTCCTCTCTGAACAATGTCCAGTGAGGAGGAGATACAGCTGTTACAGAGGTGCTGCCCTGAGCACCATGAGCCATTAGGGCTGGATGACAACCTTCAATCATGTAGAGGCCAGGTACATGAACAGATGCCTGGTCTGTCCGCACCAGAGATCAGGTTCTGCCCTAGCCCCATGCCCCTGACCAAAATGCCAGGGCTCTGTCACACCCAGCAACAGTCAGTCTCAGTCTTCCCACCTGCCACGTTCGCCAACCATCCCCAGCAATCCTCCCCAGACACCCACCCCCAGACTGAAAACCAGGAAGGAAGCAGAGGACAAGGTGGCCTCTGGCCCACCACGACCCCAGCCTCCTGGCGACTCTGACCGATGGATGAGGTGTAGTCAGTGGCTCCGAAGATGAGCTCAGGGGCCCGGTAGTACCTCGAGCAGATGTAGGAGACATTAGGTTCTCCCCGCACCAGCTGTTTAGCGCTGCCGGACAATAAGCAAGAGGAAGGAGATGAAGGCTAGTGAAGTCCCAGCATCCCGCCCCACAGCCGCCAGCCCCGGGTCCCAGTACTGCCCACCTGCCAAAGTCACAGAGCTTGAGGACAGCGGTGTCTGGGTCCACCAGGAGGTTCTGGGGCTTGATGTCTCTGTGGCACACACCTTGTGAGTGGATGTAGGCCAAGCTCCGAAAAAGCTGGTACATATACACCTGGGGGCAAGGTGTACCTTGACCACCGCTGTGATCAGCCTCAGGCAGGACACCCACCCCAGAGCATTAGGAGAAACGGAGCCTCTGCAACATCGAGGTCCTGGAAAGGGTCAGGGGAGTCCTCCAAGCTAGAAGCCTTTGTGTCTCACAAGGCCCTGGCAGCAAAGGCTCTTCTGCCTGGCCCAGAGGGTCCCGATGTGATGCGACCAAGCCGGTGCCCCAGCCCCCATCGGGGCCTAGAGATCCTTGTGGTACAGGGGATGCTGTTCCAGACTGGGCCACATGCCTTGTGTAGTCCCTTCCAGTCCTAAGAGCCCTAAGTGACTGAGAATTCACAGCCCCCGCCCACCTGGCCACAGGGCTCAACAGGAGAGTCAGACGGGCTTGGGGGCTCCCGTCATCTGAGCCCCCTGACTCTACGGGGTCCCAACAGGGCAAAGCCCTTGCCCCCGGTGAGTCACAAAGCGGCACACAGCAGAGCAGGGCACAGGGCACCACAGGCCCAGATATGGCTAAGAGGCCATGTTTCTTGACCACTGTTTGTAAGCAGGAAATCAGCCCCACAAGGAGTCACTGCTGAGCCTGGAAGACTAGGGCAGAAGTCCTAAAGATAGAGCCAAGAGCACTGGGCACGTCAGGCCCGTAGCCGGGCCCCAGCCCAACCATCTAGAGCCATGAGCTTGGAGGAGATACACCTTCAAGGATCCTTCCAGGCCTAGGGCTGATTCTGCCAGTGGATGTGACGGACAGAATCATGGGTAGGCAAAATAGCTCGAGGTAAAGGAAAGCAAACTGACCCAGTCAGAGCTGCCTAACAGGCGGGCCGGGCTCCCCGTACAGGGAGGTCTCAGAATTACCAGGGGGGATGCCAGTTCAGTTGAGGGATAGCCTCAACGCCGTCTGAAGCCCAGGCCAGATTCTGGGACCCTGAGGCAGGAGGTGCCAAGGCTCTGCACTCAAAGGGACAAAGTGGGGAGAGGCTTGCTTGTGGGCCCCTCAGCACTGTCCCCATGTCTGTGCTGTTCTCACCTGCTGTGTCCCCACACTGATTCTCTCTGCCTTCTTTCTCTAGCACCAGGGGTCCTGACCCTTGGGGGGGGAAGTCCTCTGACATGGGCAGAAGAGGATCAGGACACCTGGGTTCTGATCCAGGCCCAGCCCTTGTTTCCCACTACAAAGTATGTGCTGGGTGGGGGGAAGGGAGAGTTTTCTTTATTACAAATACTTCTAGGTGCCCGTTCTCCAGAATGGAGACCAGGCCAGAAAGCATCCTCCAAATCAAGGAATCCAGCTATTTTCAATAACCTTTAACTGAAAATGAGCATTTCCTCCAACTACTTAAAAACGTGATTCTGGGAAGGTGTCGAGAGGTTTTCCCAGGCTTCCTGAGGGCTCTGTGACTGGCTCACAAAAGCCCAGCACTGCCCCCTCCCCACCTCCAGCATTTCATTGCTGTCCTAGGAGGTCACAAGTGCATTGACAGATCCCCATCCCCATCCTCCCACCCCCACACTGTGCCTGAGAGAACGGGACCCTCCCAGGCCTTCACAGCAAGGATGAGCTGGGGCCGAGTCCCACCTTGACATAGATGGACGGGATGGTCAGCTTGGCCTTGGTGAAATGCCGTGCCACCCGGTAAACGGTCTCAGGCACAAAGTCCAGCACCAGATTCAGGTAGAGCTCATCCTTCTGCCATGAGGAAAGAAGGAAGAAGTTGAGGAGGGGGCCCAGGAGCTCCCCAGAGCCAGAGGTGCCAGGAAGGAGGAGCCTGCTAGGCTGCCAGGCCTCACCTTCTCCCCACTGGAGTAGAAGAAATACCGAAGCCGTACGATGTTGCAATGGTCCAGCTTCCTCATGATTTGCAGCTCCCGATTCTGGGGAAAGAGAGTGCTGTCCTCAGAGGGCAGAGCTGAGCCTGGGGGAAGGGGGCAGTGGAGCCCCAGTCTTCCCCCTTCCAGACTCCTACTCTCCTTTTGTGGCCTTGGCTCACTCTTGCTCAACCTCCATGTCCTCCCTGGGCCCTTGCCTCAGACGTTTTGTTCCCTGTCTCTGGGACACCAGAGCTCCCCACTCCCTTCTAGGCCCCAGTCTTCACTCGACTCAGCCTCCCTCCCTCCTTCCCAGGACGCCTATCTTCCATGCACCACTTTTCTCTTTTTCTATGCAACCTCCGATACCCAATCTCCCTTTCCTCAAGGATCTGAAATTACAGGGAAGGAAGCTCTCAGGTTATAGGCTCACGACCTAGAGCTGAGGCAGTCAGCCCAACTCCCTCACTGAGGATGAAGGGCCAGAAAAAAAAGACTCCAAGCCACACACAGTGGCCCAAACAGGATCTGAACCCAGGCCTTCTTAAGTCAAGTCCACTTCTCTTTCCACTGGGTCAAACTGCCTATTCCTAATGCCCTGCTCCTTCTAGGAACCATACTCACAGAAACGCCCTCCCTTCCTCTTGTTTCTCAAGCACCAAAGCCCTCACTCTCCAAACGGGGGCTCAGGCCAATGTGTCCCCATCACCGTTTCCTTTCCTCTCTGAGCCCCACAAGTCGATCTCCTCTCCAGGCTCTTTTCTTCCCAGGCCGCCAGACTTCCCTTGCCCTGGCCCCAGTTCCAGCCTCAGCTCCGCTCCCATCTGGCTACCCCTGATCCCCCTGAACCAGTGCCATCCCCTTCCCTCCGATTCCCGAAGCTAGCGCTCGCTGGCCTTCCTCTCTTCTCAGCTTCTATCTCCCCCAAGGCTCTAGAGCTGCTCTAAAACCCTGATCCCCTTTTGGCTCCTCTTTCCCACCCCCAGCTCCAGTCCCCTCCTCCTGGATCCCCCAGGACACATCAGGGCAGAAGCCAGCCTTCCCTCCCAGGACCTTGACCTTTAGCTCATCACCTGCACCCCGAACCCCGCCCCTTGGTAGCCTGGAGCCCCACCCCCACCAGGTGCTCCTGGAGCCCACAGCTGCTGCTCTCAAAGCCCAGGCCCAGCCTCGGCCGACAGCTGGGGTGGAGGGGGGGGGGCACCAGCCTCTGGTACCTTGAATCTCTTGTCCTGTAGCACCTTCTTGATGGCCACCAGCTCCCCAGTCTCGGCCAGGCGGGCCTGGTAGACGACCCCAAAGGAGCCATTGCCGATTACCTTGATGTCCGTGTAGGCCACCTCCTGGGAGCGCTCAGGCCCCTGACCCAAGGTCGCCATCACCGTGGTCACTTTCCCAGTGTCACCTGGATAAAAGGAACATGGGGACTCCCTGTTCCCAGGGGCATGGAGTGGGGGTGGTCCAGCCCCTGGGTCCCACAGGGGTCTGCAGAAGAGGGGAGGGCTGATCTCAGCAGCCTCCCTCAGCTGGGGAGGGGGAAAGGGCCCTGACCTTTAACCCCCAGCCCCTATAGCCCCCTTGCTGTTGGGGGAGCTGAACCGAGTCTTCTGATCTTGGAGGCTTCGGCCTCTTACATATGGGGGAGGGCTCTGTGACCCCGTGATCCCTCGCCGGCCAGTGTCTGCCTCCAGGGAAAGGGTCGCCTTTAGCCTCCCTCAGGGAGGGCTGGGACAGAAGGGGGTCCTGGCCTGCCCTGCGCCCCTCCCCAAGTCCTGCGGAGGGGCCGGGGATGCTGGGAGGCCGCGACCCCAAGGTGGCCTCGAGTGCCGAGGGGAAGAAAAGAGGAGGGCAGGGGGAGCCCCAGCCCAGCACCGCCTCCGCCCCCTACTCACGGCCCAGTTTCACGGCGGGTGGTGGGAAACTCGAGGAGGAGGAGCCGCCGCCGCCACCTCCTCCTCCTCCTCCTCCTCCTCCTCCTGAGCCCGAGGCCAAGGCCACGTTCACGACCCCAGCGCCGCCAGTACCCGAGCCGCCAGGGCCGGGACCAGGACCCGGGCCGGGGCCCGGACCCGAGGCTGGCGCCGGGGGTGCCGGGCCCGGGCCGTCTGCCTTGGAGACGATGGACCCGACGGTAGGCCCGGAGCTCGATACGCTTCCTCCCGGCCCCTGCCCAGGTCCCGCCGGCCCTGGCTCTCCAAACGAACTGGTCCGAGCCCGGCCCGAGATGTTGTCGCTGCCGCCGCCGCCGCCCCCCGGGGCTCCGCCGCTCATGGCGCCTCAAAGGCCGCCGCGCTGATCCCCGGGGCCCCGGCCGGGCCGGGCTGGGCTGGGCTCCGGCTCCGCTCCAGGCCGCGGCCGCTCCGGCCTCCGGCCTCCAGCCTCCAGCCTCCGGCTCCGGCTCCGGCTCCGGCTCCGGCTCCGGCTCCGGCTCCGGCTCCGCGCCGCGGGGCTCGCCGGGAAATGCAGTTCGCGCACGCTCACACGGCCGGCCCGGCCCCGCGGAGCGTACTGGGAAATAGAGTCCTCGCTCCGCCGCAGAAGCAACGTCATTGGCTCCGAAGGGAGTGCCCTGGAGGGTGTCGGGAAATGCAGTTTGCGCGCGCTCTCGGGTCGCCGGTCCATCAGAGAACCCCAGGAATTCCAGGGAAACAGCGTGCACGCGACCTCTCGGTGTGCTGGATGAACCGAGAGCGCTGAGGACACCGAAAGAGTCCCGCTCCTGAAAAGCACCAAGGACGCCAAGGAATGCCGGGACACGTAGTCTTCCCAGAAACCCCAGCTACCTCCTTTTACGTCACGAACCGCGACGGCGAAGGATGCCGGGAAATATGCTTCATTGTAACATTTAGGCCCCTAAAGCCACAGAGGACCCTGGGAGATGGAGTTCGAGACCACCACCCCATTTCCCCCACCGCTCCTGTCAAACTGCGGATCCAAGGGACATCCTGAGAAAAAAAAGTGAGGAGGAGATGCCGGCCGCGATCGGAAAAGGCCTCTGCACCGCTCCTCGCCTCCGTTCTTCTTTAGAAACTAATTGCAAGGAAAGGGGAGGCAAGGAAAGGAAAAGAAGTAAAGGAAAGGAAGTCATTGCAAGGTTGGGGTGGTGAGGATGCTAGAGTATACGTAACGGACCCACCTTCTTCGGGGGGAGGGGCCAGCGAGTAACAAAGCATTCTGGGAAGTGGAGTTTAACCGATGAGAGCAGGGAACCAACGCCCTCGCGCAATGACCGCCGGGAAAAGGAACGCTCCACCCTCCAGCTCCATCCCCACCATTGAGGAATGCTGGGACAAGCAGTCTCCCTTATGCTTCTCTGCGTTTCGTCTTCATTTCTCCCCGCGCACTCACGGAATGCTGAGAATTGGACTCCTTACTTTCTCCCATAAGCATATGGATGCATGTGCACCAAAACTCACTCTCAATGCTGAGGGGAAATGAAGTCCCCTAGGATACATTTACCTGAGTCTCCGGAAATGCTAGGAACTTTCAGCACTTGCTAACCCCAATGAATTCTGGATATTGGAGTCCTCGCGTGGGTCTCAGCCTGAGCCCACGCCCACCCCGTTTTAAAGGTTTCTGGGATTTGTAGTTCTCCCTGAGGAGAGCGTATACTAGGGTCGGGTAGGCATCTAAATAGAGCTCAGTTCAAAGCCACATGTTCTTTACATGGAGTTGTAGGTCTTCATACTGATGTGGGCGTCGTTCCTAATGGAGAGCAAAGGCATTGGAGAAATCTGTAATTTTCCAGAGGGATCATTGGTATCAGACGTAGAAAATTAAAGTCCAAAACGGAGATTTGTGTGCACTGCCTGCTGCTGGGAGTTGTAGTTCCTTGGGCAGGCCGTACTGCCCCCCCCCCCCCTCCCCCCTTCGGTCGTCCGCCAGGAAAAGGAATGCGCATGTTGCGAAGTGGGCCACGCGGCTCCGAGTGAAGGCTCCGCCCCTCTGGGGGCGGGGAAGGGGCGGGGAAAGGTCCGGAGGGTGTTGCCGTTACCCAAGGAGGTCTGGGACGGGGCGGGGCTGCTGCGTGAGCATTCTGCTCCAGTTCTTAGCTGGGAAGGAACCGGTGCAGGTCCTTTATAGGGGAAAGGGGCTCAGTGAGGAGGGGACGCTTAGATCAAGGAGACGGGGTTAGGGGCTCAGTGAGGAGGGGACTCTTGGGCTGGGGAGTTAGGGGCTCAGGGAGGAGAGGCCGCGTGGACCAGGGAGTTAGGGATTCTGTGAGAAGGGGACGCTTGGACCAAGACGCCGGGGTTAGGGGCTCAGTGAGGAGGGTCTGCTCAGATCAGGGAGTTAGGGGCTCAGTGAGAAGGGGACACTTGGACCAAGGAGACGGGGTTAGGGGCTCAGTGAGGAGAGGACGCTTGGACCAGGGAGACGGGACAAGCGCGTATTTACAGAATTCGGAAGAGAGAGGCCTCCGTTAAAAAGCATACTTGGTTCTAGGAGAGGAGGTGGGGGACTCGAGCAGAAGAGTTTCCAAAAAGGATAGGGGTTCGTATAGGGAAGAGTGGCGGCAGTGAGGAGAGAGGCGCTAAGTGGACATGGTGACCGGGGAAAATGAAGGTTCATTCCTTGGAGATGGGGGAGGCAGGACGAGTAAGGGCATGGAGACCAGGAGGATGGAAAAGGTTCAGTTAACAGGCTATGGTACTCACTGAGGGGGTGGGGAACTCAATGAAAGGATGAAGATAGCCAACTTCTCTAGGATCAGGGGAGATGGGTGAAACTGTAAAGGAGTCACCTCGCCCTGCTTTTAGCGCTCTGGCCAGAGCCAGTACCACCTCGGAGAGGCTGAGGTCAGGCCCAATGAGCAAGTTCACTCTTCATCGGAGACCTGCAGGGTCCCAGCCCCCTCCGGGAGGTGACGACATCCATCCCTCCCTCCCCCCCTCCACTCTCTCAGCAGCATCTGCGTTGCCTGGCGACAACTTCCCGAAATAGCCTGGCGCCTCCACCCCCGGCGGCCCCCACCCCTGGGAGTGACTTACATCACCCAGGAGACTGCAGTGGCCCAGCCAGCCCTCTCCTGCCTCAGTTTCTTCCATCGGCCAGCTCCCTCAGCCATCCCTCCCATCTCTCAACACTAGGTTTCCCGTATCTGCACTTTTTTTTTTTTTTACCTATTCTCTCCTCCCTAACAGCATGCCACCAAAGGTAGTTCAAAGGGAGCTGTCAGCAGTTTACCACGCTTACTAGGCACCGACCATGTAGCAAGCCTCAAAGTCCAAAGATGCCAGCTGAGGAGTTAGAGATGACTTACCGGAGCACACAGAGCTAGAAAACTGCCCTCCCCACCCCCCACCGCTTAGAAACCCCCCCCACACACACTCGTCCTGATACAAGAACCCAGGATAGATGATACAAACGGACCCATTTTCACAGTTGAGGAAATTGAGGCTCAAAGAGGGGAAGGTACTTGACCACAGGTATGGAGGTAAGGAAAGAATAAAGCAGACCTCAAACCCAGGTCACTGGCAGCATGGTAAAAGCGGATTCCACAGGCAGGCCGTGTAACTCTGGGCACGTCACTTAACCCAGCCCCAGACTACTCAAAGACAGGAATTTGCAAACAGGGACTGACTTGCATCTCAAGGGGCATTTTCCTCACCAGGACCTTCCCCTACCAAGAAAATCTCTTGGTCCCCTCCAAGAAACATCTCCCTAATGCTTTTGTTAAAGACAAAGTGCTTTATTCATTGAATCAATAATGCAAATATGACTACCCCCATTTCAAGGGAGAGGAAGCAGGTCCAGAGAAGATGTTACTTGTCCAGGGTCACACAGAATCACCCATGGGGGCAGAAAGGAGTCATCTGACCTCTGAAGGAGGGCTCCCTGTAAAGAGGAGCATTCAGGGAGCTTCAGAGCAGGGGGAACTTGGAAGGATAGGAGAATATGGATAGGCCTGGAGCTGGAGGCATGGCCTTGCAGGGGTGCCCAAAGCCAGTGGGCTACACCTTGAGGGGGAAGAGTGAGGGTAGAAGACAGAAGAGGAAAGGCCAAGCTGTGTGCCCAGTACAACAGGCCCCTCTTCAAATGACTGCTCACATGTGTCCTAGACTCTCTACTTCTGAACCCCTATCTCAGTACCCCACTTGTCTGCTGGGCTGGATGATGGGGGGGAGGTGAGCAGTGACCCACCTCTCCCTGCTTCCTTTCCCTGTCTCTTGGGGCACAAATGGGCTGGCCCTGACTTCTAGTTTCCCCTCACTAGGCTCCTCTTCCCCTTGGTCAGTGAGAGCCCAGAGTCTCCAAAAAGAGCCCTGTGACACAGGGCAGGAGGAGCCCGGCTTCCAGCCCCAGCTCTGGGTCCTTCCTTTCAGAGATTCCTCATCTGTACGACATGGGGGAGGGGATTTGACCACCCAGGTCCAACATCCAGGAGTCCTCCAAGCATTCCCACTGACTCCTGGGACCCTATGATCGAGCCTCAGTGTCTGCCAGGACTCATGAAAATTCCCAGCAACAAAAATGGCCTAATTTAATTGGGGGGGAACAGCCACACATTGTGTAAAGATCCCAAAATTTTATTGTTTTCGATACATTCTCCAGGTCCCTTCCCTCCCCCCACCCCTGCTATACATAATAAGGCTGATTGGGTCCCCCCCACCCTCCCAACAGTTCCAGTTCTGTTTGGTTTGGGCCCCCTCACCCAGGAAGCATGTATGGGGGGTGGGGGATGGGGGCAGGAGGGAGGAATAAGGGAGGGATGGGCACGAGGGAGGGGGGCAGTAGGCACTTGTAGAGAGAGAGAGAGACTTGTGGCCCCCAGGAGGGCAACGCCACCTCCCTCCCCACCCCAAGAAGTTTTTGGTTAAGTACAAAGTGATCCCCTCCCTTTCCCCACCGCAACCCAGACATGGTGGGCAAGGCCAGCCCCAGGCACTGACCGCCACCTCCCCTACACAAAGGAGGGGCAGGGAAGAGGACAAAAGGCTGGGGAGGGGGGAGGACTGAGAGACTGTGCTGTGGCCCCAAGGGCTGGGGGGGAGAGAGATCAAGGCTTCATTTCCTAAACTGTAGTTATTCTCTTTAAATCCCTGTGCACTTCTGAATCAAGGTTGAGGGATACCTCAGTTCCAACAAAAATTGCCCCAAGAGGTCAACGCCCTCCCCTGCAATATGAACCCCCCCTCCCTCCCCAGGGCCTGAATACAGAGATGGAGGCCCTGAGATCCCCCCACTCCCACCCATTTTTAAAAAAAAAACAACAAAAAGTTTTATACAAAAGAGGAGAGGGCAGGAGAAAGAAGGCAAGGGTCCAGAAGAGGGGACCGGGAATGTCCCCTGGCCTGGGGGAAGGGGCCCCAAGAGCTGTCTGCTCCCCCCTCCCCACACTGGCCAGCCTCTTGCCTCTGGTGACCAGGGAGAGGGCAGAATTAAGGCAGCAGAGAAGTAAAGATGGGAGTGGGAGGCAGGGGTGGGGAGATCCAGGGCAGCCCCCCTCAGGAATCTCGGTGCTCCAAGGAGAGCTGGGCAGTGGCATGCTGGAGGTCGGCACTAACCCGCCTGGGGGCCAAAGGGGTCCCAGCCCTGACCTTCTTGTCCTCCTCCTCCTGCCCCCCGCCACTGCCACCACCACCTCCCTCCAGGCGGCAATCCTCACTCCAGCGCCGCTTGAAGCGAAGTTTGAGGGGCATGCACTGGGCGGGGCCGGGGCCCTCCCCAGGTTCCACCTTAGGGGGTGCAGGGGGCACCCAAGGAGCCTTGAACACCTCCCCATCCTCGTCATCATCTTCGTCACTGATGTCGGTCACCTCTACCTCCTCCGACTCTCCCTCGGAGATGGGCTCCACCTTGATCTGGGGTGGGGCTGGGCCGGGAACCGGGGGGGCATCTGCTGCAGGGACCCCGGTGCTCTTCTCGGCCCCTGCCAGGGGCTTCTCCCGTTCCCGCTGGCGACGGCCCAGAGGAGGGGGCTGCAGCTTGAACTTGAACGGGGAGGACGAAGACGATGAAGAAGAAGACGCCGAGGAAGGGGCGGGCGGCGTCTCGGGGGCCAGCGGCGGCAGCGGACACTTGTCCGGGCGCTGGGGCTGAGGGACCACCAGCCCCGGATAGTGCAGGAAAGCCCGAGGGCTGAGGTGGTAATTGTAGACGCTCTGAGTGTGGGCCTGGAGGTACCGTTTCATGTCCTCCGGGCTGAAAGAGAAATGGGAGCCCCCCCCCGAACTGCCACCCCCACCAGGGTACATGGGGCTCAGCGTGGGGGACGGACTGTAGGCCAGGTGGGTGGGGGTCACAGGCATAGCTGGGGAGAGCTGAGGGGGGAGCAGGGAGCCAGGGCCAGCCAGGGGGGAGACAGGGAAGGGGCTCAGGGGCTCTGGGCCTCCGCGGGGCCGGGGGTAGACACGGAAGACTCCCGCATCAGGGGCCAGTCGGGCCAATGGGGGTCCCCGAAAGGCACCCAGCTCTGGGGGGCCCGGGGGCCGGGCCCTGGGGTCCTCCACCAGGGCCTCCTCCAGCTCTGAGGTGCCATCGCTGCAATCACTGACGGAGCCCCTGCCCAAACGTCGGGCCACCACAGCCGAGAACAGCGAAGAGGCAGACGAGGAGGCAGAGCAGGCCGGGGGCGAGCGAGGGTCTTCTGTGGGGGACAGCACCTCAGAGGGCGTTGAGGGGGGGAACCGGAAGTGGCCTCCCCCAGAGGGCACGGGGGGGGCGCTCTGAGGCACGGCCCCACCTGAGAGGGAAGGCGAGGCACTAGTCAAAGGCCAGAGCAGGCACCTGGGTCCCTTGCACCCAGGCCCCAGCCAGCCTCTGCCTCTGCGTGCCATGCCCCCACTTACCAGCCAGCCCCACGTCAATGAATGGGTAGTTCACCAGCACAAGCTTGTTAAAGTTGAACTTGTAGGTGAACCTTTTGCCCTTGGTCTTGTGAAGGATGCGCTTGTTATAGTAATAACTGAGGAGTGAGAGACCCAGAGAACAAGTCAGAGACAGGGAGAGGGGGGCCTCCCCCCACCCAGGCCAGGAGGGGACGCCCATCACAGAGGGTCTTCAAACCCAGCTGGGATGCTGAAGGCCTAGCCTGCCTCTGCCTTGGAGGGGCTTTCCTCCCACAGAGAAGCCCCCTGGGCTGGGACCCCCCCACAGGCTTCGGGGGACCCCCACTCACCGCAGGGCCCGGCTTAGCTTGTCATAGTTCATCTGGGGCTTGCACTTGCGGACGCCCCACAGCCGCGCCACCTCATCCGGGTCCTTGATGACAAACTCGCCATAGTCACCCTGCCACGCGATGACATCCTGGTACTCCTCCTTGCGCAGCAGCTCCAAGATGAAATGCCAGAGCTGGATCTGCCGAGAGCCCGGGGAAGACTCGGGCTTGTAAGCCCAGTCTGGGAAGGCAAAACCTGGGGAGGGGGCAGAAGAGGCAGGGCCGAGGGTCAGCAGCCAGGCCAGCCAGACGGGTCCAGCCCTGAGCCTGATGCTCCAGGAACTCAAAAGGCCCAGCGGGTGGCAAACACTTGGGCAAAGCGGCTGAGAGCCAGGGTCTCCTTGGGAGGCTCAAGCCCAGTGAATTCTCTTCAACATGGGAGCACGGACCTCCTGGGGCCCTCCTTTCCTTCTCAGATCAAGGGCCTTGAAGACCATCTGGGCCAATGTCCTCACGTTACCAATGACAAAATGGAAGCTCTGAGATAAAGGACTTTGCCAAGGTCACATAGCTAAAAAGTGGTTTGAACTCAGGATCTAAGGCTCCAAATCTGGAGGCCTCTCAGCCTCTTCTCTGGCAATCCCCACAATCCCCACCCATCCCCAGGAACCTGGTCCTGCAGACCTCCTTTCCCCCAATTGCCAAGGACTCAGAGGCGGCAGGTCTTCAGGAAGTCTATCAGGAGGCAAAGGGAAAAGGCGGCAGGAAAACCAGATTCAGAGGGAGACAGAGACAGGCAGAGACGTGGAGCCGGCGGCTTGGGGCAACACCGGCAGAGACAGGAAACCGGAGGCTGCCGTGTCCCGGGGCCGGTGCCAGGGGGCCAGGCGGCCAGCCAGCTCTGGGCAGGGCTGCCAGCAAGGGGGAGGGGCAGGAAGAGGTGGCAGGCACGAGGCCCCCACAAGCAGGCTGTCTCCCCTTTCTCCTCCTATTCCTTCGTGAGGCTGGTAGCACTTAGTGCCCTGGGCTCCCCTCCTCCATCTAAGAATGAGCCCCGTATCCCAGCTCAGGCCCCCTACACCCTTAGGGGGAGAAGCGTCTGGAAAAACTAAGAGGGGTGGGGTGGATGGTAGCTGATGAGGTCAGCACACACACATTCACGCACACACAGGGGCCTCTGTCTTCCCCAGGAGAGAGAAAGCCAGACTGTCTGAGAACCTGGGGGGGGGACACCCAAAGCCTCCTCCCTGAGCCCTGGGGGTCCCACCTCTCAGCCACTCCTGGAGCAGGGGCAGGCAGCATTAACCTTGGACAGAGGTTGGTGGTGGGCTGGCTGGTCCCCTGAGGGGGAAAAGAGGGGGGGGCTGTGGTCGCTCACATCTCCCAAACCCTGGGCCAACCAGAGTCTATCAATAATTCAGCACCAATGTAGCCGGTAATTGAGGGGGGAGAAGGAGGAGGAGGAAGGGGGGAGGGCAGGGGCCGCCAAGGGCAGTGAGAAAGGCAGTAAGTAGCTTTGGGATCTAGGCAGGCAGGCTGGGCTCCGGGGGACCCAGGAGGCTCGGGCCCTCCCAGGAGGAGGCAAGTTCCCCTCCCAACGCTGGGTGCCCATCTAGGCCTGGGAACCAGATGTGCCGGCCCCCCCCCCAAGGGCCACAATGTGGATGGGGGGAGCAGAGGTTATAGGAATACTTCCACCACCTCCCCTGGCATACACTTCTTCTCCCACCCCCCCCCAAGCTTCCATGTCCCTGTAACCAGGCAACCACCGCTCAGAGATGGGGCCGGGAGCGGGGGAGCAGGGGAGCTAAAAATAAACTTTGCGGAGAAGGGAAGAAGTGAGAAAGGGAAACACACAAAGGGAGCGAGGGGAGGAAACGGGAGGGGGGCCGAGGCAGACCCAGAAGCCCTGGGCCCGGCAGGGCAGCCGGCTTGGCCCTCCCTGGCCCGGCCGGGGCGCCAGGCGCGTTGCGCTCCTGGCAAGTCCGGCCGGGCTCCGGCTGTGCCCCCTGCCCCCAGCCCGCTCCCCAGTCTGGCCCTCCGCAGCAGACACAGACACATACATGAGGGCCTGTTCCTGGGAAGGTGACGTCAGGGTCTCTCAATGGGGCTCTGTTTGCCAGGCCCCCGGAGCCAGGCACGAGAATGTGTGTGAATGTGTGTGTGTGTGTGTGTGCACACGCACACTTGTGTACTCTCGTGTGCACATGGGGGGTGGCGTTCAGCTGGGCCAAGCCAGAGGGACCACAGCTGGAAGGGACCCCAGAAACGCAGCTGAGCGCTGACTTCACAGCCAGAGGCGAGCTCCGCGCAGCCCTGTCCAAGGCAGTCCGGGGGCGGGGAAGGAGCCCCCAAGTTTGGGAGAGGGCCCCCCCCCCCGGCCGGGCAGACAATGGGAGGGGGCCTTGTGTGCTCTGATGCCCACCCCCGTATAGGGGAGCCCTGAAGGCGACGCCCGGCTCCCGGGCGGATAAGTCTGGGGGGAAAGGGGGCTGTGCCGCCTCCTCCAGGCAGCCCCCTCCCCCTCCTCAGGCTATAGGCTGGCGCCAGGGCAGGACCAGAGAAAAACAGGAAGTGGGAAGATGGAGAGGATGGAATTGCCCCGGGCAGAAGGACAGAGGGACAGATGGAGTCCCGCCTCATCTCATGGTGGACGGACACACACACACACACACACACACACACACACACACACACACCCACCCACCCACACCCCCCCACCCACACCCACACCCCCCCCTCTACCCCCGGGCAGGGGGCATCAAGTCTGAGACCACAGCTCCACCAGCCCCTCCACCAGCTGCTCCCTCCCCACCCTTCCAAAAACGCAGGGGTCTCTACCACTGGGGAAGGGGGGGCCAGGGGCGGGAACGATAGCCACGTGACCCTCACCCTCCACCCTCGGCACACCGGGGATCATGGACCCTGCCGATCCCCAGCACCCTTAGGAGGCTGCGGGCCCTTTAAGAGCAGTCCAGGGAGGAGGGGGAGGGGGAGAGTACACACAAGTTCTCGGGGAAGGAAACAAGTTCGAACAGCCCGGCGCCCCCCTCCCCTCCTCCTTCCCCCTCCCCCTGTCCCCGCCCCGGGCCGGATTCCGACGGGGGGCAGTTCAGCCCCCTCCCCCGGCCCAAAGTCCAAGCCCGGGGGCTGCGTGGGGGAGGGGGCGGCGAGGAAGTCCGCGGGGGGAAGGGGGCTCATCCCCCCCAGTCTAAAGCTGGGGGGAGGGGAAACAGGCCGCTTAAGGTGGAACGGGCGGGGGGCGGAGGAGAGGAGGGACGAGAGGGGACCATAAAGGGAGGAGGTGCTCCCCCCCACGCCGCCCGGTGTCTCCGCCCAGACCGAGAAAATCGAGGGAGGGTCTGCCCCGGCCCCTCCGGGCCTCCCCCTCCCCCTCCCGGCGCCACCTTAAGCCGCGCGTTCCACCGTCGGAAACAAAAAGTTCCTTTTTCGAACGTTCGGGCCGAGCTTTGGGAACTTTGTGGCCGCCGCGCGGCGGCGCGAGCGGGGGAGGGGCGGTCGGCCCGGGACCCCCGCCCGCCCCCCTCCCGGGCCGACCCGGCCCCCCCCCCGTCAATAGCCACCCTGAAGGTCACGGGCCGGACCACGCTGCCCAGGGGAGAGGGCAGCCTGGCGGCGGGACGCCCCCACACATCCCCCGGTGGCCCGGACGCCTTTTCCCCAGGAGGCGGGAAGAGAGGGGGATTGCGCCCCCGGAACCCTTCCCCTCCCTAGCTCTCGTGCCTCCTATTCCGGGCCACCTAGCCTCGGGAGCAACAGGTCCCAGCGCACCCCCCCACCCCTGGCGGCGTGGTTCCGTCCACGCGCCCCCCTCCCAGCAGGAAAGTTTCTGGGCTCTGGGGGGCCCAGCCGAGCCCCGGCCCCCGCACGTGCAAATGGCCCCCCACGTGCCGCCCCCGCAGCCCGCCGCCCGCCAGCACCTGTGTCCGCCGGGGTCTTCATGGCTGGGGGGGGCGGCTGGGGAGGGGGTAGCGGGGAGGCTGTCCCGGGTCCGGGTGCTGGCCGCGCCGCGGCTCCCCGGCCCCAGCCCGGGCTCCCCGTCCCACACGGCTCCCCGGCCTCCTTGCCTCTCCCCTTCCCCGCCCGCCGCCTCCCGGGTTAATATCGCACTCGGGCCCGGGACGCCCACGCCCCCCGGGCGGCGACGTCACCGCCGCGTCGCCATGGAGACGCTGGGCCCGCCCCTCCCCCTCACCCCCCCCCATTCCCTCCCCCCAGTACTCACACCCAGACACGCGCGCGCCGGCGCGGGCGGGGGGGGGGGGGGGGGGTTGCAGCTTGAGCCCCGAGAGTGCTGAGGGGCGGTACTTAAAGGAACCTTATAGAGAGGAAGGGCAGGGACCCCCCCCCAGTCTGGGAGGCTGGCTGAGAACTTCTGTGAGGTCCTGCACTGCGGCCCTCCCTGCTGGGGCAGGCCTCGCAAGGACCAGGGACTCGCTTGTCCCTGGCCAGAGGGAGCCAGAGGTCCTGGATTCTAGTGCAGCTCTGCCACTCCCTTGCTGGGTGACCTTGAGCAAACCACGAGTCTTTACCAGGCCTCAGTTTGCTTCTCCATACATTGAGCCCGACCTCATGAGTCCCGGCATGTGGCAATGGGCAGGCGGAGCCGAGCTTGGAATCTCCCGTGGGCTCCCGGAGCCTTTAGGTGTGCAGTGCATGGGTCTGAGTCCCAAAAAGAGGGTGGGCCCCTATGGCCAGACAGCGTGCTGGCCCAGGGTTTATGCCACCTGGGGAGCCTGACAGCATCAAGTGGGGCCGGGTGGTCGGCCTGGGACCCGTCCTAGGATGGTGACATTAAAGAGCAAAGTCCCTTCTACCTTCTGGGCCTCTGTGTCTCCTCTGTACGGTGGTGATAACTTACAACCCTTACTTGGAGGACTCATTAAACTAGGTCAGAAAGAGCAGAGTCTAGAATCTGAGAACATGGACTGTCAGAGCCAGGAAGAACCTTAGAATGTAGATCTCAGAGCTGGAAGGGCCCTTAAAACTTGGGATGTCAGGGCTGGAAGGACTCTTAGAACAGGGGATGTCAGAGGTGGGAGAGGCCTGAGAATAGGAAATGTCAGAAATAAAGGGGTCATGAAGTACTGAATGTAAGATTTGGGAGAGATCTCAGGTAACATCTAGCCCAAGCCCCTCATTTTCCAGATGGAGATACTGAGGCCCAGAGAGGGGAAGGTCATTTAGCTAGGTTGTATCCACCACATCATGCATCATTCCCTCAAGCAGTGGATGCAAGGACTTTTTCTCCTGAATCAAAAGGGATGAACCCATCTCCCCTCCTCCAGTAAAGTTTCAGACAGCTGGGGCAGGCTAGGGTGGGAGAGCCTGGGCCTCAGGCCAGGGTCGGAACTTGGGGGAGGCTACTGTTCTTTCCTCTCCTTCCACCTTTGGATGGGGCACTCAGCCCATCCTGGCTAAGCTGTCTGAGTGAGGAAGGAAATGACCAGAGAGGTCATTGTAAGGCCTCGCTCGGGGGCATCCGGCTTGGGCCTGCAGCTGTTGCAGAGAGGGAGTGGGTCTGGACCCCTGAGCCAGAGCAGCTGGATGGTGGGTGGGGTATTGGGACAGAGGAAAGGAAGGACTCGGGGCCCAGATGCTTGGGTCCCTCAAAGAGTGGTGTCTCAAGGAGACTCAGAACCAAGGCTTCTGGGTCCCTGAAGGTAACCAGGGTAGGGAGGGGGAGGACCTGAATACTGAGGTCTGGTGCAGAAGCAGGAGCCAGGATGATTGGATCTGAAGGAACTTTGATGCCTGCTTCCTAACAGAAGGAATGGGAGACATGTTTCCTGGGTCCCCCAGGAAGAGATTCTTAAAAGCCTTTCTCTCCAATGGAGCTACAGTCTGAGGGGCTATGATCCTGCCCATGAATCAGGATGCCTGGGTCCCTAAGGAAGGAGACTAAGGGACATGGAGGCCTAATTCCTTGAGGTGGGCCTAGACTCAGGCTCCTATGGAATGGGAACCAGGCAGTAAAGACTTGAACCTTGTTAGGGAGTGGCAGGGAGGTAAAGAAGGCCTCGACCATCTTGGTCCATGGAGATGGGGAGGAAAGCACGATACGCAACCAGAGGAACCTTGCTTGGCCCCCATAAGGCAGGAAACCAGAGGAAAGATACCAAGGCAGGCAGATGTAGGGCAGACAACAGACATGACATCAAGAGAGAGATGGAGAGCTTGGGGACCATAAACAGAAGTGAGAATGAAGCAACAAGGCCACCTAGATGGAGGTAAAGGAGAATTATCCAGAGATGACAGAAACCATGAGAGACAGAGACCCAGAAACAGACAAGTAGAGACTGCGTGCTGACAGTCCACAAGCGTGGATGTCCCTACTATGTGTTGGGCGAACCAAGGAAGGCAGTCCTCACTCTCAGTCCAATGAAGAGAGACAACTGGCAAACACTGAGCTGGAGAAGATCACCAGAAAGCACTGGAATGAAAAGGGAATGGAAAAGCCTTCTTAAAAGAGGTCATCTGGGACAGAGGAAGACCAAGAAACTGACCCCGACAGTGGAGAATTTCAGAAATGGGCCTGAAGACTATCAGGGAGGTCTGGGGGAACTCAGAAATAACAATGAGAAAGTCACCTTTATAAGCCCTTTTAATGTTTGCGAAGCCTCTTACAGGCCTTATCTCACTGGGGACTCAGGACAACCCTGGTGGGTGGGCGCCACGTGGTATTATCATCCCTGTGTTACAGACAGGCGAACCAGACTACAGAGAGCCTCCCCAAACCCCCTCAGCCCTGACCAACAGTCCGATGCGGTCATGTGGCTAGTACCAGAGGCAAAATTGGAACCCAGATCTTTCTGAATCTAAAGCAGTTTTGATCTTGTGTGTACTTCCCTGTGCGTGTATCAAACACCTCATCATTCCTACCCCATCCCTCCAATCCATATGGTGAGGTAGAGTTTCACTTTTGCCTTGTAGCCATCCCTAGCATATAGTAGAATGGAGGTGTGAACGCACACAGGTGCCTCTCAATCTACACAGCCGCTGCCTTAATAGATCAGCATGAATACTGATAGTCTACAATTTGAATCTTCTTCAAAATGTTCCTCTTGGGCAAGTAACTGACACATTTTTTAGAAAAGTCACATCCAGAGGAGAATGGAGCACCAGTCTCAATGCACAGGGGTAATCCTACTGTCTCTATGGACCACAGGAACTTTATTTTCCATAGATGGTGTGGACTCCACATATATAGTCTATGCTTCCCTACCCCACATCCCAACATTGAAATATCCAAGGGGAGTGTAATTCTCTCAAAGATAAGTATTACACTGACCCCCTTCAGAACTATATAAATTCCCCATGGAAAGTATGAATACTCTTCACAGGTCTTGTGAACTCCCTTTAAAAAACATTGTTTTCAAGTTTCAGAAACTTTAATGCAAGAAAAAATACTTCTATAAATGAATGTCACAAAACAAAAGCTTTAAGGATATACCAGCCAACAAAGTCCTTTACTACCAAAGTAGATTAATTGTCCAATCCCAGTGAGGCCAAGAGTTTTTTCCTAGCTACCTCTACCCCATTTCAAATTCAGTGAGAAAGTAGCCCAGAATATAAAGTATCTTCCAAATGACTCTACCATGAACACTCAAAGTGTGACGCAGCTTGTTTTTCTTAAACAATCCCATTTTAAGTTTCCATTGGTAGTGTGAACTCTCTATAAAAATATGAACCCTTCATGAGGAGTAGACCACCCCCTCCCCAGAGTTTATTAAAACTCTAAGAATGAAAGATTTCTCTCAAGGATAATTAGCATTTCCCACATTCTGGATGCTCCAGGAAGCTAACGATCCTGTCTCCTCTTGGGGGGGGGGGCAATTAAAGCCCCCAGAAAGCAATCCCATGGACACTCTGAAGCACCAGGGACAGATGAAGGCTCATAAAGGAATTGTGGGTCCCATGGACAGTATGACTTCTGCTATAGACAGTCTAATGCCTTTGCTTTGTTGAAGGCGTAACTCCTCCACTGAAAACATGAACTCCTTGGACACTGTTTTCCTCCCCAAAGGACAATGTAACACCATGAGTGACAGAGTCAAGCCTCAGGGACAGAATATCAACCCCCTCCCTCCCGGACAGTACACACAGCCCATAGACAGAGTGCATATTGGATGCACATTGTAACATCCCTCAGACAGAATAGCTAAGCCCATAGACAGTCCTTTCTACACTCCCACAGACATTATCTCTTGTACCCAACATATGGTGTCTCCCAAAGATTCTATAACCCCACTCCACCAAGACAGTGCAATTTTTCTACTCCCCCTAAAAATGGTGTCATTTACTTTGACAAAATGCCTGTAGAAGAGGAGACTTATGAGATTTGTCTTCAAGTATTTGAAAGGCTTTCTTGGGGGGAGGGGGGAGAGATGGTTTGTATTTGCTCTGACGGACCTCAGAGGACAGAACTAGGTACAAGAAGTAGAAGATAAAGAGAGGGTATTTTAGACAATGTGAGGGGAAACTTCTAACAATTAGAGCTGTTTGAAAGGAGAATGGGCGGCCTCAGGAAGTGGTGGGTCTTCAGATGATTCTTAGGCCATTTTGCCTCAGTAGGGATTGTCAACTGTGGGTTGGACTCCATGGCCAGTGGGATCCTGTCTGGCTCTGAGATTCTGTGAGGCTGTGAATAACAATTTACATTTCTATGAAACTCTGAAGTTATCCTCAGAGGCTGAAACTACTGGAGAAAAAGATGCCGAGTCCAGTGTAACCTCCCTTACTTTGGTCAGTGCTCACCCCCCCCCCCCCCACTACAATACAAATGGGCTCATGAACAATGAGCATTTCCCTCCCATCAATCCTAATATAATAGCAATAATAATCTCTCATCACAAATCGTAAAACCCAGCAAAAAACAAAACAGTGCAACCCATCCCAAGTATATATTCACAAAGCTGCACACTTCCACCATTGATAAATTAGGCCAACGGACAAGGTAATTCTCATTGTCGGTGACCCATCCATCAACCACATAAATACCAAATGGAGTGTGATCATTTCCATGAAAAATATGAGGACTCCCTTCACATAGACACTAGAAGCAATTCCTTCTGGAACAGGGTGAACCCATGTAGACTCTGTGACACTCAGTACAGTTCATCCTGGAATAGTGTCTTAAACAGACTAGAAGTTTAATAATTTTTTAAAAAATGGAATTGAACTGAACCTTTTCTTACTGACAATGCACATACTCAAAAGGACTTTGTGAACCCTTTTGAACAATGTGAACCCGTAATTAAAATAGGATCCCTGAGGTGGTGAGATACTGCTCCTTTTAACTGAAAGTGTAAACAAGTATCCATCTATGAACTGTATGAATTCTTAAGATCAGTGTAACCCTGTTTCTAGACACAGACTTTTTATGGAAAATGAGTGCCTCATGGACTCATAAGTATGAACCAGTTAATATCACGGATAGTGTAATACTACCCAAGTTTGATTCCCTATGTAGAGTATTACCCACCCCCAGTGGAGAGTGTGAAGCCTCAATGGACAGAATGAAGCCCCAAAGGAACTTTGAATTGCATGGAAAAGAGGACTACCCCAGGGACAATATGACCTCCAGAAAGTGTGATTTGGTGGACAGCACAGTCCATCTCTCAATAATTTGAGTCCTCCAAGGACAGTATGACCACCCAAAGGAAGGCCTGACTAACCCCTTAAGAGGCAATGCAATTCCACAGAAACATGGACAATTTAATTCCCCATGCATAGTGTGAACTTTCCACACAAGTCTGAATTCCCTCCGACATTCTCACCTCATGGATGGTTTGAGTCATCCAGGAAAACTACGAATCCCCTCCATGAATCTAATGATACCTACGTGGGGTGGGGTGGACAGAATCCTGAAGCACTGCAGCCTTCGAGGGGCTCTAAAAGCATGTCCCCTCCATGGATGGTATGAACTCCGGGAAGCACCTTGGGCACCATAGGACGTTGTGGGCAGCCACAGCAGGGCTCTCTGCAGGACCCAAAAAGAGGGGCATGGGTGAGTGTAGTGTCACCATGAACAGTGTGAACACCTCCCCCTCCCCATGGAGCGTGGTGTGAAGCCCCCATCCAGGGCTGCCTCGTAGCTCTCCCACATTCTGACTTCTTTCTTTCAAGGTCAAAGGTGGAGGGAGGGGGGAATCTGCGGGACCCTCTGGTGGGGAGGGGGTGTCCAACAACACGGCTTCCCTGCCCCCCCCCCATCCAGTACGCATGCGTAGCCTCTACTTCCCTCTCTCCCCATCTCCCCTCCCGGTGGCAACAAGGCTCTCTGCGCGGGCGCACTGGCTTCTTCGAGGCCTCCGATTGGCCCCCATCGAGGGGCCTCGCAGCCAATGAGGAGGTGGAAAGGTGACATCACCTTTTTCTCTCTCCTCCCCTCCTCTTGGAACTTTCCCACTCTCGGCCACCACTGCCGCCTCGAGGGGGCGGGGCCTGCGGCGACGAACGGTGAGGTCATCGCACCGCCCCTCCGTCGCTGATTGGCCGCGGCAGCTCGCGGGCGGCGGTTGGTTGGCCGCGTCCTCGCGCCTCCCCTCGCGCCGCCGCCGCCGCCGCCGCCGCCGCGGAAAGGAGCCGCCGGGCGACGCCGAAGCCGGAAAATCGGGTGAGTCCAGGGAGCCTGCGTCCGGCAGAACCCCTATCGGAAATTGTTCTTTCGGATTCTTTCCCCATTCCCCTCCCCGGTCTTCTTCCCCTCCCCTCGCTCTCCCTCAGCCCGGCTCCTCAGAGCCCGCACCGCGCTGCCTGATGGGAGTTGTAGTCCAGATCCTGCTGCCATGCACACGCAGGCCGCCGCAGAGGACTACAACTCCCAGGAGGCATAGTACGACTGGCCCGTCCACAAGCTTCCGGAGCCACGCCTTCTCCAGATTTCCATTGGTCGGCTCCTATGTTAGCCCCACCTCTACGTGATCATTGGCTACTGTCCCGCACGGGGGTCGATCAACCATCCTCTGGTTACTGTATGGGGGGAGGCGAGAAGGCGGTGTAAAGTTGACGTCGCTCCGCGGATTGGGGGCGGGGCAGCAAGCGCAGCTGCGGCGATTGGCGGGCCCTGCCGTCGCTCGGGCCGAAGAGGGGGCGGGTCTGAGGCGGCGGCCACGATTGACGGCGGCCCTGGTAGGGGCGGGGCCGGAGGGGCGGCAGGCGCTCATTGGTCTTGCCCGGCGCCGGTCAGCGGGGTTGTGGCCGCCGATTGGCCGGCGCTGCCAGCTGTTGCAGGTCCATTCACCATTTTGTGTGTTGGAGTAAAAAAAAAAAAACAAAAACGGGGGGAGCAGGGAGAGGGGGGAGAGAGGAACCGGAGGGGGGGGTGGGAGGGAGGGAGGAGGGAACGGGCCGAGGAGAGCCGAACCGAGCCCAGCGAGCCCAGCCCGGCCCAGTCCAGCCCGGCCCGGCCCGGCCCAGCCGGTCCCCGCGGAGCCCAGGGAGTCCGGCCCGGACCCCCACCCAGGTGACGGGACAAGCTGCAGCGGGGGGTCGGGAAGGGGGGAATGATGACATGGGGGACTGAGTGGGAAAGGAGCTGTTGAGCGGAGAGGGCACCCAGGGATGAGGAGGGGGCTGCAGGGGTAGGCGACCCAGGGATGGGGAGGGGGCTGTTGGGGACCCAGGGATGTGGGGGGTGTTACAGAGAGAGGGGACCTAGGGATGAGAAAAGGGCCTGCAGAGAGAAAGAGAGCACCTGGGGTAGAGAGGGGATGCTGCAGGGAGCGGGGCCCCAGGGTGGGGAGGGGCTGCAGGGAGAGAGGACACCTAGGAGTGGAGAGGGGGCTGCTGCAGGGATAGGGGATCTGGGAATGAAGAGAGGGCTGCAAAGAGAGGGCACCTAGGAGTGGGGAGGGGGCTGCTACAGGAGAAGGGACCCAGGGATGGGGAGGGGGCTGCAGGAAAAAGGCACCTAGGGTAGGGAGAGAGTGCTGCAGGAGAAGGGACCCAGGAGTAGGGAGGGGGCTGCTGCAGGGACAGGGGACCTGGAGTAGGGAGCGGCTATAGAGAGGGCACCCAAGGGTAGAAATGGGGCTGCAGAGAGAGGGTACCCAGGGGTGGGGAGGGGTTTGCTGTAAGGAAAGGGGACCCAAGGATGAGGAGTGGGGCTGCAGGGAGATAGGAGCCAGGGAGAGGGGAGGGGCTACCAAGAGAGGGCATCAGGGTGGGGAGGGGGTTGCTACAGGGATAGGGGACCCAGGGATAGAGAGGGGGCTGCAGGGGGAAGGGACAGAGAGATGGGGCCCAGGAGGACAAAGAGAGGAGGAAGGGATGACCATGTTGAGAATGGAAGAATTTAGATGCCAGTGAGGTCACTAGGATACATGGAAGGGGGACTGAGTGGGATGATAAAGGTGTAAGGAAGGGGTGAAGGAGAGAGAGGCTGGGATACCTAAGGAAAAGGAGGGTGACAGGGCGGGAGTTTGAAGGGAGAATAGAGAAGGGGACAGTAAACAGAGCAGGAAGAGCCCAGAAAGAAGGGCCCAAGAGAGCCGGGCGTTGGGGGTGAAGGGCAGTACAGGACAGGGAGCAGACTGGTGTTAAGGTCAAGGCCGATGGGCTGACTTCAGAGACTGGGCAGGGCTGTGTCTGGTGGAAGTGCCCAGAGGTGGATGACTTGTGAAGGAGCAGGATGTAGTGACCAGGGCCTGAGGGGGGTCCAGCAGTGGCCATGGACAGAGCAGAGGAGGCTGACAAGACTCTCCAAGCAGTCGGGGAAGGAATGGGGAAGCAGTGCCTGTGGAGTGGGCACAGAGTTAGGGAAGAGATGGCCTGAGGCATGACCCAAGCCTGCACCCCACAGAAGGCTCCTGGTTCCAGGGAGGAGCAGGCCCAGGGGTCTGTGCACCAAGGAGGGCACAGACGCCTTGCCCCCAGGTGCTTCCTCTTCAGCTCAGGGGCTGCTAGAGGTGGGGCCCACACCAGGGGGAAAGCCTTTACTTGGGAGAAGCTAGGACTCCCTGGCACCTCCCCTGCCCAGAGGACATTCACCTTGGGGGCATCAGGAGAGAGACCCTGTGGGGCCGAAATCATGCCAGGGAGCCGAGGGGAAAGAACAGTGAGAGCAGAGAGGTCTCCCTCTCTGAGTGTGGAGGGGGAAATCTTGGGCCAGTCCAGCTGGGAGACATGGGCCCAGCCGGCCAGTGGCAGCCCCCAGGTCCTGACTCTCCTTCTCACTCAACTCCTGGGATGCTTTCTCAGGCCTCTGCCTGCTTCTTTCAGTTCAGAGTAAAGTTTTTATTTTTATTTTTTTAAAGACAGTTCAAAAGGGGGCGGGCCAAAGTGAGTGTTCAGGAAGTAGGGGTGAGGTTGGGTGGCTGGGCCCGTCTGTCCCAGCGGGTACTCAGCCTCCTTCTAGTCTCTTTTCCTGCCTGGCCCAGATCTCCTTCCTAACCTGGAATCCAAGACCCTGGGGCAAGGGGTGGGGAGGCTGGGGGGCTGGCTTGTACTCTGGAGTGAGGCAGGCCCAAATGTGTGTGTGTTTGTGTGTGTGTGTACATGCACACACACACACACACATGCATGTGAGTTCTTGTCAGTAGAGGGCCGGAGGATCTAAGACATCTCTCAGTGTCTTGTTGTGGTGAGCTGTCTGCCAAGGGAATGATGGGAAGCCAGGGGGCCATGTATCTGTTTTGTGGCCCCCTAGCAGGGATTGTTCAGTATTCCTCATATCATGGGGGCTAGGGGTACACACACACAGTACGCCTCACAGCTGGTTAGGAACGTCTACCCTAGACGTGCCATGGCCTGCCCTTCCCTAGGGCTGGAATGAAGGAGGGATGGTGGTGGAGAGGGCAGAAACAGAGCTGCCAAGGGCAGATGGAACAGGGGGACTGGGCCCTCCCAGAAAGGGGGGTGGTATCTGTCAGACCAAAAGCAGCCTGCACAAGGTTGTGGGGAACATGGCTGAGCAGGCCCTGACCCATCCAGCAGGGCCATGGGGTGTACAGTCTGGGCAGAGAGCACATCATTTTTGTTGCCAAGGTGTTTGTCTCTGGGGAACAGAGCCCAGACCCCAGAAAACCAGTGGAAGAGACCTGGGCTAAAACCCGGGAGGGTTTGTGGCCTCATTTAAAGTCCCAGGCTCTAGCCAGAACTCTGTCACTGACTGACTATGTGAGACTTTGGGTAGTGACCTTTTCCTGTATAGGCCTCAGTTTCCCCATGTGTCAAGTGAGTTAAACATTAGCCTGTTGTGAGGACCAAGTTACAACATATACATGAAAGTAAGCCCTGAGGTACTATGCCCAGGCTGAGAAACCGCGCAGCCCTAAAGCAGCTGAACCAGAGTGAGGGGAGGGGGCACAGATGTTTCTGTTGGATGGAGCAGGGCCCTTGGAGGGGCTGAACTCACTAAGCACTCATTGAGCCCATTTGGGGGCCCCAGCAGGGAAGCCACTTGCCCAAGGCCACACAGGTAGTGAGTGGGAAGCCTGGGCTTAGAGCTCTGCTCCTCTGCCCTCCTGTTTATGGGCTGCAGGGAATTTACTCTCCCTCTCCTGCCTCCCTACAGGTCTCAGTAAAGACAGGCCAAGGAAGAAGACAAAGATGAAACCCATGAAGAAAGCAGGTGGACTTCCTGGTCATGGAGGCAAGTCCCCGCCAGCCACCAGGGCCAAAGCCCAGAAGCGCCGGGCAGTAGGTGAAGGGGGCAAGGAAGAGGAGGAAGAGGAGCAGCAGCAGGAGGAAGAGACTGCCCCTGCAGAGGAAGAGGAAGGTGAACAGGAGGAGGCGGGGACGGCCCCCAATGTGGAGGCTGCTCCGCTGCAGCTGCCCGCTTCGGGCCCCCTAGAGGACCCCATTCAGCCTTTACCCCCAGCTGAGGACCCTAAGGGGGAGGGGGAGCCTGGGCGCTGGGAGCCTTCCCTGAGCCGAAAGACTGCTACCTTCAAGTCGAGGGCCCCCAAAAAGAAGTATGTGGAGGAGCATGGTGCTGGCGGTGGTAGTGGGCCAGAGGAGCCCCTGGCCACCCCTGAGGAGGGCAGGGCCTGTGCCCTGCCAGCCCAGCCACCTGCCTCCACTCGCTCCTCCTCCACAGACACAGCCAGTGAGCACTCAGCTGACCTGGAGGAGGAGCTGCCTGAGCCTGGCCCCCCAGCATCCTGGCCCCCTGGCTCCACAGGGGCCGGGGCCTGTGACCTACGCCTCCTGCGCTCCCAGAAGGTCCTAGCACGGCGGGATGGGCTCTTCATGCCTGCCGTGGTGAAACAGGTCCGGCGTAGCCAAGACCTTGGCGTCCAGTTCCCTGGAGACCGTGCCCTCACCTACTATGAGGGAGCGCTGGCTGGTGGCGTGGACGTGGTCCTGGATGCCACCCCACCCCCTGGGGCCCTAGCGGTGGGCACAGCTGTCTGTACTTGTGTGGACCCTGGCGAGGCGGCCTATCGTGAAGGCGTGGTGGTGGAGGTCAATGCCAAGCCGGCTTCGTACAAAGTGCGCCTCAGCCACGGGCCTCCAGCAGGGCTCCCAGTTACCCCACCCCGCAGGGACAGAGAAGCCGTCTGGGTGGCTCGATCCAGCTTACGTCTCCTGCGCCCTCCCTGGGGCCCTGAGGAGAGAAGAAAGCTGCCACTGGAAGCCACCCGAGGGGAGCAAGGAGACGAGGTGACGCAGAGAGAGAGCCCGCCCCCACAGCCGCCCCCCCAGCTACCCCCTTGCCCCCCCAGCCTGGAAGCCAAACAACCAGAGGACGCCGAGGTCTCCAAGATCAGCTTTGGCCAGGTGGTTACAGAGGAGGAGGAGGAGAAGCGGCCACCTGCCTCTGCTGCCACCGCCACCTCCACCACTGCCCAGCCTCTGCTGCCGTTGCCCCCTCCCCAGTTGCTTTCTCCGCCCCCCAAGTCACCAGCCTTTGCTGGGCCTGGCCGCCCGGCGGAGCAGCCCTCCCCTGGCCAAGATGGGGCAGGGGGCAGTCGCAGCAGCAGTGTGACCTCCCTGGAGAGGGGGGCAGCCCCACCAGCTCGGGCCCGGACGCCCCTCACGGCCGCCCAGCAGAAGTACAAGAAAGGTGACGTAGTCTGCACACCCAATGGCATTCGGAAAAAGTTCAACGGCAAGCAGTGGCGGCGCCTCTGCTCCCGCGATGGTTGCATGAAGGAGTCCCAACGCCGGGGCTACTGCTCCCGCCACCTGTCCATGCGCACCAAGGAGATGGAGGGGCTGGCAGAGGCAGGCTCAGGCCCAGGGTCAGGGGGGGGTGGCCGCCAGGCCGCCCGTGAGGGCAGCACAGAGTTTGACTGGGCTGATGAGACGTCAAGGGACAGTGAGGCCAGCAGCGTGGCGGCCCGCGGGGACTCTCGGCCCCGCCTGGTGGCACCTGCTGACCTATCCCGCTTCGAGTTTGATGAGTGTGAGGCTGCCGTCATGCTGGTGTCCCTGGGCAGCTCCCGCTCGGGAACACCTTCCTTCTCACCTGTCTCTACACAGTCTCCCTTCTCACCAGCCCCCTCCCCTTCCCCCTCACCCCTCTTTGGCTTCCGGCCAGCCAACTTCAGCCCCATCAACGCCTCGCCTGTGATCCAGCGCACAGCTGTCCGGAGCCGCCATCTGAGTGCCAGCACCCCTAAGGCTGGGGTGTTGACGCCACCAGAACTGGGCCCCCACCCACCGCCCCCTGCCCCCCGGGAACGCCATTCCTCAGGCATCCTGCCGACCTTCCAGACCAACTTGACCTTTACCGTGCCCATGAGCCCTGGCCGGCGGAAGCCAGAGCTGCTGCCACACCCAGGGGGACTTGGGGGCCCTGGTGGTGGCGGGGGGCCAGACTTTCAGAAGAGTGACAGCCTGGACTCTGGAGTGGACTCTGTCTCCCACACACCTACACCCTCCACTCCAGCCGGCTTCCGGGCGGTGTCACCAGCTGCACCCTTTCCTCGGTCCCGCCAGCCGTCTCCCCTGCTGCTGCTTCCCCCCCCGGCTGGTCTAACATCAGACCCTGGACCCTCGGTGCGGCGGGTGCCAGCTGTACAGCGTGACTCTCCCGTCATTGTCAGGAATCCTGATGTCCCGCTGCCTTCCAAGTTCCCTGGGGAAGTAGCCACGGGCGGAGAGGCCCGGGGTAGTGGCCAGTCCAGCAGGGCTGGGCGAGAGCATCCAGGGCCGCCTGGGACTACCAGTGGGAAGCCAGGCCCACCTCCGCCCCTGCCTGCCCCCGTCCCCATCAGCGTCCCCCCCGCCGGGCCGGCCACCATGGCTCAACCAGGGCCTGCTTTTGGATTGGCCTCCTCACCGTTCCAGCCAGTCGCCTTCCACCCCTCACCTGCTGCCCTGCTGCCCGTCCTTGTGCCCAGCAGCTATCCTGGGCACCCTGCCCCCAAGAAGGAGGTGATTATGGGCCGGCCTGGGACAGGTAAGCAGCCCCCAAAGAAGGTGGGCTGTGAAGGCTGTGCCTTTGGGGACAAAGAAAAGGTGAAGGCTGGGATTAGCATAACTTTAATGTGTAGAAAAAGGCACTTCACTCCCTGTTAGAGCTGGGAGGTACCTTAGACAAGATCAAGGACATCCCCCTCATCTCAGAAACAGCTCCAGGGCATGAGGACTAGCTGATACCTCCATAGCCCTTTGAGGCCCGAAGAGAGCCCTCAGCCTTGGGCTCTGTGAGAGAGGTACTGTTATTATCCCCATCTTACAGTTGGGGAAGCTGAGGCAGAGCTGAAGTGACTAGGAAGTGTCTGAGGCTGAATTTGAACTCATGTCTCCCAGAGTCTAAGCCTAGCTGTCTGGAAGCTGTGTCCTCCCCTATCTATGGAAGGAGAGGCTCTTCCCAAGGCTACCCAGCTCAGCCTCAATTCCATCTCCCACACTTTTGTGCCAGGCTAGAGGATAGGGACCTTGCGCCCATTTCACAGATGAGACCTTCAAGCAAAGGTGGTTTGCAGGTAGAATTCTTTTTAAGTATGAGTTGGATTAGATTAGGTCCCTTCCACCTCGAGATCTTGGAGTTGTTTCTCAGAAACAGGTCTGGATCAGTTAAGTGACTGAGTTTGCAGGACAGCCAGGTGACATTCAAGCCTTTCAGATTGCTTTTGCACCCCAGGGTATGTGTCTTTACAGGCAAGGCCCCAAACCAGATCCCTAGAGTTGTGCCCCTCAGAGGCCCAGCAGGTGTGAGGGCAGAGCCAGGGCATCCTGACCCTCTCGCTCCCTGCCAAAGTCAGCAGGCATTTGCTTCCTCTCTGGGATGGGCCGGGCAGGCAGTGGGCGCCCCCACATTCTGGGCATTCTGGGCACTGCCCATCCCAGGCAGCTGCTGCCATTGCCTCCCTCGTGCCCCGGTCAAGTGCCAGGAGTCCAGGGCAGGGGGTCCAAGGCCCAACAGGCCCCCACCTCACTCCTAGCAAGACCCCCCACTGCCACCCACACAGGGTCTCCCTTTCCTTCTTTCTCTCCTTGACTTTCCAATTCCCTCCTGGAATCTTCCCGTTGTCTCTGGGCCTATCTCAGTTTCAACTGTCTAGGCCTCAGCCTGTGTCTGGGCCATCTCCCTGCCATGGACAGGACCCTCTGGGTGTCTCCCTCTGCCTGGATCGCTCCCCCTTGGGGCTGCTTAGCCTGCTCTTGGCTGTATCTCCCAACAGTGACCATGGGTCTGGGGCCTCCTCCCTTTGCCCTTTCCCGGCTCTCTTCATCCTTTTTACACCTCCTCACAGCCTTCTCTTGCCTGATACCCTGGAGGCTGCACGACCTCCATTCAGCCACCATTGATGAAGCACCTAACTGGCTGTGCTGGGCCCTGAGAAACTTGGGACAATCTGCCCCTCCCTCCGGAGCCCTGTGTGTGGGGCACCAGGTTGGAGGCCTGCCCAGCTGGCCCTGGAGCCAGGCTGAGACCCCCTTGGCACGCAGGCCCTGTCTCCTGCCCTCACCTCATTCTGGGCCCCTGACCCAGGCTCTCAGTCTGTCTCTGTAGCCCGAGGGTCCCCTCTGCCTGGCCTCCTGAGGTCTCCTCTAGGCTCCGGGCTTCTCAGCCTCTTTCTTCCCTCTCTCTGGCCTCAGTTTCTCCCTTTAAGCTTCCCGGAGCCAGGCCCCTCTTCCAGCCTGCAGCTGTTCTCCCAGCACTGCAGGAAGGTGGGGGCCGCCAGATCTGCATGTAGGCTCCTCCCTGGTGCTGCACCTGTGACCCTCGTGCCCTCCCACCCCAGCTGGGAGATCCGGACTGGTGGGTGGCCCCTGGGCAGCACTTCCGAGCCCTGGCTTAGCTCCTAGGCTCAGCCTCAGAGCCCTACCCCCTGCCGGAGGAAGGGCTGGGGTCAGAGACAGGGGAACCGGTAGCAAGGACCCTGCCTATCCTGCTGTGTAGGCGTCCCCCTCACGCCTTCCAGGGCTCACGCTGCCCCCTACTGACTGTGGGAGGAGGGGCCTGGCCAGTGGGGGGGGGCAGCCCTGCCCCGCCCCCAGCACCCCTCTGCTGACAGCGGTGGCTGCCAGGCCAAAGGTGCCCTTTTGTGCCCACGCCTTGGGTCCCCACACTGGCCCCAGAGCTCTTTGCCAGCCCCAGCCCTGTGGGGACCCGCCCAGAATGTCTCTATTCTGGCCATGCCTGGGGTGCCCCCTACAGGCCTGTGTCTGGGGGGGGGGGGCCGTCCAGCCCGCCCCATTAACCTTGGACCAGTAGGGTCTCTCAGGCGAAGGCTCCCCAAAGCGCATCCCACCCAGCCAAGACCTGGGCGGGGAGCTGGGCCTCCGGAGGGGGAAGGGGAGGCCTAGCCGCAGACCAGCCCTGGTGCCAGCTGGCCCGCTCCCTCCGTGCGGCCCGCGTGGGTGTCAGGCCAGGGGCCCAGGCTGGGGCTCCCTCCTTGCTCCCAGCACAAAGCCGCTTTGTGGGGCCACGGAGGGCGGGGGCTGGCCCCTGGCCAGGCAGTGAGTGGAAAATCTTGTGAGCTGCAGCCCCTGCCTGGGGGGTGGGGGGAGACCCAGTTTGGTAGGGGGATGGCAGCGACTCCCCTCCCTGTCTGTTCCTCCCCTTGGAGCCCCAAAATCCCATTCCTCTGCTCTGCTGTTCTCCATCTGTGTCCCTTCCCTGCCTCAGAACCCCATCTCCCCCCATTATTTTTCCATATCTTTTCTCCCCCATCTGTCTCTTCCCCCTTTCCTCTGGAATTACATAACTTTCTCTTCCATCTCTCACCTCCCTTCCTCTCCCTCCTCACTTCTCCCTTATCTCCCCTGGATCTCAACACCACTTCCCTTCTGCTTGCCTGTCTCCCCTCATTCCCTCTGCTTTCCCCAACGGGTTTCTCTCTGTCTCTCTTGCTCCCTCTCTCTCTCTTTCTCTCTCTCCCCCCTCCCTCTCTCTTCTCTCTCTCTTCTCTTCCTCTCCCTCCCTCCCTCTCTCTCTCTTCTCTCCTTGTGGCCCACAGCTCCTCTTTCCCTCCTGCCTGCTCTGTTTCTCCCCCCCTTCCCTCCTCCATCCCTTCTCCCTGAGTTACACTGACTCACCCCCACCCAAGCTATTTTTAGCCCCCACCCCCCATACTTTCCTAGCTCTACCAATCCTCCTGCAGTTCCCTGGGTAACCTTGGCCCACTGTGTACGGGGTAGGTGGGATGCGGTATGTGTATAGAAATGGGGATACTGGGCTTATTTCAGGGGAGCTTGGGGGTGGAGTGGCACTCCTTCATGGAAGGGATCTGGCAGGAAGAAAAGAAAGTCGTGTAGCTCACTTAAGGAAGTCTGGTGTAGTTGGGTGTCCAGGGGCCCTGGACTCTGAGTCAGAGGATGTTGGCTGAGATTGGGGCAGGGCAGCCTACCTTGATGCCATGGAGAAAGCAAAACAGCTATGAGCAAGGCCCTGTGTGGCCATCTCTCAGGTGGCAAAGGCCTGCTTTCCAGGACCGGTGGAGGAAAGGTCTTTGTAAGCCATAGAAATGTGCGCCAACACCATGGAGAGGAGCCCAAGGTTCAGAAATGGGCCTGGTGTGTGTCAGAGCAAGGCTGTAGAGGACCTGGCCTCCTTGGACTAGGTAGATGGCTCTAAGGCCCTGAAGAAAGTCGGGCAGTTGCTGTGTTATTCTTCATGTGCAGGGGGGGGAAATTGATCCTCCCAGAGGTAAAGAGATCTGCTCAAGGTCACATGGCTAAGAAACTGCTGAGCCTGGATTAGGAATTGTCTTCTGAATCCAGAATCACAGAATCTAGTGCAGCTTCTGACATTTTACAGATCAGCAAACTGAGGCCCAATAGAGTAGGAGGGCCAGAGTTAAGATTTGAACCTGGAACCAGTCCTCTTTCCCCTCTCCCCCTGCTCATTGAACTCGGGCCTCCCTCATTTTGTGACTGGGCAGATGGGGGCCTAAGGTCCCCCCAGAATCGGTACCAGGCAGGGTCCAGCAGGTGGGTGGTTGGTGCCTGCAGGCCGTCCAGGTCTGTCTGGGAGTCCCTGGCAGGTCTCTGCCTGTCTGGGGACTGGGGTGGGGAAGGTGTTTGGAGGCCAAATGTGGGGGAGGAGCCCTGGGCTGCCCTTTTGGGTGGGGGGGTGACCCCACGTCTGCCCCACCGGCCTCATCCCCCTGTGTCCCGCCGGGAGGGATGGAATAGCGTCTTCTCCAGGGGCACCCCCTCCCCCGCCGCTCTCCCAGCCTGAGCCGAGGAGGAGGGGGAGGATTAGCTCAGGTTCTGATGCCTCCCCCCTTCCCCTAGAACAATGCCTGCTAAGTATAGGTCTGGCACAGCGCCTGGGAAGGGGGGGGGGCCTTCCCGCCCAGATCCCAAGGCTTCCCCCCTGAACTTCCAGATGTTATGGAGGGACAGCCCTCCCCTGGCCCCTGGGGCGGGGAGGGCCCAAAGGCCGCCCTGGTACAGATGGGAAGACTGAGGCCTCGGCCCGGGGTGAGCGGGGAGAGCTGGGCTCCGGGCAGCCGAGTGGTGGGAACGACTCACCACCCGGGGAGGGGGCTGCGGGGAAGAGACAGCCGGACACATTGATTTCTGGGGCTGCTAGTGTCCCAGGGGCAGTGAGGTAATGCTAGCTGATGAGTCTGGGGTGGTGGAGGGGAGGGGGAAATGGAAGGCGGGGCCCCGGCTGTTGCTCCCGAAGATGGGGGAGGAGCTATCTCGGGCTCTCGGCCCCTGGGCCGTGTGCGCCCCCCTGCCTTCTGCCCGCGTCTCGGTGTGGGGCACGACCCGATCTATGGCTGCGTGTCCTCGTCTGACTGCCCCGTCTGGGGAGTGGGGAGTCTTTGCTGGAAGAGACTGGGGACAGCGGCGGGTCCTAGTCCGGAGGGCTTCAGATTTCATGGCCTGGCACTGTGACCTTCATGGAGAGAGGCCCTTTTGTTGTTTCTGGGCCTCGGGCTAGTTCTCGGCCAAACAAGTGGGCTAAACGAGGCGCTTTCTGGTGCCCGTCCCTAGTTCCGATGTTCTGTGATATCCCGGTAACTCTGGACGAGGACCCGCCTCCACCTCGACGCCTTGGTTTCCCCCTTTTTAAATAAGTGAGTCGGACCAGGTAGTCCTGGGGTGCCGAAGGGCTCCAATTAACCCCTGAATTTCAGTTGGAGAGAATGTTAGGATCCAGTTAAGGGCTTCTTAACGTGAGGTCCGTGAACACCCCCCCCCCCAAACAAAAAGGTTTGTGGACAGATTTCGGAGGATCAGATGGGGAGAAAGACCACCTTTGCAATTCTGTTTTATTTTGTGCATCTAAAACCGTGATTCTGACGGGTCCTTGGCTTTGCCCAGGCCTCCTGCATGTCCAGGGGGTGGACCGATGGATTCTGCTCCAGCCCTGCCATTCCAAACGGGAGGAAACGAGGCTCAGGGTGTGGGCAAGGGCCGCGTCCAGGGGCGCAGAGCCGGGCCCCCAGCCCCTCCCCCAGCCTGCCCGTTCCGCTCCACGCTGTTCGTGCGTGCGTGGTCCCCAGCTGGGCGCCCATGTGCGTGTGTGTTTGTTTGCGTGCGTGCGTGCGTACGCACGATCGGGGAGGGGAGGGAGAAGGTAGGAGGGGGGCCCCCTCTCTGGGCCCGGCTGGCCCCGCCGCCACCGCAGCCAGGCAGCCCGCCGCGCGCCCGGGGGCCGCCCGGCCCCGCCCCACCTGGCCCCGCCCTGCCTGGCTCCCTGCCTTTGCTGCAGTGCGCCCTCCCAACCCCCTCCGGCCCCGCCCCGGCCGGCCCAGCTCGGACCAACCGGCGTCCGCCCGCCCTGCTCTCATTTGCATGTGACTGACGTTCCTCCTCCTCCCCCACCCAATGGGGGTGGGCGCGGTGGGGCCTGACCCGCGCGCGGCTGCAACCGCCAATGGGCGCGCCGCTCGGGGGCCGGGCCTGCGCGGAAGGCCCCCTCGGGGCGGGCGGGGGCCGCAGGGGGGGTTGGGGGGAGTGAGTGAGTGAGTGAGTAGTAGTGGCGGGGCGGGGAGAAGGCGGCAGCCGCTAATCTTGCTCGCTCGCTTTCTTGTTCGCGCGGACGTCGCGAGCCAGCCCGAGGAAGGGCAGGGCCGGCCGGCAGGCGGGAGGGCGAGGCAGCGGTAGCTGTACCGGCGGCCGACGCCGCGCGTTCCCCGGGGGCTGAGAGACCCGTTAGCTGCGGTCCGAAGCCACCAGAGGAAAGAGGCGGCGGCAGCGGCGGCGACTCCGGCGGAGGGGGGGTGGGGGGGGCGGGGCGGGGAAGGCCGTCAGTGCGCGTGCGCGCGCCTGTCAGCGCGGGCGGGGGCGGTGCGCGATGCCCCAGGCCCCGGCCCCGTGACGGCCCCCGTGCGGGGGGAGGGGGGCACGGGAGGGGGCGGGGCCGGCGCGCGCTCGCTCGCTCGCGCCGGGCCCCGCCCCCTCCCCCCCTCCCTCCTCGGAGAGCGCAGGCGCGCGCCCGGCCGAGACCCCCCGCGCGGGGCGGGCCGGGCGGGGGAGGGGGGGCATGCGGCGGCGGCCTCCCGCTCCCCCCGGGCCCGGGCGGCGGCGGCGGAGGAGGAGGCGGTGGTGGAGGCGGCGCCGAGAGCCAGGAGGAGGCGGCGGGCGGTGAGCGGCCCGGAACCCGCGCGCGACCATGTACTCAGCCCCCCGGCCGCTACCCGCGCCCGGCGCCGCCGCCCCCCGCGGCCTCGGCATGTTCGGTCAGTGCACCCTCCCCCCACCCAGCGGGAAGGGGTGGGGGGCCGGGTTCTCTCTTAGCGCGCCCGGCCTCTGCTCGCTGCCCGGTGGCCTTCCGTGGGCCGCCCCCGTAAGTGGGAACTTTGCTGGAGGGATCCCGAGTGGGGCACGAGCGGGGCCGCGGCCCTTGCGACCTCGGGCTTCTTAGGCAGGAGGTTTGGGGGAGGGGCCGACCGGCCCCCCCTCTAGCGAAGCCCCCCTGTGGGGGCGGGAGAGGGAAGTGATGGGTAGGAAACACCTGGGCCGGGGATCCCCTCCCCCACGGGGGAGCGGCGGGCTCTGCCTGCCTCCCCATTGTCTGGTCTGCCCTCCCCCAGCCCCGGGGCAGTGGAGTGCCCCCTGCCCAGGCAGTGCCCACCGTGGCGTGGCAGCTGGGGACGTGTGGCGAGGCGAAGGGAGGGCCTCGGGGCTCTGGCATAGAAGAGCTCTCCTCAGGACACCCAGAGGGGTTCTTTTGGGGTTCTCTGGGACCCCTGGGAGAAGGAGAGGAGGCTGAGCCCTGTGGGCTGGGGGTCACACTAGGCCTTGTGATGTCCCAGTTGACAGCTGTGGGAGGGGAAAGGGAGGCAGAGCCTTCTCCTCCCCCAGGGCTGGGGAATGTGTCGGGGGAGGGGCTGCTGGTAAATGGGCTAAGTAGCGCTGGGCTCCCAGGCCTTCTGAGGAAAGTTAAGGAGGCTGGGAGCTCTAGGGTAGAGGCCTGGCATCTGGGCCCTGTTGGCCTGAGACGGAGAAAGGGAGGTCTGGTAAGGGTTCTGGAGGGATCTGTCTCCTGCCTGGGACCCCAGTTGGATGAATAGCAGGAAGTTGGGAGGTTTTGGTTTTTTGGGGGGGAGTTGCAGAGAAGAGGAACCAGCCTTTTGAAAGACAGGAAGAAACCAGGAGAGGAGGGCTTGGGGGCAGGCTTGTTGAGGTGTTCCTGCCTCCTTCGATCCTCACTATGCTCCCCACCGACTTTTTCCCTCTCTTTCCTGCCAGTGTGGACAAATGTGGAGCCACGATCAGTGGCTGTATTTCCCTGGCACTCGCTTGTCCCGTTCCTGGCACCCAGCCAGCCTGACCCTTCTGTTCAGCCCAGTGAGGCCCAGCAGCCAGCCAGCCATCCTGTCTCCTCTAGCCAGAGCAAAGGTAAGGTGCTTGTGGACTGGTGGGAGGGGAATGCCTTTTCTCAGGCATCATAGGGATTGGGATGTCTGTATTCTCTTTCTTGTTCACTTCGTCTTAGTGGTGCTTAAATGACTAACTCTGGCCCCGTCCCTTTTTTTTCACTAATGAGACTAGCTTTAACAGGCATCTATCTTTCTCCTACTTTAAGAGCCTGCTGAGTCAGCCGCAGTAGCCCATGAGCAGTCCCCCAGTGGGACAGGGGGCCCTGAATCTGGCCGGCCACCTGGGGCCACCTGCCCAGAGAGCCCAGCTCCTGGCCCTCCACAGGCCCCTGGGGCCTCTGAAGGCAGCAAGGTTCCACCTCAGCATTCTGAGGAGGAAGGCCCTGGCCCTACAGGGGAGAGTCGGCTGGATAGTGAGACAGAGAGTGACCACGATGATGCGTGAGTATGCTGGGGGAGGACCAGCCTTCTGGGATGGGCTGTGGGGAGGGGGAAGGGAAAGAGCTTGGGGCAGTGGGGGTCATCCAGCTCTTCCCAATTCCACAGGTTCCTTTCTGTCATGTCTCCGGAGATCCAGTTGCCACTACCACCAGGAAAGCGCCGGACACAGTCCCTCAGCGCCTTGCCCAAGGAAAGGGACTCCTCTTCTGAGAAGGATGGGCGCAGCCCCAACAAGGTCCTCTAGATCTTCCCTTTCCCAAGATGGCTTGTTGCCCTCCTTGACTCCCGAGGCCTGACCCCGCCTTCTCTCTTGTCTGCCCTCAGAGGGAGAAGGACCACATCAGACGGCCCATGAACGCCTTCATGATATTCAGCAAGCGACACCGGGCCCTGGTGCACCAGCGCCACCCGAACCAGGATAACCGGACCGTCAGCAAAATCTTGGGCGAGTGGTGGTACGCACTGGGGCCCAAGGAGAAGCAGAAGTACCATGATCTGGCTTTCCAGGTAACCCCCTGCTTCTGTCCTTGCCCCAGCAAAGGCCAAAAGGAAGTTCAGCCCTGAGCCCCAGAGCCGGCAGGAAATACCTCTGGCTCAGGAGGCTCCACCCGAGTCCAGGCTGGGGGCCCAGAACCTGCTCTTGTCGTCCCTCCCACCCCCACCCACTTCCTCTAACTGCTCCTCCCAGTCTTTGGCTCCTCTGTGGCTCTCCTGCTAGGGCCTCCCAGGGCCCCTGACCAGAGCTCCACCACGTTCCCCCTGCCAGGTGAAGGAGGCCCACTTCAAGGCCCACCCGGACTGGAAGTGGTGCAACAAGGACCGGAAGAAGTCAAGCTCAGACACCAAGCCTGTGGCCCTGGGTCTGGCGGGAGGCCCCAAGGAGATGCGGGAGCGCAGCATGTCGGAAACCGGCACAGCAGCTGCTCCTGGAGGTGGGTCACGCAGCGTCCTAGGATGTTGGAGCTGCCAGGATGGTGCTACTTTGTAGATGGGAAGGGGATTGGGGCTCAGTCAGGGCCTGCAGTGTCCCCAGGCCTCCTCACTTTCAGCTCTCTTCCCGTTTCCTCACTAGCCAGTTCCCTCCTACGACTCCATGAGTCTGTTCTCCCTTCCCCCCGCAGTGTGTGGGCTGCCCTCCTGAGCTCCGCCAAACACTCTCTTCTGCCCTTGTTTCAGTCCATTTTTGGTGTAGCAAAAACAGACTCGTTCTCAGTGAGAAGACATAGGTTGCTGTGTGGTTCCGATGGACAAGGTCCCGTTATGAGTCTCAGCCAATGGAATGGGGATGTTGAGCCTTGCCTGGCCGACCCCGGGGAGTGCTTGGGAGTACTCGTGAGGAAAGGGCTCGATTAGTCCTAAAAGGGTGAAGAAACCAGTGGCCCTGACTGTCCTCTTTGTCCTTTCCTTAGTGGAACCAAGTAATATTCATTCATTTGAAACGGGGTGAAGGGATGGCTTTCTCAGAGTCCTACAACTAGAAAGTGTCTGAGGCTCAATTTGAACTCAGGTCCTCCTGCCTCTAGGGCTGGTGTATTGTTCACTCTACTGCTTACCTGCCCTGGCAGTGTTACACTTAAAAGAGCTGGGGCCAATTAGCCTAGAAGAGGCTTAGGGGACTGGGGGGGCTGTGCGTGTCTGTGTGTGCATGTACATGCACCCGTGATGGCATTTGTCTTTAAGGACTAGCATGGAGAAAAAGGATCCCACTTGTTCTGCTGGGCTCCTTTGAGATGCTTTGGAGCAGAGGGCAGCAATCACAGGTTTTGATTGGACATCTGGAGGGCCTTGTGGCTGTGGGGTGCTGCCCTCCACCAGTGCAGCTGCTGGTCTTGTGAAGTCTGGATTCTCTGTAACTAGAGAGGTCATGGCAGAGGTCACAGGTGACCCCGTGCCAGCAGGGCTATTGGGAAGGCTTGCCCCCTGCACTGGCTGACCCAGTTTGGACACTGACTCTGGTCTCTTCCCCCCACAGTCTCGTCAGAGTTACTGTCAGCAGCAGCCCAAACGCTGCTGGGCACGGAGGTCAAGACCCCCACACCTGGCCCTGGGACAGTGGAACGGCCCCACCCAGCAGGGCCTGGCCCCACCAGGCCGAGAGCTTTTTCTCACAGCGGCGTGCATGGCTTAGATGGGGGTGAAGCCGACAGCCAGGCGCTGCAGGAGCTTGCCCAGGTACAGCTGGAGGGAGGCCCTCCAAGGGCAGGGGTCATCAGGACTGCATCAGCCAACCCTGCGTCTCCACTCTCCCCACAGATGGCGTCTGGTCCAGCTCCCTACACGGGGCCAAAGCCTGCACCTCAGTATGGGGGCCCAGGCCCCTATGCCGCTCCCAGTGAGGGGGGACCCTTGGCAGGTGGGCGGCCCCCTATGCTGCCGGTGAGGCCATCCCGCTCCCAGCGCACAGCTAGTGAAGACATGACCAGTGATGAGGAGCGGATGGTCATTTGTGAGGAGGAGGGAGATGATGATGTCATAGGTGAGCAGGGGTACGGGCGGGGTGTTGGGGGGTAGACATGAGCTTGCAGACTCAGGCACGTTTGGACTTTGTCACAGAACTTTTGAGTCTGGTCCAGGCCCCTTAACTGCTGTGTGTCACCTCCCTGGGCCCCCTATTCTCTGCCCTCAGCTTGGCCTCTGCCTGTCCACCCCCCAGATGCATTCTAGGTGGTAGGGCCATGTTTTTATCAGCGGGGTACCCTCTGATAATCTCACTGATCATCACTCATCTCATAATGAGCTCCCCCCAGGAGGCAGGGCATTTTTATAGATGAGGAGGCAGCACTGGGCAGGGGTGGCCAAGCAGGCTTGTAGCCATGGGGCCCCATTTCCCAACCTGTCCCTCTCCTCTTCTGAATCCCATGATCACCTACTCTTCCTGACCATCCTGAGTCCCCTTTAAAAGAGAAGAGCTCAGTGCCCTGGGCCTACTCGAAGGGGCTTCTGGGTGTGGGCTCACTGGTGGCTTCTTTGTTCCTCTGTTTCCCAAGCGGATGACAGCTTTGGCGCCACTGACATCGACTTGAAGTGCAAGGAGCGGGTGACGGACAGTGATAGCGAGGACAGCTCTGGAGAGGACCCCGAGGGGGCCAAGGTGAGGGGCTGGGCCGGCAGGGGGTGGGGGTGAGAGCTCCAGGCTGCGGGGCCTTCCTTTACCCTGATGCCATCTTCCCCCAGGGCTTTGGCAGGAAGTTGTTCTCACCTGTGATCCGTTCGTCCTCTCTGTCTGCTGCCTTCACACACTGCCGCCCAGCTCTGGAGTCTGAGCCCCCTGGAGCCCCTGACCCTTCTTCAGCTTTTCCCAAGGGCTATGGCCCCACACCCACCTCCTCTTCCTCCTCCTCCTCCTTCCAGTCAGGCCCTCGGGAGCCTGGTCGCAGCGCAGCTGGAGGGCCTCTGCGCGCCCAGCACCCGGCGGGGGGAGGCCCACTGCCTACTAAAGCTAGATTTCCTCCTGTGGACCCAAATGCCTATCGGCGCAAGCGGCCAGAGAACACGGCAGGGCCAGAGACCTTCCCTGGCCCCTCCGTCATTGCCTCGCCCCCTGGAGGGGGCGTCCTGCAGGCCTTGGTGCTGCCTCCTGGGGGCAGTCTGTACCCAGCCAAGGACCCCCCGGAGCGGGACAGCAGTGTGGCCCCCCGACTGCCATCAGCCACGGTGCTGGTGACTGCCCCTGCCTCCCTGGGCAGCGGAGGGCTCACCTATGGAGCCCCCCCACCTCCCCAACGTCCTGCTCCTACTGTGGTGACCAATGTGGTACGGCCGGTCAGCAGTACACCTGTGCCCATTGCTTCCAAACCCTTCCCTGGGGCGGGACGAGGTGAGGGGTCACCGGCTGAAGGAGGTGCCAAAGGGGAAACGGGGGCTGGTCCCCGAGCACCAGGGGGCTCCCCACTGGGTATTGGTTTGGTCTACACTGATAAAAAACAGGCAGCACCTACAGCCCCGCACCTGGTGGCAGGACCCCTTCTGGGAGTTGGCAAGGCCCCTGCTGCTGTGACCAACCTTCTTGTGGGTGCTCCAGGCTACGGTGCTTCTGCTCCTCCAGCCGTGCAGTTCATAGCCCAGGGCCCATCTGGTGGAGGCGGGACAGCGGCTGCAGCGGGCCCCCCCACTGGCAGTGGCCCCAATGGCCCCATGCCCCTGGGCATCCTGCAGCCCGCCCCTCTAGGCAAGCCTGGGGGTATCACTCAGGTGCAGTACATCCTGCCCACCCTGCCCCAGCAGCTGCAAGTGGCCCCAGCCCCAGCAGCGCCTGGCCCCAAAGCCGCAGCTGTTGGGGGGTCAGGCCCCACGGCCAGCATCCGCTTTGCCCTGCCACCAGGAACTACCACCAATGGGAAAGTCCTGGCACCAGCCACCCCAGCCCCTGGGATTCCCATTCTGCAGCCAGTGCCCTCTGCTGCATCCTCCAAAGGTGAGGGGAGGGAGGGCGACGAGAGTGTTAGCCGATCCTGGCATGGTGAGGGCTTGGAGACATTGTGTCAGGCAGGCTAAGTTACACGAGGTGACAGTCTGGACATGATTTCAAGGCCAGTACAACTGATAGAGAGGAAGGCCTGTCCTTAGATGAAAGCCAACTGCCCAAGCTCCAGTTTTAGGATGGTGAAGGGGTCCAGACGGCTCATTTGACAAAAAGCCAAAAGTCTGAGTGGGGCATGAGCTCTAATAATAGAAGCCTCCGGCAAGATCCAGCGGTCTGCACCAGACGGTGGGCCGATCCAGAGGAGGGCAGCCAGACCTCGAGGGCCGGATGATGGTGTGGGCAGCGACCTGAATGTGCCAGAGGACATCCCAGAGGCCCAGTGTGTCCTGTAGTGAGGCGCACTATGGGATGGGCAGTTGGGTACCATTAAGACTCCTAACTGGAGGTTTCTGAGTGGAGCTTTGGTGCCCACTGGGAATATCATCAGGGGGTGTTCTACTTGGGTATAGAATAGATGGTACCTAGTCCAATTTGTTTGAGGTTCTAAGGGATCAATCTGCTCATGCTTCGTGAGCCGTGGCACCAGGGAGAGTTGGGGTGGCTGAATGGGGATGGTGTTAGAGGACATGGGGAGCAGGAAAGTGGACCCAGCACGGCTGCTGGTTACCTCAGCCACTACTCTCCCTCTTCACCTCCAGCCCAGTCAGTGTCTCCAGTGCAGGCCCAGCCCTCAGCAGGCCCTGCCCAGCTGTTGCCTGGGAAGGTCCTGGTGCCCCTGGCAGCGCCTAGTGTGGCAGTACGAGGTGGGGGGGCCAGCCAGCCTCTGCCCTTGGTGAGTCCACCCTTCTCTGTTCCAGTGCAGAATGGAGCCCAGCCATCCAGCAAAGTAAGTGACCAGATCCTGGGGTAGGCACTGGGGGCATGGCCTTGGACCAAAGGCAACTTCTACACTCTTACCTTAACTAGATCATCCAGCTCACCCCAGTGCCAGTGACCACCCCTGGTAACCTGGTACCCCCACTTAGCCCGGCGACCCTGCCCAGTCCTGCATCCCAGTCTCAGAAAGTCATTTTGCCCTCTTCCACCAGGTGATTAATTTGGTGAGGTGGGGTGGGGATGTGGATGTGATAGGGGCCCTGCCGCCTGAACTCACCTCTCCCCACTGTGGTTTTTTTGGGCAGAATAACTTATGTGCAGTCAGCTGCTGGGCACGCCCTTCCCTTGGGCCCCAGCCCCTCCTCCAGCCAGAGTGGAGCTCCTGGCACCCCAGCCTCTTATGGGCCTGCCAACTCCGTGGCCCTGGGCTTCACCACCATTGGGCCCAGTGGCCCTGCCATAGTCCAGCCCCTGATCTCAGGTGAGGGGCACTTGACAGTCTTACTGAAGGTTTATCAGGGGTATAGAGGCTGTACTGGTAGGGGGTGGGAACAGGCCAGGGTATTTGGGGAAGGGATTCTAGAGAGAAAGGAGGCAGGTGTTGTCCATCCAAAATCTTGACCCTGCTTTCTCCCTCTCTCCCAGGCCAAGCTCCCCTGCTGGCCCCAGGCCAGGTTGGCGTATCACCAGTCCCCAGTCCCCAGCTGCCACCAGCCTGTGCTGGGGGTCCTGTCATCACAGCCTTCTACCCTGGCGGGCCAGGGGGCCCCTCAGCCATGCCTCTCCCTCAGCCAACCCCGCCAACCCCAGCCCCTCCAGGTCTCGTCTATACTGTGGCCACCAGCGCTGCCCCACCTGCTGCCATCCTGCCCAAGGGTGGGGCACCTGGTCCTCCAGCCCCCACTGCCTCTCAGACCCCTACCAGTCCTTTCCCCAGTGCCACAGGTAGGTGACGTACCTAAGTTGGGGTTGTGGGCTAGGGAGAAGTAGGGATAGAGACTCCACAGATGGGGAAGAGACTGGCATGGGTTGGGGGGGATTACCCTGGCGAGTGGGAGACGTACTTGATGAACATGAACCAATTTACCATCGGACCAACAATTGGAGCAGGATGTGGGCAGAAAAAGGTTTAGGGCTTTGTAGGTTGCATCCTGGGCATTTATTTTTTCTTCTACAGGTTCCGTGGCCTATAGCTTGGTGACCCCAAAAGCCCAGCGTCCACCACCCAAGCCCCTGCAGAAAGTGAAGGCAGCCATTGCCAGCATTCCTGTGGGCTCCTATGAGTCTGGTGTTCCTGCCCGGCCAGGCCCCATCCCCCGGCAGGCCGCAGAGCAGGGGCCCGCCAGGGAGGTGGCCCCAGAGGCAGAGGCTGATGGTGGGCCAGCCACACCTGCACCCCCACCTCCACCAGATAATTGGGCTGCACCTGTCCGAGAGAGCGCCCGTGCCAGCCCTCCTCCAGCCCCGCCGGCAGAGGATCGGCAGGGAGTCAAGGTGCCAGAGATGGTGAGGAAGCTGGTGGGGAGGGTGCCATCCTTACACCTTTGTCCACTCCTCTTTCCCCTTTGGACCAGTCTCACCTCACATCCTCCATTCCCTTTCTTTCTCCCACTTCTTCCTGACCCCAGGCCAGCAAGATTGCCAACTCCCCTGATTGGCGGATTCCAGCTTTGGCCCTGGAGAGCCGTGGGGAGCCCCCAGCTCCACCCAGTCCAGCCCCCACCCCTGGGGGCAGTGAAGGAGCAGGTGGGCGGCCTCCAGGGACTGGGGACACCCCAGAGCGGAAGGAAGTCCCCAGCAAGAAGGTGAAGGTTCGGCCCCCTCCTCTGAAGAAGACTTTTGACTCAGTGGACAAGTGAGTGTCGGAAGGGAAGCGGGGTGGAGCCACTAGATGGGGGTGCAGATAGGGGCTTGATGTTAGCCGTTCCCTAGCAGGGTCCTCTCTGAGGTGGACTTTGAGGAGCGTTTCGCAGAGCTGCCTGAATTCCGACCTGAGGAGGTGCTGCCCTCACCCACCCTGCAGTCGCTGGCCACCTCCCCCCGAGCCATCCTGGGCTCCTATCGAAAGAAGAGGAAGAACTCGACAGGTGAGGGACCCCAAGGGTGGGGCCTGCTTTTGGGCCGTGGAGGGCCAGGGCTCCCCGCTGACGCCTCTCCCCTTTCCCCCAGACCTGGACTCAGCCCCAGAGGATCCCACCTCCCCCAAGCGCAAAATGAGGCGTCGTTCGAGCTGCAGCTCTGAGCCCAACACGCCGAAGAGCGCCAAGTGTGAGGGCGACATCTTCACCTTTGACCGGACCGGTGAGGCTGCAGGGATGAAGCCTGGGCGAGGGGGTGCAGGCTGGCGGGGTGGTCTGGCCTCACCCGTCCCTCCTTGACCACAGGCAGCGAGGCAGAGGACGTGCTGGGGGAGCTGGAGTACGAGAAGGTGCCCTACTCGTCCCTGCGCCGCACCCTGGACCAGCGGCGGGCGCTGGTCATGCAGCTCTTCCAGGATCATGGCTTCTTCCCCTCAGGTGAGCAGGGGCTGCTGGCCCCGGGTCAGCCAGGGTGGTCTTCCTGTGAGCCCGGGCACTCACAGTGCTGTCGCTCCGTCCCCAGCCCAGGCCACGGCGGCGTTCCAGGCCCGCTACGCAGACATTTTTCCCTCCAAAGTGTGTCTCCAGCTGAAGATCCGAGAGGTCCGACAGAAGATCATGCAGGCAGCCACACCCACAGAACAGCCCCCTGGTGGGGAGGCCCCTGGACCTGGGCCTCCACCAGCCAGCACAGGGGCTGCTCCCCCACCCCACTCCGAGGGTTCCAACTCGCCCCCACCTGCTCCGGACTCTTCTGTGTCCTCCATCCCCTCAGCTGCCCCTCCTCAGGCCTCAGAGCCGGCCTCCGGTGAATCAAGCTGGGATGGGGCCAGCCAACCTTCCCCAGGGGGCAGGTGAGGCGTCTGCTGGGGAGCAGCATCCCTGAGGGCCAGAGAGCCCGGCAAGGACGAGGAGACAGACGGCCCTGAGCTGGCCCTGGGCAGGAAGCCGTGTGGAGGGTGGGGAGCCCTGTATGGGAAGAAGCCTCTTCCCACTGCTGCTCTCCCTGGGGCCTGGGGGGAGGTGGCTGAGGGCAGAGGAGGCTCTGGCCCCTATGGAGCCCCTGTACATAACCTGGAGTTTGTTACCTTTCCAATCTTCACTCTACTTTATGCAAAATGGCTCATGAGGGCAGGACTGAAGGAGGGAAAGCCGGGAGCCCCCCTCCCCCACGTGAGGGGGTCCTGGGGAGGCAGCCCAGAACTGAGGGTGGGGGCACCCATTTCCCTCTCTCCCCTCCCTCGAGGGGCTGGACTCAGGTTAGTTTGGGGGTAGGAGTGGAGGATTAAGGTGGGGGGCCTCCTGCACTTTGGCCCTGGGTCAGGGGCAGGGCGAGGTGCACCCCTTTCTTCCTTGCCTGCTTCCCCACCGGGCTGTACTTTCTAAGAAGGCGATTTCCTTGTCCCCCCACCCCCACCCCTGGGACAATACATGTTGATCATGTGCAATATTTCTTACTGTGCCGAGAAGCCTCGAAGACCGAGATTAAAGCTGTTTTAACACACGTGTCTCAGGGCCTGGGACCCCCGGGGCCAGGGCTGTGGGGCCAGCCTGGGCAGCCACAGCAGCCTCACTGCCAGTCACCTGCACTGGAGAAGCCCCTTGTGGTTGTAGTAGATGGCCTGGTCCCTCCTGGGCCACAGATGGCACTGCCAGGGCTGGGCTGGGGCCTGACCCTGCGTTGTGTGGGCCTCTGTCCTGGTGCCCCCCCCACTGCCTCCCTATGGCCAGAGGTAGTAACAGCCTCCCTGGGGAGAGCTCAGGTTGTCCCAAGTGAACTCCCACCTCCACCCCCCTAGTCAGCAGTGAGGGGGTGGGGCCTGATCATCAGTGTGGGAGGGAGCTGGAGTAGAAGAGAGGGTGGAGTGTAAGAGGGAGGAGTTGGGCCCTCCCCCTCCAGGATTCTGGGAGGGATGGAGTTTGGGTCAGTGCCCATCAGGCTTTCTGGGAGCCACTGGCTGGTGGGTCTGTTGGCATGGCACTCAGCCCCAGGGACACAGGAGCTAAGCAGCTCCAGTCACCAGGTCAGAGTCTATCCACAAGGACCCTTTGAGGCCTCCTAGTCCACGGGTAGACAAACTGGCCTCCGAGCTTAGTGTGATTTTTACACGTACAAAAGTTGGGATGTATAGAGCCCCTTGTTTTGCCTGAAGTCATGGGTTAAGTGGGAGAGCTCAGATTTAAACTCGGGTCTAATGATGAAAGATTTGTGTACTCATTTCCTCCACATGCCATATTGCCTTGCAAGGGAGTCTGGTCATCAGCTCCACTCTGCCAAAGCCAGGTCATCTAAATGCACTGACATGCCAACAAGCCTTTGGCTTGCCCCGACCACTCTTAGTAGGTGCCACTTAATAGGTGTCAAGGCCTTTCCCCTTGCTGGGCCTCTCTATTTTCAAAGGGAGCCCTTCCCTTCCAGTTGTAAATCCTAAGGACATCCTGTTGAATTTCCACTTGATGTCAAGAAAGGGGAGGCTACTTAGTCGAAGTCAACCAGCAAGGACCACCTATCCACTCCAGCAACAGAGCTAGGCCTAAGAGGGCAGGTGGCATGGGGTAGAGCTACAGCCCAGGGTTAATGTGAGGACCCCATGGGCTGGGGGCCTGCACAATTGGCAGTCTTTTGGTCCAGCTCCTTGCCCTGCCCTCTGGCCCTGGTTTCCTGTGTGGAAGGTGAAAGAGTTGGCCTAGGTCCCCAAGTCTCCATCCAGCTGGATCCCCATGGGTCCAAAATCAAGAGCTTCCAGAGGGTGAGGATGGAGGTTTCATGGGGAAATGTTCCTGCTAGATTTGCTTCAGACAGATGCAAAAGATGAGGCTGAGAGACCAGACTGGGGAAAGGGTGTTTAATGGGGAGGGAATTCAGGGGCCAGGCTCAGGCTGTGGGGGCCCCTGGCCTGTGGTCAGGAGGCGAAGCAACAAAGCATGCAGAGCCCTGCACACAGGTGTGTAGCCCAGGCGGGTCAGGTGCAGATAGTCATACATGTCATGATGGCTGATGGTGCCGTCTGAGTGCACGAAGCCAGGGTCAGCATCCAGGAAGTGCGCACGTGGCCGGCCCGCCAACGCTGCACGCACCAGCTCGTTGACACGGAGGTTTTTCTCCCTCAGTGGGTTGGGGTGCTGGCCCCTTGGGAGCAGGGCCTGGAGGTGGGCCAAGACTGAGGAGGACAGCAGGGACACACCTCCTCCCCACAAAATTAGAGGCCACTCATTGTGAAGTGTGTGTGGTCAGCCTTGGGGCAAACCCTGACCCCTCGCTCTAAAATGAAGTTGACCTAGGTTATACCTGAACGTCCTTTCAGCCCTAAACTCTAAGAACCATCCTGTCTCTTACAGCTGAGCAAGGGTTGCTCCAAGTCTGGAAGGGGGGTAGGAATGGATAGGGTGTGGAGGAGTCTCAGCTTGGCACATGACAGCCACTCCACTCAGCTTCCTCTTCCTGGGGTCCCAGCCCTGTAAAATTACCTTCCCCCTCTGCCTCAGTTTCCTCTATCAAAAGGGAGCAGGGGTGACAAGAACCCTCCCCAAGAGGCCTGCCAGCTCTGGGACCTGCTTCTGGGGGTAAAGAAAAGACAAAAGGGTAGGAGAAACGGCCTAGAATTGGAGACCTTCCCTCTATCCCTCATCCCTCCCTCCTTCTAGCTGTCTGCCCTGACACTGGCTTCTTACCAGCACAACCACTCGAGCCTGGGGCTGCCGCTGGTTCACCAGGCCCACAATTGCCTCAATTCCAGCTGTGATCTGCTCCGCCGTGTGCCCAAGATTGTTGGTCCCCACCCAGACCACCACAATCTGTGAGAAAGGGGGTGGGGCTATGATGAAGTGGGGGATCCTGGGTTCTTAACCCCTGGGGCAAAGCACTGCCTCCCTCTCAGGCTGCAAGGAGGACACCCATCACCTACACCCTGAGAGTGTGTTGGAAAATGTAAGCCCTTTGATGGAGGCCCCAGCTCCAGGCTGGATACCCTCCCCAGCTCCAGGCTGGATACCCTCCCCAGCCCAGGCCTTTGTCCTTCTCACCTTGGGGCGGATGTGCTCCAGTTCCCCATTCTCCAGTCTCCACAGGACATGCTGAGTGCTGTCCCCACCTATCCCGAAGTTGAGGGCATGAAGAGGCGAGAAGAGCTCCCTCCAGAGCTGCTGGGACACAAACGTGGATGGGGCTGGCCTGAGAAGCTTCTAGGCTGGTGCCCATGGAGGAATGTGGAGCCTCAGGTGAGGCCCCTCCCTCTCTGGGCCTTTTATAACTGGAAGGGAAAGCCTCCAGACCCCTCCTCAGAATCATGCCTATTAAAGATCTGGAGGAAAGGCTGTTTCAGCTAGTGACTGGGAAAACAAAGGCCTGGGTTTCTGATCCAGACTCAGGACTGCTTTGGAGCCTGGACTTCTTGGGTTTAGGGTAAGAGACTCCAATTAGCCCAAACCCTGGTATCACATGAGAGTTAAAAGAAGGCCTGCTGGCCCTTGGAGGCAGAGAGAGAATTCAGGTCCAGGTGTCCTGACTTCCATAACTACACCCCGCCTCAGCTGTCTACTCATGATCTTACAGCTGAGGAAATTGAGGCAAAGTGACTCTAGGCTCCTTCACCCAGGTGACCTACACCAAGATCAGTTCTGCTCCCAGGCTCCTCTCCATGATGCCCTCGGACCCCTCCCAGCTCTGTCACCAGGCATCTCTCACAATGCCCCCAGGCCCCTCCCAGCTCTGTCCCAGGCTCAGGCAGTGGCCCCCATGCCCGTCCTTCCAGCCCCTCCCAGACAGGGGCTCCTCTCCCGCAGCGCGCAGCCTCGGGCCGGCCCGGGCGCCCCTCCTCCCGGCCTCAGTTTCTCCCGAGCCCGCGGGCCTCACCTCGCACTGGTGCAGGAGCTGCACCTGGGAGTCTCCGATGAAGACGACCTCGGGCTCCTTGTCCTTGCTGTCCGCCACGAAGCGGTGGTGCTGCGGGGGCAGAGAGCACGGTCCGGAGGGACCTCGGACAGAGCCCGGGCGGGCCCCCGCCGAGCCCCCTCCCGCGCGCCTCAGTTTCCCGGCCGGGGGGGGGGGAGCCCGGGGCTTTGGCCCCGCCCCTTGGGGCCCCACCCACCCCGGCAGGCCCGGGACCCTCACCAGGGACATCCAGCGCCCGTCGCCCTGCACGTCCTGGACGGGGGTCGGGGTGCTGGCCGGATTGTGGTCTCCGCTCATGGCGGCGGCGCTGGCAGCAGCGGCAGCTCGGCCCTTCCGGCTCCTGCGGCGATTCCGAGGTCAGTCCGGTCCCCGGACTCCGCTCCTCTGCGCTTGCAGCCCGCCCTGCGCTTCCCCCCTCGGCGATCAGCGCGATGGTCCCGCCCGCCGCCCGGGACAATGGTCCAGTCCCCCGTCCCCCCTGCTCGCCCGGGACAATGGGCTGCCCCGCCTCGCGACTGGGGCTGGGAGTGCCCATTGCACGGGAGGAGGGAGGGGGCCGCCGTCCCCCCCCCAGCAGCGGGCGCGATGGGCGCGTCTGTCTCACCTCCTGGATTCGGCTCAAGGCGCCCACACGGCTCTGGGGACTTCGGCCCTGGGCTGAAGAACGAGACCATTTCACACCGCACGTAGGGGAGGAGGGCGAGACCATTCACCTGGGCGAGGGGAAGTCGAGAGCCTGACCCTGAGAGTAAACCACCAAAGACCAAAGGGAAGACGAGACCATCCGACACCAGAGGGGGGGAGGGAGCGGAGGAAGAAACCATATTCTGAGGAGGGAACATGCTTTTATTAAGCTTGTCCCTGCTATGTGCCAACACTGTGTTTAGCACTTTACAAGTAGTGTCTGACCTCCAAACAACCCCAGGTGGCAGGTGTTACCATTATTTTCATTCTACAGATGAGGAAACTGAGGCAGCGCTGTGAAGTGACTTGCCCACAGATACACAGTCATTATGTGTCTGCAGAGGATTTGAACTCAGCTCTTCCTAACTCCAAACCCAGCTCTCTATTGTCTTCCACAGCCACCTGTCTCTGGGGCGTCCAGGGAAGGTGTCCCCCAGTGTCCACACCTCACTCCCCTGACTCCTTACACCTGTACCATTCACACTGGGCTCGGCATTCAAGGACTTGACTGAGCTGCCCCATGCCTAGCTCTTCTCCGCCTCCCCTCGTCACCCAGTTAATGCCCCCCCTGACTGTTGCAGTCTCTGCTCATCTCCTCCCCAAAGGCCCACCTCTTCCAGGAAGCTCCCCGTGACTGCCCCAGCCCCCAGGATCTCTCTCATACAGCATCCCACATGCAAATCAGACCAGCTCTAAGGTTCTTCCTCACACTCGGCACATTAGGCAAGCCGGCAGAAGGGCTGTGCAGAGACGGGCAAGCCTTTGCATTGTTGGTGGATTGGTCAGAACCATTCTGGAAAGCCATTTGTTAAGAGAGTGACTGCAACGTCTGGACTCCTGGACCCAACGTTGGGCAAATGACCTGAGGAGTTTGTTGATCAAAGAGAAAGGCTCTATGGGCATCAGTACAGTTAATGTGACTTTATTGGAATATAAACGTCAAACATAATACGTGTGGCCGGCACGTGCAGTTAGGAGGGGAGTGGAAGGGACCATAGCAGAGGCCCTGAAAATAAATGGTGACCCCAGAGAAGTGATAGGAAAAGGCTCCTCGACCCTCCTGGGAGAAAAGTGACGGCCGGTGTAAAATGCAGCTAGATCCTAACTTTCTGACAGGCTGATTAGTTGAACTGGGTTCCCACCCACCCTTTTTACTTCTTTGTTATGAGGGGAAAGTCCAATTTGACGGATACATACAGATCAAAAGTTAGAATTTAGCCCAAGATTGCAGAGCTTTCCTAGTTATCCCTCTATGACTCAGGGCGAGGCTCCCATTTCTCTAAAACCCCTAGGTGTTTCTCTGTCCTCAGACCCTCCAGACTTGTGGTGGGACTACCTGCTTCACCCTTCCTGGACACTCAGCCTCTTTTTTTTTTTCCCCTGGTGAGGCAATCAGGGTTAAGTGACTTGTCCAGGGTCACACATCTAGTAAGTGTCAAGTGTCTGGGGCCATATTTGAACTCAGGTCTTCCTGACTCTACACCGGCACTGCACCACCTAGTGGTCCCAACTCCACATCTCTTAATACTATCTAAGGTCCTATTTTGGCCTCCTTAACATAAGGTAGACTCAAATTGAGCTTGTAGTCCACTAAGACTTCCCAGATCTTCTTCAGAAAATGTTGTTTAGCTCACATGCTCTACCTCTTGTACTTAGGAAGTTGATTTTTTTTTAAACCCAAGGCAATTAGGAAGGTATCCAAGATCACAAATGAAGTACTCTAGGAACAAGAGCTGCTTGTACCTGGGAAAGCAGACAGTCCAGGGGTCACTTGACCATTAAGCAGCAAGAGACTGTCATTTATCAGTGGGGCCTGCCCCAGCCCAGAGGGCCTGTCCCCCCGCTCCTGGACCAAGCCTCCAGCACCTGATCCCCACCACGCCTTTCCAGAGCTGGTCAGGAGCACTGCTTTTTAGAGCCCAGGTTCTGGAGGACTCAGAAATGGCACAGAAAAACAGTTCCAAGATTATTAGGATGTTGTAGCTCCCTCCCAAACTCTGGAGCATTTCTTGCTCCTGATCAGCTCTATATGGAAAAGGGAGCTCCAGGCAGTGGGTTCCCTTGTGGGTGTGTGGTTTTATAGGACACAATACATATGTGGTAAGGGCACTGTTAACCCTCAATGCTTGTCAGATGAGACCATTGGTCCAGCCCTGATGTCCTCTGTTCCAAGGCCCCTCCCAGCTCTGACATTCCCTGTTCTAAGGACTCCCCCCAGTGCTGACATTCCCTCTTCTAAGGCATTTCCTTGTCCTAAGGACCCTCATCTGTCTTGTGCTGTGACCAGAGTGGCTACCACAGCCCGCCAAACCAAATCCCCACATTCTGTTGCTGTCCAGCTACGTTCCTGTTGTCAACTTACCTTGTCTTCACCTTCTTGCCCTCCTTAGGGAAGACACAATGTCTGCATCTCAGGAGGGAAATGAGAGGAAAGAGAGAACTCCCACCTGGACACCCCCATCTGAGCTTGGCTCGGCTCGATTCTGTCCCCTGGGCACTTGTGCCAAAGCAGACGTGGGCTCTCTGGGAACTCATGTGTGAAGGAAGGGGCCAGGGCGATCTTCAGGGGTCTTTGCTGACTCATCTTCTGTCCCTCTAAACCACCACCTGGACCACAGACCTGAGGTAAATGATCATGGCAGAGCCAGGAAGGGAGCTGTCTGCCTTGGCTATGTCCTTATAAAATTCCAATTTATCGCATTTTAGTCCCTTCAAAGTCTTTTGGGGTCCTTTCCACTTTTGTGTTATCTACACATCCGGCAAGTGTGTTAGTCATGGGTAAAAATGGAGCAAGTCATTGGGGACCTTCCAAAGTGGCATTCAGCCACCAATCCACCAATCAGCAACCATTTAGTAATTGCCTGCTATGCCCCAGACATTATTCAAAGTGCTGGGCACGAAAAGACAAAAGGGAAACAGGTTCTGACCTCTTTGAGCTAGAAATGCTGAGCAGATTGAGTCCTGATCTGGAGACAGCAAGAGCTGAATTCAAATCCTGCCTCAGATATGGATTAGTTGTGTGACCCTGGGCAAGTCATTTGACCTCTCTGCCTCAGTTTCCACCTACCTCATTGGGGTTCTTTGAGTATCACCTGAGTATAATATATGCAAAGTGTGAGGTGAATGTTAGCCATTATTACTATTCTTTGAGGGAAACCTAAATATGTGTGTAGATACATACAAAATACATGCAAAAGAATACTATGATTCTGAGAGGAGAGCATGTACACTGTAAGAGCTAGGAGGGCCCTTAAGGGGCAGCTGGGGAGAGACCAAAAAGGGCCTCGAGGACAAATGGTGCTTCAGTTTTGTTTTGCAGGAGAAAAGGGATTCTAAAGGCAGAGAGAAGGGGCACTCCAGGCTGGAGGGTCAGCCAGCCCAGAGGCAGAAAGATGGGAAATAGAGGGTTTGCCTGCATGAGGAACGGTAAGAAGGCCAGCCTAGAACACAGGCATCATGAAGGCTGGAAAAAGGGGCAAGGATGACTTGAGGAAACTAGTGATAATTGAATCTAAAAAAACATGCTTTTCGTTTATTTCATTAAATATTTCCCAATTACGTTAAAACTTCTAACATTATTGAATTTTTAAAGTGAATTTTTATTGATCTTTCTCTATGTTTCCACTTTTCTCATAGTAACCTTCTCCCTCCCCTCCCAGAGAGCCATCTCATATAAAATGGGGTGGGGTTTTTTGCGTTTTTTTTGGAGGGGG
>CM053582.1:74756578-74772977 GCA_028627135.1 Pseudochirops cupreus
CGGACCAGATAGATAGATAGATAGACAGACAGACAGACAGACAGACCAGATAGATAGATAGATAGATAGATAGATAGATAGATAGATAGATGGATAGATGGATAGATAGACAGACAGACAGACAGACAGACAGATAGATAGATAGATAGATAGATAGATATAGACAGACAGACAGGTAGACCAGATAGATAGACCAGATAAATGGTGGATGGGTGGATGGATGGATAGATAGACAGACAGACAGACAAATAGTTGTATCCTCCTGTAGCCTCAAACATAGGGTCCAGCACACAGTTCACAAGAGGGGATTTTTTTTTAGATGAATGAATGAGCTGGACTCTCAGGGAGCTCCAAGTTTGACTGGAAATGTAGTCCTCTTCCCCCAGGGAAAGATGCTGACTAGCCAGTCATGTGTGCTCAGAGCTCAAGGAAGGGGCTTGTATAGTCAGATTGGAAGCTGATAGACCAAGTAAGAGAGCCCTGGAGATTGGAGCAGCCAAGGGGGGATGCCTGGAGAAGTGGCTCACCTTCTGGCAGGCCCTGAAGGACAGAGAGGACATAAGTAGGTGGGAAGAAGGAGGAAGCTGTTCAGAGGATGGAGTAGAAGCCCAGGGTATGAGCCTTCGGCCCCGTTGCTGACCTTGGTGCCCCTGAGTTGTGATGGAGGAGAATACTCAGTGCTCTCCACGGGCCTGATCAGCAAAGGGTGATAGACAGGGAATGGAGGAGGGGAAGAAAGGGGGAGGGACAAACAAAGAGGTAGAAGGGAAATTGGAGAATGCCCAGGTCTCCTGGTTATCTCACCTCAGGCCTTGGCGTCTGTCCCAGAAGCTACTCAGCTAGCCATCCTCTGTCACTCCACTCTACTTTCCCCTTGAGCAACTTGGCTCTGAGGCCATAGTAGAAAAAAGGGGCTGTGTCCTGCAGCTGCTGCCCCTCTTCCCCTTACTCCCACATCTGCCCCCTCTCTCATCCCAGAAGCCAGCCAGCCCAACGCAAGGTCTCCGTCAGACCAAACTTCTGGCCAGCCCCTGGCCCAGGTTGTCCCCCCCCCCCAGGTGCTCTCCTTGCCCACTCTCAGTCCTAGGATGAGGTAACCAGATCTCTTCCCACCCTATCGCTGTGTCATAGTCACCCAGACTCTCTTCCCTCCAGTCCAACATAGACCTGTATAGGAATCCCCTCTCACAACCTTCCCCAAGAAGTCATCCATCCCTCACTCAAAGACCTTCAAGTGAGAGAACCCATACCTCCCAAGGTCCATTCCACTTTGGGCGTTTTTCCTTATGTCAAGCCTCAACTTACTTCTTTGAAGTTTCAACCCACAGAGCCTAGATCTTCTGGGACCAAGCAAAAGTAATCCTATATGCCACAAAATAAGACTAATAATAACTAGTATTTATAATAATGGCTAGTATTCATACTGTAACTTAAGGTTAGCAAAGTAGCATACATAGGCTATCTCATTGGATACTGAAGAGTATTACATTTTATATTGTTATTAATAATAATAGCTAAGTAAGCAGTCTAATCTCATATGCAAACATTCAAATACTTGAAGACAGTTGTGTAAGTGTATTTCTTCTCTTCTCCTCACAAATGTCCTCAGCTCCATCAATTCATCCTGGAACTGTTATTGTGGTGGCGGTGGTTTGTCTGCTTTTGAAGAGAACCAATGACATCACAGGTGATGTCTCGACTTGCTCCTGAAATGGATTGAGGTGAGGCAAGCTGCCCAAATCATGCTTAGGTAGAGATGGGGTACTCCTCACTGGCACCTAGCAGTGGGGGGGGAAGGGAGAAGAGACCCTCTGAATCCCTCAGGGTACCCCCGAAAACCCTGAGTGGGAGGTGCAGCAGCCTGGCCAGAACACACTTACTACACCAGAATCATTTTTTTTTAACGTATTAAGCACATTTAAATACAAAGGAAACCAATTACATTGAAATACAGTTCCCACAATTAAAAACACTTTTTAGACACCTCCTCTCCCTCAAAGTAAGAAACCTTGATATGGAGAGAGAAGAGAAGAGGGCCTAGGTCTGTTCCTTTAGCTAGGACATGAGGCATTGGGGAGTGGGACGGATGTGGTCCCTGGCCAACAGAGGCCAGCTGGAACAAACCACAGAAACAGAGCACATCTGGCCTGGAGGCGGCCCAGTTGGGAGAGTGTTAAGGGATTCAGTCTGAAAATATCTGAGACAAAGGAGGGTCCCCCCCCCAATTACAAATGTTGTTACCCCCAGAAAGGCCATTGAGAAAATAGCAATAATGAATGGCCCCATTTCTCCTTCCTCATCTCTGTATGAGAATAATCTATACATATTGTCAAGACATGACAGGTAGGTTTTCACGAACTATATTCTACAACAGACCACATCTTTATGGCTACACAGCAGTCAGAAAGTTGTAGAGATTACAAGTTTGCTTTTCTATGTATTGTCTGTTGACTACAAAAAAGCATTGGATATGGTAGAACAAGGTGGCAGAAAGGATAGGGACCTGGAGTCAAGAGGTCCTGAATTCAAATCTGGTTTCAGACACTTAGTAGCTGTGTGACTCTGGGCAAGTCACTTCACCCTGTTTGCCTCAGTTTCCTCCTATGTAAAATAGGCTGTAGAAGGAAATGGCAAACCCCTCCACTGTCTATGCCAAGAAAACCCCACATGGGGTCATGAAGTCAAACACAACTAATGGACCAGACAACAAAAATGGTACAGCAGAATGCATCTTTAATGACTTCCCCCACCCATACATTCAAATCACACATGATTGTGGGTAAAACCTGAACCCAGAGATAATTCTGTTCTATGCTCCTTCAATGAATAAAACGAAGTAAAGTATAAAATGGGGAAATATGTCTTACCCAAAGGTATTTGTTTGTGGCTATCATTCAGAACGTCTTGGTCAGAGCTCAAATTGAAGGGGTTTCTGTATACTCCCTGATAGACTGTAAACTCCATGAAGGCAAGGACCTATCCGTGTTTGTCTTTGTATCTCAATACCTTGGATAGCACCTGGCACAGAGAGGGCTTCATAAATGCTTGTTGAGTGACGGAATACATTTGTGCTAATTGCATCCAGCCTGGCCGACAGCCCACTGATTTCTACACAAGATTCATATTCACTCGGAGGAGTTCAGCCTAATTATGCACACAAGAAAAAAGCAGAATGTGAAGAACTGTCTGTTATCGAGCCTCACACGCAGTTGGCTGGACAACTCATAGAGCTGGCCCATTAGTGTACGTATCTGGGACAGAGTCTGAGGGTGAACCGTGAGCTAGGCTAAATCAGTCCGTCAGTCAAGTAGAATTTATTAAGCACCTATTACATGCTGGACACTGTGCTAAACTCTGGGGATACAGAGATAAGCAAAGGACAATCCTGCTCTCAAGGATAAAGAAGATAAAATCTGGCTGGGTTGCATTTGAAAAATTGGATCATGATTTTAACGATCCCAAGCTAAACCAAGCCCATCCTGTAAAGATTTTTATTCTTTGTGAGAATCATGGAGTACCATAATCTGCAAAAAATCAGCGCCTGGCGGGTGTCCTTAGGCTTCCCTATGCCAGGAACAAGAGATTGAAGCTGGTGGCCCACGCTTCGCCATTCCATCCATAAGGACGTTTGGTGTGATCAAAGATTTAGAGGGGCGAATGTTTCCGTGTCTCCAGAGTAAGAAACTGAGGCGGGGGGGGGGGGGGGAGAAATGACTCGCCCAAGCGAATGACAAGTGCTACCATTTATTTAAGAGTTACAGAGAGCTTTACCTAAGTTCTCTTTTGCTATTGGTTGGTTATCTCATTGGATATTACACTGTTATTAATAGCCAGCGTTTCTATGGTTCTTCAGGACTCGCAAAGCCTTTACTTACACTATCTCTTTTAATATTGTTATCAATAATAATAGCTAACGCTGACATGGAGCTTTAAGACTTGCAAAGGAGGGGACCTCACAGCCAGCCTGGGAGGCAAGTGCTGTTTCCAAGACCCATTTTACGGAGCAGGAAGCTGAGACCCAGAGAGGATGAGGGATTGGCGCAGGGTCTTTGGTAGAATTCGCACTGCGCTGCGTGCCCTGCGCCCCCTAGCGGCCTCTGCCCTTTCCACGAGGCAGTGCCCAAGGCCCTAGGGGGCGGAGGAAGGAAGGGAGTAGCCCTCTCGAGCTTGCTCAGACTAGGTCCTCCCCACTTCACCCCTTCCCTCCGCAGGAGGGGGCAGACACTCCCTCTGGGCCAATCAGCACAAGAGGAGGGCGGGCCGAGGCTGAGGGGCGGGGGAAGAAGGACGTATGGAACCTATCTGAAGTCCCGCCCCCAAGGGAGCTCGCGCCTTTATTCATCTAGTCTCCCGCTGTGTATCCCCCCACTGCGCCTGCGCCCAAGGCCGTACCAGCCTCCCCTCCCTCCCCCCCCCCCCCCCCCCCCGCACACCTGCGTACCACAGGGTCTGGAGAGGGATGCGGGGCTTTGGAGGCTCGAGGCCGGGGCTGAGGAGCGCGAGCACGTGGCAGGGGCGGGAGAGTGGCCCCTTCCCCCTCCGGGTCACGTGGAGGGGGAGGGGGGTCGGTTGGGGAGGTAGGAACGGCCCGTGGGGAGGGGAAGAGCCGCGGCCACCAGTGCCCTTTCTCTATTTTAACCTCCCCCTTCAGCCTACCCCTGACCCTCCCCCTGCTTCGCAAACCCTTACCTTCTCCCTTGTCCTTGGCCCCTCACCTCCGACCGTCCCCTGAACGAGTGCCCCGACCCCCCAATTCTGGGCCTGACCTCAGACCCTGACCTCTACCCTCTGACCTCCTCTTGTCTCCCATCCCCAACCACGGACCCATCTCAACTCCCAGCCTGTGACCCTTCACCCCTGACCTCTAATCCCTGACGCCAAGCCGACCCCAGCCCAGCCAGTGTCGCCTTGCCCCTCACCCTGGCCTCTAGTAGGTCCAGCTGGCCCCTGCCCTATGAGATCTCCCCTGCCCCCACCGGCCTCAGCTCTCCCTCCTCCCCAGGCAGAGAGAGGGGTGGTCCGCAGAGTTCCCCCGTCTCGATGAGCATGCTGTCCCCCTGCTCTGTCACAGGCTGCCATGGAGCCCCGGGGGCTGGACCCCCAACCAGTGCAGCCGGCTGACCGCTCGGCCCGCGTCCGGCACCGGAGGACCAAGCGGGAGCGGAACCAGGCAAGGGCTGGCAGAGGCCCTGGAGCCGGGGCCCCCCGCGTCCCCCGGGCCCAGCCACGGTGCTCGCTGGCCCACAGGGACCCGGCCCTGGGCCTCCCCGCACCCCAGCCAGTGGTTATCACCCACGGCCGGCTGAGCCGGGCGCACCAGGGCCTCCTGGGCAGCGAGGTGAAGTCCCTGAATGTGGAGCGGCTGCTGAGTAGCCTAATCGAGGAAGCCGGCAGCCCCCCACCTGGGGAGGCTCCGAACCCTGCTGCGGCCACAGCACCACCCCTGCACGCTGCCTGGGGAGAGGAGCCTGGCCCACTGCCAGCCAAGGGCAAAGAGAATGAAGCTCCGGGAGGGCCCCCCCTGACTCCCCCCACCCCCCAGAGACTGCTGGAGGAGCTTCAGGTCCAACTGCATCTTCCCGGGGCCTTCCCCAGGCGCAGCCTGGTGCTGGAGGCCCGAGCAGAGATAATCAGGGCCATGCTGGCACACTATGGGGAGCTGCCTGACCTTGGCCAGGTCCTTAGGGGCCTGAAGGAACAAGGAGCAGGTGAGGATGAGCGCCCTCCATCCTGCCTTATCACCCCTGCTGGGCCTTCTCCCCCAGCACCCCTCGCTTTGGCCATGCCTGGTCGCCCACTGGTCTCCCCACCTTTCTCCATCTAGGTCCTTTGGTCTGGGACTTTTCCCATTCCTGCTGGATGGGGGGGGAGGGGAGGGAGGTCAGCTGTTTTATGTTCATGTTCTTCCTGCCAGGGCCAAAGCCTGGAAGCCCAGAGGACTGGAGTATGGTGCCCCAGGATCGAGACCACCCTGATCCGCAGGCCCTGGTGGAGAGCAGAAGAAGGAGGAAGAAGGGGAAAAGGGAACTTGTGTTTACCTTGGGGGCCACCCCAAGCCCACCTTCCACTGAGAAGGTAAGACCTTTACACCTGAGGGACATAGGGGTCACTGGTTCAAGTGTTTGAGGGTAGAAGACAGGCAAGGTGGGTTGCTGTATGCCCACTGTCTTTCCCTACATTCCTACCCACAGAGCCTGGTGCTGCCCCCAGACCCATGGGTACCCTCACCCTCATCCCCACTCCCACCCCTTGGACCTGAGCGTGGAGAGACGACTTGGGGCCCCCAGACATCATTTGATGTCCTGAAGAGCATCTGGCTGCCTGCTACCCCACCAACATGTGCCCTGCCCTGGCAGTGGGGGGCCGGGGTGGCTCCCCACCCACCTGCTTGCTTCCCCAACTCAGAGGCCCTGGACTGGAGCCCCAGCCCCCCAGCCCCAATGCCTGGACTGCCCTGGTTTGTGTCCAGGAGCAGCCCAGAGCCCTGGACCTTCCCCCGCATGCGGCTCTACTGAGGGCGAGAGCCATTCCCCCAACGTGCCCCTCCACAAAGAAACTTGTTGAGAGTATACTCATTTCTGGGAGACGGCAGGGGGCAGGGGAGAATTAGCTCCCATTTCCTCTTGGTGCTTTCATGTTCAGTAATTTCAATAAAAATGTGTGAAGAGCTCAGCACGTGGAACACCCTGGGGATGGAAAGACAACAATGCCAGCATACCCATGCCCAGAAGCCTATGGAGTATGAAGGAAGCAGTGAGCACGCAAGTCAGTGTAGGGTCAGGGCCAAGGCCCACAGGCATTGAGCCCTGAGCAGAGCTGCGGGGGACATTGGGGATTCTAAGAGGGCAGAGGAGACAGGATAGGGAGTTGAGGAGAAGAGCAAGCCGGTCAGTTTGGCTGGGGCACTGAACGGGTGAAGAAGAGTGATGTGGCAGAAGGCCAAAAGTTGCCACTTTGAGGCGTTGAATCCTGATGGTCCTGAGCCAGCTACCCTGGGCTGCAGCCACCAGCTCTCTTGAGTTCTGTGAGCTGGGCCAATCAGGACGCTAAATTTGGCATTAATATGGTGAGCAGGGAGCCACGAGGTGGTCTAAGGTTGGCCAGTCAACAAGCATTAAGTGCCTTCTGTGTGCCAAGCCCAGTAGATACAAAGGAAGCCCTCAGGGAGCTCAGAGTCTAATAGGGTGACAATATGAAAACAACTGTGTTGGGACAAGCTAAATCAGGATCCACTGGGGTAAGCAAAAAGAGGGCTTGCTTCACCAGAACTAAGGCCTCTGGCAATGGGAAGATTTTGTCTGTGACTTGAGGAAAATCAATAGTTGAAGCAGGGGCAGAGTGTTTCAGGCCTGGGGGACAGGCTGAAAGAATGCCCAGAGCCAAGAGACAGAGGGTCTTGTCCATGAGACTATCAGGAATCTGGTGTTGCTGAATCAAAAAGTCACACTGAGGAGTCAGGTGTGAGAAGACTGGAGAGGTCAGAAGGGGCTAGGTTCTGAAGGGCTTTGAATGTCCAACAGTATTTGTATCCTAGAAACAATAGGGAATTTATTGAGTAGGGGGTGATATGGTCAGACCTTCGTTTTAAGAGAAATCTCTTTAATGGCTGAATGGAGTGGGGAGAGACTTGTGGTGGGCACACCCACCTGCAACTTCCAAAGAGTCTGTACTATGGGGTGGCAGATCTGAACCAGGGGGAGGGGCAGTATCAGAGGAGAGGAGGGGGCCTATTTGGGAGATGCTGCTAACATGAGATCAACTGGCCTCAGCAACAGCCTGGCTACAAGGGGGTAAGAGTGAGGAGTCCAGGATGAGTCCTGGGCTGGGAGTCGGAGGGCCTGGGAGCATGGTGTTTGCCTTTCCAGTGATAGCACAGGTGAGGGTCGGGTGGGAAGCAGGTGTGAGGAGAAATTTTGGATGTGTGGAGTTTAAAGTGTTATGAGACAACTAGTTTGAGATGTCTTATAGCTGCAAGATGTGAGTTTGGAGGTGAGGGCTGAATAAATCTGAGATTCATCCCCATAAAGAGAATAATTAAGTCCATGGGAGCTGATGAGATCACCAGGTGGAATAGTATGGTAGGGGAAGAGCGGAGGACCCCAAAGCTCTGAGGGACACCTGTGGTTAAAGGGCATGATCTGGAGGAGATGGAGAGGGAATGGTCAGAGTGGCAGGGGGAGAACCAGGAGAAAGAGAAGAGGGAGAGAGGTGTCCTGAAAACCTAGACAGAAGTGAGTGTCAAGGAAGAGAGTGAGCCAGTATCAAAGGTGGCAGGTCAAAGAGAGTGAGGACAGAGAAAAGACCATTGGACTTTGCAACTCAGAGATGATTAATGACTTTGCAGAGAGCAGCTTTGCTGGATTAAAGTCAGAAACAGGATGGTAAGGGTTAAGAAGTGAGAGGAAAGGAAGTAGAGGCATCAATTATAGATGGCCTTCTCAAGGAGTTTGGCCACAAAGAGAAAAGAAATGGGACCATTGCTAACAGGGATGGACAGATCAGAGAGGACGAGGAAGACCTGGACATGTTCATTAACAATAGGGAAGCAACTAATGGTCAGAGATTGAGGATGTGGGAGTGATAGGGAGGGTAGCCTGTTGGAGTTGATAAACTAGCACGAGGTCGCTTGTACAGGCAGAGGGGTTTACCTTGGCTGGGAGAAGGGCCACATGTGACACGGGGAAGGCATCGGAGGGATGTGAGATGAAGGGGAAAGAGGGAGCTCACAGCTAACAGCCTCAATTTCTTCAGTAAAATAGGAAACAGGCATCTTAGGGGAGATGGTGGGGAGAAGGGTGACCATGGGAGGTTTGGAAGAGCTGCTCTGCAGAGTAGGAGAGCAGATGACTTAGGGAAATGTGAAAGTGGTGCCTGGCTACCTTGAGGGCCCAGTTGAGGTAACATCTGTAGTGAACCTGTTCCGCAGGTGAAAGCTCCCAGGCCAGTAGCAGGACTGGGCCCAGGATCAGCCTCTCCTTTTCAATCTGGTCTTAAAAGGAAGTCAGTGAATGGTGGAGTCCGGGAGTGACATGAGGGCCCAGGGTGTTAAGAAGAGGATTTCGTCTGGCCCTTGTGTGGAGGACACAGTCTTTGGAGCGGGAGGGTCGGGAAGCTAACACCAACTGGAAAACATTTGCTCTAGTCCTGGTGATTGGGGGTGAACCAGGGTAAATGTCCTATAAGGGGAGAAGAGATGGCTTGTAGAGTCTGGAGGCAAAGGGGACTCTTCCGAGGCAGCCAGGCTACTGTCTCCATGCAGGTATGCTGGTGATTTTGTGCATGGAGACTATTTGACTCATCTTCTGAGTCACCAGCACTTGGGAAAGGCCTCTAGGCCATACCAGGGAAGAGTCCCAGAGTGGGATGATTTTAGGAAAAGAGTGTTCTAGGTTCCAAGGCGGAGAAAGTGTTGGTGATTGTTTGTGTAGGAGGGTGTTATTGACAACACACCCTGGCAAGGTAGCTAGAGCCCAGACAGTTATCTCCAGTTTACAGAGAGATCAAGTTACCTGCCCAACATCACACTGCTAGTGGGCAGCTAGGTCTTAAACTCAAGGCTTGTGTGCCACCAAGTTGAGTGCTCTTTCCACCATGTCCCCCCAAAGCATGAGTGTCCAACCTAGAAAAAGCAGAGGGACCTTCTGGAAAGTCCCTCATGGCCAAGTGTCCAGGGCCGGGAGTCTGGGAGGCCTGGGTTGGAAGCCTGGTTCTACTGCTACTTAAGAGCATGTGACTTTGGGGAAAGCTTTTTCCCCATGGGCCTCCATTTTCCACTCAGTAAAATGGCTGGTTCAGACTGAATGATTTCTGAGGGTCAAGGGGGGAGGGCTATAAGGAACCACAAAGGTTGACCACAAAGGTCATCTAATCCAGAGTGCCCATCCTCTGGATTCCAGGTCCAGATCTCTGGAATGGTCTGACCCAATCTGGTGCCCATCAGGAGCAAGGATGAGGGACCCGGGTCTGAAAAGGAAGGAGCTGGACAGGAAGAGAATCTAGGGGAACAAGTTCTTCCCCTCGAGAGGGCTGGGTTGCCCCCAGATAGCAGCGCAGAAAAGAGATGGAAGGGTTATAGGGGTAAAGTCTGACCCTTGCAGCCTCAGAGGCTGGCACAGAGGTGGAGGGATGGTGGAAGATAGGTGGTATCCTGCGGTCCACTTAGAAGAGGATGAGGGCAGTATGGGGCCTGGTGAAAGAGTCTCCACCCTCACATGTCCGGAGGCCATCGAGGAGGAGAGGGATGGGGAAGACCGGCTGAATCCGGTGTGGAGGAATGATGGGGGGAGGGGAGCACGGTGGGAGAGTCAGGTCCTCGCAGCCCCGGAGGCCAATGTGGATTGAAGAGAGATGAGGGCATGGGGGATGGGGATGGGCACGATGGCGGAGTCGGGCTCTCAAAGCCCCAGAGGCCAGAGTGGAGCAAGAAGTTTGGGAGGGATGGGAGCGCAGCGGAGGAGCATGGACGCAGTGGCAGAGTACGGTCCTTGTAGCCCCTTAGGCCGGAGTTGAGGAAGACGGATATGGGCGCCGGCAATGGGGCTGGGCACCGTGGCGAAGTCTGGTCCTCGCAGCCCCGGAGGCCGGAGTACATAGAGGGGTAAGGATGGGGGCACAGAGGAGGAGCGTGTGTGCGCAGGGATGGGGGCCATACCGGGAAGGATGGGCACGGTGGAAGCCCCGTGAGGTCCGCGCAGAGGAGGCGGGGGAGGCGGGGCGGAGGGAGGGGGGAGGAGGGGCCGGCCGGCGGCCACGGCGGCGGCCCTTTAATCGGGTGCGCGCGCGCGCTCGGCCCCGCCGGAGTCTCCGGAGCGGGAGCAGGATGGAGCCCCCGCGCGCGCCCGCGCTGCTGATGCTGCTGCTGCCGCTGCTGCTGCCGCCGCTGCCCCCCTGTGCCCGGGGCAAGTACGTGCGGGGCAACCTCAGCTCCAAAGAGGTGAGCGCGCCGGGGCCCGAGCCCTAGCGGGAGCCGCCCTGGAACCCAGCCCCTCCCCCGCCCTGGAGCTCGGGCCGCTCTGCGCTGGGCCCCGCCCCCGGGAGACCCCTTCCCCATCGCCATCTCCTCTGGGCCCCAAACCTTCCAAGACCCTCGGCCTGGGGCCCGCAGAGATGCTCCATCCATCTGGGGGCGGGGCTGGGAGAAGGGGCGGGGCTAGGAGGGGCGGGGCTAAAAGTACCTGGGGAGAGGAGAGGGGGCCGCGGAAGAGACCGTGTGAGGGGAAGGAAAAGGGTCTCTAGGACAAGGGAGGAAGACTGGGAAGAGGAACTGGCCTGAAAAGCGTAGTCGATGATGAGGGGAGAGGGGCTGGTAACTGAAATGAGGAGCAGATATTGGGGTATAGGCCAGGGAGGTCGGGTCCACGGAGACCTTGAGGTCTGGGAAGATGCTGGGGTTCAGGCTAGGGAGAAGTTGAGGTCAGGACTGAAGGCTAAAGAGATATTGGGGTCAGGGCCAGGAAGAGGTCAGGCCTGGGGAGACAATGGAGTGGGAGAGATGGGGTCAGGTCTGGAAAGATATTGAAGTCAAGGCAAGGCATGAAGAAATGTTAGGGTCAGATCGAAAGGGGATTTGGGAATGTTGCCCAGACTGAGTGAGGGGACAGTGGTGCTGAGGGGAAGCTGGGGGTGCTCTGACCTTTTCCCTTCTCTAGGACTGGGTATTCCTGACAAGATTCTGCTTTCTCTCTGATTATGGCCGGCTGGACTTCAGATTCAGATATCCTGAGGTGAGACTTTCCCCCCAAAAGTCCTGAGGCAAAAATCCCCCCAGGTCTCCAGGGAGAGACCTTCCAGATTCTTGAAATGGGACCCTCTCCCCAAATCCTTCTCTAAGGCCCTTGAGCCGAGTGGGAAAGGAGCACTAGATTGGGAATCGGAGAACCTGGGTTCATTTGCCCTTTCCTCCCTGTGATCTTGGCTAACCCCTCCCCTGTGGTGGCCTCTCTGTTTCCCCAGCTGTGTGCCAGGTTGGACAGCCTGGTCTTAATCCTGATATACCTCCCCTCATCTTCAAATCTCCCAACCTTCCCTATAGCAAGTTTTGGGGCTCCCCTTCTCGTCCTTCCCATCCCTCTCTTCACAGGCCAAGTGCTGTGAGAACATCCTCCTCTACTTTGATGACCCTTCCCAGTGGCCCGCGGTATACAAGGCCCAAGACAAGGTGGGAGATGCCTAGGAAAGTCCAAGGCTGGGACCCCTGGACTGGTAGAGCCGAGGGAGAAGGGCTGGGGAGGGGTCGGACTGGGAGGAGGTCCAAGCTTGGAGGTGGCCCTGTCATGCCTATCCCTCCCTCTTGCAGGATTGCTTGGCCAAAGAGGCAGTGATTCGGCCGGAGAACAACCAGGTGATCAACCTTACCACACAGTACCCCTGGTCAGGCTGTCAAGTGAGTGGTGCCAGGCAAGGGAGAGGGAGGGGGCGTGGCCTGAGTCTGGGGGTAGGGTCTGGGGGAAGAGCTTGGGAATGGGAGGGCTGAGCCTGGACCTAAGAGGGTAGGGCCTGAGAGTGAGAGGCACTGTGTGGCGGGCAGTGTGTGCGGGGTACCATGCTCAGCTCTAGGCATGTAAGGAAAGGCAAAGGGCGTTGCTGCCCTCATGGCACTCACACTCTACTTGGGGAGACATTGTGGATGTAACTGGGTCCATACAAGATGCCTACACAGCAGAAAGGGGGGGTGGGGAGGGGGGACTTCGCCCTTGCTTCCTCTGGCTCCCCTTGGCAGGTGGTGTCTGAGGGGGGTGTCCGCTACCTCAGCTGCTCCAGCGGCCGAAGCTTCCGCTCAGTGCGAGAGAGATGGTGGTACATCGCCCTCAGCAAGTGCGGGGTAAGGTGGCCCTGCCCCGACATGTGCCCCCCAGCTTGCACACCCCACCCCTGCTGGCCCCTTGGCTCAGCCCCCCCCCCTGCCACCCTGCAGGGGGATGGGCTGCAGCTGGAATATGAGATGGTGCTGACCAACGGCAAATCTTTCTGGACCCGACACTTCTCTGCTGATGAATTTGGTGAGTCTGGAGACCTAGATCTCTGGTGTCCTAGAGGGCATCCAGGTACCTGCCTCCCTGGGATGGGGAGCAGCAGAGAGAGAGGTATCAGGCCCTGGGTCAGCCTGAGCTGATCCTGCTCTCTCCAGGGATCCTGGAGACAGATGTGACCTTCCTCCTCATCTTCACCCTCATCTTCCTCCTCTCCTGCTACTTTGGTTGTAAGTACCACACCGAGGTGGGAGGAAACGGGAGACAGTGGAGGATGGTGTGGCCTTGAGGGGGTGCCCCATGCACACCTCTCCCCCTCCCCCTGATCCCAGACTTGCTGAAAGGCCGACAGCTGCTTCACACAACCTACAAGATGTTCATGGCAGCAGCAGGAGTAGAAGGTGAGAGCCAGAGGACGGGAGGCCAGAGTCCTTGAGGGTGCCCTCTGAGGAAAGTCAAAGCAGAGACTGCTCTCCTTTGGTCTTGTCTTCCCAGCATTCAGGCAGTGCTTAATAAATGCACATTGACTAACTTGACTTTGCCCTTTACAGTCCTCAGCCTCCTGTTCTTCTGCATATACTGGGGTCAATATGCCAACAATGGCATCGGTAATGAGAGCCTGAAGATCGTGGGTAAGGATGGCACTGGCTAGGGCAGGGCGCCAGCCTGGGGCCTGGCGGGGGCCCTCTCTGAGCCCCTTTTCTCCTTTTCTGTCTCTCAGCCAAACTACTGTTTTCTGTCAGCTTCCTCATCTTCTTACTGATGCTGATTCTGCTGGGAAAAGGCTTCACCGTGACACGGTGCCTGGGCATGGGGACAGACCAGGCTCCCGGGGGGAGGTGGGAGTGGGGAGGGCTGGGGTCAGGGGAGCCAGGCTTAGAGGTGTGGGGAGGGGGGACTGGCCATTGCCCTCTTTCTTGATGGTCTCCTTTCCATCCTCCACATTCTTCTTTTTCTGTCTGTCTCTGTCTGTCTCTCTTCTCCCTCCTTCCTCCAACCCCCCAATCTCTCTCTGTCTGTCTCTCTCCCTCCATCTGTGAGACTGTGTCTTCCTGTCTTTCTGTTCCCTTCCCTTCCTGTCTCTCTCCCTTTCTCTTTCTCTTTCTTCTTTCTCCCTCTCTCTCTCTCTCCTCTCTCCTCTCTCTCTCTGTCTCTCTGTCTCCCTCTCTCCTCTCCCCCTCTCTCTCTGTCTCTCTGTCTCTCTCCTCTCTGTTTCCCTCTCCTCTCCCTCTCTCCTCTCTCTCTCTCTCTCTCCTCTCTCTCTGTCTCCCTCTCTCCTCTCCCTCTCTCTTCTCTTTCTGTCTTTCTCTCTCTCTGTCTCTCTCTCTGTCTCTCTCCTGTCTCCCTTTCTCCTCTCCCTCTCTCCTCTCTCTCTGTCTCTGTCTCTCTCTCTGTCTCTGTCTCTCTCTCTTTCTCTCTCCTTCTCCTTGTCTCTCTCTCTGTCTTTCCCTGTCTCTTTCTCCCTGTCTGTCTCTCTCCTCTCTCTTTGTCTCTATCTGTCTCTGTCTGTCTCCCTGTCTCTCTCTCTGTCTCTCTCTTTTCGTCTCTCTTTGTGTCTGTTTCTCTCTCACTGTATCTCCCTGTCTCTATCTCTCTGTGTCTCTCTCTCTCTCTGTCTCTCTCTCTCTCCCTCCCTCTCTCCTTCCTTCTCTCCCTCTCTCCTTTGCTCCCTCCATCCCCAGGGGCCGGATCAGCCACTCAGGCTCTGTGAAGCTCTCCATCTACATGACACTGTACACACTCACACACGTGGTTCTCCTTATCTATGAGGCTGAGGTAAGAGCCAGCCCTGGCCCAGCTCCCCTCCCCCAGGGGCTCTGCTGGCCTCTTCTGTCCCTGCCCTCCCTCCCCCTGCTCCACAGGGCTCCGGGTCCCCCCTCCTCTCTGCTCCCCTCTCCAGTTCACAGCCTCTCAGCATCTCTTCTGGCTGCACCTTCTGCTTCTCTCCAGCTTTCTCCGCTCCTGCCTCTCATGATGGGTTTTGGGGGGAGGGCTACATTTGGGGAGGGAGCTTGTCTTTCTCTGACTCACTGTGAGGGCAGTTTGTCCTACAGAAATGGTGGGGTTGGGGGCTTTTGCCTTGACCTGGCCCCCCAGGGACCCTCCATAGGCTCTGAGGGCTGGTCCTGGCATGCCACCCACTAGCTGTGACTTGTGCCGGTCCCAGAGCCCAGTGCCCACCTCCTTAGGAGCCCCCCCAGGGTCCACAGCTGGGTCTGCTCTCCTGTTCTCTCTGAGCCTGCCTGCCCTTCACTGTCTCTGTCACTGTGTCTGACCAAGAGCACAGGATCTGCAGCCAAAGGGAGCTGGATTTTACTCTTGGCTCGGCTGTTGACTTCCTGGGTGACTTTGGGAGAGTGGCCCCGGCTCTCTGTTCCTCGGTTTCCTCATCTGTAAAATGCAGGGCTAGGGCAGGCCTGGGGCCTCACGGCTCTCTCCCTCCCCCTGGGGGCCAGTTCTTTGACCCCGGGCAGGTGCTGTACACCTACGAGTCTCCGGCTGGTTACGGGCTCATAGGCCTCCAGGTGGCTGCCTACGTATGGTTCTGCTATGCAGTGCTGGTCTCCCTGAGGCACTTCCCCGAGAAACAGCCATTCTATGGGCCCTTCTTTGCCGCCTACACACTATGGTGAGATGTCCTAAGGATGGTCCTGTGGCTTCTGGTGAGGCCCCTGGACCCTGGCAGCCTGGCCTCCTCAAGCGCTAAGCCTTCACCTCCAGCCTCTTCTGACCCCTGCATTCCCCACTCTGACATCTGACCCACATCCCCCACGACCTCCAGCTCCCTCTGATCCTGTGACCTCTGATTCCCATTTATGTCTGTTCCCTGATCTTTGCTCAAAACTCCCCTCCTGACCTCTGACCTCTCCTAATCCAGGCACCTTCTCTGCCTCTGACATCTTCTGGTGAGACCATAGCCCTGGCCTGGGAGACCCTGATCTGGGGAGGGCCCTTGGGCACTGTGCTGGGGGAGGGGTGGTCCCTGGTCCCTGCCCCTCTGGAGCAGGATGTGGGGCCAGGGAGTGGGAGGTGGGCGGACAGCGGGGCTCACTCCCATCTCCTCTCCTCCTCCCCAGGTTCTTTGCTGTCCCCGTCATGGCCCTCATTGCTAACTTTGGCATCCCCAAGTGGGCTCGCGAGAAGATCATCAACGGCATCCAGCTGGGGATTCACCTCTACGCACACGGGGTATTCCTGGTGAGGACAGAGCCGGGAGGAGGGCGGGAGGGGCATTCGCAGCTGGCTCCTGCCCCCTCTCTGCCCTTCTGCCTTGGGTCCTCATCCATTTGTCCCTCCCCGTCCCTCTGTCCCCCGTCCCTCAGCCCCCCCGTCCCTCTGCCTGCCCCCCTCCTTCTGTCCCCCCATCCCCTCTGCCTCCTGTCCCTCTGCCCCCATCCCTCTGTCCCCGTCCCTCTGCCTCCCCGTCCCTC
>CM053582.1:74773477-74795988 GCA_028627135.1 Pseudochirops cupreus
AGGGCTGGGAGGGGCCTTAGAACAGAGAATGTCAGGGCTGGGAGGGGCCTTAGAACAGAGAATGTCAGGGCTGGGAGGGGTCTCAGAACAGGGGGTGTCAGGATTGTTAAGTCCTTGATGGTCTTGTTTTCTAGTCTGTTTGTTACTCTTTCCTCATGAGCACCCTTAGGTGATTCTCCCAAGTTCCAGCATATTTGGTTTGATGGAATTGGGGTTGGCTCCTGCTCCTGCTCCTTGCCTTCCTATGTGCTACGTGCCTTGGGCAGGTCACTGGACTGCCTCAGTCCTCAGTTTCCTCATCTGTAAAATGGAGAGGATGGGCCCAAATACTCTATGGGGTCCTCCCTTTTACCCTAATCCACTGTGTCCTACCCAGTGAAGTCACAGCAATGCTAATTAATGACTAATTGGTGGTGGGCTGCCCTTTTGAGGGGCCCCTGCAGGCGGGCAGTGAGGTCTAAGTCTCAGTGGGGATTTAGCAGGTTCAGTGGAGTCCTTTATGTTGTAAATCCATTGCCAGCACCTGCCATTTACGATTCCCCCTCCTGCTTGTGCCTGGCTCTCTGCAGACTGGACCTGGGGTGAGCGGTGTGAGCGGTGCAGGCCAGGCAGCTTTGGCAATGCCACAGGGCCCGGTGGCTGTCAGCCCTGTCAGTGCAATGGGCATGGGGATCCCCAGCAGGGCCACTGTGACGGCCACACTGGGCTGTGCTTCTGCCAAGACCACACTGAGGGTGCTCACTGTGAGCTCTGTGCAGCTGGCTACTATGGGGACCCTCGGTGAGCACGTAGGGGGTGGAGGAGGTGGAGGATGGGCTCTGGGCAGGTGGTGGGGCCAGGGAACACCCCAGGTAAGAGTGTGAGTAACCTAGGAAGAAGCAGGACATGGGCTGGAGAGGAGGGAGCTGAAAGCACCCTGAGATGCAGGTGGTCCTTGTGGGGTCAGTGAGGACAGGGTACACCAGGGACTGGGGCAGGGAGTTTGAGCTAAGGGCCCTGGGGAAGGGGGGATCACACAAGGAATCCACCGTGGGGTGGTGGGACCTCTGATTCCTTGTTGTCCTACCCCACAGGGCCGGAGGCTCTTGTTTCCGGGAGTGTGGGGGCAGAGCCCTCCTCACCAATGTGTCGTCTGTGGCACTGGGCTCCCGCCGAGCAGGAGGACCCCCCCAAGTGGTCAGTCAAGCTGGGCCTGGGCTGGCCTACTGTGTGTGGGTGGTGTCAGCCTCTGAAAACTTGGAACCCTGCCTTCCTGGGGTTCCCTGCCCCCCACTGACCCTCACCTTCTCCCCAGACAGCAGCACCCCTTGCACGGTGAGCATTTGGAGGGAACATTTGTGGGCGGGGGGCATCTAAGTGGGACATATCCTCTCTGCTTCCTGAGACCCTGGCTTCTCTTGATTAGCACTCAGACCTGGCTCTTCTCCACAAGTCAAATTTCACTTCCTGGGGTGCTGAACAAGCAGAGAACCACCCTCTCAGACTAGAGCTAGCCAGGGCCTGGTCTGGGGCTGACTCTCCCCGTACTGGGCCTAAGGGGGCAGGACTATGCCTGGGGCCTCCCAGGGGATGGAGACTCTGGGCATGTGGAGTTGGAGGCTGCCTGGCATGGAGGGGGCCATTCTGGTGGGAATGGGGTTGCTCTTCTGCCCTATGCCTGAGCTCCCAGACCCCCAGACAAAGCTCTCCTGTTCCCTGAGGCCTGACCTTGACTGCCATCCCCCCCTCCACAGCTGAGCTACGTCCTGGCCTTTGATGGTTTCCCACGATTCCTGGACACCGGCATTGTGCAGTCTGACCGGAGCCTCATTGCAGCTTTTTGTGGCCAGCGGCGGGACAGGCCCCTCACTGTGCAGGCGCTCTCAGGTACAGGGAACCCAGGCTTTCTTGTCAGGAGGTGGAGCCAGCTCTGAAGAAAGAGGCTTGGGAGTCTGGTCTGCTCCCAGCCCAGGGTCTGCTCCTACCAGGCCAACAAGGTGGCTGAGTCAGCCACCCCCTGTTCCCGCCCCCTCCCCCCAGAATGAGGGGAGCCCCTGAGCCAGCTCAGTTGTCACCTGTGCTCCCATCCCCCAAGAATGAAGGGAGCCCCTAGGCCGGCTCAGCCACTTCCTGTGCTCCTGCTCCCCCAGGGTTGCTGGTCCTACACTGGGAAGCAAATGGCTCCTCCTCATGGGGTTTCAATGCATCTGTGGGCTCCGGCCGCTGTGAGATGGGTCCGGGGAGTCCTGGAAACTGCCCAGCCCCCCAGGAGTGTGTCCCAGAAGAAGCAGGAGGCAGGGCTGGCCGCTGCCGCTGCCCCCCAGGCTGGGCTGGCCCTGCCTGCACCCTGGCTTTGTGCCCTGGAAACTGCTCCGCCCACATTGGAGGGGGTGTCTGCAACCAGGTGTGAGCAGGTGGTGGGCCAGGGGGTGAGGGTGGGGAGGAGGTGCATGTTCAGGGGAAGCTGCCTGTCTTTGACCCCAGATTTCCTCTCCCATCTTCTCCTCAGAGCCTAGGATTGTGCGTCTGCTTTGAGGGTTTTGGGGGGGCCGACTGTGCCACACATCTGGATGGGGGACAGCTGGTCTGGGAGACGCTCCTGGACAGCCGGCTCTCTGCTGTGAGTCCTGCCCTGGGGCCCAGCCCTCACTGCTCTGGGAGGGACCCCGGGACCCCAGCCAGGTGCTGCGCCCCTTCTCTGCCCAGTGCATCCCAGGGCCACGTTTGCCTGCCCCTTCCCTACCTCAGCTCCCAGCCCAGACACCTGAAGGATCTCTAAGGATGGCTCCTTATTCCTCACAGTCTATGAGTGTAGACACTGTCGTCCTCGGTCACCACCTCCCTTCTGCCCAGAACTGATGTGTGGGTGTTCATAGCTTTTTGGTCCTACTGAGGATGGAGGGGGCGGGAGGGAGAGAGACAGAGAGACAGAGAGAGAGAGAGAGACAGAGACAGAGACAGAGACAGAGAGTGAGAGAAACAGACAGTGAGGGAGAAGAGAGAGAATGAGATACAGAGAGGGCAGGCAGCTCTCGCCCCACTGGGTGGAGTCTTCGGGCTGTTTTTCTGGAGCCCTGTGGAGTTAGAGGGAGTTGAGGTGCTGCTTGGCCTCCCCCTCAAATCCCACCCCCCAACCTGGTTAGAGGTTACACACACACACACACACACACACACACACACACACACACACACACACACACACACACACACACACACACACACACACACACACACACACACACACACACTCACACACACTCACACACACACACTCACACACACTCACACACACTCCCTCACCAGGCTCAAGCCTGAGTCGCCTGAGACCTCTGTCTCTTTCTGTAGGACACGGCAAGCCGCTTCCTGCACCGTCTGGGCCACACCATGGTTGAGGGTCCTGACTCTACCCTGTGGATGTTTGGGGGTCTGGGCCTGCCTCAGGGGCTCTTGGGAAACTTGTACAGGTGAGGGGGCCTCCAGGAGTGCTGGGTACCTCCCTGACCAGTTGAGGGCTGACATACCTGGGCCTCTCCACAGGTACTCAGTGGGGGAGCGGCGCTGGACCCAGATGCTGGCTGGCTCTGAGGATGGGGGGCCCGGGCCCTCACCCCGCTTGTTCCACGCGGCTGCCTATGTGCCCGCCGGCCGTGGTGCCATGTATTTGCTGGGGGGCCTCACAGCAGCGGGGGTTGCCCGGGACTTTTGGGTCCTCAACCTCACCACCTTGCAGTGGCGCCAGGAAAAGGTAAGCAGCCACTGACCCCTCTCCACCAGGGTCTGCTCTGGTCCCTTCTTGCCCATGCCCTCTGCTCTGTGGCAGGTCATTGCCTCTGCCCACCTCCTGACTGCGACACCCTCCTCCTTGAGCTGCTCTCTGTTTCCTGACTTCAGACCCCACAGGCCCTGCTGCTGCCAACAGTGGCTGGCCACACGCTGACCTCTCGGCGAGGCTTGTCTCTGCTGCTTGTTGGGGGATATTCACCTGAAAACGGTTTCAACCAGCAACTCCTGGAGTACCAGCTGACGACGGGCACATGGCTGGCTGGGCCCTCGATTGGCACGCCACCCACCGGTGAGGATGAGGAACCTGGGGCTGGATCTCCTGTGGCCCCCCCAGGTTCTCATTGCTCATCTCTGTGGCTCCTTTCCTTCTCCCAGGCCTTTATGGTCACTCAGCAGTCTACCATGAGGCCACAGACTCGCTGTATGTCTTTGGTGGCTTCCGCTTTCATGTTGAGCTGGCTGCCCCATCCCCGGAGCTCTACTCCCTGCACTGCCCTGACCGTACCTGGAGCCTGCTGGCACCTTCCCAGGGGGCAAAGGTCAGGGTCACTGGTCCTCCCTGGGAGGCAGAAGATGGGTGGAAACACTCCCACATAAAGTGGGGGGTCAGGATGAGGTAGTTGAGGTGGGGGGTAAGCACATGGAAGGGATCTCCCCCTTGGAGTCTCCCAGGAAGGTAGGAGCCGAGCTCGGCCCCATGCTGCCTCAGGCCAGCCAGGTGAGCTCAGAAGGCCAAGATCTTCCTATGGGTCCCAGGCATTGAGGAGGGCTTCTGGTAAGGGGAGGCTTCATGGGGGGGGGTACCCAGATGGGAGCCTTGTGGAGGTGAAGCAGGGCTTCATCTGGGAGATGGGAGTCATGGGTCAGGGCTGGCTTCAGCCAGGCTTCCTAAAGGGAAAGGTTTGGAGGAAGGAGAGTTTACCAAGGAATGAAAGGAGACAATCCTGGGGGGCTTCCTGAAGCCTTGTGTGAGGGGAAGAGCCTGGACTCCAGGGGCCCCTTCTGGCCGTGACTCTGCTCCCTCACCTCAGCCCAGGCCCCGGCTATTCCACGCAGCAGCCCTGCTTGGGGACACCATGGTGGTCCTGGGGGGCCGCTCGGAGCCGGACGAATTCAGCAGTGACATCCTATTGTACCAGGTCAACTGTAACTCCTGGCTGCTGCCCAACCTGACCCGTGAGTGGCAGAACCCTGTGAGGGAGGGCAGAGGGGCACCAGGGCCCGTCAGCCTTCTGTCCTCCCCAGGCTCTGGGAATCTTACATTCTTCTAGGAGGGTTTGGAGCCAGTACAGGGACCAGCCTTTCCATTTTACAAATGAGGAAACTGAGCCCCAGACAGAAGCGCATGGCTAGGGAGGAGTGCCTGAGGGGACCAGAGTCCAGGCCCAGTGCTTAGCACTGCCACATTCTCTCTGGTCACCGGGCAGCACTTCACCAGGCTGTCTACCTACTTAGGACCTGGCAGTCAGCACTCTGTTTTCAGACAGGTCTTTCTTTGTGGGGCCAGAAAACGTTCCCAGGGACCCCTAATCCAGGGATCCTTGACCTTGGCCTCAGGCTGTACTGCCCCTTTCCATAAAGTCACCCTGAGTCAGGTACATCCCAGCTGAGGCCAGCCCTGCCCAGGGCCCTTGATGGCTTAGCCTCCAGCCCAGGAGCTCATCAGACCTGCCTGTGTCTGCCGAGCCCTATCTGCATCTGCTGACTTCCTGTCCATTTCTGCTGACCCCTGTCACTCTGGGGCTGCTGACCCCTGTCACTCTGTCTGTGGCTGCTGACCCCTGTCACTCTGTGGCTGCTGACCCCTGTCACTCTGTCCACATTTGCCTGGGCACCTCTCCTGGTTTCTGTTGGGACTCTCTCTGTCTTTCTCTGTCCATCTCCTGGCACCTGGGGCCTGTAATTCTCTGTCTGCCTCTCCCTCTCCCTCTGGCTCTGGTTTCTCCTGTTTTTGCTGTCTCTCCACTTGCTTTGCTCTCGCTTCTGCCTTCTTGGATCCTGTCTCTGAGCCGCCTTCTTTGCCTCTGCTGCCTCCAGGTCCAGCGTCTGTGGGGCCTCCAATGGAGGAGTCCGTGGCCCATGCCGTGGCAGCCGTGGGGGGTCACCTCTACCTCTCTGGGGGCTTTGGTGGGGTGGCCCTGGGGCGCCTGCTGTCCCTGAGTTTGCCTTTGGACCCCTGCCGTTTGGTGCATTCCCTGGAGGCCTGTAATGCCTCTGGTGCCTGCAGCTGGTGCCATGGAGCGTGCCTCTCAGGAGACGACGCCCACAGGTGACAAGGAGAGCCTGGGGCAGGGTCCTCCGAGAGGAGGGGAGGCGGGGCCCAGGGCTGGAGGGAGCGCAGCTCCCTGTGCCCCCCATTCCTGGGAGCAGCCTGGGACAGAGGGAGGGGCAGCATGGTCCTGTCAATGGGTGGGGAAGGGACATGCTAAGCAGTGCCCCCTGCCCCAGGGTCCTTCACACGCTGCCTACCCCTTGTCCCCAGGCTGGGCTGCAGCAGCCCCTCTTGCTCTCCCATGCCCCGCACGTCGGAGGAGTGTCGACGCCTGCGTACCTGCAGTGAGTGCCTCGCCCGCCACCCCCGCACCCTGAGACTGGGGGAAGGGGAGGAGGTGAGGTGCCCCCCACCCTGCCCTGAGCTCACCAGGCTGTAGTCTGGGGTCCCGAAAGAGGAGGTGGGGGGGCCATCCCTCTGGGGGCCATGGGCCTGAGCATCCCCCTCCCACCAGGCCACCCCGCCACGGTGTAAGTGGTGCACCAACTGTCCGGAGGGCGCCTGCATCAGCCGCAATGGCTCCTGCACCTCGGAGAATGATTGCCGCATCAACCAGCGCGAGGTGTTCTGGGCTGGCAACTGCTCGGAGGCTGCGTGCGGGGCAGCCGACTGTGAACAGTGCACGCAGGAGGGCAAGTGCATGTGGACACGCCAGTTCAAGCGCACTGGTGAGTCCCGGGAGAGGCCTTGGGGGCCGCGGGGCCGCAGGGGCCGCACTGGGGTCCCAGCACTGGCTGCCCTTCCCTCCCCTAGGGGAGACCCGCCGCATCCTCTCGGTGCAGCCCACCTACGACTGGACCTGCTTTAGCCACTCTCTGCTCAATGTGTCCCCAATGCCTGTGGAGTCGTCACCCCCCATGCCCTGCCCTACGCCCTGCCACCGCCTCACCAACTGCTCCTCCTGCCTCGACTCAAAGGGTGCTGACGGGGGCTGGCAGCACTGTGTCTGGAGCAGCAGCCTCCAGCAGGTGGGGGCAGGGGCCCTGGGAGGAGTGGGTACCAAAGGAGAGGAGAGGCAAGGGCCCTGGGAGAGGTGGGCACCCCAGAAGAGAGGTCAAGGGCCCTGGGAGAGGGTGGGCAGCAAAGGAGAGGAGAGGCAGGGGCCCTGGGAGGGGTGGACACCCCAGGAGAGAGGGGGCAAGGACCCTAAGAGGGTTGGGCACCCCAGGAGAGGAGAGGCAGGGGCTCCAGGAGGGGCCAGTGAGGGGAAGGACCCCTCAGGAGAAGGAGGGGCAGGGGCTGCCCTGAACATGCCAAATCTGATTCCTCTTTGCCATCCCCTTCTCTTTCTCCATGTCTCTCTTGCTGCTTGGGGGTCCTTCCCCACCCCCCTCCGTCCCATCACCCCTGTCCTTCCTCTGTCCCTTCAGTGCCTGAGCCCGTCTTTTCTGCCTCTACGCTGTCTGGCAGGGGGCTGTGGGCGGCTGCTGCGAGGGGCAGAGAGCTGCTCTCTGGGCTGTGGCAATGCCCCCCAATGTGCCCTCTGCCTTAGACGCCCACACTGCGGCTGGTGTGCCAGGGGAGACCCTGGTCAGGATGGGGCAGGACTGTGTATGGAGGGTGGCCTCAGCGGACCCCGAAATGGTGAGAATGGGGACATTGGACCAAAGGCAGGAGGGGAAGCTTGAAGTGGTGGGAGAGCTGGGGGCAGGGAGGCAGAAATCCTGGGTTCTGATCCAATCCCCAGCCACACCCATCTGTGTGTGTGTCAAGTGCAAGGCTTGGGGTGTATTGTATTTGATATCTGAGCACTGCTGGCTCTGGCATTCGAGGACTGGCAGGGGCAGTGGTCAGGACGGGTCAGGACAGCAAGGTCAGGATCTGCAGGATGGGGTACTAGGAGAGGAGCCGGTGTGACCTCCTTCTCTTGCCCCTTCCCCAACAGGGCTAACGTGTGGGCATGGAGATCCCAGGGCCACCTGGGCCTTCCTGTCCTGCCCTCCTGAGAATGAGTGTGTCAACGGTCACCATGCCTGTAATGAGACCCAGAACTGTTTTGACCAGCCTCACGGCTATGAGTGTACTTGCAAGACTGGCTACACCATGGACCAGTGAGGATGGGAGAGGGGCGGGGGGAGGAATGCATCGTGAGCCAGTGAGGATGGGGCCCAGTGAGGATGGGGGGCAGTGAGGACTGGGGGGGGCAGTGAGGATGGGGGGAGGGGCAGGGTGGATACATCATGGATCAATGGGAGGGGCAGGGGTGGGGGTGATGCAAACACCATGGATCAGTGAGAGGGGGGCAGTGAAGATGGGGGGCTGGTGAGGATGGGAGCCAGTGAAGACAGGGGTGGGGAGGGGGCATAGATATGCCCTGGACCAGTGGGGTTGTTGATACACCACGGCCGGGGGGCATGGACTGGGCTGAGCTTTTGACCATGACCCCTTGCTCCCCCCCGTCAGTGTGCGGGGCCAGTGCCGCCCAGTCTGTGCCCAAGGCTGCGTAAACGGTTCCTGTGTGGAGCCCGACCACTGTCTCTGCCACTTTGGGTTTGTTGGCCGTAACTGTTCAACTGAGTGTCGTTGCAACAGGCACAGTAATTGTGATGGTGTGGGGGCCCGAGACCGCTGCCTCGAGTGCCATAACAACACTGCGGTGAGGACCCTGCTCCCGGTTCCCTTCACCCCGACCTCCCTGACCGCCTTCTGCCCTGGCCTGTGCCTTGGACTTTTCCTGCTGCCCTGCAGACCTTCCATGGCTTCTGTCCCTCACCCCATCCCTGCTTTCCCCCACCTCCCCCTGAGCCCTGCCTCCCCCTGAGCTCTTCTCTTCAGTCCTGCCTGGAGCTTCCAGCTGCAACTGCATGGGATCCAGCAGTCAGTCAGTGCTAAGCTAGGGTACAGACACATTCTGACAGGAGTGATGGCACATGATCCATGCCATTGCAATAGCCAACATTTCTGTAGCCTGTTAAGACTGGCACTAGCTGTGTCCGTATTCTCTCATTGGATCTCTGCAGCAAACCTGCAAGGTAGGTGCTTGTTACCTCCATTTTACGGATGTTGAACCTGAGGCAGAGGTGAAGGGACTTGTCCAGAGTCACACAGTTAGGGCAGGATTTGGATTCGGGTGTCTCTGACTCCTACTGCTCTAACCACTGCCCCACAAGTAGACAGAAAATAAATATGTAAGAGAATGTGACTGGATAGATAGAGCTGTTAGGGGGAGTCCCAGCTGGGGAGGTGCGTGGGGCAGTGGTGTCTGACAGCCAGTGCAAAGGTAGGAGCCACAGAGAAAGACAGCCTGGTTGGACGCTGGAAAGAGAGAATGGGGCCAGGCAGAGAACTTGGCAGCAGCAGCTTGGAGGCTGCGTCTACATGGGCCAAGATGGGAGGAGGCTCTCGTCCTGTGGTGGAGAGGGAGGGGGTGAGTGCAGGCTGGTCCAGAGACAGAGAGTATCTTCTGCTCTGAGCACGTTGAGCTGGGAAAGCCTGTGGGATGCCAGACCCTGCCTTCCCAGAGCTCCTGCTCAGTAATGGGGAACCCAAGTGCAGACAGCTGTGAGCAAGGTATGCAGTTATAGATCAGACACACAGATATTTGCAGGGGCTAAATTGGAGATAATTAATGGAGAAAAGGTGCTAGCAATAGCAGGGAGAGGAAGAGGCTTCCTGGAGAAGGTGGGATTTTATTTGGGACTTGAAGGAAGCCTGGGAAGTGAGGAGTCAGAGGTGAGGAGGGAGAGCAGTCCAGGCACAGGACACAGCCAGGGGCCATACCCAGAGCTGGAAGATGGAGGGTCTTGTTAGAAGAAGAGCCAGGAGGCCAGGACTACTGGCTCAGAGAATATGTGAAGGGCAGCAATGTATTGAGAAGGCTGGGAAGTAGAAGGGGGCCGGGTTGTGAAGATCTTTTCTGTTTGGTTCTGAGGGAAAAGGAAGTGAGTTCAGTGTTGAGTTGAAGATGGCCATGGGACGTCCAGTTCCAGATGTCCTATACGCCCTTGGAGATGGGGAATTGGAGACCGAGAGGTTAAGCCTGGGTCAGCAGACCTAAGAATCATCTACACAGTCCTAGATGAAGAACTGGCAAAGGACACAGAGAAGGAGGAGGAGAACCAGGTGTCCTGAAAACCTGGAGAAGAGAATATCCAAGAGAAGAGGCGATAGATCATGTCCAAGGCTGTGGAGAGGGTGAGAAGGATGAGGCCTGAGTAAAGGCTATTGGATTTGGCAAGTAAGAGATCTTTGGTCACTTTGGAGAGAGCAGTTTCTGTGGGAAGATGAGGTTGAAAGCTAGATTGTAAAATTCAGAAAAGAGTGACATGGGAGGCTAGGGAGACACTGGTTGTAGATGGTGCTCTCGAGGAGCTTAGCCACAAAAGGGAGAAGAGCTATAGGATGAGAACTGCTGGCAACATGATTCAAATGAGGGGATTTGTGAGGATGAAGGAGACATGGAGGGAAGCAGCCTGTAGATAAGGAGAGACCTAAGGTTAGTAAGGAAGTGGATATGGAAGAAGGAGCCATTGCTGGAGAAGATAGAATGCAGCAGGATCATTTGTGCGTGTAGAGAGCAAGGAGAAGGGTCACTTCCATCTGTGAGATGGGTGAAGGAAGAGAGAGTAGAGGAATGTGTCTGGGAGGTGCGAGAGGAAGAGGAGGGAGATGAGGGAGGTTTGAGGAGGGGTGACAAGGCTTGGAGGAGCTGCTGTGGAGCACGGGAAAGGGAGGTGAAGAGGGAGGTATAAAAGGACTGGAGTGAGGATCACCTAACATAAATTTGTGGCGGATTTCGTCAGCATGGTTTCCTGGTTTTCTCCAGTGCAGTCTAGTAGCCAGGCAGTGATGGGTGGCAGGAGTTATCCAAGACGGGCTTAGCAAGGCACAGCGAGAAGGAGACAAAGGAATTAAATTTAAAGGACAACGTAGATGTCAGCTGGCTCGCCTGGGGGTCAGGATGAGGAGGGGAAGCGTGTGCACGGAGGACAGCCTGGGAAAGAACTGGGGGGTGGAGGGGTTGGGGGGAACAGGGCAGAGGGAAAGGCGAAATGCTGAATGGACACACCCAGACCAGGGGATTTCAGAACTCGTGAATAGGGAACGGAATGCTTGGGGTGGATGGTGAGATCCAGGCTGTCTCTGTGCCGCTGGGGTCGCGCCTGGCCGAGTGGGTCATGGCACATGAGATGAGGGCATAAGGAGGGCGGAGGAGGTCATAAAAACCCAGGGAGGGCAGAGTATCCGAGAGGGCCGAGAAAAGGCCGTCAGGTTGCTTCTGTCATCTAAAAGCATTTGTTGTCCCTCCTTTGGGAAGAAAACCAACAGCCCTTAAATCAAATATGCTGAGTCAAGCAAAGCACATTTCCACGTTGGCTAAATCCAAAAACCTGTCTCATTCTGCATCTCAAGTGCGCGCGCCATCTGGAGTCCCCGTCATCATGCTGAAGACCATCAGATTTGGCCATTAAGAGATTGAGGATCATTTTGGAGGAAAAGAGCAGTTTTAATGGAAAGATGACGTCAGAAGCTCGATTGCAGATGGTTGAAAAATGAGAGGAAAGGGAGGGATCGCATGGAAATGGAACAGACGCATAGGACAGCAGCTCAAATGTGGCAGCGATGGGGAGCCGTGGGTGGGCATGTGTGCAGCAGCAGGAAAGGAGCCAGGGAGATCAGAAGTTGAGGCTTGTGAAGAGAGAGAAGGGACTATGGAGGGGTCACGGCATTGGAGATGGGAGGGCACTGGATGAAAGTCGGAGGTGCCTGAGCCAGCCAGAAGCCACTTGTTAACTTTTCATGGCAATCCTAAAGGTATAAATACCCTGGAAATTGGCAAATGCTAGAAAACCAGGCTTCATTTGTTGTTTTGTTGATTGGACTTAAGGATGTTGGAGAAAATGCTAATGATGCAGATTGCATGTAAAAATGTATTGTGGGCACATTTGTCTGTTTTTGGAGAGCTGGTTGTTAATCGTTTGCCAGCATGCCCCTGGATGAAGGGCACACATGGAAGGGTTGGTCTTGGCTAGGAGAAGGGGGCAAGGAGGAGAGCATGGGAGATGATCGAAGAAGTTTGGAGATGAAGAGAAAGGAAGAGGAAGCCTGTGTTGGATGGCCTCAGTGTCATCAGTAGAGTCAAAGGCCTTTAGCTGGGGGAGGAAGGGAGAGGAGGTGTGGAAGAGTTTTGGGGAGCCCTAAAGAGGGCTTGGGAAGGGAGGAATGAAGGGACCTTGCTTCAGGTAGGGCCCATGAGATGTGGGAGCTCTGAATTTAGACCCAGAGAGTCTGACCTAACAATGCCAGGCATGTCAAACCACCCCCTCTGCCTCAGGGGCGCCTCAGGCCATGTCTGAGAGCCCCCAGGAATGGATCATTGGGAACCAGATTTAGGTCTGGAGGAGTCGTTAGGGGAGTGAATTTAACCAGGGTCCCTCAGGTCATGGCAGCTAGAATTCAGACACTCATATAGTCCTTTTTTCCATTGCATGGAGTTGGGAAGGTGCCAAGTTAGTGAAAACCAGGTGCTTCATGGATTGGGGTGGGAACTCAGCTATGAACTGGTCTAATCTGAAGCAGGGTTCTCCAACAAGGGTCTCTGTGGCTTGGCGGTCCTGGAGGAAGCTGGGCCTATCTCTGCAGAGTCAAAGGGGTAAGGGATGGAGACCAGGGTTCCAGGAGAGGATCTTTTCCTGCTTCATGAGCAAGAGGAGGACCAGAAGGCAGGGGAGAGGAACAGGGAATCAGGAAAGCTGGGCTGTTCTGAAGAATGGAAGTGAGGATTCACTCTGCGGCTCAGCCCTGGGAGATTTCCTAATCAAGGGATTTAGGTGTCCTAGTCCCTGGGTCAACTATGGAGCAAGGAAAGGGTTGGTCTCTCTGTGCCCTGTGCTGGACAGATCAGCCCTGGGGCGCTGGCTCTGGCAGTGGCATGTCTTAGGAGAGACCTGGACAGAGCAGAATGAGGCCAGGGAAAGGAGCCGGGATGGGAGGGGATGAACAGGCAGGTTTGGCAGAGTGAGTGGGAGGGATGGACCCAGAGGAGAGAAGTCAAACCCTGCCCCTGCCTGATGCCAGCCAGCCATCTGCTGGGCCGCTGCCCCGGCCCTATATCTGCTGGGTGGTGTAGAAGGGAGAAGTTAGGTGATATCATGAAGGGCAGTGTTGGAGGAGGCTCCCCAGGATCATCCTGGCCTTGGGAAGAATGAGCTTGGAGTGGGGGTGCACAGGGGAGACCTGGAGGAAAAAGACCCAGACCTGATGTAATTTGTCTAAGGCCACCCAGCTAATAATAAGGTTCCAGATCTGGGATTTGAAGCCAGGGCCTATAGGCTTTACTTTGTGCCTCTTGGCCCCAGAAGGCAGGGCTGAGGTGGATAGAATCCTGAATGGAAAAGGAAGATGTCCCAAAAGTCAGAGCTGCTTAGTAATAGAATGAACTGGCTCAGCAGGTAGTGAGCTCCCTGTCACTAGAGGTCTTCAGGCAGAGGCTCCGTGGCTGCTTGGGCATGTCATAGAATCAGAGGGTGTCAGAGTTGGGGGGTCCTTGCCGGCCCTCTGGTCAAACCCAGATGCTGAAGTGTCCCCAGCAAACACTGTATTCCACTCACTGCCCAAAGACTTCCAGTGAGGGTGAGTCCAGGTAGGAGGTAGGGCATAGGACTGCCTGAGTTCAAGTCCAGCCTCTGACACTGACCCTGGACCAGTCACTTCATCCGTTGTTTGCCGTGCTTTTGTCATCTGTAAAATGTGTATGTTAACAGCACCTGCCTCCCGGGGTGGTCATGTGGTTGCCACAAGATCGTGTTGTGAGGTGCTCTGCAAACAGGAAAGTTTTACATAAATGCTAGTTAAGATTACTACCTCCCAAGATGGCACATTCCACTTTTGGATAGCTCTAGTCCTCAGGAAGTTTTTCCTGATATTGTCCCTTGGTCTCTCTGCCCTGCTTAGGGGCCAACGAGAGAAAGTCTAATCTGTCTTCCCCTCAAACCCTCCAAGATAGTCATGCCTCCCTCCTTCCCTGGCAGCCTAGTCTCCAGAACTCCCGGCATTCTGGTTACCTCCTGCACTGTTCCTCCCAATTCAGCCTAAGACACCTAGATTGGGTGGCCTCTCTGCTGTGCCGTTGACTCACGGCGAGCTGGGAAATACCCACTTTTTTAAAAAATGGGAATCAACCAGCCGCACAGCCCTCATCCTATATTTTGAAGGTGATTAAAATTAAAAAAGCCCTCAAATTTAGAACTCGGTATCTGATCTTATTCTTTTGTGTTTCATTTGGTCCATTCTTGTGGCTAGTGAAGATGTAGGGTGTCTTGTTGTGTGGGCTGCCCCTCCACTTGATGCCTTCGGCAGATTTGAGAAGTGTGCCATCTGCACCTTAAGAGCACATTTTAGCAGCACCCAGGGCTGGACATGAACAGCCCCCTCCCCCATGGACTTGTTCCTCTAGTGTCTCATTTTTAGGTCTGGTTATATCTGTTTCGAATTCACTTACCTAGACTGCCCTGTAGCATGAGAAACTTGGTCAAATGCTTTCCTAGGACTGGAAGATAGTGTGTCTACACTGTTCCCTTCCTTTGTCCAGCAAAGAGAAAGCTAGTTACCTGGTTAGAAAAGGAAATGACATCAGTCTGGCTTGACCCATTCTTGATGATGTCATGGTGCCTTTTAGCGGTCACTGCTTCTCTTTCTAATGCTCACAAACCTTTCCTTTACTAGTGTGATCTTGAATTTTGAATTTTTTCAGATGCACCAACCTGTTGTTTGCAGACTTCACCCTCTTCTCTCTTGTAAAGAATCAGGAAAGCGCCCTTTTCTGAACTGGTGGGACCCCTGCCATTATCTGGGATCTGAAAGCTCTCACTAAGCAGCTTAGCAATTATCTCTGCCAGTTCTTTAATAGTAAATCATAATTATGATAATAGCTTGAAATTAACTTGCAGAGCTCTTTGTGATAACATGATCTCGTGTGAGGTGTGGGCTGCAGTCTGCCCAGGCCCAGGAATGGGCGCTCCCGGAGGGCAGCTGTCTGCCCGCTGACCTCATTGCCCCAGCCCTCCCATCTGCTGTGCATCCCGGTTCCTCTCTGCTGACTGCTTTCTGCCTTGAACATTGAGCCCTAAGCATGGTCTGACCGAGGCCTAGTGATGTGGCATCTTTGCCCCCCTGGTTCTGTGTACTGTCTCTTCCTGCTACCAAATGGGTGTCATTACCTTATTTCTTTTTCCTGTTGTGTCCCATTGGAACCACTGAGTCGGAGGTCTGACTCCTCCCCTGAGCCCCATCCTCCGCCTGGCAGCCAGCTGGCATCAGCTGACAGTGCTCCCTCCACAGGGTCCCCACTGTGAACGTTGTCGGCCACTGTTTGTGGGCTCAGCCCTGGGAGGCGGAACCTGCCGCCCCTGCCGAGCTTTCTGCAGAGGGAACAGTGACATCTGTGTCTCCGAGAAAGAGTTAGAGATGTCCCGTGATGATCCAGAGGCATACCCCCTGGATCCCGAGGGGGTGAGTGGCCTGGGCGGGTGAGGGAATGGGAGCGGGAGCTTCCTGAGGGGCTCCAGACTGCATCTCAGGCCATCTGTCCATCACCAGATTGAGAAGTGGGTGTCTGAGGGGCCAAGTGAGGACGAGGCTGTGTGTGTGAACTGTCAGAACAGCAGCTACGGGGACAAGTGTCAGCGCTGCCTAGAAGGCTACTTCCTCCTGGATGGCCGGTGCACCAAGTAAGTGGCTGGGCTGGGGGGCTCTGTACTGGAGGAGAGCTGGGCCTGGGGCTGAGGAGCAGTGACCCTGAGATGGAGGATGTCCCTTTTTCCAGGTGTCAGTGTAACGGCCATGCAGATACCTGCAATGAAGACGGGACGGGCTGCCCCTGCCAGAACAACACAGAGACTGGGACCTGCCAGGGAAGCTCCCCCAGCGACCGCCGGGACTGCTACAAGTATCAGGTAAGGGCACAGGGCACAATGCTGGGCTGGGTGCATGAAGGAGAAGGTGTCACCAGCCAGGTAGATGCTGTGGCACGCTGGCTGTGACAGGGGAGGGGGATTGTCTGAATGTGAGGGGCCCAGGAGCTCCACGGGACTTGGAGCAACCAAACAAGGTCTCCTGGAGGAGGGGATCCTGAGATAGGTCTTGGAAGGAGCAGAAGAGTATCAGGAGGAATTGAGGAGGAAGAAATATTTGGGGTGGAGGCAGGGCAGAGGAGGCCTTGAATGCCAGGCTGAGGAGTGGGGACCAGGGGGTGGAGGTGAGGGAGATTGCTGTCTTGCCTCTGCTGCCCCCACAGTGCGCCAAGTGCCGGGAGTCTTTTCACGGCAGCCCCCTCGGGGGCCAGCAGTGCTACCGGCTGATCTCTGTGGAGCAGGAGTGTTGCTTGGACCCCACCTCCCAGACCAATTGCTTCCATGAGCCTAAGCGCCGGGCCCTGGGCCCGGGGCGCACCGTACTCTTTGGGGTTCAGCCGAAGTTCACCAACGTGGATATCCGCCTGACTCTGGATGTGACCTTCGGTGCTGTGGACCTCTATGTCTCCACATCTTATGACACCTTCGTGGTCCGCGTGGACCCAGACACTGGGGTCCACTCTGTCCATATCCAGCCCCCTCCGCCGGCCCCACCTCCTATGGCTGCAGAGGCTGGGCTGCGAGCAAGTGAGGTGGGTGCTGGGGGGCCTGGCCCACCCCCTGAGCCTCGGATCCGGGAGGTGCGTCCACGGGGGCTCATCACCTACGTGACTGTGATCGAGCCTGCCGCTGTGCTGGTGGTGCGTGGGGTACGGGACCGGCTTGTCATCACCTACCCCCACGAGCAACACGCCCTCAAGTCTAGCCGCTTCTACTTGCTCCTGCTGGGGGTCGGGGATCCCACGGCACCCGGCGCTAATGGCTCCGCGGACTCCCAGGGCCTCCTCTTCTTCCGCCAAGACCAGGCGCACATCGACCTCTTCGTCTTCTTCTCCGTCTTCTTCTCCTGCTTCTTCCTTTTTCTGTCACTCTGTGTCCTGCTCTGGAAAGCCAAGCAGGCCCTGGACCAGCGGCGTGAGCAGCGGCGACATCTGCAAGAGATGACCAAGATGGCCAGCCGCCCTTTTGCCAAGGTCATAGTCTGCTTCCCTCCTGACCCGGCTGTTAGTGTCCCTTGGAAAACAAGTGGTGTGGGCCTCCCGCCCCCTGCTTTCCGCCGCTCAGAGCCTTTCCTGGCCCCGCTGCTGTTGACCGGGGGTGGGGGTCCCTGGGGAGCTGGCAGTGGGAGCTGTTGCCCTGTGGCCCTGAGGGCTGGGCCCATCACGTTGGAGCCCACAGAGGACGGCATGGCAGGGGTCGCTACACTCCTGCTGCAGCTGCCTGGCGGCATCTACACTCCTAACCGGGCCTGCCTGGGCTCTGCCTTGGTCACCCTGAGGCACCGGCTGCAGGAGTACTGTGGAGGTGGCAGTGGACCTGGGGCCAGTGGGCACGGGGCAGGGGGTGGGAGGAAGGGACTTCTGACTCACGACAACCTCACCAGCATGTCGCTCTGAGGGCCTGGGGGTGGGGAGGGTCACCCAGCCCCTGCTCCCTGCCCCTCAGCCCCCACTCTCCCAGCCCATTCTGTGTGGCCAGGCATTCCTTAGGCCCCCGGCTCATCTTTGGTTTGGCGATGCCCTTCCTGTCAGCCCCTTGTTTGGACTCTGGCCTGTACCGTGTCAGGCCTCTGAGGAGCCGCCCCCTGGGCTCCAGGCCAGGTTTCCTCTCCCAAGGCAGCCCCCCTCCCAGTGCCCACCCAACAGCTTGAGCGTGTCACCTGAGCCCCGATGCCCTTCCTCCCCAAACGTGCTGCCCCCAAGTGTGGCTGTGAACCCATGGCCTCCCTGGGGTCTGCAAGCCTCCACTTCCTGGACGCTGGACCTCCTTGGTTCCCTTGGAAGCCCCTTGGCTCTCTGGGATGAATTGCAGCATTTTAGACTGGGAAGGGTCCCTGTGAACGTTTAGTCCAGCTTGTCCCTGAAACCCCGCCCCAGTGTGGGTACCTCACTACCTCGTGAGGCAGGCCATTCCAGGTGGTCTTGTTTGCCCCTTTGCGCCTCCACCTGTTGCTCTTGGTCCTGCCCTTTCTGGCCCAAAGGGGCTCCTGTTATCCCTCTGTTGCAGGACACCCTTGCAGGTAGATCGAAATAGCACTCATGGGTGTCCTCTGGAGAGCCATCCCTTTAGCCACCCTCTTTATCTGCCTCCTTCCTAAGATGTGCACAAGGCTGAAGCCCGCACCACAGGGTGCCCTCCCCAGTGGGCCAAAGCCTGGGCCTGAGAATGGCCTCCCCAGCACTCTTCCTCTGCAGTCCAGGCAGTGCAGCCCGAGGTAGGGGGGCCACGTGACAGCCTTGACTCACACTGAGCCTGCTGCCTCAGCTGGGCATCCTCATACCTCACAGAAGTTCTCTGAGGCCGGGCGTTGTCTCAGTGTGTCAGCTCCAGCCTTGGGGGTCTGTCGTCCATCTGTAGTGAGTGGTCCCCCCAGCTGCCACTTGTAGCTTCAGTGACGGTGTCATTGTTCATCCATCATCACTCAAAATGGTCAGTGGCCTGGGGCTAGCCATGGGCTCCAGGGGGTTACTCCTGGACTCTGGAGCTCCATGTCTTTGTGGGGGGATTAGCCCCTCTGCCTCCCCCCGCCCCCTTGCCAGGATCCCAGCCAGCAAACCCATCTCTTACGTGGAGGAACCTTCCTATTTAAGGTGGACAGGCCAGTGAATTCACTACCCCAGTGGTCTCCATTTAGAGCCTGGATGACCAAGGAAAGTCTTGCTTATTTAAAGCTTGGACTAGACAGCCTTTGAAGGCCCTTTCCAGTTATTAAATTTCACGATCATTGACCCTTCCAGCCCCCCAGGTGCCCAAGTGGCAATCGAGGTGATCCTCTTAAAACACTTAGTGCAGCGCCCAGGACCTATAGAGAAGTTGCAGAAATGCTTCTTCCTGCCTTTCCCAACCAGTCAATGAACTCCCGAACCCCTCTGGTCCCTGTGTCCCTTGGCTCCAGGACCCACCTCTTCTCCGAAATCCCACTTGTCCTTTCCTTCCTCCTTCTGAACCCCTCACCCTTTCTCGTCCTTCCCTCCAGGACCTTGGAGACCCACCATTCCCTGTAGCCGCCTACCTGCCCCAGTCAGAGAATCTGGACAGCCTCACTCATGTGGGTGGGAAGGAGGGCACTGGACTGCTGTGTATGGGGGGAGCAAACCTAAAATCGCCAAATAAAACATTACCAGGGCCCTCTGTTGTCTGGTTGCTGTATAGAGATGTGGGAAAGAATCTGGGTTACTGGCGCCTTCAGTCCGCACGCCAGTCTCTCATGCAGATGCCCCTCCCCCAGTTCTGCCCTCTATTTCCTGTCCATCCCTGCCCCAGTGCACACATCCTGGCTCCTGGCCAGGGGTTTTCTCCTGCAGTCTTTTCAGGGATCCTGTGATGCCGCTGTGACCCCCAATCCCTCAGAGCCTGGTGGTGACTGTATATGGTTTTCTGTCTCCAGGATGGGGTGCAGGGAAGGGCGGGTCAGGAGATCTTTGCCAGTCGCTCCATGAGCCAGCTTGGCCAAGTGTGTGTGTGCCCTTTGGCAAAGAAAGGCCTTCCACTTATTTTCTTCCATGGTCCTCTTTGAGAACAAAGGACTAGTGACAGCAATATTAGGGGGTTGGACTCAGTTCCACCATCCTAGGGTGTCCCCGCCTTGTCCTAATCGGGAATAGAAAACTTCCCTCCCTGCCTTCAAGGGCAGATGAGACATACATTTGATCCCTTAAATTAGAGACGGGACTGGGCCCCAGAGGAGAAGGTGGAGGAACCAGTGAGGCTAGGGCTGCGGATCCAGGGTCTCCTGAGCGCGGAGCTGAGGGACTTCAGACTTGGCCCAGGGGCGACCTAGACTAAGGAGGGAGGAACCTTAGCACTAGAAGTGAGACTGAGTGTCCAGATGGGGCTCCTTTGTCAAGCAGGGTGCAGCAGGGCCCATCCCTCCTGTTACTCAAGTGACTTTCTGTTCTTCTGGTCCCTCAGTGACTGTCTTCTGTGCCTCCTTGCATTACTGAGAAAGGAATTAAGGAAGCAAGCATCTATTAAGCACCTATTGGGTGCCACACAGCATGAATTACATTTTATCTTCATTTTATAGTTGAGGAAACTGAGGCGGGCAGAGTTTTAGTGTCCTGCCCAGGGTCACACAGCTGTCTGAGGTTGGATTTGAGCTCAGGTTTTCAGACTCGATCAGTGCTCTTTCCACCGAGCCACCCAGCTGTCTGTGTGTCTGATGTTGTCTGGGAGCTGAAGAAAGAAAGACTTCTAGGTGCATAGATCCGGGACCTGGAAGGAGCTTGAGGGACCCTTGAGTCCAACCCCGTCATTTCAGCAATGAGGAAACAGACCTGGGAAGGTAAGGAGCCACCCTGGTCACACAGGGAGTGGCAGCTCTAGGGGTCCAAACCCAAGTCCAAGTCTGTTTGTTCCTCTGAGCCACCAATTGAATCGTGTTCTGCTGCAAGACTGCTCCCAATTGTGTCCCGTCAGAGGTTCCACGTAAGCCATGTAGAATCTGTATGCCCAGGTAGTGCAGGTTTTCCCATCCCTGCTTTACAGATTAGGAAGTCAAGGCTCGGAGGGGTGCATGCTTCTTGTCAACCACTTAAATGTTGGTGCTGGGATTTGAACCTGTGTCTCCTAACTCCACATAGAGGATGCCGTCACCCTCCACCAAAACTCCCCGCTGCCAGCGGCTCCTTTCCGTGTGAATGTTCTAGTTCTGCTCCTGTTCAGATGTCAGAGGTAGGGCCCCAGTGTCTGCAGGAATGTTCCCAGAAGGGAATTCAGAGGCCAGCTCGTCTGACCACCTGCCTAAAGCCACACTCAACATGCAATCCTGCCAGGGTTTGAACAGCTTCATCCATCCTCTCTCCCCACCCGTCTTCCAGAAGGCCCAGCCTCCTCTGGGCTTCCTCTGATTGTTAGAGAATGCTAGCGGGGCTGGATCAGTATGGGGAGAAGAGAGGTACGCGGTGAAATGCGAGGTGAAGTGTTTGGATGGACTAGGCGTCTAGATCATGGGCTCTCTCCAAAAGTCAGAATAACACTGGCAATAGAGGTCAGTGGTGGCTCAGAGTCTCCAAGGTAATTTCTGATTGAGGTAGATGATTCCGGTTTGACAGAAAGCTCTTCTGATCAAGCCCCCATGACAGATAGATAGATAAATAGATACATAGATAGATAGATAGATAGATAGATAGATAAAAGCTCATCTAATGAATCAGGGGCTCCCCTGATGTCCCCTCTCCTTCCTTTACACAAACCACTTAATACAATGCTGTGTACATTGTAGGTATTTAGTGCTTTTTAAATTCATTTAAACTTTCAGTATGGTCTCAGTTAACATCATAGCAATCCTGTGAGCTAGGTACCCCCAGGAAAATGGCAGCTTACAGAGGTTGTGGCAACCCTAAGTCTAACTTCTGTCAGAGTCAGGACCTGAACTCAGATCTCTCTGACATTAATTAGCAGGAGAGTGTTCATAGGAAGAAAACGGATGGCGAAGGGGTTTGATCCTGTCATAAAGGACTGGCTGAAGGTACTGGGAATGTTTAGCCTGGAGAAGAGAGGGCTCTGGAGGGCTGTCTTCAGGTATTTGAGAGGCTGTGCTATTCGGGATGGGTCAGACTTGTTCTCTTTGGTCACAAATGGCAGAAAAAAGTGAACAACAAGCGCTGTTCCACAGTGGGACTGGCTGCCCAGAGAGCTGAGGCACTGAGCCCTCTCCAGCGGTCTTCAAGTCAAGGCAGACATCGCCGGCTGGGCACCGAGAGAATTCTTATTTAAGCAAAGGTTGGGCTGGCACGTGCCAGAGGGCTCTCCCAGCTCTCAAGTTCAGAGTTTTGGTCTCAAAGCTCTCAGGAGCTACGGATGGGGGGAGAAGCCGAGACCCAGAGAAGGGCAGAGATTCAGACCAGGTCGCACAGCTCAGCCTTGGTGTCCTGGCTTCCCTCCAGGCTTAGCCTAGCCCTACCTCTGCGCTTCTGACTTCTAGCCCCCTCCCCTTTCCCAGACCACTCGGACACAGTTTTGAGTTTCTGATTTTATTGGGGTGATGGTGGTGAGAAGGAAGGGAGTGGAGGGTCAGAAGGAACAAGCGGGAGGGGCTGGGGCGGGTCCTCACTGTCTGATCTTCAGCTCCCGGGCCATCTGGCAGAGCGCACAAGGCAGGCAGAAGGTGAGCGCTGCCCAGTCGTTTCCAACAGATCCCTGTCGGGGGAACGGTAGAGAGGTTAGGGAGGCAATGAATATCTGGGGGCCCCAGTTATCCTGGTCACAGGGCCCCTGCACCCTCCCTGGGTGCTCAGACTCCACTCCTCCTCCCCCCGCACTTCCAAGCCTCCCCACCAAAATGTGGTAGCGCTCTCTCATGCCGGTGCGGATAGAGTGGAGACCACCAGGCAGGTAGGGTGCACAGCAGCATTCCCCAAAATCATCAGCGATGCGGCAGGCCAGGCACAGGGGGGCGAAGGTGC
>CM053582.1:74796088-74849009 GCA_028627135.1 Pseudochirops cupreus
CCTCTCCTCTCCTCTCCTCTCCTCTCCTCTCCTCTCCTCTCCTCTCCTCTCCTCTCCTCTCCTCTCCTCTCCTCTCCTCTCTTCTCCTCTCCTCTTCTCTCCTTCTTTCTTTGTCTCTCTCTGTGTCTGTGTCTCTTCCTCCCCTCCTCTCCCCTCTGGATGGGGTTAGACGGGATAATCTTTAACTCTGACATTCTGTTCTGGAGCCCTTCCTAAGGAAGTTCTGACATTCTGTGGTCTAAGTTCGAAGATCCCTCCCATCTTTGATGTTCTGAGTTGTAAAGTCCTCAGTTCTGAGAGCATTCTCTGCTCTGAGATCCTTCCCAGCTCAGACATTCCCTGGTCTAGGGGCCCTCCTGGCTCTGAGTTCTGGGTGACAGAGCCTGTAGACAGAAGAGCGATGCTGGGGCTGGCTGGGCACACTCACACACGGGCATATCATTGCAGCAGTCCGTGAGTTCTGTGTGCCAGTCACTTTGCTGAGTCTGGTAGCAGGTGCTCTGGCTTTGGGGCTGGCTGGTCACAGGGTAAGACATAGCTGGGGAGAGCAAGAGAAGAGACAAGATTAGAGGAGGGTGCTTCGGGGTCTGTGCTCCTTTCCTCCTCTCATTGCCCCCCCCCCCCCCACATCTGGGCAGCTTGCGCAGGTGGAGGGGGAGAGAACAGGAAGGGTTTTGAGGAGTCACATGGCAGCCACCGCCCTCATCTGGGACGGGGTTCCTCATCTGCCTTTGGAGTCACATCTGGGTGGGGCCTGGGCTTTCTTTGACACACTGGGGAGGGGGTGTCTCCCTCTCCCTCCCAGGCTTTGGCTTTTTGTAGCTGAGAAGCGTGGGTCCTCCTGTGCTTCTGGATGGCTGGTGCCTCTTGCACATCTGGGGGGAGGGTGTCAGATGACATTCCCTGCAGGCTGGTTCCAAGGGGACTCTCCCGCCCAGTAGACAGGATGGGAGCTCAGGGAAATGGGGACCTCCTCTTGCACATCTGCAGTCAGGGGCGTCTTGCGAGCCTGGGCAGAGGGCCACATCTGGGAGGAGGGAAGGAGCAGGCGTTCCTCCTCCACATCTGGGGGTGGGGTGCTCTGTTCCTGCACTTCTGGGGCCCCCGATGACTTCTTGACGGTGTCTGAGCGACCCCGGGAAAAAGTAGGGGAGGGGGAGCAGGCGGGGTGGGGGTCTCAGTCGAGCGCACCTTTGCCCTTCACGTTGTCATGCATTTCGAACTGCATCCTTGCAGAGATGGTGCGGGACGAGGCGGAGAGGAAGCGCTGAGTAGCTGGTTCCGGGGGCACCTGGAGACTAGGTAGGGTGGGGAGTGGGGCGGGGGCAAGGGCACTGAAGTAAGGGGAGGGATTGTGGCAGGCGAAGGGGCCGCTGGGGAGGGAGAAAGAGGCCGGGTCAGAGCCCCACTCATCCTTTCCCGCTTCCTCCAGTGAAGCTTGTGGCACCAAGATTCATCCATTAGAGGTCTGAGAATTTCCATCTCCCATCCCCACGCCTCAAGATTGAAGTATCATTGAGGGGAGACAGACAAGGAGAGAATGAGGCTTAGACTAAGTCGGGCAGAGACACCCAGAATGGTCAGTGCCAGAGAGCATCAGTGCACTCAGCAATAAAGGTCGGAGAAAAACCCCAGTGCAACCAGAGACGGAGAAATCTGCTAGCCGAGAGAGGAAGATGCTCAGACTCGGGGCTGTGGAATGGAGAAAGCTGTGGACATCCTCACATCCGAGGGACACTCAGAGCCAGGGACTGACGCACCCAAGGGCCCCCGTGGCCTCCCTCCACAAAGACATCGAGGCAGAGTAGCAGAAATACCCACTGAGAGAGAAAAAAAGAGAGACATACCCAGAGACAAGGGAGAGATAGAGACACCTGGAAATAGGGGAGAGACAGAGCTAGAACGTCAGTGAGCCGGACAAATACTAGCAGAGACCCAGGGAGTCTACTAGGAGCCTGAGAGGTCTGTGTAGAGACAGCCAAGGCGAGAGAAGGTGCGGACAGAACCCAGAATGCCAAGAGACAACCAGGGGTAAGGGGGAGAACCTGAGAGAAAGTCCGAGCCCCAGCAGCGTGCCGCTTGGGGCTGCTGGAAGCAGATGCCGGCGGCGAAGAATGCCCAGGCTGGCTGGGACTCCTTCCTACCTGGGGCGCACTGGCTCTCGGGCTGTGTAGCGCTGGGCTTGGCTCTGGCTGGCCTCGTCACCTCGTGCCTGGCTCTTTCTGCCTGTGCGTTCTCACCCCGAGCCGGGCTTATATGGGGCGGCGGGGCATCAGGGGCGGGGCAGTACCGCGACACAAGGCGCAGGAAACGCTGTGAGCCAGGCTTAGATGGGGAGTCCCCTCCCCCCATCCCCTCTAGGGCATCCCTGCTGACCAGCTGGTCTGGGGGGAGGCCCAGGACAGGTATGGGGATCAACTGAGATGAAGGGCAGAGACCTGGCATTGGAAGTAAGGCGAGATCGATGCTAGGAGAACATGGGGAGACTGAGATAGACAAGGACAGAGATGAGGAGATGGGGAGATAGAGGCAGAGGGGATGAAACACAGAGGGAACAGTTTCTCGTTTTACAGTCTTTTTCATGTGTACAAAGCACTTCCCCTACTATAACTCTGCAAAGTACGTGGTGGATACAATATTAGCCCCATTTCATAAATGAGGCAAGTGGAGGTTTTTAACATAAATAGCTGACCAGAGACCTGAATCTCTGGTCTTCTGAGGCTCAGCACTCTCCCTCTGACTCCTGAGATAAACAAGGAAAGAGAGAACACAGGCTTGAAAATGAACCCTGTGTGATCGAGAGTGCGGCCCTTTCTCTCCTTGGGCCTCAGTTTCTCCATTTGAAAATGAGGAGGTTAAACACAATGATCCCCCAGGTCCCTCCAGAGCTAAAACTTATAGCCCTAAGAGGCAATGAAATGTGCAGAGACAGAGACAGAGGCAGATACAGTGGAGAGGGAGAGAAAGAGAGAGAGACAGAGAAGAGACAGAGACAAGAGAGAGAGAGAGAGAGACAGAGAGAGACAGAGACAGAGAGAGGGAGAGAGAGAGAGACAGAGAGACAGTGACAGAGAGAGACAGAGACAGAGAGATAGAGAGAGGGAGAGAGAGAGAGAGAAAATAAAAGAGAGAAAAGAAGAGGAGGAAGGAAGGAGGAGGAGGCGCAGGAGGGGTAAAAAGAAACAAACAAGAAGGGGCTGGATGGAGTAAGCATTTGTTAAACATTATTGATTAATTATTATAGGGCAGGCACCATGCTGAGCACTTATACAAATATCTCATTTGATCTTCAACAGTTCTGGGAGGTGGATGCTGTTATTACCCTCATCTGACAGTTGAGGAAACTGAGGCAGACAAGGTTAAGCGACATGCCCAGGGTTACCTGGCTGGTAAGTGTCAGCCTGCATATGACCGTGTCTTTTCCACGCCAGGCCCAGAGCTGTACCTGCTGCTCCACCAGAGATGAGACTGTGTCTGAATTTCTCTGACTGTAGTGCAGAAGTGGGGAGACTGGGCACAGTAAGAGGGAACCAGGGAGAGACAGCAGGGTTGTGTGGGCGTCTGTGAGCATTAGAGGGCCCTTAAGCTGACTCCTGGTTCCCTTGACTCTCCCTGCTCCCCTGATCCCATCCACTATGGCAGGTCCAGTGGAGGAACCGGGAGTGGCATGAGGCCAGAGAGGATGGGCCGTCATGGACTCTCCCTGTAGGCCGTGGGAGGTGATATGCCCTCCCCAGCACCAAACTGGGAAGGTTGGGGGCTGAGGGAGCAGCACACCAGGGTCCTTTCTGGAGAAAAGTTTGAGGGTCCAGAAATCTAGGTGCCATCAAGGACCCTCCTTGACCCTAACAAACTCTGCAGGATTTGAGCGGGGGGGTGACTCAGTCAAGGAAGCAGTGTCAGGCCTGGGTGAGGTCCCTAGGGCGGGTGTCACCCCCAGAAATGCAGGAGGCACCGGAAAAGTGGGGAGTCATCCATCAGGGAGAAGGTGCTGTCACTTGGCAGGCAGGGTTGGGCAGGGATGGGGTGATGTTGCTGGCCTAGGTGGGGCCACCACATCCCAGGGACCCAGGCATCCAGGGCTTCAGTCCCCACCCCTTTAGGGACCCAGCATCCTGATCTCCAGATCAGTGAGGAACATTAGCTTCCCATCTACAACCCAGGGTTGTTGTGAGCCTCAAACGAGATAACAATTGTAAATGGACTAGCAAAATGTCTGGCATATAGTAACCGGTGCTTAATAAATGCTCACCTCTTTCTCGTATTTGTCTCTTAAATCTTAGTCTTAGTCCCTCTGAGTCTCCGTGTCTCTTAGGGTCAGAAGATTTATCTCAGCTTCCCCAATGTACAGAAAGGGAGACAGGTCCCAAGAGGGGAAGCCACCCTTTATCACACACTTCTGCTCCCTGACTCAGCCTTGCTGTCTGTGCGTCGGACCTCTGAGTTAGGGGTCTTTACTCCCCCACTTCCTAATGCCCTCCCAGCCCTAGCCCTGCCTTGCTGACCACATCCTCTAGGCAATGTGGATGGGGAAAGGGCGGGGAATGAGCTAACAGAAGCTTCTCCCACCTCTACCCTTGGCGCACACCCCCGGGGGCACCAATTAGCCACAGTTAACTCAGACCAGATGAGGAAACAGACTGACCAAGTGGTGAGGTGGCCAGGGGGAAGAAGGTATGAAAAGTGAGAGACAGGTGGGGTCTTGGGCTCAGGCATCTGCTCCCCTCTCCCTCCCCAGCCCCTTTCCCTCAGTGACTCCAGCCCACACTCATCTAAAGACCTAGAGAGCAATCTGAGAGGCCCGGGCTCCAGACCCCTGCGGCCCTGACTGGGTTGGGGTTTGGAGGCTGGATATCTGGGGTTGCCCAATGGAGCTTATTTCAGGCTGGCTCTCCTTGGGAAACCGGTTGAGCCAAGCAGACAGGGCAGGGGATAGGTGGGGTGGCTCAGTGCCCCCTTCCCTCCCCTTCCCAAACCGGCTGCTTCTTCCTGGCTCCACCCAGGACAGGGAACGGGAGACACCCGGGTGTGCCTCCTCAAGCTGGTCCTGTGAGGCCGACTGTTTGGGTGTGGGGTCTGTGTGTGTCACTGTGTGTCTTTGTATCAGTATGGATGCACACATGTGGGACCCACGGTGCGACTGTGGGGAAAGGTCTCCCTTCTATTCTGCTTGGTGGAGCGTTCTCCTTTTGGACGGAAGCTCACCGAGGGCAGGGGCTGCTTCTCTTCTGTCTCTGCACCTCTTGTGGCTGCTGCACAGTAGGCACTGGGTAATTATCGATGGTTCAGAGCTCATCACAGATGATGGCTCTGAGCTGCGTGTGAACATCTCGTGTGAAGATCAGTGGCTTGTGTATGTCACCTATGCGAGGAAAGAGCTTTGGTTTGGGAATCCGACGTCTCAGACCTTTGCTCAGCAGCGTAGTGCTGAGTGCCCTTGGGCAAATCACTGCCCTGTAGGCCTCAGAGGTTTCGCCAGACCATGTCCCAGGGCCTTTCTAGCTCTGATAGTCTAGGAGGTGCTGAGCATGCCTCATGATGGCGTCACGAGTGGGAGTGGGCTTCATGGTACCTGTGTGCTTGCATTTCCAGCACTTACACTTTTGTGTCTCCCGGCAGGGGTTTATTATCTCTGTAGATACTGGGGTATCTCTGTGGTAACAATGGGCAGAGTGGTACAACCCTGTGCATGGATCAGAGGACCTGAATTCGAATCCAGTCTTTGCTACTGATCTCGAGACCCCCTAAAACCCCTTCTAATTCAAGGAAATAAGCATTTATTGAGTGCTTACTGGGTGACAGGTTCTGTGCTAGGATGTACTTGCTGAGTCATTTCAGTCAGGTCCGATCCATGACCCTGTTTGGGGTTTTCCTGGCAGCGATGCTGGAGTATTTGCATTTCCTTCTCCAGCTCATCTGACAGATGAGGGAACTGAGGCAAACAGGGTGAAGTGGCTTGCCTAGGGTCACACAGCTGGGAAGTGTCTGAGGTCAGATTTGAACCCCTGACTCCGGGGAAGGAGCTCTATCTACTAGGATAAGAGGCTCCAAAACCAAAAAGCATCTCCCTGCCCTCAGGGAGTTCGCCTTCTCTTGGCTGGGAGAGGGGCCGGGGAATAGAAGGCATACGTGTGGCACCAAAAACTTGCAGGGAGGGGGCAGTCAGGGAAAGCTTGTTGGAGAAGGGGAGGTAAGGGCTGGGGGGGGTGGGAGGAGGAAAGAGCATTGCAGGCGGAGGGGCCAGCCTCTGTTCAGCCTGACGTGTGTGTGAGCAATTTTGTGTGTGTGTACATCTGTTGTGCATGTATGATTGTGTTTGTGTGTGTGAGTGTATGAATGTGTGTATCATTGGGTGAGTGTGTGTACATATGAATGTGTATGATTGTATGTATATGAATGTTTGTATGTGTATGAGTGTGAGTGTATGATTGTATGTGTATGAATGTGTGATTGTGTGTGTGTGATTGTGTATGAATGTATGTGTGTGTGTGATTGTGTATGAATGTGAGTATGAGTATGTGTGTGTGTATGAGTGTGTGAGTGTATGATTGTGTGTATGAATGTGTGTGTATGATTGTATGAATGAGTGAATATGTATGAGTGTGCGTGCATGATTTTGTTTGAGTGCATGAATGTGTGTGTACATATGAATGTGCGTATGATTGTATGTGTATGTGTGTGTGAGTGTATGTGTATGTATGATTGTGTGTATGAATGTTTGTATGTGTATATGTGTATATGGTAGTGTGTGTGTGTGTGAATGTGAGTATGTGTATGTGTATGAGTGTGTGAGTATATGTATGATTGTGTGTATGAATGTGTATGATTGTGTGTATGAATGAGTGAATATGTATGACTGCATGTATGATTGTGTTTGTGTGAGTGTATGAATGTGTGTGATGGTATGTATGTGTGTGTATGATTGTGTTTGTGTGAGTGTACGTATGAATGTGTGTCTGATTGTATGTGTATGAATGAGTATGTGTATGTGTATGAGTGTGATTCTGTGTGTGTATGCATATGTATGATTGTGTGTGTATGATTGTATGTGTATGAATGTGAGTATGTGTATGAATGTATGTGTATGTGTATGAATGTTTGTGAGTATGTGTATGTGTATGAGTGTGTGTGTATGTATGATTGTGTGTATGAATGTATATGATTGTGTGTACATATGATTGTGTGTATAAATGAGTGAATATGTATGAGTGTGAGTGTATGGTTGTGTATGAATGTGTGTGATTGTGTGTATGTATCAATGTGTGTATGATTGTATGTGTATGAATGTTTGTATGTGTATAAGTGTGTGATTGTGTATGTGAGTGTATGTGTATGTGTGTGTATGAATGTTTGTATGTGTATGTGTATGAGTGTATGTATGATTATGATTGTATGTGTATGAATGTATGTGTATGTGCATGAGTGAGTGTATGATTGCGTGTATGAATGTGTATGATTGTGTGTATGTATGAATGTGTATGATTGTGTTTGTGTGAATGTATGAATGTGTGAGTGTACGTATGAATGTATGATTGTATGTGTATGAATATGTGTGTGCGTGATTGTGTGTGCGTGTATGTGTATGTATGGTTGTATGATTGTATGTGTATGAATGTTTGTATGTATGTGTATGAGTGTGTGTATGATTGTGTATGAATGTGTATGTATGTCTGCTGTGCATGTATGATTGTGTCTGTGTGTGTATGTTTGTATGAATGTGAGTGTGTGAGTGTGTGTAGGGGCCAGTAGGGGACCTGGAAGTCAAACCTGAAGTGCTCCTCCCTTGCCCTGGAGGTGGCCCCTGGGTGTCATTCTTTTCTAGCCTCAGTTTCCCCCTAATGGGGATGACTGGATGGGTGGAGCTGGGAAGGAGGGAGGCACCCAGAGAAACCCAGATGGAGGTGAAAGGGAGGCCAGATGGAAGGAAGAGCAGAACAGAGTGTGTGGCGCCCGGAGCATAGATTCAGGGGGTGGAAGGGCTTGCTTCTTAGGCGTCATTGTCCCAACACCTTCCTTTTAGAAAAGGGGGCACCTTGAGGCCCCACAGCTGGCCAGTGGATGCTGCATGGGGTCTCCCGCCTTCAGACCCAGCCCTCCCTCCACGCAGACATGATCTCTCCCCTTCCCCCAACACAACTGTATGGACACACAGAATCAGTCGCTGATTGTCTCAGGCCCAGAAAGGGAGAGCTACAGACCCCAGGCTGTGATAGGAGACCCCGGGGCTGACATTCGGACCACCTGGGTCTGCCTGGATTTGATGTGTGACCCTCCCTGTCTGGACCTCAATTTCCTACCTGTAAAGCAGAGCTGAACTAGGTGACCCCGAATCCTATGATGATCTAGAGACAGACATCCAGGTAGGGGCAGGGATGCCCCTAGCTCTATCCTGTCCCCAACCAAAGACCTCGAAGCTGGGGCCAGGGCAGGTGAGGCAGGGCAGATCCACTCCCAAGGCCCTCGGCATGGCTCTCCGCCCCCCATCACCCCTGTGACTCACTCCCTTATCAACTCCTAATGGGTTAATGACCTATTTCCTTCCCCCGTTTACACCCTCACAGGCCCTAATGACTATTTTCAGCCTCAGCAGGGCCCACACCTCCCCTCTGGCTCCTTGATTGGCTGGAGGCAGGTTCGACCTCCCGTCCAGATACCAGGTACCAGGGCCTGCCCCTCAGGAGCATGGTGTCCTGCTTGCCCGGCTCCCACTGGCGGTGGGGATGGCAGTGAATACGATGTTGGGCCCTTTCCAGGACCGCACCCAGGGTGGCCAGCTGAGGAATGAGGCGAGACTGGTTGCCCTTGGGGACGCAGAGCTGCCCCAAGGAGGGCTGCTCTGCTCTCAACCATGGCCCCAGCCCCTTCAAGACTCAGCTGGCCCTGGGTGCTATAGTGAGGGGGTCCCTTCCCCGTCTCCACCAAGCACCTTGCTAACGTCAGCCCTGGTCGCCTTCCTCAGTTTCCCCTTCACTCTTGCCCCTGGGTCCCTAATGGCAGGGGATGCTTTTGGATGGCAGCCTAGCTCCCTGGCAGACTCCATCCACTCAGGCTGCCGCCTCTCCCCTTCTCCACTCAGGACACATGTGGACCTGTCTCCTCTCCTCGAGGGTGTCCTATGGTTTGGTGCCAGCTGCCCCCACCCTATAAACAGCTTCATAAAGCCTGGGGCCCAAATCCTATCCCCTCCAGCCTGGGCTTGTCTGCAGGCCCCAGGAGTGAGGGTTTCTGGTCCCAGCCTCTACCCCAGCTCAGCACGCCACGTGGGCACCCCAGGTAACCCGAGTCTCCCGGCAGACAGCCATTCCTGGCGTTAGCACCACCTGGTGGAAAGCCTGGGTACTGGGCCTCCCTGGGGAACCCTCTCCCTGGGGTCCAGTCACTGAGAGGGCCTGGGGTGAATTCAACCCATTTATTTACAAATGGAGCAGAGCAGCAGCAGCTTCAGCAGCAAAGGCAGTGGCTGAGGGGGAGCGGCTTGGGGAGCTCCCCCCCGGAAGTGGGAAAGCATTGCAGGGCACAGGACATCAGAGCTCCCTCCCTCCCTCCCCAATGGGCCTAAGGCACTCCATCCCTGAGTGGTAATGGGCCACCATTACACAAGGGGACACGGAGTCCCCGAGGGTACATAGATGGTGGTCTGGGAGTCTGGGACCTCAGGTAGACCCCACTTTACTCATCTGTAAAGTGGGCTCCCAAGCTGCAATTCCAGGACTGGCCCAAAGTCCTCTGGCAAGGCTCGGGGTGGAGCTGGACCCAGAACCCTGAACTTCCTATGCACAGGCTGGGGTCACATGGCTCCAGGACAAGGAGGCACCAGGTGTGGGGGGCTTCTGACCCCAGACTTGCCTCTTCACCCACCCCTCGCAGGACTTACAGCTGGAAGGGCTCCCAGAGGCCATCCAGCCCAACTCTCTCATTTTACTGAGGGGGAAGCTGAGGCCCAGTGGGGAAGGGACTTGTACCTGGGTGATCCTGCACCTGAATTCATTGCCCCTTCCACTGGGGAGGGTCGCTTGGGTTTCCCACTGATGTAAAATGATGCTGGATCTCAAGGCACCTTCCAGCGCTAAGATCTTGCCTCTGCCTTGCCCAGGGTTTCACAGGTACTGCGTCTGGCGGGGCCCGGAGGAGTGTTAGCCCCCCAGAGGGGAGGAGCGTCAGGTGGAGGGGGCCCCACTCTATCATGAATCTGGAGTGCAAAACAAACTCAACCGAGAGAGCGCGTGAGGCCTTTAGTCAGGAGTGGGCAGGGCCGGGGCCCGAGTGGTGGGAGGACTGAGCCTGAGCCAGGCCCGGGCTCTGCAGGCCTGGGCTCGAGCTTGTGGTGGAGGTGGGGGTCTGAGGGGAGTGCTTGGTCCGGGACAACTCAGACCACCGAGGCTTGGTGGGCACCGGGGGCGACTGCATCTCTGTCCCAGGAGTGAGGATGAGGCGGATGCGCTCCACACACAGGGCGGTGGCCTGGCGAGTCTCACGGCACAGGGCTGCCAAGCTCAGGAAGCCATGGGGCAGGTCCTCCACCACCCGCAAGCTCACGGGGCGCCCGAGGCCCCGAAGGCGGCGGGCGAACATTACTGAGTCATCCAGCATGGGGTCCAGGGCGCAGGCCTGGCACAGGCACCGACAGGGCCACACCGGGGCCGCACCGACAGCCAGAGAGATGGCCACAAAAGGGAGAGGAAAGGGACGGGGGAGACAGGACAGAAGGAAGACCAGGAGGGATGGGGTGGACCAGAGAGATGAGGGTGATGAAGAAATCCCCAAGGAGGGGGAGCAGAGAGAGAGAGAGAGAGAGAGACAGAGACAGAGACAGAGAGAAGAGACACAGAGAGACAGAGACAGAGAAAGACAGAGACAGAGAGAGAGAGAGACAGAGAGAAGAGACACAGAGAGACAGAGAGAGAGACAGAGAGGAGACACAGAGAGACAGAGACAGAGAGAGATGAAGACAGAGACAGAGAGAGATGGAGACAGAGAGGACACAGAGAGACAGAGACAGAGACAGACAGAGAGAGACAGAGAAGAGACACAGAGAGACAGAGAGAGACAGAGACAGAGAGAGAGACAGAGACAGAGACAGGGAGAGAGACAGAGACAGAGAGGAGACACAGAGAGACAGAGACAGAGAGAGAGACAGAGACAGAGACAGAGAGAGAGAGGAGAGAGACACAGAGAGACAGAGACAGAGAGAGACAGAGACAGAGAGAAGAGACAGAGAGACAGAGAGAGACAGAGACAGAGAGAGAGACAGAGACAGGGAGAGAGACAGAGACAGGAGACACAGAGAGACAGAGACAGAGAGAGAGAGACAGAGACAGAGAAGAGACACAGAGAGACAGAGACAGAGAGAGAGACAGAGAGACAGAGAGAGAGACACATACACAGAGAGACAGAGACAGAGAGAGACAGAGACAGAGATGGAGAGAGACAGAGAGAGAGGAGAGACAGAGACAGAGACAGAGAAAGACACACACACACACACACACACACACACACACACACACACACACATGAAGGGAGGGAAGGGGGAAGGGAAGGAGAGAAAGAGCCGGTGGTTAGGAGGGGTTCTGTCCCCTTCCCTCTCTGGCCCTTTTACTTCCCTATAAATGATTCCCCAAGCTAGACCCCAGCCCCCTTCCCTGGGTCTTCTGCCAACTCCTCCCCCGCCTCCATCTTGGTCCCTTCCCTCTGGACCTTGGGTCCCCCCACTGGCTCACCACTATGTGCACGGGGGGCAGGGACTGCAGCATGGAGTCATGGGCCAGCAGCGGGGACATGAAGGGGTTCTTGACAATGGGGGACGTTTGCAGGGACAGGTTGGCCCTGCCTTGGCTGGAGCGCCGGGGCTGGAAGCCATCAGGGAAGGCGGAGCCCAGGTAGTCCAGATTCTCCCTGCTCTCTTCCTCCGTGGCCTCGTCCTCAGTCCCTGAAGGGGGCAGGAAGAAGTTCACCTCCTGAGGGCCCGATGACAGGGTCTCTTCTGATGAGGACAGGACTGGGGGGGTGGAGCCTCCCACCAGGCTCAGGTCTTGTAAGGTCAGACTTTTAGGGGAGTCCTTGGGGAAGCTGGAGGACTCTTGCAGGGCAGCTTCGGACACGCTCCGGCGCATGGTCTCTGGAAGGAGAGAGGAAGGTAGTGAGCTCTCTGCCCCTGCGTCCTCCCCTGGTCCTCAGGCCTGGGACCAGCTGGGGCATCCAGCTCCCTGCCACAGAGCACAGCACTCCAGCGAGCCCCAGCTCAGCCTGGATTTGTGTGACTTCAAGCCCCTTTCTCTCTCTGGGCCTGTTTCCTTATCTCCAAATGCCCGTGGGCATTTCCCGGCTCTCCATCTGGGATCTCTGCGTTCCTTCTGATCCCCCGTTCTCTCCCCACTCCCAATCCCAGTCTCTTCCTCCCCTCCCTGGTCTCTGACCCCTTCCTCATCATCTCTTTCCCACCTTCCCAGGCCTATCCCTATCTCTACCACACCCCAGCTGGCTCGTGAGACCCGAGTTCAGATTCAGACTCCGCATCTTTCTAGTTCTGGGTGCCTGTGCATGTCATGTAACCTCCATGTGAACCTTGGTCTCTTTACCCACAAACCTTGAAATATTAGAAACGAGAACTTTGGGCTTCGCCCCCTCGCCCTGACTCCAGGGTCTCCCACTGTCATCTTGGAGGAAGGACATGATTGGGTCCTTCTTCCTCTTCCCAGGCCACAGGGAACCCCATGATCTAAGACTCAGTGGGAAAGGCCTCTGGAAGCCCCTGAGCCCAGCCTCCTCTGGGATCCCCCACGAGCGGCCCCCACTCCACTTAGGAGACGGGCTGCTGGGCTTTTTCTCTTCACATCAAAGGCAATCTGTCCGGCTCCGCCCCACTGCCCCTCGAGCCAAGAACAAATCTCATGCCACATCCACAGGGCCCGACACAGCCTTCCCCCAGATTTTCACACGTCACTTCCCTGGAGCCCTGAGAAGTCACCTTTGCCCAGCATTCAGGGGCTCATGGCCCATAGGGGCTGTACCCCATCCCCACTCCCCAGGTTGGTCTGTACCCCCCCCTCCTTTTCTTGCTGGGAGGGTTCCAGCCCAGGCCTATGAAATACAAGAGGTCAGAGCTAGCAGTGCTCCAGAATAGAAATATCCCAGCAGGGTGGGAGGCCAGCCCACTCATCTTCTGAGGGGCAAACTGAAGGCCAGAGAGAGGCCACATTGTGTGTCCAAGGCCTCAAAGATCCAGAATGGGACCCCGAGACTTTCTGCAGGGCTGCCCCCTCCTCTCTAAAGGAAGGAGGTAGGTATATTAAGGGCTGTTGTTCCCTTTTGGTCACAGTGCCCCCTCCCCAGGAAAGTGGCATGTTGAGCCTGGTACGTGGGGAGACTCAGGACAAAAGCCTGCAGGACTGAATGGTGGCCTACCCCAACCCTGACGGTAGCCTCACCTGTCCCTGGTGGAGAGCTGTCAGCGGGTCTCCGGCCTCTGAGCTCCAGGAAGGTATTGAGCCAGGAGGAGGCCCCCAGCCGCAGGTCTCGGAGCAGAAGGGCCGTGTCCCTCTTCATCAGCCCCATCACACCCAGGGCCTGCTGCTCTTGGTCTTCCTGGACCTCAGGCTCTACGCCTGCAGTCAGTGAGAGGAAGGAGAAGGGTCCCTTAGTCCTTCTCCCGCCCTCCAGGTGGTCCCATCCTCATGCTCGGCAGTCTCACAGTCTCAGCCTCCAGATTCCCACACCTGCGCGCTCCTTGGGGGTCTTGGCCACCAGCTCCCGCCCTTCTGGTGCCCCTGGCACCTGGCCCCCAGCCTCACCAGCATAGGCACTGAGGCACTTGGAGAGGACACTGAGGGGGAGCAGAGGGTCCATGAGGCTCATGAGGCGTGAAGGCGAGGCTGAGGCCTGCAGCATTGTGGCCGGGTAGGCAGCCATGATGCCGTCAGGCATCCTCACGCCGTAGGCTGCCGCCCGGAAGGACACAGTGAAGCAGAGGTTGCCACCAGCGCTGTCCCCCGCCAGGCACACCCGCTCCCCTGTGGAGCCTGGGGGGAGAAAGAGAGAAGAGGTCACTGCCCCACCTGGGGAAGCTCAGCTGTTGGGATGGGGGATGAGAGGCCCAGGGATCAGCACAGCAGGAACCCTGGACTCATAGGCGGCCTCGTCACTGCTTGTTGGCTGAGTGGCCCTGGACAGGGCCTCCCTGGGCTGCGGTCACTTTATCTGTGAGATGTAGGGCTCCCCCTGCTGTACTCCTTTCAGGCTCCCTCCACCTTAGGAGCAGCCAGGCACCCCAGCTGTCACTTCCCCTTCCCCCCCTCAGCTGGGGCCAGCAGCGCCCCACTAGCCATCCCACACTAACAATCTGAATGTCTGAATACAGGAGACCCTGGAGTTGGTGGCTAGTACTCAGGGGTCAGAGGCCGAATTTTGGGGGGTGTCAGGGTTTGGGAAGCTTGGGGAATTCAGGGGAGGGTGGCTCCTGGCTCAGGACATCAGAAAGGCCAGGGCTGGTGAAAACAAGTGGGGGGGTCACTGGATGGGGGTCATCCTTTCCCTAGGTGGGGCCTGGCAGGCAGGGCAAGCTGGGGGGAGAGCTGCTGGACATGGGCTCCAGGGGTCGGGGCAGGCTTACCCAGGAGGTGACAGTTTTTGAGGGCCCAGCAGTAGGCATAGAAACACTCCTCCAGGGCCCTAGGGAAGGGGGCCTCGGGGGCCAGGGAGTAGTCAATGGAGAGAATGGGGACCCCCAGCTCCTGGGCCCAGCTCTTGAGGTAAGGCTCATGGGACTTGGAGGTCTGTGCCACAAAGCCGCCGCCATGGATGTGAATGACCAGGGCCTTGGAGCGCGGGGCGTGGTGAGCGCGGGGCCGCAACTCCAGGCTCCTGGGACCCTCAGACCGGGACAGGAGATTCAGCTCCTCGCTGTCCTTGGGGGAGGGCGGACAAAGAGAAGGTGTGTATTCCTTACCCCCACCTCACCCTGACTTCCCCTAAATGGCCTCCCCCAGTCCCAGCTTATCACTGGGGGGAGGGGGAGGAGGTTAGGGATGGAAGAGGGGGGAAAGGGGATACAGAAAGGAGATGGGCAAGGAAGGAAGTGGGGAGCAGAGAAAGCCAGGATCCATTGGGAGAAGAGGCCAAAAGGAGAGGGAAGGAGATGGTGGAGGATACTCAGGGATAGGTGGGCCTAGAGAGGGGGATAATGAGGAATGGACCAGGACATAGGAGGATGAGATGGAATTCCCCCTCCCCGAGGTTGGGGAGGAAAGGGGGCAGGATGGGGAGGTGCCCAGGGCTCCCCTGCCCCGCACCTGGCCCTCACGAAGGTCGTATGAGATGAGTCGCACCAGCACCGGGCCTGGGCCTGTGTGAGCCACTGGGGGCGAGATGGTGACACTGTGCTGGGGGTTGTTGGCTAGGGGTATCTCGAAGGCTTGAGGGGGCAAACTGAGGGCCCGGCACACCCGTACTGTTGCTGACATCATGTTGGCCAGAGACTGTTGGAGAGAGTGGGAGGGATGGACAAGGGTCAGAGCTGGCCCGGACGGTCTAGCCTGTGCCCCCCTCAAGGGGAGTCACAGAATGAGGCCTAGGCTGGCAGACCTGGGTTCTAGGCTTCACTCTGCTAGTCACTGTCAAAGCCCCTTCACTTCTCTCAATTTTGCTTCCTCCTCAATAAAACGGGAACATCCCTGCCCCCCCCCAAGGCAAGGAGGAGACCCCAAGGTGCAGCCTAGAGTAGACAGAGCTGCCAGGGAGACTTCTCAACACTGACAGTCTGGGCCAAAACCCCTCTCAGAATGGTGTTCATAGATTATATAGGGAGAGGAAAGAGCTAGAGCCAGGGGAGTTCTAGAACATAAGAGCTGGGAGGGCCCCTAAAACAGGAAGGTTGGAAATGGGAGGGGCCTTAGAACAGAGAATGTCAGAGCTGGGGGGGCCTTAGAACAGGGGATGTCAGAGCTGGGAGGGTCCTGAGAACAGGGAATGTCAGAGCTGGGAGGGTCCTGAGAACAGGGAATGTCAGAGCTGGGAGGGGCCTTAGAACAGGGAGTGTCAGGGCTGGGGGGAGCCTTAGAACTAAGACCTTAAAAGTCATACAACTCAAGCCTCTCATGTTTTCATATTACAGCTGGGGAAACAGAGGCTGAGAAGGGAGAGCTGCCTAAGGCCACAGAGAGGGTCAGGGAGAAGCGTCCCCTGACTCCTGCTGAATTCTGAATCCTCCTTCCAAGGCTGTGATGCGCTCACCGACAGGACCTCGATCTCCGTGATGTTCCAGAAGGCCTTCCAGAAATGTACATCCAAGTTCTGGGTGATCCGCTCAAATTCAGCCCCTCGAAGCTCCGGGTCAATAGCAAAGCGGCCCCCAGTGAAGAGGGAGCTGGCCGCCACACCTGGGAAGGGCAGAGGGTGGGGCGCTCAGGGAGAGCCCCCCAGGCCAGACCCCTGCCCTCTGCTGCCCAGGACTTACCCTAGGTGGGGCAGCTCCCTCTCTGCAGCTTAGAGTAGGGGGAAGGGGAGGGGACAAGAGGGGAGAGAGTAGTGAGCAGCACGGAGACGAGGGGGCGTCCGGGAGCTGGGGAACAATGAGGGCACTCACCAATCCCAGACTCGTTGCGTTTGTAGTGCTCCCCAAAGGAGACCAGCCCGATGGAGATGGTCTGCAGGAAAGGCCGAATGGCTGGAGTGAACTGGGAGGAGGGAGACAAAGGGAGTTACAGACGACCTTGGGGAGGCACAGAGGTAGGCCCGTGGGGGGGGGGGAGGGGGCTGCTGTGAGGCCAAGGAGAAGGCGATGTGCTCCAGAGGAGACATGCCTGGAAATCAGTCCTCTAGAAATGCTGATGAGCCTACTATGTGTCCCGGGCTCTCATAGCCAGCCCTCAAGGTGCTTTCATTCAGACAAACCAGATGCAAAGTCATCTTGGCTGGGCAGGGGGCAGGAGGCTCTACCCAACCTCTGCAGGGCCCAGGAACCACCTGGACCAACCAACAAACACTAAAGTTATCTAGTGTTTCCAGCTAAGACGAAGGCACCAGGAAGGAGCCGAGGCAACTCTGGCTGGACCCAGGGCCCACGATGGGAGCAGCACCAGCCAGAGAGGGCTTCTATGCTAAACAAAAGAGCTCCTGTTTGGTCCAAGGAGGGAACAGGGAGCCACAGAGTTTACAGAGGAGAGGAGTGACAGTCCGAGCTGAGCATTCGGCAGCAGTGTGGAAAATGACGAGCCAGGAGGCTGCTGCAAAAGAGAGAAGTGAAGAAAGCCTCTCCCAGGGTGGGGCTCTGTGGTGAGAAGAAGAAAGCCAGATCTGGTGGGTGGTGGGTGGTGGGTGGGGTGGGGTCGAGGATGACAGGACCTAGACAGAGGGAGGGCTGGCTGGCATTTGTACAGGAAAACTCGAGTCCAGATGCTGCCCCTGATACATCCTGACTGTGACCAAAGCCACTCAGCTCTGTGGCGTCCCGGCCTTGTGTCCTCTGACCTCTGCTGATGTGGGGCTGTTCCTCAGCTTCGTGCAACAGGGGACCAGCCCCCACGCCACCTGCCTGAAGAACTCCCCTTGGTGTATGCAGTGGAGAGAGCACCGGCCAGGAGCCAGGAAGACCCGAGTTCAAGTCTGCGCTCAGAAACTTCCCAGCTGTGTGACCCTAGACAAGTCACTTCACCCTGTTTGCCTCAGTTTCCTCATCTATAAGAGAAGGCTCATAAGAGGGCCTGCCCCAGGGTTGTTGTGAAGATCATATGAGATCCTCTTTGTAGAAAGCAGCTATCACTGCGCCCAGCACAGCGTAGGTGCGGTATGATGTCAGCTGCCACTCTTACTGTTGTGACAAGGCCAAGGAAGGTCCTCTCTGATCGGCTGCTAAGCCAGAGCCCCGGAAGGTGATGGGTCCGTGCCTGGGATGCAGGCTGAGGCCACAGGAAGCCCCGGGGGTGCTTCTCATCTTTCTCTCAGGTGATGGAAGACTGGAGGGAGGACGGCTGAGCTGTGAGCTCTGGAGGCTGCGGAGAGCCTGGGCTCAGGAAGCAGCGCCCACACTGCAGAGAGTCTGGGGGCAGGCTTGTCTGCCAACAAGGCTGGGCTCAGGCGTGACTTGGGAGGCCCAAGCTTTGGCAGCTGCTTCAGGGCCCACGGCAGCAGAGGATCCTGGGCGTGTCTCCACCGTCTCTGTAAACATCCTTTCGGGGAAAGCTAATGCACGTCACTTGATTAAAGGATCCTGGGGGGCCAATCAATGATGTTCATAATGCTGAGGAGGTAACTGGCCACTGATACTGGGGAGAAAACAGGATCAGGATGGGGGTTTGATCTGGTAATGTTGGAGAGATCCTTCCAAGGCCTTGGGCCCTTAGAGGAGAAAACTTGTCTGGGACAGCGGAGGTCATTTCACTCGGGTCCGATTCCCCATGGCCCCATGTGGGGCTTTCTTGGCAGAGATACTGGAGCCACTCCCTTCTCCAGCTCATTTTATGGAGGAGGAAACTGAAGCAAACAGGGTGAAGTGACTTGGCCAGGGTCACACAGCTAGGAAGCGTCTGAAGCCACATCTGATGGCCCTGCTTTCAGGCTTAGCTCAGCCTCCCTGGCATTCACGCCCGGGGCAGGCTTTGTCCCCTGCTATGCCTCTGACAGATGGTCAGGGATCGTCGGCCTGTGGGGAGCGTGTGCATCACTTGGGCACCTCTGACCTGTTTCCTTGTGCCACAGAGTTGGCCTGGGAGCGGGCTTTGTTCCCATCAGGCATTTGGTGGGCCTGCTCCCTCCTCGAGCACCCACAGGCTTCCTCACCTGCAAAGCTCTTCCCCTGCCCCTCTGAATCCCCCACTTCCCTGCAGACTCGGCTCCAGGCCCTCCTCCTCCAGGCAGCCCTGCCTGCACCCCCTGGCTCCCCATACCCCTGCTCTAAATTCCCTACTATTCATTTCACATGGTTTGTTTCGCTGCCTAGGAGCACGTTGCCTCCTGACCGATTGCAAGCCTCTTGAGGCCAGGGAGTGTGTCTACATCCAGAAGAGGCAGCCCAGGACTCAGCACACAGCAGGGGCTCCCCAAAACTGCTGGAGAAGCCCCACTGGCTGCCGTGGGTGTGTCCCACTCAGAGAGACCTTGGCTCTGGGGGCCAGAGCTGGGGACAAGAAGAGGAAGCCACAGGGAGGCCCAAGGGAGGCTAGAGGTCAGTGGTGGGTGTGGGGGCAGGGATGGACCCCTGGTGAGGGCCAGGCCAGGTCAGGCAGCTGCCATATCCTGGCCAATGCTGACATTCAAGCTCTGGGAAGCTGAGATGGGGAAGTGAGGGATGAGATGGAGAGTCTGGGGGGTGGGAGGGTGAGGAGTCGGGGCAGGGGAACGACCCTCTCTGGGTAAAATGAGGAGGGCTTAACTCAATGGGCTTTAAGGTCCAGATCTGGGGCCTAACCCTGCCATAGGGACTCCTGCAGGAGGGAACTCCTGCTACCAGTATAAGTCAGCACTTCCTCTGAAAGGGAGAGCCAGGGAGAGCCTCCCGGGCTGGTGTGGGACAGGGCCAGACCTGAACCAGGGTCTGCTCCACTCGCTGCCCTCCCTGGACGTGCTATGGGCTGACCACTGCCTTACTCTGTGGTCTCTGTGACGGGGCTGTCTCTCTTGCATCTCTCAAGAGATATGGGGAGACACAGAGCAGCTACAGGGCCAGTGGCCACCAATGGCCTCCCTTCTGACTGCAGGAGGGGGTGGCCCCCTGCACTGACCCTCTCCCCCATCAAGCTGGGGCAGGTCCCACTGCGTCACCCACTGTGAGCTTCCTGGCCCAGTGGGACAAAGGTCAATGGGCCTGCCAGGGGATTCCTGGGGGGGGGGGCTGGCACTCTGAAGAAAGCTCCAGGACCCCAAGGTCAGAGCCGGGTATTTATGAGCACAGGGCATCGTCCTGTACATGTGCCAAGTGCCTGGTAAACATCTGCTGACATTATTCTTCTTTTCGGTGGAGGACAAGGACGTGCCCCAGATCCCAGGAGTCAGGGCCGTCACCTTCTCTGGAGGTTCCCATCCCCACCCCACCCCAGGCAGGCGAACTCCAGGGAAATCTCCAGAGGTTGTGGCCATGGGCACCAGCCGCTGGAAAGATTCCAGAGGTGGGGGGGAGAAGGCAATGTGAGAAATAGCTTCAAGGTTCTGCCCCTGCCTTCCTGTGAGCCCTTGGGGAGGCCGGGCCCCCTTGCTGGGCCTCCACTTCCTCTCTATTTGTGGGTTCTAGAACCTCTGTTCTAGGGTCCCTCCCAGCTGTGCCTGTCTCTGTTCTGGGTCCCACAGGCCCCTCCAGCTCTGGCAGTCTCATCTCTGGCTCTTCCCTCATCTGCCATGTGGGGAAAAGGCTTCAGCAAAGGGAGGTCGTGCCCAGCTCCTCCCCTCCCCCCTCCTCCAGCCGCTCACCTGGAAGCCCAAGCAGCGGCCGTAGAAGCAGCCCTTGTGCAGTGTGCCATACTCTCTGAGGAAGTCAGCACTGAGGCCGCCGTCACCCTCAAAGAAGAGGCCGCCTGGCCGGTTGGTGGCCAGCAGACGCTGGGCATAGTAGGTTAGGGCTCGCAGCTGCGTCAGGGCTGCCAGGTAGGCCTCCAGCTCGGCCAGGTTGTGGCTGGCGCGGAAGAAGATGCTCTTGCGGTTGGTGGCCACATAGTGAGCCTTGTGGAGCAGGTGGGCGAGGCAGCAGCGTGCAGTGTGCACCAGGCTGCGGTAGCCGTTTGCGGGAGTCTCAGCATCCAAGTCAAAGAGGTGGGCAACACCCCGCAGCTGGCCCAGGGCTGGCTCCAGCCCCAACGCCTGCTCCTGTATCCCTGCAAAGGCTCCCGCCAAGCGGCGGGCCGTCTCCCCGGGGCCCTGGCTGGCAAAGTAGGTGGCATTGTCCTCTGAGAGTGCCACCAGCGACTGCGTCATGGATCTCAGGTCCATGCCATGGGTCAAGCGAGAGGCTGTGGAGGGAGAGAGGGATGGTGACCTGGGGATGGGCATGGGGCCCCATCCTGGGCTCCGGGGATCTGGCTGGCCCTCATGCCAAGGCCTCTGCCTCTAGGACCCTTAGCCACGGCGCTCCCAGAGCCCAGGGGTCACTGCAGCCAGGCCCTCCCTGTCTCCCCCCTCCTCCATCCCTCCTGGAATGAGTCTCTCCCCAAGGAGCCAGGGTTGAGCCCTCCCCCTTCCCAGGGCCCAGGTGATCCAGTTTCTGGGTCTCCCTCCAAGGACCCAGGCATCCAGTTTCAAGTTCCTCCCCCTTCTAGGTCCAAGATGTCAGATTCCCACTTTTCTCCCTGCAAGCACTCAGGCATCCAGTTTCTAGCCCCCAGTGCCTGCCTTCTTCTCCTAACATCCCCCCCGCCCAGGTCTCAGTCTCTAGTCTTCTCCCCAAACTCAGGCATAGGTTCCCCCAGGTCTTCTTCCTTTAGCCCACCCCCCCAAACCACAGCAAAGCCCCCTCTGCCGGCCCCTTCTCGGGACCCAGGCATTCATCCTCCTCTATGTTCTCTCCTGAAGCCTCCTGGGTGGGATAAAGGACCACTCACCCATTTTCCTTTCCCTGTTCATGCCCAGCATCTCTCAGACCAAATCCAGCCCCCCAAGGCAGCGGGCTACTACTGCCTGCCCAGAAAGGAGCTCTCTGGCCTATAAAAGTTGGGAGGGGAGGGGTAGACCCCACCCACTAGGGGGAGGGCCCGCCCCCAGCCCCCTCCCTCCTCCTCTGGGCAGCCTCTGGCACATGAGGGGAGCACGTGATGTCAACAAGGCTCCCCAAGGCCTCCAGGGTCCAGTCTGTAAGCCTCGGTGCCCCCTCCAGAGTCCCCTAGACACTTCCCATGGAGGTGCCCTTCCCTCCTAGCTCTGTCCCAGCTAGACTCCCACTCTGCAGGAAACCCCTCCCTCTCCTTGGGTGGACAGCCTTCAGTGTTTCCTGTATCTCTGGTCTGTTCCCACCTCCATCAGACTGAGCCCTCCTTTTTGTAACCCCAGCGCTCAGCACACAGTAGGTGTGGCATCTAGTCCCCCCCTCCCCATTAATTTATCTAGTCCAGGGGTGGGGGAACCTGCAGCCTGGGGGCCACATGTGGCCTTCTAGATCCTGAAGTGCAGCCTTTGGACTGAATCTGAATCTCACAGATGTTCTGTAGGCCACACGTTCTCCAACCCTGACCTAGCCCCTGCTCTGCCCACCAGGGACCCAAGTGTACCCCGTGTATGCCCCTGCCCCAGCCTCCAGAGCTTCTGGCTGCTCCCCCCCAATCCTGTGATCCCCTCACTCCTGCCCCCCAGGCAGAGTCAGACATCAGATCAGCCTTGGCCTCCATCTCCTAGGGATGGATGGATGAGCTAGGAACAACCTTACAGATCTCCTCCAACCCCTTCTTTATTTTAACAGAACAGGAAAGTGAGGCACCGGAGACAGTGGCTCTCTAACAAGTAGATGCTTAACCAGAAAGACTGGTCATGCTGGGAGGCTGGACTGATCAGCTCGACTTTCCGAGGGACTGCTGCAGCTTGAGGGGCAACTAACAGGCACTGCCTGGCACCGGCTGATCGAGCTGGGGGGGGGGTGCCCCAAGAACAAAAGCTGATTAGCAGCAGGCACTTCAGAGCCAGAGGTGGGGGCAGGCCTGGGAGCATACTGGGCCACATGGGCTGCCAGGGACAGAGACTGGGCTAGAGGGGAGTGAGAGCAGGGGCTTCTGAGGCCTGGGGTATGTGCCCACTGGAGAACTGGGGCAGAGGCTGACCGGTGCCAGGACAAGGGGCTAAGGCCAAGCTGGGCCAGAGGGAATGGGGACAGGGGGCAAGGGCAGGGAGCTAGGGGGAGAAGGCAGAAAATGCAGTGTGAGCTAAATTGGGAGTGGGAGGGTCTAGTCTGCCACTGCTATCTTCTACCTGCATGGCCCTGGGAAAGTCACTTAACTCTGGGCCAGTTGGGGGCGGGGTGCTGAACTAGATGCCTTCTCATACTCCTTCCAAATCTAAGCAAATGCTCAGAAATGAGTGGAGGCATTAGAGGGGGGGGGCTGAGGGCTAAGGGTGAAATAAGGGCCAGACATGCCTGGGCCACAAGGGGGAGGGAGGGAAGAACAGGGCCAAGGTTCAGGAAGGGCCTGCTTACCCTTTGCCTTGTAAAGAAGTGGATGTGACCTAACCCAATGTCTTAGACTTTGTCCCCAGGACAGCCTGGGCAGACCACAAGGGTGGGGTGGGCCACAGAGCCTCTGATGCAATCTGTCCCAGAAGGGTTAGAGGGGGATGAGGGGTTGGGATGAGGACTAAGGGGGAGGCCAACAGCCAAGAGTCTCCTGGGGTATCAATGTGCAAGAAGTTCGAAAACAAGGATTTCCTGGGAATAAGGAGGGAAAGGTGAAGGAGGGGTCAGTGAGCTGTGGGAGGGAGCTGGAGGGAGCTTGGCTTGGGCCCGGTGGGGGGTGGAGCCAGGTATCCCAGTGATGGGAGTTTAGGGAAGCAGGGGAGTGTGACTATGTTGTAGCCCTGGGGCTCCAGATCAGGGGGAAGCGTGGGAGCGGAACAATGTGGAGCTGGGTGCCCATTGTCTAAGCTCCTGGAACATGCTGGTGAAAGAGTGTGCCAATGTGTGGAGGCCTGACTGGGGCCCCGGGTCTAGAACTCAGAATGGGGTAGGTGGGAATAGTCCCCAGGGCTCAGGAGAAAGGGAATATGGATCCCAGGCTGGGTTGGGGCTCATTGTGGGTGTAGCCCTGGGCCCTGGACTAGGAGAAGGTGATTCCCATCTACCCCTTGCTTAATAATTTGTGTGTTAAGGCAAGATGCAGCCCTGAGGGTAGGGCGCCAGCTAGGGAGATGGCTCTGCCACTCTTCAGTATCACCTCCCAATCTCCAGGGAGGGCTGGGGTAAACAGCAGGGCAAGGTCTGTGTCTCAGACTGGGGGGATGTGGGTGTCATAACAGTGTTCAGTCATCTGCCTCATTTGGTCCCCTCCCTTTATGAACCACCCCCTGCGCTGAGGTGGGGACACGGCCCTGTGCCCTGTGGGTTGGGGTGCTTGCTGCCCCAGGGTAGGCTCTTTTCTATAGACTGGAAGGGATCTCCTGTTAGGAGCCGCCCTGTGCTGAGGTGGGGACACGGCCCTGTGGGTTGGGGTGCTTGCTGCCCCAGGGTAGGCTCTTTCCAAAGGACGAGGAGAGGGGTTTCTCTAATTTCTCAGGAAGGCCCGGGATTCTCTGAGAAATTACAAGGATGGGCTTTTTGTTGAGGGAGACTCCCCGGCCAGGCACCTGGGGCTTATCCCTAGAGAAACTTAGCTCCGTGACTGGGCAGTAGGCGAAGGGGGGGGGAGGGGGGGAAGAAAGCCCTCGAACTTAACTCTCCATGCTCGCAGGGAGTGGAACAGCATCGCCCCTCCTCGCTCTCCCGTGAATCGAGCAGATCCGAGGAGGAGCCGCTGAGGGAGGTCTGGCTGGACACTGCCGGAGGCACGCTGGCGGTGCTGGGGGCTATCCTCCCCGGCTCCCTGAACATGGCCATTGGGCCATATTCCTCAAGCTGGGACTGCCGGCTGTGGGGGCGGGAGGACGAGTCCCGGCTCATCCCTAGCAGTGGGCACCCCCTTCTTCCTCCTTCCGTCTCCGTGAGTCACCCCACCTCAGGCTTCCTCAGTATCTGTGGGACACTCCCCCCCCCCGCCCCCATTGCGATGCCAGGACAAGCAGGCTTCTCAGAGTGGGCCATCAACCATAACATCTCACGTGGAGAAAGCTGTTGTCTCCACTCTACAGATGGGAAAACTGAGTTTCAGAAAGGCGAGTTAAATAAGTGAAGTAGAAGACAGTGGATAGAGTAGTGGATCGAGAGTCAGAGGGACGGGTTCAAATCCCAGCTCCATGGAGGATCCCGGGCAAGTCACAACTTCCCCGGACCCCGGTGTCCCCTTCTGGAAAGTGAGGTTAGACCGGGGTTAGACCAACTCCAGGAGGCCCCTCGTCCCCTACCTCCCACGCCTGACCCCCTCCCCCATGGTACATCCTACTTTGCCGCTCCTCCCCACATCGCACTCTCTATGGTACATCCCACCCTATCCCTATCTCCCCCCACACCCCGCCGCTCCAATGACATCGGGACGGCCGGCTCTTGCCCCACCAGTGACACAGGAGCCCCGCAGTGGGGCGGGGGGGCTAGATTACGGCCCTGCTCTCCCCCCTGCACTCGGAGCCTGGGCCAGCTCGGCTCCCTCTCACCTTTGGCTCGGCCTCGCCGCCACCGCCGGCGGCTCCGGCTGCCCGCTCCCTCCTTGGTCTCGGAGACCCCGTCTCCCCCCGCCGGCTCCATCGTCCTCGGGCCGTTCCCCGCCGCCGGACCAATCCCCACCCCCCGCTACAGCCCGGCCCCTGCCGCGCGGACCAATCGGCGTCGGCTCCGGGTGGCTGGGGCCCCGCCCCCCAGAGCTCTTAAAGGGCCGCGGGGGCGGAAGCCAATGGGATGGCCTTACAGCGACCCCCTCCCCTTTCCCGCCCTTTGCGCCCTCTCCAGTCCGAGGAGGAGGGGCGGGGCCCGGACTGAGCCGCGGCAGCTCTGGCCTTCACCCCCATCCTTCCCTCCAGCTGCTCCTTGCTCTAGCCAGCAAGAGGCTGAGGGCTCAGGTTACTGCGCAGGCGCGCTTCCCTAGAGCGAGGCGGAAGGTGGGGGCGGGACAACCTCCGGCTTCCTCGAGAGCCGAAGGTGGGGCGCGTGCCATTCTCCTCCTCCTTCTCCTTCTCCTCCTCCTCCTCGTCCTCCCCCCTTCCAGCCCTCCCTGGGGGTGGCGCATGCGTGTCCTATGCCGAGTCCTTTCAAATGAGGGGAACAGGTATAGCGCCTGCGCTTGAGTGGCACGTGATTTCTGTTTCACAAGGGCCTGGAAAAAGCGGGAAGGGATCGGAGAGCGCGAGGCCTCTCTGGCCTGGCAGTAGGCCTGGGGCATGATCTAGGTGAAGGCGTGGACTCGGGGGTTATTTGTGTGTAGGCTAAAGGGAGGCTGAGCCTAGGCTGGGTGTGGGGCCTACACAGGGAGATGTCCAGAGTGGTAGGTGTGGCCTATGTGTGTGGGCGTGGCTTGGCCAATGGAGGCGTGGCTGGAAAGTGGGTCAGGTGCCATGGGCACCCCCCCATCCGTGTTCAGCGCCAAGTCCTGCATGGATGAGAGCAGACCCCCATGGCGGGCCTGGGGAGGGGCTTCCCTGAGGCTCCCTCCCCCCCTCCCAAGGAAGGACCAGGAGGGGCAGAGCCCCACATCCCACCATGCAGAGACTGAGCAGCTTTGGGGGGGTGTCCCTTCCCACGCAGGATTGCAGTAGGGTTAGAGGTGACAAGAGCCTTCCGTGTATCGTGTCTAGGCCGGCCCCTTTCACTGTACATGTGAGGAATCTCAGGGCCAGGAATAAGTGGCTTTGCCCAAGGCCACCCAGGGAGGTGGCATGTGACCTAAGTGGAAACTGAGGCCAGGCCCAGAGCCCTGGGGTCTGAATCTGGGATCTGGGGAGTCCTTTAGACCCAGTAGCTGCCTGCCTTCGCCCTCTCACCTGCGTCCCTGCGAACCCCCTGGTTGATGTGCACCTTTGCATCGTGGCCCAGGGTTCCCTCTGCTGCTGATAGCCCCTTGTGGGGGGCATGGTTCTGGTTGGAAGGAGGTTCCTGGAGGGTCGGGGAGTCTTCCTTGGCTCCGCTGTCCAATGTGCTGCTTTCCTTCCCCGTTAGTAGGGGCTGCCCTGGTAGAGGCTGGGGCTGCTGTGATTCGGGGAAGCTCTCGGGGCCAGCTTCTTGCTCAGCTGTGGGCTGCTGCTGCTGCAAGGTAGCTTCTTGCTGTGATGCAGGTCTTTGCTGTAAGGGAGAGGCCTGCCCTGTTACGAGTCGGTGCTGGAAGTTAGATTCCTGTTTTGACTTGGGTATGAGGTGCCTGTCGGATTCCTGCTGTAATATGGGTTCCTGCTTCCACTCGGGGCTTGGCTGTGCTGGAGGCTCGCTCTGGGAGGCAGCTCCAGGCTGGGATGCTGTTACTTCTTCTGCTGTAGCTCCAAGTTGAGATGTGGGTCTATCCTTAAAGGTTGAACCCTGATGAAATCCCAGCTCTAAGGCTGATTTCTGCAGTTCTAGGTGTATCACTGATCTGTGTTGGAAGGTGTGGCTGTGCTGTGAGGTGATGGATTTGCCTCCCTCTGAGGCAGATTCTGGCTGGGATGGAAATCCCGGCCAGAATGTTGGCTCTTGTTCAGAGGCAGGTCCCAGGTGGGCTATGGGAATCTGTTCAGGCGCATGTTGTCCCAGCTTTGTTAGAGAGATCTGCTCAGGAACGAGTGGTCCTAGTTTTGCTGTGGGGATCTGCTCAGGGATATGTTGTCCCAGATTTGCTAGAAGGATCTGCTCAGGAGCAAGTGGTCCCAGCTGTGCTGTAGGGGTCTGCTCAGGCGCATGTTGTCCCAGCTTTGCTAGAGGGATCTGCTCAGGAGCAAGTGGTCCTAGTTTTACTGTGGGGATCTGCTCAGGGGTATGTTGTCCCAGCTGTGCTATGGGGGTCTGCTCAGGGGCATGTGGTTCCAGCTGTGGTACAGGGGTCTGCTCAGGGGCACATGTTCCCAGCTGTGCTGTGGGAGTCTGCTCAAAGGCAGGTCCCAGTTGTACTATTGGTGTCTGCTCAGATGATGAGCTCTGCTGGTGTACAGGTTCATTCTCAGCGGCAGGTTCCTGCTTTAATGAAGTTTCCTGCTGTGATCCAGGTCCCTGCTTGGAGGCAGGTCCCTTGTGTGATCTAGGTCCTTGTTCAGAGGCAGATCCCTGCTGTGATCTAGGTTCCTGCTCCTCTGTTGTTATGGGAGACGTTGTCAGCCCAGCCTCCATCCCTCTGACCCCCCTTTACAGATCTCTCACTGGCTCCTCACATCTGTGCATCTCTTTGATTTCCATGCGTTCCTTCATCCTGGCGTCTCCAATTCTCCACACTTGACCTGGCGGGTGTGTGTGTGTGTGTGTGTGTGTGTGTGTGTGTGTGTGTGTGTTCAGTACTTGACCCCTTCTGCTGTGCCCAGTGATGCCACCTCTGTCCTTTCCACTGGGGTGAGGAAACGAGGGGTCTGTGCCCCTGGCCCTCCCCTGGTAGGGGAGGGGCATGGCCTCTTGTGTCATAGACAGGGCCCCGCCCTCTTATCTATTCAGGAGACCCCATCTCTTTCCCCAAGTGTCCCAACTTGGTCCCCTGCTTTTTAATGGTCTTTCAGAGACAGAGTCCTGGACCTTGGAACAAAGACCTTTGTTCTGGAAAATCGACTTAGTGTTTGAGGAAAGGATGCCTGTCACAGAGAGAGATGCTCTTCCCCTCCTAGAGGATGCTCTCTTTTGCCTTTAGAGCTTCAGTTTTCTTCTGGGTCTCACCCTCCCTCTCGAATGCTTCTTCAGCATCTTCTTCACAAACCCTCAAGACCACAGGGTTTAGAACTGGAAGGGAGTCCCATCTGCTTATTGAACGTATGAGGAAACTGAGGCCCAGAACGGACTTTGTCAAGGTCCCACAGGTAAGTGACTGAGTTGGGGTTTGCACAATCTTCTGACATCACACCTCTCTCATTTCCCAGGGGTCTGTCCTACCATCTGGGAATCCTTCTATTCTTCATCTCTTCTCCAACCCCTGGGCAGCTTTGAGTCCTTTGGGATGTCTCTAGAGGGAGGGGTGCCCTCCCCAAAGAATATGGGGATGTCTAGACTCAGTTTAGGAACACTGGCTGGGGAGGTGACATGGCTGCTTATATCACTTGGTGGGTGAGCCAGGAATTGAGAAGTGTACACCTTCTGATGACTGAGCACCAGGTCTTACCACTTGTCCTAAGGTGCTCTGGGCCCTGCTTTCTGCCCTGCTGCTTGTTCCTCTTTCCTAACTTCCTCTGGGCCTTGCTTTCTGCCCTGCTGCTTGGCCCCTCTAGTCCCCAGTCACCCACTGTAATCCCTCCAACTGGCTGATGTTTCCTAAAGACCCCTGGGCCTTGTCTGGTGTCCCTTCTCTGCCCCTGTAGGACTCGGGGGCCTTTCTGTCCATCTGTCTGTCCAGTACCGCCATGTGTTGTCACCCCTAAAGGGTGCAAGGTCCTTCAGGGGGAGGGGGCTGTTCTCTTTTTTCTTTCTATCCCTAGCACTTAGCATATAGTTCTTGGCATATAGTTAGCACTTACTAACTCCTTCATTCAATCGTTCTCTTGGCAATCTCATTGGGTTGGATAACTTCAGCAGTACCTGTCCCTCTCTGCTAGATGGTTCTCAGATCTGGATTGTCAATCATCTCTTCCTTCCTCATCTCCAGATTCTTATCTCCATCTGCCCATGGAACTCTTTTATTTTTTTGCTTTTTTTTTGGAGGGGGGAGGGCAGGGAAATTGGGGTTAAGTGACTTGCCCAAGGTCATATGGCTAGTAAGTGTTAAGTGTCTGAGGTAGAATTTGAACTCAGGTCCTCCCAACTCCAGGGCTGGTGTTCTATTCACTGCGCCACCTAGCGGCCCCTACCCATGGAACTCTTTACCAGGTGCTGCCACCACACAGACTGAACATGCCCCTCACTGACTGGGCTCATGGCCTGTCCCTTTAAGCTAGCTGATTTTCCCTTTTTCATGAGGGGCAGCAACATTTCCCTGGTATTGTCTTAGTTGGGGTTGCCTTTGATTTGTCTCTTACTGCCCATAGCTAAACCATTACTGCAGATGATCTCACCTACACAAATCTTTGGTGTCTGGGCATGCCTCTTTGTGCCCTTGGACGTGACCCTGATACCATGACCTTCCTGCTTCTAGCTTTTTCCTGCCCCACAGGTGCCATAGAAAATGGATAGTTTATTACTGGGATTTTTGGAGCAGCCTGTGATTTCCCTGGTGTCAGGAAATCCTGGTGAATAAACTCCCTATGCTAATTCAGATCAGGCCCGACTCAGTCATTTGTAGCTTTGAAGAGTTTTCTCAGGCCCTGAGGGAAGTGAGTGCTTTACTCCAGAGCACACAAAACCTGGACCTGCCAGAAGAGCTGGGACCCAGGTCTCCTTGGCTTTGAGGCAGATGGTTCTCAACACACTGTGTCATCTCCCCCTACTGCGCATCCTTTAAAACCCACCCAGATGCCAGAAAATCAGTGACTGCTGGTTTATTCTATTGTAGCATTCTCTGAAGAGGTCCATCTTCCATAGGGTTGTGGCTTAGAGAAAACTCAGGCCACTCACCCTTTCTGGGCATGAGCTGCTTCCTCCTTAAATGATAAGGTAGAGGCTGTTTATTGCTAAGGCCCCTCCCAGGTCTGATGCCTTGGGTCTTTTCTAAGGTCTCCCCAGTATCTGGGGAATTGGATTGGTCTGAAGGGTTCAGGCAGGTATCTTTGAGCTAAGTGAGAGCTTCCCTTGTCTTAGGAACTGAATCCAACCACTTCAGCTGGTAAAATGTTTTTGTCTTTATTGAAGACCCCAGGGTGCTGCATGTTGCTGGTGTGGCAATGTTCAGAGTCAGGCTGAATGAAGGTCCAGGGAGGCAAGTTTCCTCAGTGATTAGAGATTGTAGGGACTGATGCTTTGTCTCTCTAGGCCCCAGCTTGGACCTGTGAAAGGAAGGGCAGAGACAGGGAAGAGAGGTCAAGTGCTTCCCAGAGGGATCAAGCTGAGGAGCATCTGAAGTCCACATGACCCTGGGGATATTTTCTGAACTAAAGCAATTTTGGGAGAATGGGGCTTACCTTGCTGCCCTTCAGAATGGAGCAAGCTCTTACAAAGGCACGTTAATTTTCCGCAGCTGACACTGCTTCAGAAACCTGAGGCAGCTTTGTCTCCAGTGCTTCTGATGCCCTAAGCCTAGAAAGGCGAGAGACATGAGGTTTTTCAGGCCTAAGAACTGGATCTGAGGCTTGGGAAGAACAAGGGACTAGAAGCCAGAAAAGTTGGGCTTCCATCAGAGATCACAGGTCAATGGACCCTTACTCCAAGCCTGAAAGCTGGGAATGTAGGATGGGCTTGTCACATCTTTCTTCCACACCCCTGGAGGGTCCAGGGTCACCTGATATGTAGGGACAGGGCTTTGGTGGGAGTCTAGCATGCTTTCATTCTCTTAAGTGCCCTTCTCAGGGACACCCAGGGTTCTCTCTGCCTCCTTGGTGGGGGTTGGAGGGAGCAGCCCTGAGGAGAGCTGTTTTCAAAGCTTACAGGCCATTGTGGTAGAGTCTGGGAAGACTGGGCTTTGAATCCTGTCCCTTATACTTCTTGTGTCACCTGAGGTCTGGGTACCACCCTTTCTGAGCCTCGGTTTCTCCAGCTGTCCAATATAGCAGTACCCTGTACCTTACAGGGCTTTTATGAGGAGGAAAAATGGAATCACTATAGAAATGGGTTCTGGCTGGCATCCCCCATCACCCACTCACTTGTTTAGGCCAGGGATTCTTTGCAGGGAGTCCAGGAACTCTGTTATTTTGTTTTGTTTTAGTATTTTGATAACTCTTTCCATGTAGTGGGTTTCCACTGCAATCTTATATCCTTTATTTTTATGCATTTTGAAGCATTATCCTGGGAAGGGCCGCACTGACTTCACCAGATGGTCTGCCTGAGGCATCCAGGACACACGAGATATTTAGAAGCAGCTAAAATTCATTGGCCCTCAGTGTTGTGCTAGGGTTGTCCTTCTAGTGGTTTTGAATCAGAGTCCCCCAGATTCTCTACCTCAGTGGTTCTCAACCTTCCTAATGCCACAACCCTTTAATATAGTTCCTCATGTTGAGGTGACCCCCAACCATAAAATTATTTTTGTTGCTACTTCATAACTGTAATTTTGCTACTGTTATAAATCATAATGTAAATATCTGGTATGTAGGATGTGTTTTCATTGTTACAAATTGAACATAACCCACAGGTTGAGAACCCCTGAGTGCTTTGGAGGTATGTGCAGCCCAGTGAAGGAGGTTGGGGGCAGTGCTTTTACTCTGCCCATTTTATGAGGAGGTCACATAGGCAGCTCTGTGGGGCCCCTCAGGCCATGTTGTTGTGCTCTAAAGAGGACTGCTTTCTTCCCAAGGCTCTGGGTGATTCTTGGCCTCTTTGGCAGAGGAGAAACCAAGGCTCAGAACGGTCAGATGGGAAGTTGATAGTCCTACAGGTGGGAGTCAGAGTGATGGACGTGTCACCACTTTCCCCTGCAAGGGGGTCATGCAGAGGTCATTGAAGCAGGCGTCTTCTTTCTTTCCTTTCTCTCCCACCCTTCACCCCCTGCTTGGACATGGCCTGGCTGGGGCCTGGGCAGTATTAGGGGGAGGAAGCCTTTGGGGTAAAGCACCTGCCTTCCCATCACAGCCAGATATAGACTACGGTGTGAACTCCAACAAATCACCTCACTTTGCTGGGCCTCAATTTCTCCTGGAGGGTTCTTGAGCTCTAAGCTCAGTGAGTCTGCGACTAAGTAGAGATCCTCCACCTTGGGTTCAGTCTTCACTTTCCTGTATTTACTCCCTCCCTCCCAAATGACTGTCTTGTATTTAGATCAGTGCCTTCTCCAACAGCTTACCTGTTTTTTTCTGTTTGTATTTAAGGCGGTCACATGGACACTGTCTTCCAGGTGGCTTGGCTACCCGTACCCTCTTTCCTCCATGAGTGTTCTGGAAGATATCTGAAATACCCCCATTTCCCACCCCGGGACCCTCAGATTCAGGGTAGGGATAGCTAAGAAAAGGATCCTGAGATTTAGAAAGGGCCCTCAGAAATCATCTATCCACTCCTCATATTACAGATGGGGAAACTGAGGCCTGCAGAGAGAAAACTGGCTAAGTTTATGCTGGTAATAATTCACAGCACACATTTATATGGGATCAGGGATTTATGGCTAGAAGGGCCTTCAGCAGTCAGCCAGTTCATTCGTCACAGTGACCCCAGCCTCCTGGCTGCTGCTCTTCACACAAGACGCTCCATCTCCAGACTCTGGGCATCTTCACTGGCTGCCTCGCATGCCTGGAATGCTCTCTCCTTGTCTTTCTCTGCCTCCCAGCTCCCCTGGCTCTCTTCAAGGCCCAGCATAAATCTCATTGTCTATACATAAGGAACCTCTTCAAATCCCCCTTACTTCTAGGGCCTTCCCTCTGTCGATTATTTCCACTTGACCCCATATGGAGCTTGTTTGTATGTGGTAGTTTACCTGCTGTCTCCTCCATTAGACCACGAGCTCCTGGAGATCCTTTCTTTGTAGCCCTAGTGCTCAGCTTAATGCCAGCAAATAGCAGGTGCTCAGAAAGTGTTTGCTGGCTTGAATAACTGTGCAGAAGGCAGTGTAGTCATTAGCATAATCATTTTATAGCCAAGGCACCAGAGAAGGGAAAGGGGAGAGCCTTTCCCAGGGCTGGCCTCCTTGGATGTCTGCTGGTTCTTAACGGATTTCAACACGGCTTAGAAGGATCCGTTGAAAGAACAAGAGGACTGTCTCCTCTGGTGAACAGACGACTAGCTGTCTGGGGGCATGAGCACTGTGCTCAGTGGCTTAAAGGGTCACTAGGAGCAGACGATATTTTTCACCATTAGGTTCCTTAAAATTCTTGAGTGGATATCGTGGGGACCTTGCACTTCATTCAAAAGTCATAAATCGAGTTCAAATTCAACAAACATTTATTAAGCACATATGATTTCCCAGGCATCGAACTAGCTCTAGAGAACATAAAATTAAGAATATCTCCTCACAGGGGAGAGAGACACATACAGAAAGTCGGATGTGTGGTGGAAGGAAGAAGCTGAGATGAATTACTCCCAGAGATGGAGCAAAGAAGCCCCTGGCATTGGGGTGGGGCCCGGCCCCAGAGGAAACAGAGAATTTTAGCGGGCAGAGATGGGAGGGAATGCTTTCCAGACCTTGGGAAGGAATGGGCCACCTGAAGCCGGGAGAGCATAGGTTGGGACAGAGTTGGAGTGGGTAGTCTGCTCTGATCTAGTCTGATCTGGTTGGAATGCATAGTATGGGAAAGAGGACAGGGTGAAATGAGGCTGAAAAGGGCCAAAGTACTTGGCAAAGGGATTTCTCTCTTCTCCCTCGGCCACTGGGAGACTCTTGAAGGCTTTTGTACAGGGGAGTAATAGTGAGATGTGGATTAGGAAAATGTGAGGAGCTGTGTGAAGGCTGGGGAGCAGGGGTCGGAGGCCAAGTGTGAGGCTTTCCCAAGGACCTCCAGAGACTGGGCCCTGAGGGGCTGCCTCTGCCCAGGTGGCACCCCAGCCACCTCCCCTTCCACTGCCTGCCTGGAAACAATCATCAAACCCATTCTGTGGAAACGCCATGTCACCGACTGGTCCCACTGAGCGCTCACTCTCCCAGGGCTTTCCAGACCAAAGCAACCCTTCCTTGGCCACCACTCTCCAGCAAGGGCTGGATTTTCCTACTTGGGGGCGGGGGAGGAAAAGAAGCAGCTTTTCATACAGCTTCTACTGGGCGCCAGGTTCTGTGCTGAGCACACTACAAAAATGATCTCATTTGATCCTCACAACAACTCTGAGAGGTAGGTGGTATCATTCTCTTCTGACCATTGTACAGATGAGTTACATGAGGCAGACAGGGGCTAAGTGACTTGCTTAGGGTCACACAGCTAGTAAGTAAATGTCTGAGGCTGGATTTGAACTCAAGTCTTCCTGCCGCCGAGCTGCCTCTTTTAGAACATAAGCTTCTTCAGGGCCTGCTCTTTGGAGAGCCTTGTAACTAATTGCTTTGTAACTGGTCTCTAGTCCTTTACTTTCTGACTTCTGGAGCTTTCACACAGCTCTCCAGTTTTCCTGATTCATTGTTCTCACCTCATTAGCCCCTGCTCAGAAGTCTGTGAAGGTTCCCTGATGCTCATGGGAGAGGATGGAGACTCCTCAGCTAAGCACTTGAGGCCATGACCTACCTTTCTAGCTTCCACACTTTTGTCTCCAGCACCAAACAGTGGACCTGGCCTAAAACAAACACTTAACACGCTTTCTCATTCATTCATTCATCCATTCATCCGTTCATGATGTAGCTTAGACTTGGGCTCTTTGAGCTCCTAGGACAAGCCTAGAAGTAATGGGAGAAGCTGCAGAGAGGACCTTTCTCCCTTCTCCATTAAGCTGAGGATCTGCCTGACAATCATGGCCCTCCCAAAGTGGGAGGGGAATGTAGGGCTTAGCAGGTGCCTCTGTGCTGGAGGTTCTCAGATAAAGACTGGGTGGTCATGTGTTGTTGGAGGCTATTGTTAAAGGGATTCCTGTGCAGGTATATGTAGGCCAGACATTAGCCAGAGCACCTTTCCAGCTGAGATTCTGTGATTCTTTGTACTGACAGACACATAGAAGAGTGGGCAAGTCCCACAGAAAAGCCTCTTCTCTCTGGGCGTCAATTTTCCCATCCATCATTTGCAGAGGTGACATTGGATTCCTTCTAGCTCTAATAGCTAGAATTTAGAATGAGAAGGATGAATATATTAGATTGAGATTTGGAAGGAACTTTAGAGTTCATCTAGTCTTTGGACTCTGTGATGCTGGGGGTATTGTTCAAGTGGACCCCCCAGCACTGCCTGGGACTCCACTCCTTGGGAAACCAAAATGGTGGCACCCCAGCTGTGCTAGTAGGAGGAAGGGGAAAGGGTGTCGAGATAGTTTCCCTCCTCCCTCCACCAGTGACAAGATGGGCCCAAGGGGGAGAGCCAGGATGGTGGCATCACTGACCTTCACATTTACACTCTTGTCTTCTCCCCCTGGGACGCCTCTCAGCAGGCAGTCTGTGGTCCCTCTGGCCTTCGGCAGCCTCTGTGGGAAGGAAACAGAGGTCACTTTTCAGTGTATTTGATAAGGGGATTACCAGAACCCTGGAAAATGTGCTCAATTTGGAGTGTGGAGACTTGGGCTCTAATTTAGCCCCATCAAGCAGTATAATCCTGGGCAAGCCAATCTACTTTATTAAGCTAACAGTTTCTCCATCTGTAAAATGGAAAAATAAAACTTGCAGCCCCCGTGTCGGAGTGAGTGTGAGGATCAAAGAAGATGAAAGGCATCTTGTAACTCCTAAGCTACTCTTATCGATCTCTGTTATTATTTCACCTCCTCTCCTGTTGCAGGGAGGTTAGGCGGCTCAATTTTGGACATGACAAATTGGACTTTACAGTCTGGATTGAGGAGGAGACCCCTCAGCACAAGATATGCCAAATAAGGACAGAAGAGCTTTCTCAAATGTACGTTGGGTGGTCTGCTGTTTCCTTGTTCCGGTACTCGAGGTAGATGCTTAGATTGTGTACCTGACTTCCAGCCAACAGAAGAAAAGGGTCAGCAGGGGAGGGTGGGGGAGAATCCCGCATTAGGGCTTTATAACTTCACCATTTCCTTTTGTAAATTGCTTCTCCTCCCTGACTATTTGTCAGAAGGGGAGAGGGGTTGCCCTTTCTTGAGATTGTAATAAATTTTCTCTAGATTGGTGTACTTTAAAGACCTTGATTCTCTTCCTCTGACCATGAATGCATCATAGTAACATTAAGGAGGAGATTGGTAAACCAGAATTTCCCTTTAATCTCTCAAGTTGTTGAGCCACCTGGAAGCCGAATCTCAAATTCTAATAGAGAGAAGTAACTCCTCCCTTTGCCCCATATCTGGACCATTCTTCCATTCACACTTTGGCCTCACTCCGACAATGCCTTCCTCTGACCCAGGGGGCCTTGTTCTCTTCCTTGTGATGCCACAACTCTCTCTCTCTCTGACAACTGGAAGTGTAAGAGGATCTTAGCTTGAAGCTGGTCCCAGAGACTTGGGCTGATATTGGCCCAAATCCCTCAGCAAAACAGCAAGAAGAAAGGCAGGGAGGGAAAGAGAACCTGCCCTTCTGGCTAGCAGCACAATCTCTTCAACCTGTCAGTCAAGGCCCTGGGGATCCTGCTCGCTGGAGCCATGTCAGCAAAGGTTGGGTCACCACTTGTTGGAGGTGTAGAAGCAGGACTGCTCTGTCAGATGGGCTTGGGGAGAGAGGACCTCTGAGGGCCTTCCCAGCTCTCTTGGACCTAAGCCCAGTCCTTTTGCTGGCACCTTTCAAATGGATAGACTAGCTTACTTGGTGACTTCAGGCAAACCTGTTCTCCTTTCTGAGTCCTCTTTTCCCAGTCATAGGAGGTGACACTCAATAGCTTATTTTACATAATCTCACTGAGTCTTTACTTTGGCAAGATGATCCTCTTACATCTCACTGATTGCTTCATGATCCCATTTACCACAGTGGGTCTTGTAAACCTTTTCATCCCTCCTTAAATCTTCCCTAGGGGCCCCCCTCCACTTCTCTCACCCTGTCAGTCAGGAAACACATCCCATAATTCACTTAAAAAATGGAGACCATTAATGGTGAAAGACTTGGCTACTCTGCTCAGGACAGTGATTCAGGACAATTCCAAAGGACCCATGGTGAAAAAAATGCTCTCTGCCTCCGCAGAGAGAACTGATGAACTCTGGACACATACTGAAGCATGCTTTTAAAATTTTCTTTTTGTCCATGTTTTCATTTGTAATACGGAAAGACGTTTTGCATGACTCTACATATATTGTTAATATCATACTGCCTGCCTTCTCAAGGGGTGGAAGGGGTGGGTGGGAGATAATTTGAAACTTGAAATTTTCAAAAGAGAATGTTAAAAATTTTTAAAATATCATTGGGAAAAAATTAATGAAAAAGTATCAGAAAAAAAAAGAAAATTCAGGCCATTTTGTTCCTGGCTTCTGGAAACAAAGAGCTTCCCCTTTCTGCATCACTCAGATACCTTGTGCCTCTCTCTCTCTTCTACTTCACCCTTGTCTCACATGAAGATGGGACCCATCTTCTGGCCAAAGCAAACCCCTCTCCATGCTCAAGCGAAACCATTGCATTCTGTCTTTTGCAACGGATTGTCGGCTCTATCCTACCCACTCTCACCAATCTTCAGTCTCTCCCTGTCTATTGGCTACTTCTCTGCTGCTTACAGATACTGCCCATGTCTCTCTCATATTCAGAAAAACCCTTACTTGATCTGTTTCTCTCCTCTATGGATCACCCCTTTTTTCCTCCCTTTTGTGGCTTAACTTTGTGGGAAGGTTGTTCACAATTGGTACCTTCACTTCCTTTCCTCTGATTTTCTTCTTTTGGCTTCCAATCTCATCATTCCGCTGAAAGTGTTCCCTCCAAAGTCAACTGAGAAATCTTTTCAATGCCCACCCTCACTTTTCCCGATCTCTCTTTAGCCTTTGACACTGTCAGTCACTCTGCTTTTTGTTATTCTTTCTCTAGGTTTTCATGACACTGCTTCCTCCTGGTTCTTTTCTTCCCTGTGAGTGAGAGGTGAAAACTTCTCAGACTATACTCTAAAATCTAGTAAGGCATTTTGTGGGAAACAGGCCCGAGTTCCCCTTCACCGGAAATCGCATGATTTACAAGGACTCAAAACTCAGAGCGGTAGGGAGTCAGCCCTCTCCTCAGTGACCCCTCAGCATAAGACATGCCACATAGGGACAGAAGAGCTTTCTCAAATGTACGTTGGATGGTCTGCTGTTTCCTTGTTCCGGTACTTGAGGTAGATGCTTAGATTGTGTGCTTGACTTCCAGCCAATAGAAGAAAAGGGTCAGCGGGGGGTGGGGGAGAATCGCGCATTAGGGCTTTATAACTTCATTTCCTTTTGTAAATTGCTTCTCCTCCCTGACTATTTGTCAGAAGGGGAGGGGGGTTGCCCTTTCTTGAGATCGTAATAAACCATTCTTTTCTGCTTCCTACCTTGAGAAGCCTCTGAGGATTATTTGGGTAGGGATCTCTGTTGCACACATCTGCTTTCTTTCGCTAGATCTTCATCTGTTTCCCAGAGGGTCTGGCCCAGGGCTGTGGCCTGAACCCTATTTTCTCTGCACTATTGCTCTTGGTGATCTTATCATCTCCCATGGATTCAGTTCTCATTTCTGTGCAGATGACTCAGATCTATTTGTCCAATGCTGACCTCTCCTGACCTCCAGTCTTACATCAGCTGCCTATTAGACATCTCAAATTGGATGCCCAATAGACATCTTTTTCAAAAAAATCAGTTTATCTACAGGTTTTTTTAAAATACCACCATGGCTTTCCTTTCTCAGAGTCATTCTGTATAACAGACAATATTTTTAGGACAAAAAGAAAATGAGGGAAAAAATCAACATAATTGATTAATATATTGAACAAGTCTGGAAATATGTGCAGTACTCCCTTTGATGTCTTAGACTCAGCATGTCTAAAGCTGAAGTCATCTCTGTCCTCTCCCCTGCCTCCCTCTCCTGACTTCCCTGTTACTATCTAGGGTGCCTTCAGGCTGGCAATACAGGAAACATCCTGGATTCCTCACTCTTTCTAGCCCCAGTTCTAATCCTTGTCCTTTCCTGTCAATTCTCCTTTGCAACATCTCAAATATTCCCCCTTCTCTCCTTTGACCCTTGGCAACCCTCATCATCTCACACCTGGATTATTGCAATAACTTGCTGGTCCATGTCCCTGCCTCAAGTCTCCCTTCTCCAGCCCATCCTCCATTCAGCTACCAAAGTGATTTTCCATGTCACTCCCACCCGCACCCCCACTCTCACTCCACTCACTAATCCCCAATCACTCCCATGATCAAATACAGGGTCCTCTGTTTGCTGTTCAAAGCCCTTCACAACATAGGCCCCTCCTATCTTTTTGGTCTCCTTATACCTTACTCCTTTCCTCGTGCAACACTGGCCCCCATGGCCCTGCGTTATAGTCTCCCTATGGTAACAGCATGATGTTGGACAAGACGTCTCTACTCTTAGAATGTGAGAGGTGGGAGAGGTGGTGCAGAACGCAGAATGTGGTGTGTCTGCCCTGGGAGACACCTTAGAACAGTAATGTCCAAGCTGGAAGGGAGAAGAGCACCTAGAATATGGGATGTCAGAGCTGGAAGGGACTTTAGATATCATTTAACATAACCCTTTCCTTTACAGGTGAGAAAGGTGGTTAGTGTTGATGGGTTGAAAATGTCTTTTCCAAGGTTATGTAGGTGGTTTACTGGCAGAACCAGTCCAGGGCTCTTTCCACCTTAGAACCCAAACTCCCTTGGTCTTCTGGCCCCCTGGGCAGTTTTCTTCCCCACTCTACCCCATATCTACCTCCTCTAAAAAATGAGGGTTTTTTAGATTAGAGCCATCTGTCAGTTTCAAATAGAAATGGATCCCTGCAGGAGCATATTAACTTAGAAAACCACAAATTAACATTATCTACATTGCATTGTCTTTATTTTGTTAAACATTTCCCAATGACATTTTAATCTGACTGGGCCCCAGGGTTCAAATTTGGCACCTCTGAGATTGTTCAAACTCTACTCTTCTTTGATTCAGTGTAATTAAAGAATGTTTAAAAGTGATTTCATCACCCTTTATTCTGAATATTGGACTTGGGAGTTAGGAGACCTGGTTCTCTGCCTGGTTCGGCTACAAACTGCATGACCATGAACAAGTTGTAGATGCAATGTGAGGGTCTTGAAGTAGACCCTTTTCTGCTCGATATGGTATGGCACAAGTATTTTTCTGAATGGAGTAGATCTGCTTGAAAGGGGCACAATAACCTAGGCTTACATTCTCTCAAATTACTCATAAGAAGCCATTGAGCCAGTGTGATTGAGTTGGGGGTGGGTGCAGCCCAAGCCCTGCTGACTCCAAAATTGGGTTGCTGCACAACTAAGCCTTAGGCAGATCCACTTAGGAGTGGAAGAGGGGGTGCCTCCTTGCCTTTTCACCCCACAAAGAGGCCATAGTGAAAGCATGGGTTGGCTACAGTGGGTTACCTCCTCCTTTGACCAAAGTAGAGACCTCTTTAGGTTTCAGATAAAGAAATGACCTCAGAAGAGAGATTACAAATGCTAGAATTAGAATATAAAGTTTAGACTCGTGGAGCTACAACGGACGTTAGCAATTGCATCTGCCTTCCCCAGTCATTCCCCCATGCTCATTTTGCAGGGGTGTGTGTGTTGGGTAGACACACACACACACACACACACACACACACACACACATTTTGCATAAAGTCACAGCCCTTGTTAGTGGAGAAGGCATCAGGACTGGGGGGCCTCCGCTGCCTTCTGCTAAATGCATTCCCTTTTCCTATGCCTCTTCCCTCATGAAACATGGAATGGCGCAGCTTCTTCGGCCTTAGAGAATGCTAGTCTCCTACCTTAGTTTTATTGAGGTAACAGGCCCAGAGAGTGGGGGCCATTTTTAAGAGTAGCCTTAGGATGAAAACCCAGGTCCTCTGAGTCCCAATTCAGTTGTGTCCCTGAATCAAGCCTAGACCTGGAAGGGCGGGTAGCATGCTCTGGGAGGCTGGAGCCATTGAGAGGGGCTCGGTCTGGACAATAAACCCTGTATTTCTAACAAGGGCAGCAGATCCTGAGTCTCACTGTCCAGAAATTTAGAGGTCCCCCCCCAAATCTTGACTGTGCCTCCTCTTTCTAATGGAGCACCCAGAAGCTTCTTTCTCCCTCACATGGAAAAGCAGATTCCTTTACCTGGCTTGGGACTGAAAGAGGCAATAGACAGCGGCAGCAGCAGCATCAGAAGCAGCAGAGAGAAGACGGAGGCCCTCATTTTGCTGCTGGTCCTACTGAGTCTGGGATCCAGGGTGTGGGAGCTGGGTCCCAGATGGAGAGGAAGTGGCTCAAGTGTGGGTTAATAGGTGTGGTGGCATGCTCTTTAATCCTAGGCAAGCTTCCCCATTGGAGGAGCAGAGTGGTTGGAGGGTGTGATGAAGCTGATATTCAGGTTACAGGTGAGACCAAGTGCTTTACAGGAATTGAGGAAGCAAAAGTGATTAAACAAAGGAAAGAAAACAACGGTGAGAGCTCAAGTAAGCAAGTGACAGCTTGGCGGCAGCCCCAAGTCTCCCAGAAGGTGCCCACTCCTTGACTCTTGTGGACTGGCCTTTCTCCCCCAGGCTCCATTTCCCTGTGGTGATAGCCTTTCCCCAGTTGGATGGGCAACAGAGGAAACTTGGCAGAAGTGAGAGACTCGGCCCCTCTCTTCTGCCTGTGCCTCCATTGGGTGCCCCTTCAGATGGTGAGAGCCAGAGGGATGAAGGCCTAATGTGCTGTCTGTTCTATTGGTACCTCAGACTTGACATTTCTTCCCACCTACATTCACTTCCCCAAACCTTCCCATTTCAGTTATGGGCTGTACCTTCCTTCAAGTCGCCATAATCCCCAAGTCATTAGAGAGAGACGGGGGCCTGCACTTGGAGGCAGGAAAGTCCTGCCCCAGATACTGGCCAGCTATATGACTTTGGACAATCACTTACCCCTCTGGGACTCAGTTTCTCCATCTGTAAAAATAGGAAGTTGAATTTGATGTTCTTCAAGGTCCCATCCAGCTCTAAAGCTATGGTGCTCTAGTCCTAAACACTCTCACTTATTCAATTGCTAAATCTTGCTATCCCTACCTTCATAGTATTTCTCAAATCCCTCCCTTCTTTCTCCACACAAACTCATTACCTTTGCTGGGGCTGTCATCATCTCTCACCTGGACTGTTACAGCTATTACAGCTGGCTGCTTGGTGTCACTGCTTCAAGTTTCTCCCTTCAACCCATCTTCTACCGAGGTATCATCTTCAGACAGGCCAGTCAGCCTGTGCCAGGTGCCACATTATTCCCTTACTCAAGAACTGTCAGCAGCTCCCTACTACCCCTGGGATAAAATCTGAACTCTGTGGCTTGTCATTTAAAACCCTTCCCAGGCTTACTCTAACTTGTCCCTTAGTCCTAATGTCATGGAACTCTTCCTTTTCATAGACTTGATGCTGAAACCCTACTAACTTGTTAAACTGTTCTTCAGACTTGCCATTCCATCTCCTGCTCCCTTGTATTGGCTGCTTACAATGTCCTCCCTCCACGTCTCTGATTCTCAAAGTCTTGATCGTCCATCAGGGCTCAGCTCACCAGCTGTCTCTTCTAATTGTTAGTGTTCCTTCTCTCTTTGAATTACTCATCTCTGTCTAAGAGGTCATCAGTGCAGGATGAAGTAAGTGATTGACCTGGGCTGCTGTGGATCAACTGGAAATGAGCTGGTTGGTTAGACTGTAAAATGAGGACCACCTTAAGAGCTAGCCTTTTCCCCTTTCCCCCTTTTTGGGAAAACACTAGGGAGCAGCAGATTTACAATTAGCCTATGCCCCACGGATGAGGGTGGCTGGGAGCCTGTGCCTATAAACAGTCTCTAACTACCACCTTGGGAGCTGGTAATGGTTGACCTGGCAAATGGCAAATGGCAGTTTCCAATGCCTTCAGTCCCTCAGCCCAAGAGGGGAGCTCTTGATTCTGGTTGGGGGTGGGGCTGGGGAGAGATTTTCTAGAGAATTTCTAATTCCTGGGCAGTACTAGTTTCCTGGTATTGTCCAAGAGAATCCAGCAATCCAGATTCCAGGAGAGCAGGGGGAGTTCCCAGGAAATACTAGCCTATTGGGATCACACACACCCTCCTCCACCCACTGGAGGTCAATGGGGGTCATTTCCCTGCCTAAGAAGTTTCAGGGGCCCTCTCATTTCTGTTTAAAACCATTCATGGTTTGCCTCTAGCCTGTCTCATGGGCTACCTTACTCCTCACACACTCTGGGCCAGGAGTTCTTCACCTTTTGGGGGTGTGGACCTCTTTGGCAATCAGTCTGGTGAAGTCCATGGACCCTCTCTCAGAATCTTGTCTTTAAATGCAAAATAGAAAAATACATAGAGCTCCCAAGGAAACCGATGATCATGGAAAATCCAAAACAAGTACTCAGACCCAGTTGAGATTCCTTGCTCTTCACTATCTCCAAATAAGCCTGCTTGACGCTCTCTCCACGGGACTCCACCCCATTCTGCACAAGCTGTCCTATCCACTTCACAAATGCCTCTAGGAATCTCAGCTCCCCTCAATGCCACACCCTTCAAGAGGACTCTCCTGGCCCCCTCCCCTGTCTCCTAAACAAGGCATTTTCTAGTGTGCATTCTGCATTCATCTCTCTGCCAACATCCTGTACCTCCCCAGGAGAACGTAAGTTCCTTGTGTGAAAGACTGGATCATTTTTGTATTTGTGTCCTGGGTCCCTGGCATGTAGAAAGCATTTAATAAATTCTTGTTGACTAATTGATTAGAGCTGCAAGAGATTAGGCCTTAAGCTTAGAGAATCTGGCCACTGCTCTTACCATGAATCATTTGGATGGTGCAGGTTTCATGGGAAGGGAGTTGCCTCTAGGAGCTTGGGGTAGTACTTACTTTAAGGCTGGAAGTCTTTACCAGGGCCCTGGGGGTAAAGTGGGGCTCACAAGCATTTGGGGAGGTTGCCTCCTCAGCAGCCTTTCTATGGGGAATTTGAACAATAGTGTGTTGCCCTGAGTCTAGTGGCCTGTGATGGGCCTGGGTAGAAGACAGGACTCACTGGAGAGGGAGGAAGATTGATCTGATTGTCTGTAGGCTTTTGCACTTTTAGGGGTTTTCTGCCTTGTTTGTGTAGGTGTGATGAAATCAAGGATGATTTTGTATCTGCCCAGAAGTGTAAGGCCCTTTAGCCGCATCTTTGGATACTTAAGGTGTATGTCACTGTTCTAAATTCTGGTGTTCTTTATTCCATCTCTCAGTTCCACTAGCAAATCAGGTTCCCCACAGGCACAGCTGGCTGTAGACTGGCATCATTATTCCACTTCCCACTCTCTCTGGTAAGCCAGGTTCCCAGAACAGTCATATTTGGGCAAAGTTATACCCTGAGGGGTTGAGGTGTCTTTCTAAGGCTTTTGGCTTAACCCCCTATTCTGATACATTTTCTCCCCAAATAATTGCCAATGATAATTGATGGGTTCTTGTTGTTTGTCCTGCCTTCTTGAAGAGGACCATGATGTCAGGGAGGTGATGCCATGACATGCAAATGAATTGGATTTAAGTGAGGTGGGGCTGTATAGTCACTAGCCTCACTTACTCCTCCTGAGCCATCTGGGGCCAGTGGCCAGATATGGATCAAGATGACTGGAGATGGCCCAGGATGCAGTGAGAGACCTTGGCCTTTTAAAGTTAAGTGATGAGTTGTTTAGCCAATTCCTGCCAATCAGCTTTTACAAAAGGAAACACATTCCTGTGACCCATATGAACTCTAGGAACCTTTATTCTGGCTGGCAAATTGGGATCCCAGAACAAGGCACAATCTTGCAGGGTTCTAGAGGTTCTAGGGCTTCTGAGAGGCACAGCTCTGATGCCAACACCTTAGCTTGGGTTCCATTTGGGGATGAAATGAGGCCCTCGTAAGTCATTGAACATTTACAAAAAGAGGTTGACTTTGCCCTAACTCAGCAAGGACATATGCAACAAGAACATAGTGGCACCGAGATTTTTTGGATGTAGGGCCCCCACCCCTTGCCTCCTTATGGAAACATGTCTGGTCAATAGGTCATCAAGGAATGGAGACACATGGTCTTAGGCAGTGGGGTCAAACTTGAATGGGAATGGGGACCTCTGAGGCAGACATAAGGATCCCTTGTGAGCCTCATGTTGACTTAGAAAACCATGTATTAATATTATCTGTTTTTGTATTTTTATTTTAAAAAATATTTCCCAATTACATTTTTAACGTTAATGTTCAGTTCCAAATTCTTCCCCTCCCTTCACCCCTTGACTCGCCCATTGAGAAGGCAAGAAACATGATTCGCATTACGCATGTGAAGTCATGCCAAACATTCCCCCATTAGCGATGCTTCAGGGGGAAAAGCAAGAAGAGAATGAGAACCGCGTGCTTCTTGCTGTGCTTGGACTTTATTTTTCTCTCAGGGGGCAGAGAGTATTTTTCATCATGAGGCCTTTGGAGCTGTCGTGGATCATTGTATCCACGAGAGCACTAAGTCTTTCATGGTTGGTCATTGTTTCAGTATTACTTTCACTGTGTACAGTGTTCTCCTGGTTCTGCTCGCTTCACTCTGCCTCAGCTTAGACAATTCCCTGGTTACATTTTAATCTAGTTCAGGCTGAAATGTCTTGTCTTAGGCCCCCACAAAGACTGAGAGGCCCAGTGTGCCTGGGATTTCACATGCCCCTTGATGATCAGGAGGCTGTGTCAGGGAAGCGGGGGGTCGTTTGGGCGCCAGGCCCAGGGATAGCTTTTTCTTGTTTTGGGTGAAGCCTCTTTATGTTGGGGTGGGGAGAAAGGCAGAGAGAAAGGAGCTGTGTAAGGAAGATGCCTGTCACACCCCAGGAGTTGGGGATCTCTCTAATGCTACCTCACCATGTTGTAAGTGAACCACAGACAGTTACAGACTCTCAGGGTCCTCTATCACATAGGCCTGGAAGTGACTTCACCAGAAACTCCTCTTTGACCACTTCTTGTTACACAGACATGGATTTTATCAGAACTATATTCTCAGGTTTCCCAGAAAGAACTCTGGGTTGGAAGCAGGCACACCCTATCATATGTCTACCCCTTCCCAAATCATTTTGAATCCCTGAGACCTGAGAAAGGCCTAAAAACCTGGATCGGCCAATCAGAAGAAAGACATTTTGGGCTTGCTCTGAGCTTAACCTACTATAATGCTTTTTGTGCTCTGGCATAACAGATATGCTTCTCCTCTGCTTATATTCGTTGTGTCAATTAGACTGTCCGTGTGTGTCCCTGTGTTGTGTACTGTGAGTAAGTCTGTAGGACTTAAAATGCAGCCATCGAGAAACTCCTATGGACTGTAGGAAATAAACAAACAAACCTGTAAGACCCTTTTCCTTGTGGTTCCTGTTCTGGCCAGGTTGGAGTTACAGGGAAAAGCTGGGTGTTGTCCTTCGTTCTCAGAAAGGACCAAAATGACATCACTCTGCTAGAGTGAAGTTTCAGTGTGTTTGTAGCTGATCAGAGCAACACGAGCTTGGAAAGCTCTTCCACAGGTTGGGCACAAATAGTCTGTGTGAAAATTTGCGGTGGATTCTCCAAATTTGAGCATCCTGTGCTTCCTTTGAGCCGTTTCAATTCTGCTTTGCCCATAGAGCACAGCACCTTCTCTGATGTGGGCATGCCCTGCTGAGCAGTCCTGCGCCAGTGTCTCCCATGTCTCACATTCAGTTCTAAAATTCTTAAGAGAGACCTTAACAGTGTCCTTGTATCACTTCTTCCTACCACCACTTGAACACTTGCCCTGTGTGAGTTCTCCATAAAATAGTCTTTTTGGCAAGCATTTTTGCATCTTTTTGCATTCAAACAACATGGCCAGCCCATTGGAGTTGTGCTCTCTGAAGCAGCGTTTGAATGCTTGCAGAGTCTGATACCTTATCCTGCCAGGTGATCTTCAGAATCTTCCTAAGACAATTTAAATGGAAGTGATTCAGTTTCCTGGCATGGCGCTGGTATACTGTCCAGATTTCACAGGCATCCAACAATGAGGTCAGCACAATGGCTCTGTAGACCTTTGGTTTGGTAGGCAGTCTAATGCCTCTTCTCTCCCACACCTTCCTTTGGAGCCTCCCAAACACTGAGCTAGCTCTGGCTATGCATGAGTCATCTCTAGAAAGTACATGCCAAGGTAAGTGAACTTATCCACAGCATCCAAAATTTCTCCGTTTGCTGTAACTCATGGTTTCATGTAACTCATGGTTTCATGTATGGATAGTGTGGTGGTGGCTGATGGAGCACCTGTGTTTTCTTAGTGTTAATTGTTAGGCCAAAATGAGCACAAGCAGCAGAGAATCGATCCATACTTTGCTGTATCTCAGCTTTAGAGGATGTGCTGAGTGCACGATCATCAGCAAACAGAAAATTGTACACCAGCACTCCCTCCACTTTGGTCTTGGTTTGTAGTCTTTTCAAATTGAACAATTTACCATCAGTGTGGTAGCTGACCTTGATGCCGTGCTCATCCTCATTGAAAGCATTTGAAAACATGGCTAAAAACCTTGTACTAAAAAGCACGAGAGCAAGCACACAGCCTTGTTTTGCTCCATTGCTGACTGGGAAGGCATGAGAGCATTGTCCATTATCTAGAACCTGGGCAAGCATGCCAATTGACATATAATGCTGATGAACTTCTCTGGGCAACCAAATTTTGACATAGTTTTTCATAAGCCCTCATGACTGACAGCATCAGAGACATTGTGTACAGACCTCTGTTCTGCTCCTGGATTTCTCCTGAAGTTGTTGGGCAGCAAAAATCTACTGTTCCTCGGTCCTTTCTGAAGCCCCACTGGCTCTCAGGTAGATGACCACCTTCCAGGTGAAGGATCAGCCTATGAAGGAGAACGCTGGCAAGGATCTTGCCAGCAATGACTAAGAGAGAGACCCCCCCTGTGATTGTCACAGGACAGTCTATTTCCTTTACCTTTATAGAGATGGATAATGGAGGCATCCTTGAACTCCTGGGAGATAACCATCTCTTGCCATATAACCCATAAAATTTCAACGAGCTTTTGTATGAGCAATGGCCCACCTACCTTGTAAATCTCAACTGGAATAGAAATCAGCACCAGGTGCTTTGCCACGTGAAAGGAGCTTAAAAGCTCCAGTTGGAGCTTCAGCTAAGGAGGGATTGAATGACTTCAACCTGAAGTAAACGGCCAACGGCCTCAGTGAAAAGTTAGAAACAGCTGAAAACATTTTAGCAGATTCTGGAGGTTTTGAGATTAATCATTAAGGAGTTTGGAAATTGAATGTTTTGGGATTGCTGGAGAAAACTCCTAAGACTTTTGGGGGTAATTCCAGGAGCTCACCCCCTGCTAAAACACTTTCTCACAATCCTGATCACTCAGCATACCCCACTTTCTGCCCAGAATTAGGAGGGTATCTCAGTATAGGGACTGTAAACAGCCCCATGGGTTCTTGTTAAGCCCCCTCATCCCGGATCAGATTAAGAAAGGAGAATTCTGGAGAACTGTAGGGAAAACTTAAATAAATCGCTTTTACCCAGCTGGTGAAAGGAGGGGCAGTGGCCATAGTGAAGGCCCCACTGCCAGTGGCCCTAGTGGCCCTATACTCCTGGGCACCTTGCAGCCTGCCCCTCTAGGCAAAACCTGGAAGTTATCACACAGGTTTAATACATTCTGCCTACCCTGCCCCAGCAGCTGCGAACTGCCACAGCCTCAGCAATGCCTGCATCTGTGGGGAGGAGAAAAGGTGGACAGGTCAGGCCCACAGCAAGCATTCTCTGAACCCATCCACCAAGAACTATCAGTACTGGGAAGGCCCTGGCATCAGTCACCTCAGCCCCCAGGCAATGCCTGGTATGGCAGTATGAGGGGGAGAAGCCAGACAGCCTCTGCTCTTGGTCAGCCCACACTTCTCTGTTCCAGTTGCAGAAATGGATCCGTTTTGTAATTTACGACAAGCTATTTTATCTCTGCCCCATTTCCTAATTTATAAAAGGAAAAACAGTAATAGTTGTTGTGGGATCAAAATAATATGATTGTAAAGTACGTAACAATTACTGAAAGGTGCTAGACATGGCATTATTATGATCTCTCTGATTTAATGTAACTGTTCCATACCTGATAACTTGGAGTGGTTTTGAAATGCCAAAAATAATAGGATCAATAATTTCTATGTGTGGTTATTTTAAAGTGCAATTGATGTCACCTGAAGTTTATTGTTTGTGTTGTCACTGTACTTATGAATTGTATTGTATTTCCAAAATTCTTAAATTGTAAAATTTGAGAGTTCATTGTGAGGTAGAAACAGTATTAGACAAAGCAATTTTTAATCTGGATTTTGTTGCACATGAATTAGGCCTTTAAAAGGATGTGAAATTTTTTTTTGATATTTTGAAACAGTTAATATTTAATGACGTATATTTGATTATAAGTAGGTTAAAAATTATAATGATATTTACTGTGATAGGTTTTTATTTGAAAGTCTTGGCTATTATGAAAATATATAAGGTGGCTTAGATTTGGAGTTTCAGCATATTAATGATGAGATACATGATTCTCTGTACAAAGTGATTTAGAAATGCATTAATATTGGTTTGTTTGATTGGTAATGGGTTGTTTTAAGCTTTAAATACATAATATTGTTTAGGGCATTGTTATGTGTAATTTGGTAAATAATTATCATGAAAAAGCAATTTCTTTTATAATTTAGATCAAGAATTATAGATATATAGATATATGTATGTAAAAGAATTGTAAATATTGTAATATATATAAATATCAGAATTGTAAATATATATACATATATATTTACATATATGTATATATATTAGGTTAGGATAAGCTTCTAAGTTTCATCTATATTTGATGAAGTTTCACCTAAAAGTCTTATCAGCTCTGTGCAAGAGTTTTTCTGTGTTTTCTGTCCAACTGAGTGACTGGGAATCCTTGTACAAAATAGGGATGTGATTTTAAAGCCTATTTCATCTAAAGATGTGTGTGTCTATCTATCTATCATCTATTTCTCTATCTTTGTATATATCTATATATAATATATACTCACATATATAGACTGTATATCCATGTATATACATATGTTAATTTGGAGGTTTGTGGACTACAACATTCACAATCTATATGAGATTCCAGAGTGTAATTATTTTCTTAATTTCTGGTGACATATTTAAGGACAAAGGGAAGAAAAGATATCAAGTAACTTTTTAAAGGCCTGATAAACTTTGTTATTGTGATAAGGCTAATTTGACTGGGTATGTTCTTCTTGGCTTATAAAAACTGAATCTCCTCCCCATTATAAACACCTTTTTGATTGAAGGAATTTTAAGACATCTAGGAATTCTGTAATAATTAGAAATTTAGTTTGTTATAATACTTTGGGAATTTATTTATGCTTCTTAAGGATATTTTACACCAATTTAGTTTTAATGAGTTCCAATTTTAAAGGTTTATTTTTGCTTTAAGTTGGAAAAGAGCAATATCTATCATTTTGGAGGTTTCCAACTAATTTTCTTCATAAAAGCTTAGTGATTATTCCTCTTAATATTAGGATAAATTTTAAACTGTTTTAAAGAAGAGAGGCTTCTAGAAGGAGATGTTTGGCAAAAAATCTCTCGTGTGATTTTTAGAAGGCCTACATAATTTATTGCTAAATTACTGTAATGAGTTGTAAAGCAGAAGAGAGCTTTCTGTTTTGATCTGAATTTGAGTCATTCTGTGGCCTAAACAAGAGTTAAGTTAGTGTTTGAACTTATCATATGTATAAGTTTCAATTCCTAAAGTGTCCCATTCTTCCAGAGTGAGTATAATTAGAGAAGGATAAATAAACTAGTGACACAAGGACATAAATCTATCAATTTGTGAGGTTAAAATCATGAACCTCTTTGTTTTTCTTTAAGGAATAAGACTCCAGTACAACCGGTTATGTCAGTGAAGAGTAGTAGTAACTCGTGGGCCCTCCTGTGTTATCTTAATGGGAAATCAAATAATACTTTTAATCTGGAATTAGAACGTGTGCAGAAATTTATGCAAACTGCCTAAGACTCACCTTAAGATGTTCTTGTTGTGGCTTTTGGGGGTCACCTTTCCGAGTCTTTGGTCTTCCACTATTCTCTGCTGCCAGGCCAGGCCCCTATGCGCAGCCATTCTTGCAGAAGCCAGCCATGATGTAGCAGAACTTAATAAAAAATGTTTGGACTCCACCGAAGCCCTACTATACCCAGGTTCACCAGGAGATCTGGGTAGGAATGGGTATGATGGGGTATATTGTTTACAAAATCAGAAGTGCTGATAAGAAAAGCAAAGCTTTGAAAGGTTCAGGTTCAGCTGCTCATGGACATCATTAACAGGATTTACTTTCGGATTATGCATAATGTGAAACATCAGGCTGGCTGTAAATTTGGACATTTGATGATAGAAGAAAGAATGCAAAGATTTCCTCTGTTAATCTTTAGGCTTTTGTTCATACAATGAAATAAAATCATATATATACAAGGAAATTATTGTGTTCCAGTTCAATTAAGATATCATCCCTTTTTTATCTGGTTCTCACAACTTTGATCTTATGTGTACACTGCAGATATAGCATTTGTTTTGTAATGTATCTGATGGATTAACTGTAATTATCTCTAAAATAAAATGATTAAAAGAATAAAAAAAAGATTTTCCTGTTGTTTGAAGGGATTCTGAGAGCTGTAGTATTTTTCTGTGATCAATCTCTTACTGTTACCAGTGTGAAATTAAATACTTTTGTAGGATGTGTGATCCTTGAGAGCTAGACTTACCTGAAGCTTTGATTATTAGAATTTGCTATTTAAGACTTTATGGGACTGCAATGTGCTACTGTTCTTTGATTACAAGGATGGTTATCTGAATTGTCATGAAGCCAATGGTAGAATGGCACGTGTTGTAGGCTGAGAACTGCTGAAGGGGATGTCTGTGCCTGGGAAGAGTTTTGAGGACAACCTTGGACACAGCCGAGGTAGGATCTTCCTGACTCTATTTACGTTATTTCCTTTCTGAAAAGGAAAATTCTTCACTTGATTAACCTAATGCTTTTAACATCTTATGTCTACATGATCGATTGTTAGATAGGAGTTATCCTTGGAATCAAATAGAGCTGTGGAAGTTTTCCCCTTCTGTTATGACATGACATTGCTATACCTATGTCCCTGTTTTTCCTTTTATAGCAGATTTCTGTGATCAAGAAATTCTGTAAGTACAATACATAAATAATAGATGGAAACTGGACTTCTCTGAGTCACTGTAATAGGATGCAAGAATGAATAGCTTACAATTTTAACTTATATTCATGGCCAGATAATAATATAGGGATATCCTCCGAAGGAGGGAATGATTACACAAAGTAACAAGACAAAGATGTAATGGGATAGATTTCTAATTAAATGGATAATAAATTTTGAGAGGAAGCAACAGTATTAGACTGTTTCCTATAAGAAGTATATACAGATATATATGATTGGCTTCTGTTATGGGAATCTGAAGATCTTCCCTGCCCCTAGGCCCTTTGCTAAAGTGGCTACGTGACTCTGAGGACCCTTGGATATTTGAAAGTATACTCTGTTCCCTAATAGGCTGAATG
>CM053582.1:74849509-74864693 GCA_028627135.1 Pseudochirops cupreus
TCTTATAGCACAATAGTATTCCATTACGTTCATACACCACAGCTTGTTCAGCCATTCCCCAATTGAGGGGCATCCCCTATATTTCCAGTTTTTTGCCACCACAAAGAGAGCTGCAATAAATATCAAAATAACTCCTAATTATTGTTTTGAGTTCCTCTTCATTGGTGGTGAATTTGCCCTTTTTATTTTTGATGCTGGCAATTTGGTTTTCTTTCTTTTTTTTTTAAAGATCAGATTAACAAAAGGTTTATCTATTGTATTGTTTTTTTTTTTTTTAATAAAACCAGCACTTAGTTTTATTTATTAGTTCAATAGTTTTCTTAATTTCTTATTCCCTCCTTTGGTTTTCAGAATTTATAATTTGGTGTTAAACTGGGGATTTTTAATTTGCTCTTTTTCCAGGTTTTTTAGTTGCATGCCCAATTCATTGATCTCCTCTTGCTCTATTTTATTCATGTAAGCATTTAGAAATATACAACTTTACCTAAGAACCTCTTTCATTGCATTCCATAAGTTTTGGTATGTTGTCTCATTATTGTCTTTTTCTTGGATGAAGTTGTTGCCTCTTTCTATGATTTGTTGTTTGACCTATTCATTCTTTAGGATTAGATTGTTTAGTTTTTAATTAATTTTTAGTCTATCTTTCCATGGCCCTTTATTAAATGTAATTTTTATTGCATTGTGTTCCAAAAAGGATGCATTTAATTTTTTGCCTTTCTGCATTGGATTGTGAAGTTTTTATCCCTTAATATTTGGTCAGTTTTTGTGTAGGTGCCAGGTACCACCAAGAAAAAGATATATTCCTTTCTATCCCCATTCAGTTTTCTCCAGATGTCTATCATATTTAACTTTTCTAAAATTCTGCTCACCTCCTAAACTTCTTTCTTGTTTATTTTGTGCTTAGACTTACCTAGTTTTAAGAGGGGGGGGTTGGGGTGCCCTACTGGTATAGTTTTGTTATCTATTTCTTCCTGTAACTCCCCTAACTTTTCCTCTAAGATTTTGGATGCTATACCAGTTGGTATATACATGTTTAGTAATGATGTTACTTCATTGTCTATGTTACCTTTTAGCAGAATAGAATTTCCTTCATTATCTTTTAAAATTAGATCTATTTTTGCATGTGCTCTGTCTGAGATCAGGATTGCTATCCCTGCTTTTTAAAATTCAGCTGAAGCATAATATATTCTGCTCCAACCTTTTAGCTTTACTCTGTGTATATCCCTCTGCTTCAAATGTGTTTCTTATAAACAACACATTATAGGATTATGGTTCTTAATCCACTTTGCTATCCATTTCTGTTTTTATGGGAGAGTTTATCCCATTCACATTCACAGTTATGATTACTGTCTGTGTCTTTCTCTCCAACCTATTTTCCTCCCTGTTTATGCTTTTCTCTCTCTCCCTTTCCCTCCTCACTAGAATTTTGCTTTTGACCACCACCCCCTTCAGTTTGCCCTCCCTTCTATCAACCCCTTCCCCTTTCTTCCCCTCTCTTTTCTTTCCTTTACCCCTCCTACTTCCTTTAAGGTAAGTTAGATTTTTATGCCTTAACTGATTATATTATTCTCTCCTTGAGACAAATCTCATGAGAGTAAGGTTAAAACCATGCTCGTTTTCCTCTTTTCTTTCCTGGAATAGATATTTTTGCCTTTTCGTGTGGTGTAATTTACCTTTGTCTGCCTCCTCTTTTCTTCTTCTCCAGTACAATCCCTTTTCACCACTTAATTAGGTTTTGTTTTTAATCGTCACATCAAAGTCAACTTATTCCCACACCCTCTGTCTATGTATGTACACCCTTTTTTAATGGCATAATAACAATACACATCTCATCTTCCCTTGTAGGGAGTTACAAGTGTCATCTTCCCTTGTAGGGATGTAAATAGTTCGCCCTTATTGAGTTATGTGTGTTTTTTTCCCTTTCCTGTTTACTTTTATGCTTCTCTTGAGTCTTGTATTTGAAAATTAGATTTTCTATTGAGCTCTGGTCTTGTCATCAGGAAGATTTGGAAGTCCCCTATTTTGTTGAATATCCATCTTCTCCCCTGAAAGATTTTACCCAATTTTGTTGGGTAGTTTATCCTTTGTTGTAATCCAAGCTCTTTTACCTCATGGAATATTGTATCCTGTGCTTTCTGATCTTTTTTATGTAGAAGCTGCAAGGTCCTGTGTAATTCTGACTGGGGTTCCATAGTACTTAAATTGTTTCTTTCTGGCTGCTTGCAGTATTTTCTCTTTGACCTGGTAATTTTGCAATTTGGCTACAATATTCCTTGGCATTTTCTATTTGGGATGTCTTTCGAGAGGTAATTGGTGAATTCTCTCGGTGACTATTTTACCTTCTCTTCTAGGACCTCAGGGCAGTTTTCTTTGATGATAGTACTGAAAGATACTGTCCAAGCTCTTTTTTTCATCATGGTTTTCAGGTAGACCAATCATTTTAAAATTGTCTCTTCTGGGTCTTTTTTCCAGGTCAGTTTTTTTTTTTGTTTTTTGTTTTTTTTTACCAGTGAGATACTTTACATTTTCTTCTATTTTTTCATTCTTTTGTTTGTCTTTGACTGATTCTTAATATCTCATAGAGTCATTAGCTTCCATTTGCCCAATTCTAATTTTTAACAAATTGCTTTCTTCTATTAGATTTTGTATTTCCATTTGACCCATTTTACTTTTTAAGGAATTCTTCTTTTCAGTGGGTTGTCATGCCTCCTTTTCCACTTGGCTATTTCTGCTTTTTAAGAAATTCTTTTCTACAGTCAATTTTTGTCCTTCCTTTTCCAAGCTATTGACTCTCTTGCATACCTCTCATTTCTTTTCCCAATTTTTCTTCTATCTCCCTTATTTGACTTTTAAAATCCTTCTTTGAGCTCTTCCAAAGAAGGCTTTTTGGATTTGAGACCAATTCATATTCCTCTTTGAGGTTTCAGATGTGGATGTATTGACAATGTTGTCCTCTTATGAATTTGTGCCTCGATCTTCCCTGTCCCCATAATAAGAATCTATGGTCATGCTGTTTGCCTTGTTTGGCTTTTAGAGTTGAGCTCTCCTGTTGGAGTGCAAGGGGCACTGACCCAAGCTTCTTGTGCTAAGATCCCAGGACCTGGTCATTGGCTTTGTGTGCTGGAACCTCAGGTGCTAGCAGCTAGAAGGGGCAGGGGTCTGGCATCTTACCTGTTGCTGAACTGGGGTCAGCAACATTGGCACTCTTGGGGTAGGTGTGGTGAGTCTGGCCCCTGGAGGACTCCTGCTTACCTGGGCTTTGCACTCATATGTTTGACTACTGGAGGATGTCTGCCAGCCTGAAGGTGTGTTTCTTGGAATTGTGCTGAAGCATCAGGAGATTTGGCTGCTAGAGAACACTGGTGCACACGGTGGTTTTCTGAGCTGGTGTCTATTGATTCCTCTGCCTATGCTGAGTCACTCAGGGGTCCTGGTGTGAGTACTTGCCTGCTCCACCACCCTGGAGCTCGGGATCTCCCCCAGGTGATCCCCCTCGTGGGCTTGCTGCTGGTTTGCTGGGATGTGTCTTGTCCTGTACTGCTCCCCTTTTCTCCAGAGTGAGAGGGGCCTTTCTAATTAATCCCTCAAGCTTCCTGGGCTACAATACTGCTGCACCCCATCTTTCTGCTGGATCCATTATTCCAGGGTTTTTCCTTGGGTGACATTTTCTGGACTTTCAGAGGTAAATGGCAGGGTGGGGTGGGGTGAGAGCAACTTACTTCTTATTCCACTATCTTGGCTCCTGGAAGTGGAAATCTCATAATCTTCCTAAGATTCAAGTCTGACCATGTTCCTTCCCTTGTTCATGAATCTTCACTAACTCCCAATTCAGATCAAGTCAATGAGCACTTAGGGCAGCGAGGTGACGCCATAGTGCACAAAGTGCTGGGCATGGAGTCAGGAAGACTCATCTTCCTGAGTTCAAATCTGCCATCAGATACATACTGTGACCCTGGAGAAATCACTTCACTCTGTTTGCCTCAGTTTCCTCATCTGTAAAATGAGCTGAGGAAAGAAATGGCAAACTGCTTTTGTTTCTTTGCCAAGAAGACCCCCCCCTAAAAGGGGTCACAGAGTCAAACACAACTGAAATAAGTGAAAAACAAACAAGAAGCAGCATTTATTGAGATCCTACACAATGCCAAGGCACTGTGCTGAACACTAGAGATATGAGGAAAAGCAGAAACAAAACAGAACAAAAACCCACAACCACCTCAAAAACCAAACAAAAACCAGTCCCTTCTCTTGAGGAGCTTACAATTGAATGAGGGAAATTACATGAAAACAATCCTGCACAAATAAGATCTACGCAGCATAGATTGAAAATAATCAATGGAGGGAAGTCTCTAGCATGAGGGGGGATTGGGAAAGTCTTTTTGAAGAAGGAGGGATTTTAACTGTGACCCAAAGGAAAGCCAGGGAAGCCAGGAGACAGAGAGAGGAGGGAGAATTCCAGGCACTGGCTTGGAGTGTCCCAGAATGGCAAAGAAGCCAGTTTTACTGCATCTCAGGGTATGTGGAGAGGAGGAGGGTGTGAGAAGACTGGAAAGGTAGGAAGGGGCCAAGTTACGCAGGTCTTTAAAAGCTGCACAGAGGATTTTGATCCTGGAGATGGTTGAGAGTCACTAGAATTTATTGAGTAGATGGATGGCATGGTTAGACTTACGGAAGATCCCTTTGATGGCTGAGTGGAGGATGGATGGGAGTGGGGAGAGATGAGGCAGGCACACCTCCCAGCTGCTACTGCAACAGTCCAGGTTTGAGGTGATGAGGGCTTGCACCAGGGTGGGTACATTGACAGAGGAGAGAAGGGAGTGTACCTGAAAGATGTTACAAAGGGAGAATCATTGATAGGAATTGACAACTGATTGGATTTGGAAGGTGAGAGAAACTGAGGAGTCAAGGATGACCCCTAGATTGGAAGCCTGGGTGCCTGGGAGAGTGGCAGTGCCCATGGCAGTCAAAGCCAAGTCAGGAGGAAGGGAGGCTTTGGAGGAGAAAGATGATGAGTTCAGTTATGGCTGTGTGGAGCGTCAGATATCTATGGGACATGAAGGTCATGGTGTTCAGTAAGTAGTTGGCAATGAGACACTGGAAGTCAGCAGAGCCATCAGTGCTTGATAGATAGATCTGAGAATGGTCTGCACAGAGATGATTACTGAATCCACGGGAGCTGATGAGATCCCCAAGCAAAATCTAGAAGGAGAAGAAAAGGGCCCAGGACAAAACCTTGGGGGACAGTCATGATTTGAAGCCATGACCTGGAAGAATGATCCAACAGAAAAAGGCTGAGAAGGGAGGGGTCAGACAGGTAGGGGATTCAGGAGAGAGGAGAAGAGAAAGGAGAGGAGGTTGTTGGGCAGGATCAAAGGATACCCAGAAGTCAAGAAGGGTGAGAATTCGAGAAAAGATCGCTGGACTTGGTGATTAAAAAGTTACTGGTAGGTTTGGAGAGAGAGGTTGAGGTTGAACAATGAGGTCAGAAACCAGACTGCAGAGAGGGTAGAAGAGAGTGAGGAAAGGCAGAGGAGGCACTTCTGAGGCGTTTAGCCTCTAAAGGGGATAAATTAAAACTCTTCTGTTCATTGTTTAAAGCCCTTCTCGACCCTGTTCCAGCCTACTTTTCCAGACTTACTTCATCATACTTCCCCTTCATACCCTCTCTGTTTCTGTTCCCTCAGCCTCTCTCCTCTCTGCCTTGGCACACCCGCCTCCCATTTGTGGAATGTTCTTCATTCTCACCTCAGCCTCTTGGCATCTTTGGCCTCCTTCAGGGTTTGGGCCAGATGCCACCTCAATTAGTCAGTCATAAGAGTATCAAGTTGGAGCTAGAAAGAGACCTCTGGTGTCATCTAGTGCAACCTTCGAAGTTTATAGATGAGAAAACAGGCCCAGTGAGGGGGAGTAAAGAGCCCAAGGCCATTGGGTTGTAAATGACAGAGCCAGGATGAGCATTTATTAAGTGCCAAGTACCGTGCGAGGTGCTTGGGAGACAGACAAAAACGAGGCAGTTCCTCTCTTCATAGAACTCATGTTCTACTTCAGAGATACGGGATGTTCTCAGATACCACATAATGACATTTGACACTTACATAGTACCTACTACATAAGGAAGTGCTTTACAACAGTCATCTCCTTTGATCCTCACAACAGCCCTTTGCTATTATTACACTCATTTTACAAATGAGGAAACTGAGGCAAATAGAGGTTTAGTGGCACAGCTAGCGAGTGAATATCTGGGGCCGGATTTGAAGTGAGGTCTTCCTGACTCCAGGATCCACACTTACATCACCTACAAAGTGATTTGAAGAGGGCAGTGGGGAGACATGGGGACTAACAATTGGGAAAATCATAAAAGGTCTACTGAGGCAAGTGATAGCTGAGCTGAGGCTTGAAATAAATTATGAGTTTCACGAGGTAAAGGTGAAGTGGGATCATTCCAGGCATGGGGGTATAGTCTGCAAAGCTATGGAATTGGGAGATAAAATTTCATGTACAGGGAACATCAAATAGACCAGTTTGACTGGAGTAATATGACATCAGTCTAGAAAGATAAGCTGATGCTTAAAAACCCTGGAATAGATTTTCAACCTTCAATGCAAATATATTCTTACCAGCCCTTGTGTCAGCTGCTCTCCATCCCTTCCCAAGAACCTGTTATGCCTAAATTTTTAAGTCATGGTTTAGGACAGTGGTGTCATGTTCTGTCCTAGAAAACCACAAATTAACATTACCCATGTCATATTGTACTTTTACTTTGTTAAGCTTTTCCCAATTAGATTTTAATCTGAGTCTGTTCCTGTGTAAATGACACCACTAGTCTAGGATTCCAAAATCCTGTCTTCTGATACCATCTTCTCAACCCCAGCTATTAATTTCTTCAATCTGTCTTTCCATTTGGAATCCCTGGTCTTTGATGGGCAGCGATGATGATCACCTGTCCTGGCCCTTAACGTCTTGCTCATGATTTCATAATCTTCAGCAATGCTTTCTCAATTCCTTCCAGTAGCATCATTTTTGCCCATGTATGTTACCAGGAATAGGTATTAGTCATGGTCTGACCAGCCTTGGAAGGTTGTGGGTTGCATGCTTCAGGACTTCCCTCTTGTGAGGTTGACAAATAGCTGCCTTGGTATCGTTGGGGTGACAGTAGCCAACCATCTCTACACAGCTCTTCTTCCTCTGCTCTTACATGGGTGATCTCACACCTGAAAATATCTTTGGACCCATGCCTTCATTCTTTGGAAGACAAAAGAGCTCCTTATGCCTCAAAGGGCTCAGCTCGTTCCTCTTTATTGCTGTGACTTAGCTTTAAGGGCTCAGCGGTCTTTCTTCCTTTTTTCCTTTCTGTTCCACTTTCTCATTATCTAGCTTCAGTTGCAGAGGACTAGACATAGCATTTCAACCAAGAAGAGATCCTAGAAAGCCTCATTATTTTACAGTGGGAGAAACTGAGGACAGGGAGGACTTGTCCAAGGTCACACAGGTAGTTAGTAACAGAGTCAGAATTTAAACCTGAGAGCACTGACTGTAAATTGAACGCCTTTTGTGTGGTATCCTGGAGTCACTTACTGGTTGATCAGTTCCTAAAAAAGCATTTATTTAAAATCCTTATCTAAAAAAAAAATTGATGTTAGGTGGTTTAACGGACCTGGGGTATTGGTCACTGCCCCTCCCTTAAAATCGGGGGGGAGGGGGAGCATATAGCTTGGAGAAGGGGTTGGCCTGAGCCAATGGCAAAGAAAACCCTCTGGCATGATGTACAAGGCATGGCCCTGAGACAGTGGGCCAGAGTCAATCTCATGACATTTACAAAACAGGATTCTAGTAAGGAAAGCACTTTGTATTTTTTTAAAATACCAGAAGAATTTTTGTTCAGTCCTTTTCCAGTTGTGTCTGATGTTTTGTGACTCCATTTGGGGTTTTCTTGGCAAAGATATTGGAGTAGTTTGTCATTTCCTTCTCCAGCTCATTTTATAAATGAGGACCTGAGGCAAACAAGGCAAAGTGACTTGTCCAGGGTCACACAGCTACTAAGTGTGTGAGGCCAGATTTGAACTCAGGAAAATGAGTCTTCCTGGTTATCAGTCTGTAACAAATACTTCTAATACAATGATATTTCTACCCTGTCAGGAAGTCTTTAAGAAAAGAGAAATGATTTTTTATTTCAATATTATATCAATATATATTCCCCAATTACATGTAAACTTTTTTCACCAATCACTTTAAAAACTTCTGAATTCCAAATTCTCTCCTTCTCTCTTGCCCCTCCTCCCTCCTTGAGAAAACAAGCAATTTCATTTCAATTGTACATGAGAAGTCAGGCTAAACTTGTTTCCATATTAGCCATGTTGCCAAAGAAAACATAAAATAAAAAAATAAAAACCAACACAGTAAAAAAAAAGGATGCTTCAACCTGCATTCAGAGTCCATCATTTCTTTCCGCAGATAGATTAGCCTTTTTCATAATGGGTCCTTTGGAACTGTCTGGACCATTGCCTTGAACAGAGTAGCCAAGTCTTTCACAGTTGATCATCATTGTTACAATGTTGCTGTTACTGTACACAACATTCTCTTGGTTCTGTTCACTTCACTTTGCGCGAGTTCATATAATTGTTTCCAGGTTTTTTCTGAGAGTATCCTGTTCATCATTTCTTATACCACAATCATATGTCACAATTTGTTCAGTCATTTTCAACTGATATTTTCATAATAAAGATATAGCCCCTTTAACTTCCAAGTCTTTGCCACCACAAAAAGAGCTGCTACAAATGTTTTTGTATGCATAGATCCTTTCCTTTTTCCTTTGATCTCTTAGGGATACAGAGCCAGTGGTGGTATTGTTGGGTCAAAGGGCAGGCACAGTTTTATAGTCTGTTGGGCATAGTTCTAAATTGCTCTCCAGAATGATTGGACCTGCTCACAACTGCACCAACAATGTATTAATGTTCCCATTTCTCCACATCCCCTCTATCTTTTTACTTTTCTGTCCTCTTAGCCAGTATGATATGTGAGGGGTCAAGAGCTCTTAACCTTTTTTTATGTCATAGACCCCTTTGGCAGTCAGTTCGGGGAAACTCCTCAGAATACTGCTTTTAAATGTGTAAAATAAACATACAGTATTACAAAGAAAACCAATTATGTTGAAATAAAGATGTATATAAAGTGTATATAGAGATGTAAATAAAAATGGAGGTTTTCTTCCCCTACCCCAGTTCACAGACCCCCTGCAATCTCTTGCCCTCCCTGCCCCAAGCTTCCAGCTGCTCTATGTCTGTGTAGTCAGGTCTGTAAAGCCAACCTTCCATCCTCAGGGATTCCCCTCTGCCAGGAGTGGGTGCAACCTGAACTTGACCATCTTCTGGTTGGTGGTGTGATCTATGGAGAAGTAGAAGCGTATCCCATGTACTGCCACAAGGGGGAAGACTTGCATCACTAGTATTTTGTGTGGCTCCAGAACCAGAAGCCTTCTTCACATGGGAAGGCTTGCAGCTGAGACTGGTGAAGTCAAGTCAGTAAATACGTCTCTCATTCTTTTCTTCATGTTTGCCTGTTATGGTGAAAAGGAGCTATTGTAGCTGATTTTGAAGCTTGGGGTGGTGGTGGTGATGATGATGATGATGTGTGTGTGTGTGTGTGTGTGTGTGCACGCGCGCACACGTGTGCGTGTCTCTGTGTGTGTGTGTTGTGGGGTTGTGGAGGTAAGGGATAAAAATTATAGACTAGGAAATGCCAGAGATGGATGACTCTTAGAGCATGGAATGGCAGAACTGGGAGATACCATGGAATGAGAAATATTGGAATATCGGACCTAGAAGGAGCCTTGGAAAATGGTATGCTGGAACTGGAAAGACCTTGGAATAGACAATGTTGGGATTGGAAAGGACCTTAACTTTGTCTGCCTTAAGAGATTGTATCATCTAAATAATCAGCTTTATTTTTCAAATGGGGAATAAATCCGAGAGAGAGAGAGAGAGAGAGAGAGAGAGAGAGAGAGAGAGAGAGAGAGAGAGATATGGAGAAGGGGACTCTCCCAAAGTCACACAGTCAGTAGCAGTCTCCTGATTCTCCAGTGCCAACCCTGTTCTCCCTATTCTTTCTACTCTTATCATACTGTCTACCTCCTTGCAGTTAGGAGCATATTTCAATTCTGGCTCCTCAAAGAACTTGGTAAGAGTTTTGCCCCCTATACACAGCCTCCTCTGCTTAGAAATGCCTTTGTAACCTCCCAGCGTGCTTATCGCATTATGTCTTTACTCAGCAAGTTAAGGTGACCACATTCTCTTCTCCTCTTTCTGCCACAAACTCGCTGAGTGACTTTGGAGAATGTGGGTTGTCTTCTAGATCTCATTCTCCTAATTTAGGAAGTAATGAGGTGGGACCAAATGAACCCAAGGGCTTTTTCCATCCTTGATATTCTTGCATTGGAAAGCAATGTAGCATTTCCCTAAGGAATATTGATGCAAAAAAAACTCTTTAAATAAAATATTAGCAAGAAGACTACAGCAATCTATCACAAAGCCTAGGACTAAGTCACCAAGTCACTGGGTTTATACCAGGAATACAGGGCTGGTTCAGTATTAGAACAATGGATAAACAAAGCATAATGGACCATATTAATGACAAAACCAATAAAAATCATATTATTTCAATAGATGCAGGAAAAACTTTTGATAAAATACAATGTCCATCCCTATTAAAAACAGCAGAAAGTATACGAATAAATGAAGCTTTCTTTAAAATGATAAAAAAAATTTAAAACTAAAAACAAGCATTATCTTTAATGGGAATATGCTCTATAAGTCTTTCCCTCATTATCACCATTACTATTAAACATTTTTTTTGCTAAAAATAATAGCTATAGCAATAAGATGAGAAAAAGAAATGGACAGAATAAGCCTAGGCAAAGAAGAAACAAACCTATTGCTTTTTGAGGATGTAATGGTTAGCTAGAGTCAACTAAAAAACTAATTAAAATAATGAGCAACTTCAGTAAAGTTTGCAGAATAGAAAATTAATCCACACAAATCATCTGCATTTCTATATTTAACCAACAAAATCTAGCAAAAAAAGGTAGAGAAATTTCATTTGAAATAACTATGAGCAGTATAAAATATTTGGGAGTCTACCTGTTAAGAAACACACAGGAGTTGTATGAAAACAATCACAAAATATTCTTCACACAAATAAAGAGCCAAATAACTGGAGAAATAATACTTGCTCATGGATGGACTGAGCCAACATAATAAAAATGGCAATGCTCCTTGAATTAATTTACCTATTCAGCACCACGCCAATCAAACCACCAAAGAGTTACTTTATAGAGCTAGAAAAAATGAACAGTTCCTCTGGAGGAAAAAAGATCAAGAATGCCAAGGGAATAAGTTTTAAAAAATGGGAATGAATGGGGTCTCACCGTATCAGATCTTAAACTATATTACAAAGCTCTAATTTGATAGTGAAGTTCAGTCCTGTCTGACTCTTTGTGATTCCATTTGGGGTTTTCTTGGCAAAGATACTGGAGTGGTTTGTTATTTCCCTTTTCAGTTCATTTTACAGATGAGAAAACTTAGGCAAACAGGGTAAAATGACTTGCCCAGGGTCACACAGCTAGTAAGTGTCTGAGGCTAGATTTGAACTCAGGGAGATGAGTTTTCCTGGTTCCAGGCCCAGTGTTCTATCCATTGCCCCACCTAGCTGCCCCTAAACGGTTTGGTACTAGGAAACAAAGAGAGAAGTTGATCAGTGGAATAGATTAGGCACACAATAAATCCAGATTCCAGCTACTGGGGAAAGAAGTTAGCATTCAGCAAAAACTGTTGGAAAAACTGGAAATTTTTGGCAGAAAACTAGTGTAGACTAACAGCTCAAGCAATATACCAAAATAAACTCAAAATGGTTACATGATTTAGACATAAAAGTTGACATCATGAACAAATGGGAGGAACGTGGAAGAAATGGATCTGTGGAGAGGGGAGGAGTTCATGACCAAACAAGAGACAGAGAAGTTTGTGGGAGGTAAAATTAATAATTCTAATTATATACAATTAAAAAGTTTTTGTACAATAATAATAGCTGATACTTATATAGGTGTCCCTTCCACACTTTGGAGGGTTAGGGGCACGACACCCTTTAGATCTGGAAAATTACCATAAAATTTATTGGCCCTCCCCTTGTACCAGAGAAGAGGTCTGATTTTTTTCTTTTTCTTTTGTGGGGTATTTATAGTACCCTATTGTAAAATCTGGGCTAAGTATTTGCACGCAAGCTTTGCCTGTATTGACCTTTGTGTGTTGTCGGTGGCTTCCACAAAACTCCCCTAAAATTCCCATTTAATTTCTTATGCCAACCCATGATAAATTGAAACCTTGATGTGGAAAGTTGTGACGTGGAAGGGATAACTGTATAGTACTGACTACATGCCCTTCACTGTGTCAAGCCTTACAGTCATTATCTTACTTGATCCTCACAACAGCCCTGGGAAGTATGTACTATTCTTATCCTAGTTTTACAGATAAGGAAATTGAGGCAAACCCAGGTTAAGTGACTTGCCCAAAGTCACACAGTTAATAAGTGTCTGAGGTCAGATTCAAACTTAGGTCTTCCTGACTGCAGGCTCAGCAATCTATCCACTACATCACAAAACCAATATAGCTAAAATTAGAAGAAAAGCAGGAAAATTGGGGGAAAAGATCTTTGCAACAAGTTTCCCTTTACAAAGATCTCACTCGAAGATATACAAGGATATGAACCAAATTTAAAAGAATAAGAGCCATCCTCCAACTTATAACCAATGCATATGAACAGGCAGTTTTTAGAGGCAGAAATCCCCGCTTGTGGCAGAACCACGTTGCCTTAGCCTGCATGACCATCATCTTCCTTACCATCACCTACCTGAAACTGTTGTTTCTGAAGAAATTTTCATAAAACATTTTGTGAGATATGATGTGATTCAGCCTCACAAAACATTTTTGATTATTGTAAAATACTGTAAAAGCTTTTGTTGTTGAAGAATTACTCCCAGTTAAATTGGATTTAGTTTTACTGTGATTAACTACTATGTCCCCGCAGCTTATGCTCACTATCAAGCTATTATAGAAATTAGGTTTGCAAGACAGTAATATCGAAAAGAAACAGCAGCATAAACTAATGGCATTGCATATACTTCTCAGTCTATACTCAGTAAGCTCGCAGAAAAGACACTGTTGTGGCCGCTAGGTGGCGCAGTGAATAGAGCACTGGCCCTGGAGGGGGACACTTGACACCTAACTAGCTCTGTGACCTTGGGCAAGTCACTTAACCCCAATTGCCTTGCCTTCCCCCCTCCAAAAAAAAAACCCCAAATGAAAAGACACCATGTATAAGTCATTGATCTGGCTCTGACCAGTAAATGATAAGTAATAAGTATTTACACTATTGTAATATGAACTCTGAAATGTCTTGGGACATAGGTTGCATATGTTTGTACTTGTCATGACAAAAAATTAAATTTATTGCCCTTTAATAAACTTATTAAACTGGAACTTAACTTGATATTAGTTGATGATAGACATGAAAAATACTCTAAATCCCTAATATGAAAATAAATGTTCTAAATGGCTGATAATTGCTCTTGTTTAGTTGTCTCAATCATGTCTAAGTCTTTGTGACTCCATTTGCCATTTTCTTGGCAAGGATACTGGAGTGGTTTGTTATTTCCTTCTCCAGGTCATTTTACAGGTGGAAAAACTAAGGCAATCAGCAAGTGACTTGCCCAGCTAGGAAGTGTCTGAGGATAGATTTGAACTCGGGTCTTCCTGACTCCAGCTCCATGCTGTATCTAGTGTGCCATGTAGGTGCTCTCTAATAATTAGGAAAGTACGAATTAAATCAACTCACACCCATCAGATGGCCCAAGAGGATAAAAAAAGAAATAAATGACAAATGCTGGAGGGGATGTGGGGAAACAGGTGCACCAGTGTACTGTTGGTGGAACTGTGAATGATTTCAACCATTATGAAAAGTAATGTGGGACTATACCCCAACATTGATGAAAACCTTTGTCCTAGCTACTGTGTCAAAGAAAGAGGAAAAGGACACATATGTGCAAAAATATTTATAGCAGCTCTTTTTATGGTGGCAAGGAAATAGAAACTGTTCAAGGAGGATGGCCATTGGTTGGCAAGTGACCGAACAAGTTATGACGCATCAATACAATTATTGAAATTTGTGCTAATTCCATGTGAGAGATCCCATTGTTTCCAGTCTTGCTTGTCTTCCTGGTACAAGTCAACCTGTCTTTAGGGAGAGGCATCATGTACTTTGGTCCCATCCCTTTGTTCTTTGTATTAAATGCTGCTAGACAGCACCTAGTCACGTGTACTTTCCTCCCACCCCCTTTATATTTAATCTCATTTCACTATGATGCTGCAGGGGGAGGAGCTGAGATGCCACGGCCCATCCCCCTTTTGGAGATGTCTACCAATCAGAATTGTCCTGCTCTTACTGGGAAAAGTTGACTTTTATATGCAGCGGTTGGTTTGAAATTGTCATCTGACTGGACACATTGCATTTGCCTTGTGTGTTAGAATAAACTTGTCTCTTTTTCCCGAGTTTGTTGATTCTTTAGGGTGAAACCCTAACTGAGATTTCCTTTCAACACAATGGAATGCCATTGTGCTGTAAGAAATGATAAAGAGGATGATTTCAGAAAAACCTGGGAAAGTGTATATGAAATTATGCGAAGTGAAGTGAGGAGAACCAGGAGAATAATTTATATAACATCGATATTGTAAAGATAAACAACTTTGAAAGACTTGGTAACTGATCAATACAAAGAGCCTCCCCAGGTCCAGAAGACTTATGATGAAGCATGTTCCCCACCTCCAAGCAGAGAACTAATGGTTTTAAGTACAGACTGAGGCATCTTTCCTTTCCTTTCCTTTCCTTTCCTTTCCTTTCCTTTCCTTTCCTTTCCTTTTCTTTTCTTCCTTCCTTCCTTCCTTCCTTCCTTCCTCCCTCTCTCTCTCCTTCCTTCTCTTCCTTCCTTCCTTCCTTCCTTCCTTCCTTCCTTCCTTCTTTCCTTCCTTCCTCCCTCCCTCCCTCCCTCTCTCTCTCTCTCTTTCTTTCTTTCTGTTGTGTTCAACTCTTCATGACTCTGTTTGGGATTTTCTTGGCAAAGATACTGGTGTGGTTTGCCATTTCC
>CM053582.1:74864793-74919531 GCA_028627135.1 Pseudochirops cupreus
CAATTTGAACTCAGGAAGATGAGTCTTCCTGACTTCAGGCTTGGCACTCTATCCACTGTTCCACTTAGCTGCCCTGTTTGCCTCAGTTTCCTCACATGTAAAATGAGCTGGAGAAGGAAATGGCAAACTGTTGTGATCTAAGGGTGTTGGGAAGCCCCGGATTCAAGGATAAATGACATAGGTCCTACATCACAAAGAATTTGACCCAAGCCTTCTTTCAGTCAGAGACAACATCTATGAAAACACCTGTTGGGGTGGGTGAGATTTTAAGAATCCGCACCATTAGCTAGATTTTAAGAGTCTGAGTGTTCGTATTTCTAATGCAAGTAGTTCAGACTTTTAAGGAATCTGAACCTTTTAATGGAGGCAAGAAGGGATTTTTATACAGAAGACTGTGAAGATCTGGATATGATCTAGAAGTGGCCAAGTAGTCTGGGAGCAGAGAAGGGGTCTAGATGGAATTAAGGAGTGGTGGGCTAGGGTACAACCATGGGCAGACAATGAGGGTCACAATGAAAGGATTAACTGGGAAGGGCTGAATGCTGATGCTGATGACCTGGGCCAGGGGAAAGTCTAGGGCTTTTTAGAGGTCCATCATTAGTACCCCATTATTCCCCCCTCAAAAAATCTGACCCCAATTCTTTCGGCATAAACGTGAAGGTCTCAGCTTCTGAAACCACTTCCTGCTGGCAAAGGGCATAAGGCTGTCCCTGCCTTGATGGGGTCCCCATAGAACATTGACTTTAAGGGAGCATAGGCTACATCCAGGGGATAATGGGGGCCATTGGTTGGTGCCCACGGTTGGCTGCCAACTGTATGAATGGCCTGTAGTCTGGCAAAATATGACAAGCAAGTTGGCAGGGCCCAAATACAGAGAAAGGTAAAAGTGCTGGAGGGCCAGGGCCCTGGGCCGCAGGGGAAAGTCAGGGGGCTTGTCCTTTTTGGGGTCCAGATCCCATCCCCATCAAAACCACTCCAGTCTTTGCCAACAAATCCCCAAATGGCGGCAGGGGGAGTCAGGCACCACTGAAAGGACCGATCATACACATATCTGCACCTGCTCAATCCCTTTAAGACCACAAAGGAAAACCCAAGGATCCGGCTAGTTCAGAGAAGTCGTCCCCCAGCGTCCTACAGATAAAGCAGAGGTGGGCCCTTCCAAATTAATTGATTGACTCACTGATAACTTTTCTTTTGAGGGGTCAGATATAAAAACAAGAGCACATCTTTTTTTTTTCTTTTTCCTTTTATTTCTCTGAGTTCCTTTTTCTGGGCCCTACTGAGAAGTTACCAGAACCGCTCAGCACCAAACACTATTCATGTCCCTGCAGAATTGGGAGAAGTACGTGTCCATTTCCTCCCGATGGCGTGTGTCATTAACAAACTGCAGTTTCTTGGTCTGTCTCTCTCCTGTGATGGTTTATTTGGGCAGCAGCTGTGAGCTAGGATCCAGAACATTCATGTTACCAGATCAAATGAGATAATGCTTGTCAAGTGCTGCCTGCCTAAGAGCTACCATTATGGTGATGTGATTCCCTGGGGCTTTCTGGAGGATGTCCAGACTAGCTTGCCTGGCCCCACCCAGCCTCCATAATTTTTGAGTCCCTTAATTCTCTCCTCTGCTCTGGCCCTGGGAACTTTTTCCTGGTCCCCCAAATGCACCCGTGCTGGAGCCTCTTCCCGCCTGAGAGGGTCTACCTGATCCTCTGTCCCCTCTTAACAATTACTCTGCATCACTCAAGAGAATTCTGGACACTGTGCTCCTATTAATTCAGGTTGCCGCTACCACTACCAAACCAGCCTTTTTATAGCACCCTAAGGTTTGCATAGCAATATTCTCATTTGATCCTCACAATAGCCCTGGGGGCTAGATGCCCTTATGATACCCATTTTATAGAGATCTTCAGCAAATGCTTTGGGCTGCTAGGTGGTGCACTAGTAGATAGAATGCCTGGCTGGGAGTTAGGAAGACTCATCTTCCTGAGTTCAAATCTGGCTTCAGACACTAGTTGTGTGACCCTGGGCAAATCACTTAACCCTATTTGCCTCTGTTTCTCCACCTATAAAATGAGCTGGAGAAAGAAAAGGGAAACCGCTCCAGTGTCTTTGCCAAGAAAACCCCAAATGGGGTCATGGATAAAAGGAGTAACCCATGAGTATGATATGATAATTAAATAAGTACTCCTCAGATCCAAGCCTGTGGGGCTTGTGGTAGGTGCCTACATTTGCATATGAATTTGGAATTTGGAACAAATGTAAGGAGATTGGATTAAAGGATCTATCAGATCCCTTGACTGAGGAGGGGCACCCCAGCCTCTTGTCTTATCTACATGGCTATAGAGGATTTGAGAGGTCAGGATGGTCCCTCAAAACCGTTTACCTCTCTGGTCTTTCACTCCCCTGGGTGTTGGGGAGCATAGGATCCCCAAAAGGGATCAACAGGGAGTCAGAAGAATCTTTTAACCCTAAATCAGAAAGAGGCTTTGGGTCAGAGGAATTTCTAAGACTAAATAACTGAAAACTCTAAGTCATCTGCATTCCAGAGAGTTTTGAATTGTTGCGTGGGAGGGTTTTCTAGCTATTTTTAAAGAACTTGAGCTTTGCCTCTGACTTTATTTAAAGAGAAATGGAAGAGTTCTTCCTCCAGCTGGAAAATGGCAGGACTTCAGCTGAGGATTCTCCATCAATGCCCAGTAGGGGGCAGCAGAGGGACATAGGTACATCCTTGGCTCAACATGACTATTCCCCACAACCAGAATTTATTAATTACCTCCTCTGTGCCAGGCCCTGTGCTCAAGGCTCCCAGAGGAGGAGTTTCAGGAGAGCATCTCCATGAGAGGGTGCAGCCCTGCAGCAACATTGGAGTCCATACTGCCCCCTGGGCATAGATAATTCGTGTGTGTGTGTGTGTGTGTGTGTGTGTGTGTGTGTGTGTGTGCGCATCACCTGGGATCCCTGGACATACCTATTTTTTTCATTTAGGGGTTGTATATTTGTGGTAGGTGGCACAGTGGATAGAGCATTGAACCTGGAGTCAAGAAGACTCATCTTCCCAATCTCAAATCTGGCCTCACACACTTATTAACTGTGTGACCCTGGGCAAGCCACTTAACCTCTGTTTGCCTTAATTCACTGGATAAGAAAATGGCAAACCACTCCAGTATCTTTGCCAAGAAAACCCCATTGGACAGTATTGGCATGCTATGGTTCATGAGGTCATGAAGAGTCGAAAATGATTGCATGAATGTATTTGTGGTAGCATGTGCCCCTGGTTTATGCAGGACAGGGAATGGGTGCTCCGTCTATGTATTACACACCTTTTCTTTGAGCTTTCTTTTTTTTTTTTGCCTTTTCTTTGGGGAGGGCAATTGGAGTTAAGTGACTTGCCCAAGGTCACATGGCTAGTTTGTGTGTGTGTGTGTGTGTGTGTGTGTGTGTGTGTGTGTGTGTGTGTGTATGTGTTAAGTGTCTGAGGCTGGATTTAGGCCAGTCCTCCTGACTTCAAGGTGGGTGCTCTATTCACTGCACCACCTAGCCACCCCTCTTTGAACTTTTACTGGCCTTTGGATAATTAGCAAAAGTAAACACATTGGTGTAGGCTCCTGGGCTTTGTTTTGAGCAATGAAGCCCACCCCTCCCACTCCTAGTACCTTGAACTCGGGTACTTCATCTGTGCCAGAAGGGTGGTGCTCTCAGGTTCAAGGGAAGCCAATCTGATCTTGGTTCTAGCATTGAGAGGTCTTAGTACAGAGCGCACTTCAAATATTGTATTCCATCAGGCGCACCATAGACTTGGAAAGGCACTTGCTGATAAGTCCAGAGCTTTTAGAGGAAGGGAAGGCAACCAGGACAGTGAAGACACTCAAGTTTATTTCATGTGAAGACCACTGAAAGGAATCAGGGATGTTTAGATTAGAGAAACAAAGATTTGGGAGCGATATAATAACTGTTGTTAAGTATTTGGAAGGCTCTCATTTGAAAGAGGAATTAGACTTTTTACTCAGAGAGTAAAAAGAAGATCAGTGGGTGGAAATTGCAGAGAGATAAACTTCCTGTTTGTGACATTGGTGCCCCACTTGAGGCCCTTCAGTTGTGTGGCTCCAATGCTAACATCTTTAATCCTTTAGAAAGACAGCATGTCACAATATTAATTATCCAGCACAGGCATTTGAGTAGCTGAGAGCAAGTTCTGATTTACCCACCAAGTGACACTTTAGTTGAATCAGCAACTGAACCTTGTCTAGCATGGGCTTAGGGGCCACTTTCCTAAGAAACTTCTGTGTTCCTGCTGGCCAGCAGAAGACACTCAACCATCCAATACCTAGGTATTACCCCTCAAACCCAAAATGTGATGGGGGTCTACATTTGTGCTAAATAACTTAGATTAACCTGTGCTCAGGTTTGATATTAATTCGGGGGATGAAATAGAATATTGCCTAAAGTACTAAAATATGAAATCTTTTGTCCACACTATTTGGGATCCCATCTCTCAATTCGCTGTATGTTCTATTCATAGATTTAGGGATACCATGCTGTGATCGCAGAGTTTATAGACAATGTAGAATAAAATAAAAAAGGAGCTAGACCAAATGATTGTGTATGGAAGAATCCCCCAGTGGCCATCTGGAATTGCTAGCAAATCTAGATTGTCCTCCCAGGTCTTCCTGTGTGGCTGGGAGAAAGCATGCTCACTCAATTCCTGAGAGTGGTATCTGCTTCTCATCTCAGGATCATGGACTAGAAACAAGTGGAGAAGAAGGTTAGAGAAATCAATTTTCCGTATCAGTTGTCCAGTGGAGTGACAAGATCAGATCCATGTTTAAGGAAAACCACTTTGGTAGCTATGTGTCTTGAAAAGACCAGGTGACCAATTAGGAAGCCATTGTAATACTCTAGGTGAGAGGTGATGAGGGTCTCCCCAGCAGGGTGACTGTGTGAGTGAAGAGAAGGGGCCAAATGTGACTGGTGTTGGGGAGGTGGAAATGACAAGAATTGGGAACTAATTGGTTATGTGGGGTGAGAGAGTGAGCAGTCCAGGATAACCCTGAATTTAGGAAACTGGGTGGCTTGGAAGAGCTTAGGGGAAATTTTAGGAAGAAGGGAGAGGTCTCAGGGGTGAGGGTAGGGAATAGAGTAAATTCTATTTCAAACATGCTGAGTTTGAGATGTCTCTGAGACGTACGATTTGAAACACACAACAGGTGATCAGTGATGCAGATGAAAGTTCAGGGGAGATGCTGGGGCTATTTCTATAGATTTAGGAGTCATCTATACAATAATAAACCTACGGGAACTGATGGAGTGGTCTCATTTAGAGACAGAGGAAAGAGACCAGAGGGTTCAGAACAGAAACCTGGTGAAGTGCCACAGTTAGGAAGTGTGGTGAGCATGGTGAACTTTGCTCTCTTTGTAATGTGTCTTCTTACCAGTGCTGGGTGAGGTCTCAGCCTCTCTGGGAGTCCCAGGCACCTGCAACAGACTCCTCCTCTTTGCCCCCCAAACTTAGCAAGGTTAGCAGGTAGAAAACAGGAAGTGAACCAAGGATGCTGAGGATTGATTCCTAACCTTTCTACCTCATGGGTTCCTGCCCCAGAGTATACATGGGAGGGAGGGAGGGAGGGAAAGAGGGAGGGAATAATCATTTATATGGCACTGTGCTAAGTGCTTTTACAAATATTGTCTCACTCGATCCTCATAACAATTTTGTGAGCTAAGTGTGAGGTAAAGATCCCATGGAGAAAGCTGTGGGGATGTAACTCTGCTTGGGACGAGAGCAGAGATCAGCTTTAATTTAGGTTGCTTTTCAGTTGTGTTCTATTTATATGGGATTTTCTTGGCAAAGATACTAGTGCTGTTTGCCATTTCCTTCTCCAGCTCATTTTACAGGTGAGGAAACTGAGGCAACCACGGTTAAATGACTTGCCCAGGGTCACACAGCTAGTAAGTGTCTAAGGCCAGATTTGAACTCCGGAAGATGAGTCTTCCTGACTCCAGGCCTGGTACTCTATCTACTGTGTGTCTTTGCTGCCCCTTGAATGCTATTATCATCCCTACTTTACAGTTGGGGAAACTGAGGCAAACCAAGGTTAAGGTTTTTTTTTTTTTGCCCAAGGGAACACAGCTAGTAAGTGTCTGAAGCTGGATTTGAACTCAGGTTCAGTAGTCTATCAACCACACCATCAATTGCTCAACTAATAGTGCCTGAGGGAAGACTTGTCTTCTTCCCATCCTATGTAGAATCTTTCAGTCTCACTTCCAGGGTGTGTCTCTAAAAATATATGGAAAATTTCTTGAGCCCTGAGGCCCAAGTGATGAGAAAAAGGTGATTCAGAAGCACTGGCTACATAACAGAGAGATAAGGCTGCTTCTGGAGGTTGGGTCTGCCCCACTTCTGAAGTTGTCTCCGTACTGAAGGGCATTAGATAGCTACATTAGTTAAGGACAGGCTTTGGCAGATGGACAAAGCCTGTATGGGCTATGTTCACTCTAAGAGGACATGGGGGAATCAATGTAAAGTCTTATACTTCTGTGCAAAAAAAAAAATCACCTACACAAGTATAAGTTTAGAGAGAGCTGGCTGGACAGAATTCAGGGGGTCTTAGAAGACTGAAGCCTTGGTGTAAATCAGCCGTGCTGCCCAGGGGCTGACAGGCTACATGATCTAACAAAAGTCTGGCATTGGGAATGAGAGAAGTAACACACCTATTGTCCTCTGCCTCTGTTGGATGCTACCTGAAGGACTCGGGCCAATTCTTGGCCCCAAGTTTTAGAAGGACCAGGCGGAAAACATTGGAGTGGACAGAACTCTGCAGTAGGAGCAGGAGAACATGGGTTTGAATCCCAGTCCAGCTACTTGGGGGCTGTATTGATGTTGGGAAAGTCACTTCCCCTCCTTGTCATAATTGGTAAAATAATGAGGTTGGGGCTGTGGCATCTCTCCGGTCCCTTTCTGGTTTTTATCCTATGCACAGTTAGCAGGATCATACATTGGGCAAGGGCAACCAGAATTATGCAGCGTTGGAGATCGGGGAATTCACTGACTCTGATCAAGGACCTACGGTGTGAAGTTAACAGTGCTCGGTGTTGTTGGAAGAAATACACATTTTAGACAAAATAGGGAGGGACTTGGGGACCAATGGGGAGGACTTGGCTTCTTTTTAAAAATATTTTTAAGATTTTAAGTCTTGAAGGATGATTAAGTTGAGGGAAGAAAGGCAGTCTTTCTAACTCTCAGAAGTGACTGTAGAGGAAGGAACGTGATAATAACTCTGGCAATTTCCCCATATGTTCTAAGGTTTACAGAGCCCCTTCCCTACTGCAATCCTGTGAATAAAGACAGTAGTGCAAGAGTTATAGTCTCCATCTTCCTGATGAGGCAACTGAGGCCTGGGGAGGTGCCCACAGTCTTCTGGGTAGGTCATGAGGGGCAGAGCAGGGATTCTACCCTCAAGGTCAACTCCTCTTGCCCCCACCATGTCCAGGTCATAAGATCTCCAAGCAGAATCCAGATGACCACATGCCTTTGTGGTCAGCTTCTGCATGATCAGGGCCTTTGGAGAGCAGATTTCTGTTCAGTTCTGATTTGGATTAGATGACCTCTGGGGGCCCTTCTGACTCTCGGGATCTCTGTAAGAAATGTGTTTCTCAATTTGTCTGATAACACCATCAAGGAAGGAGCTGATGAAATCTGTCTATGATAGGTGTAAAGTGACTTCCCTGAGGAAGTTAGGCACTATATCGCGATTGCCTCAGTCCACCAAGGAAAGGTTGGGTAGGCCTTCCTATTTTATAAATTTAGAGATCAGGGAGGCTTCTCACAAGAATGCTTATTTCTCAGGGAAATGGGAGGCATGGGCCACAATGTCCTGTATTTCAGTTTATCAAAGACTTGTGAAGCACCTGTTTCATTCCAGGTCCTGTGGTAGACATACATGAGACAAACAGTTGAAAAACAACAATTCCTGTTGGGCTTCAGGAAGCTTATAGTCCATAATCTTCTAACTACTCCTTGGTGTCCAGAAGTAAGAAGCCTGGGGCAAGGTAGAATGTGATGGGGCAGAGGATGGCCAAGTGAAGACCCCTGGACCTCTTAGAAGGAGGAGGAAGAGGATGCTGTGTGGCCTATATTTCAAGGGAAGTTTTCTGAACTGGCCCTGGGAGAGGAGCCAAGGCCAAGCCTGAGGTGGGAGACAGTGTGAAAAAAGAGACAGTCAATCAATCGTTAGATCAACAAACAATTATCAGGTGCCAGGTCCTAGACTGCTGGGGAAACAAGGACAGAAAACAGCCTTGCCTTCAGGGAGTTTACTTCCGTCTTAAATGACACATTGGGGTATGAGTATACAGAAAATCAATACAAAATCAGTGAAAAGCAATTTTTGGAAGGGAGTGAACTAGTAGAGATGTAAAGCAAAGGAAAGCAAGGTGAGAAGGGGTAAATCCAGTGGGACTGGAATTTCATCAAAGGGGAGAATGGGATGAGTTAAGACTTTAGGGGGAAGTTGGAGTCGAGCCAGATTGTGGGGTTTTCCCCTCCAGTGTTGGGGACTGAAACTTGATTTGGCAGGCCACCCAAGGGTCTTGAGTGGAGGCATGACACAATCACAGGGTATGTAATAGGATGAATAAGGAAAATTCGTTCTGCCAGGGGTGGGAAGGAGGTGCGGGAGAGCTAAAGCATTTGAGGTAGTGAGACCAGCCAGGAGAAGAGAGGAGGGCCTGGCCAGGGTAGGCTGAAATGAGACAGATGTCTATTTGTCATTTATGGGGAAGCGTGGGCCCCTCTCTTGGGGTCCCTGGGTCATTCTGGCACATAGCCCATAATTTCCTCCTGTTGGTGGAAATTAAGAGCCTTCGTTATGTTTATGGTAGTAAAAGTTTCTGGCGTTATGTGCTTATACCCCAGCAAAGACAAGAACAGCCCCTAGGTGTGTGTGCCTCTATGTGTGCGGAGAGAACAGACTGGAACAGGCTGGCATGTAAAGGGCCTTGGGCCAGAGGTCAGGAGGTGTGTATTCAGTCCTTGGTTTACCACCATGACTTCATCCCTCCGACCTTGATTCTCCATCTAAAAATGAAGGTGTTAAGAGACGGTTTCCAAGATCTTTTCCATCTCCAATATTCTGTGGAGGTCATGGTCTTGTCCAGCCTTGGATTTTCCATCACGTGACTTTTCAGCTTCCCTTCTCTCCATGGTGGCTCCATGCCAAAGACAGGCATCCTAATGCTAATGTCTTCCCTCTGAGATCATCTCCCATTTATCCTGCACACACCTTTGTACGTAGTTGTTTGGATGATGTTTGACCCACCTTTCCATTCCTAGGCCACCAGCCAAGTTCAGGATCTCATCAGCTTTTGCCTGAATCATTGGAGGAGCTTCCTCATCGGGCCCCCTGTCCCCAGGCTCTCCTTTGCTAAATCCAGCTGTCTGAGTAACCTTCTGAGAGCCCGGCCTCCCCATATCACTTTCAGGGCTCCCTAGGATAAAAGGCAGACTCCTCTGCTGGGTAACCTGGCTCCTGCCCACCTCTCCGGGCTCGCTGTGCATTGGCCCCATCACCCATTTCAGACTGGCTCTGTTGTTCCCCCGACTCTGCCGTCAGGCCTCTGGCTCTGGCTGGGCATGGGTTTCCTCCCATACCTGGAGTGCCCTCCCTTCCACATGTGAGACCTTCCCTGCCCTCCTGGCTGCAAGAAGCCACAGGAACGTGGATGCCCTTGCCCGGAGCCCATCTTCTGTTGGACCTGCAGCCATCTGGTCGTCTGCACGTACCCTCCTGTCCCCCAGCCCGTGAGCTCCTTGAAAGCAGGGAATATTCATATATTCACTTTTCTTTGTCTCTCAGGTGTCTAGCACAGGGCCCAGCACTTAGTAGGTGCTTAATAAATGTAGCTCACATTTTAAAGTACCTGCTACGTGCTGGGTCCTGTGCTAAGCGCTTCACAATTATTATCTCCTTTGATGCTCACAAGAACCCCTTTTACAGACGGGGAAACAGATAAATAGGGGTTGAGTGACTTGCCCAAATACTAGCCACACAGCTAGTATGTGTCTGAGGCTGGATTTGAACTTAGGACCTCCTGCCTCTAGGCCTAGTGTTTTGTGCACTGTGGCTGCAATTGCCCTTTCGTGTATTTTGGATATTTGTACATATGTTAGGGTGTGAACTCCTCCAGGAGTGGCCTGCTCCTTTCTCCTTCCTTCCTTCCTTCCTTCCTCCCTCCCTCCTTCTTTCCTTCCTTCCTTCCCTCTTTCCTTCCTTCCCTGCCTCCCTCCCTCCTTTCTTCCTTCCTCCTTCCTTCCCTCCTTCCTTCCCTGCCTCCTTCCTTCCTTCCTTCCTTCTTTCCTTCCTTCCTTCCTTGCTTCCTTCCATTTTTCCTTTCTCTATATCTTCTTCTTGGAAATATTACCCTCCCCCAACCCTTTAACTCTGCCTATTGAATTTCTGCTCCATATTCAAGTTCCAAATTCTATGTCCTTTAGCTCATTCTCCTCTGATGTCCTATAAAGTCATTACCCTTCTCTGGGACTTCCTTTCCTCATTCACAAAATGAGGAGACTGAAACAAGCATTTTTAGCTTATAAAAAACTTGATGCACATCCACATGAGAGTTGCATCGTTAATATCCGTTGACTGAGAAAGGCTCGGCCAGGGATGGCACCAGACCTGTGGTTTTATTATATAAGGAAATCCCCTCTAGCCAAGCAGCCAGGCACCTTCTCTCACTCTAGTCGGTGAGACACCTGGAATAGTGAGAAATGGAGAGATCTGTCTGGGGTCACACAGGCTTTATGTGCCACAGATAGGACTTTTATTTCGGTCTTACTGGCTCCCAAGTTCACTGAGAAAATAACATCCAAAATGACTATGAATTCAGCTTTTAAATGAATGTTTATTTCTTAAAACTCAAGCTACCTAGATAATGTTGAAAAATAGGAATCATGGCTAGTGCTGCTGCCCTGACTCTCACTACCTCCAGGCCAGCCGGGTTACATTTCACCCTGCCCCAGGGTTCTCTGAGGCTCTTAAAGGGGATTTGGAAGCTCTAGCAGACTCTAGGTTCTCTGCCTTTGGCTCTAGCACCCACCCATAGTGGTAGGGTGGGTGGAGGTGGGCCCCCTGCACCCCAGTTCCATTTAGCCACTTACGACTGAATTAGCTTTCACAAAGACATATTTACTTCAAAAAGTATAATGATAAATAGACAAATTAACCCACTAAAACATGGGCTTTAAATTCTCCTTTCTCTTGCACCACCTCCATTTCTGGGGGTAGGGAAGGAGAGTAGCTTCATAGCTTAACTCTGTTCCTATACACCACATTCCCAGTTCCAAATCCCAAACCCAGCCTGGGCTCTGGTCCAGACACCCTGGCTTTTCAGGGCTTCTCTGCTGGGCTGCCTGGCTTGTAGCCATCCCACCTGGTGTCCTGGCTCCAAGGTCACCATGGCTCGAGTCTGGGAATTGGGGAGATCACGCCTGGCATCTGAAACTGAGAAGGATAAACAACAAAGAACAGAAAAAAAAACCCAGGCCTATGACCGTTTCATGGAGCCCTGATAAAAGAGAGAGCAGGGGAAGGAAGTCCTTCCCCTCTCACTACTTCAGTTCATGGTATCAGTGTTGTGAGTGAACCTGTGACCTTCATTGTCCAGACATAGCAGAAAAGAGTGTGCAACTAAGGAAAAAAAAGACCGACCCAGTCTGGTTAGTTTGAAAGATGCAGCCTATTCTGGGTTACCTAGCTAATCAGAGGAGGCTGGCCCCCCCGCCGGTGGGGGATGCAGAGTGTTTCCACGTTGGGCGATCGAGGCATGTTCAAAGGCTCCTTATACATACACAGCTGATATGAATTGGTCTGAGTCATTACAGTCTGAGGGTCCTTGGCCCACAGGTTGGGGGGCCCCTTAGACTACATGGTCTATTCCACCTTTAGCTTTTTCTTGCTTCTTTGGAGTATACCAGAAGCAATCCCTGATTTGGAGCCCAGAGCTCGAACCAGCTGCCCTCCGCACCCCCTGCCAGCTGCTCCATGCCCCTGGACGTCTCATCTAAGGTACGCTTCGGTTTTTCTTTGCTTCTAAAGTAGAAGTGGCCATACTTAGGATCTAGAAAGGGAAGAAAGATCACTCAGTCTGGCCCTCCCATTGTGCAGATGATGAAACCAAGTCCAGAGACCTGGGATGGATTACCCAACATCAGTTAGTAGCCAGAGCTGGGATTTGAACTCTGGCCCCAAACACACCAATGGCCACTGTGTGAAGCATTTTGTAAATCTTGAAGATTTTCCTCATCTGTAAAATGGGATGATAATAGCACCTGTGCCCCAGGGTTATGGTGAGGATAAATGAGGAGATACTGGCAAAGCTCTCTGCACACCATAAAGCTTTATAGAGATGCTGGCTAACATGATTATTAGCATTTCCTATAAGCAATAGTTGTTGCTAAACAGATATTTGTTGAATGTGACCATACATTCTTTTTTCCTCCTAGGCTGTGATTTCCCCAGTAAGAGGGACGCCTCCTGGGGAGTGCTCCCTGTGTGGAAAATCCCTCCTCTCACACAGATGAACAATTCCTGTATAAATTGTGCTTTTAGAGACTCCCCTGAGGCCCTGGGAGGGATTCACACCGCAACTCAGATCTTCCCAATTCCAAGGCTGACCCAGAATACCATATTACCTCTCCAGAGAAATTCGGCCAGTGTTATTATTTTTGTCACTACAGGTAAGCAAACTGAGGCTGTGCAAGGTTGAGTGGGTTGTCCGTGACTGTGTAGCTAACGATGCTTATGGAGACTAGTTTTGAACTTGGCCTCTGGCCCCTCGCCTCCCCATCCTAGGTGGATGTCATCCCAAAGAAAGTTCAAATCGGTTGGTTGTATTTTTAAGGAACTGAATTGTGTTGATGTTTCCCAGAAGCTATAGTTTAAACAAAAATGTGAGCTGTCTTTGGAGGAATGTGACCAGGACAGTGGAGAAGAAAGGGATTGTGGGGAGGGTGAGCAGGGCTGCCTGCCTTTCCCGGAAAGGGAGAGCCTTTTGTATTGTCTTGTGTGACAAGAGACATTGTATGAAGGAGGAACAGATGTGACTTCACTAGCCCCTGTAGCTGATCCAGTTATTCCCTGCCCAGGTGAGACAGAGTGAGTCAGGCTCGCAGGAACATCCCCCCTCCTGCCTCTGTTTTTCTGTTCTGCCACACTCTGAGATGTCTCGGGCGAGAATTCACCCACCTTGGGAGGGGGCAGCCTAGGCTGGGTTCACATGAGATGGGAGAGGCAGGTTGAGAGGGACAGATGAGGCAAGACAAGTGACGTTGATGGGAATGGGCCCACAGGTGGGGCTAGGGTTGTTTTAGCACCACAAAGCCTAGGGTGTGTTTTATGGCCACTTTGGGACTTGGCCTGGCCCCAAGTGCCCTCCCTAACCTGAGCTCAGCTCCGGCTACTCCCCATTGCCCCTTTCCCTCTCCTTTCCCTTCCTGCCTCTTTATGGACTGGCAATAGCTGTGCAAACAGTTGTAAATTTAGCAAGAGTGTCATTTTCGTTATGCTCAGTGAAGGCGATTGTTCACAAGGCCTAGAAACCAGGCCTTTCTGCTTCTTTCTAAATATACCCATGCTTGTAAAATGGAAAGGAAAGACTGTATTTTTTAAAAAACCCAATCTCTGAGGATGGCTGTTGGATAACAAAGAGACAAGTGAACCCCCAAAGACTTAGAAGTGGGAACAGGTAAAATGAATCTCAGAAGTTGGGTTTTCCCCAAAGGATCCTGGAACTCCTCGAAAGCTTTGAGAAATTGGCTGAAACTTCTCAGGGTGGAGGAGAGGAGAGGAAAGAGGGGAGGGGAGAGGAGAGGAAGTACACATACTCAGATTGTGTGTAATCCCTGTAAAAGCAGGCCCAAGTACCTGAGGTTCCTTCATTTCAAATTGGAAAATGTCTCCTTTGTATGGAGCTGAAAATGGCCTTAGAATATAGACTACACCAGCCCGGAGGGCCATTAGAACACAGAACATTGGATATAGAGGACCCCTTGAGTATACAATGGGGCTTCTTAATCTTTTCCTCTTTGGAAATCTGCTCAAGCCAATGGGCCCCTTTGTAGAAGAACATTTTTAAATGCATAAAATAAAATAAGTGGGATTACAAAGGAAACTGGTTATAGTGAAATGCAGTTGTCAAAAAAATTTTTTTAATTGTGTTAAGAAACCTTGGCTAGAACATAGGATGTTGTGGTTGGGGCAGCTTCTAGAACATGGAATGTTAGAGCTAGAATTTTCCATAGACCACAGCCTAGAGAAGACAAGAGCTAGAAAGAACCTTAGAACTTGCAATGTTCTAGCAGAAAGAAAACTTGAAACAGAGAAATGTAAGAACTGGAAAGAACCTTAGAGAATATTTAGTCCAACCCACCTGCTTTTGCAGAGGAGGGTAAACTGAGGCTCGAGAGGGGAATTGACTTTCCTATGGTTACACAGCTAGTTGGATGCCCAGGTCCTGTGCTTTGTGGCCCATCAAATTTACGAATGAACAAAAGTATCCAGGATGTGGAGAACGCATCCTGGAAAACAGAGTAGTGGATGATCTTGCCAGGCCAGTGCACTCAAGTGTGAAATATGTCTTCCTCTCATACTAGCCCCAGACTCTTGAGTTTGTGATCCAGCATCTTCTTTACGCTCCTCAGTCTCATATGAGGTCAAGTTCAGACCATCTTCTGAAAAAAATCTACTAGGGGAACAGTGCAAGGATTCTCCTTTTACCCATGAGAAGTCTGTGTTTCAGAGTGGTGAAGGACAGTGCCCAAGGGCACTTGGTCAGGGAGTGTTAGACCTGGGACTCTCAGCTCAAGTCTCCTGACTATGATCCTTCCCTCATTCTGCTGTACCCCATGAAGGGAGCCAGTCATTAGAAAGCCTTTCTAGGGGATTAAATGATTCGGTATCACAGAATGATCTACACTCTACCCTTGTTCTGATTTGGGTTGCCACACTTTTAAAAGCCTGGATGAGTGTGCAGAGCAGGGCAGCCAGTGCTGGTGAGGGGCCTTGAATCACAGCATATGAGAATATACTGATGGAATGTTGTGTCGAAAGAAGTGAGAAAGAGACCCCCAGAGCAATTTTGGAAGTGGACTTTATTTAGCGTGTGCTGTTCGGGGCTACATCTTACCTTGCCCAAATCAAACAGGCCTGACCAAAGGGAGACCACTGATATATATAGCGTCCCCTGACTCTTAATGGTCAGGGATTGTGTAATAAGAGGTTTACAGGATTGGCTAGTACACATTTTGATTTTCGTGGGCACAGGGAAACCTTTGGGGGTCCTGCAGCCAACTAGTCTATTTCCATGAAAAAGAACAGGAAGAAGATAGCTGGCTACAGCAGAATGGGGGAAGGGGAAGGGATCAGGGGAGGCAGGGGAGGCCAAGTACAACAGGAATTGGGTGGAGAAGAAAATAGAGGGGTGTGGAGGGGAGCTTGATAGCTGTCTTCAAGCATTTGAATGACTGCCATTTGGACTAGTCAGGAAGACCTGAGCTCAAATCCAGTCTCAGACACTTCCTAGCTGTGTGAACCTGTATGAACATTTAACCCTGTATGTCTCAGTTTCCTCATCTGTAAAATGAGCTGGAGAAGGAAATGTCAAATCACTTCAGTTTCCCTGCCAAGAAAATCCTGAATGGGGTCACAGAGAGACTGAAGTGATTGAAATGACTGAGCAGCAACAACATTTGAAGGAGAGATTATCTTTGTTCAGAACCAGGAGCAAAGAAATTGATTTAGACTTTGTGTCAGGACAAACCTGACAATAAGAATTATTGCAAAGTGGACTGGGGGGGCTCTTTCTCTCTTTGGAGGCCAGTTCCGTGACTGTTGGTTGAAAATGTTATTCTTTAGGGCAGCTAGGCGGAGCAAGAATAGAGCACCAGCCCTGGAGTTGGGAGGACCTGAGTTCAAATGCAGCCTCAGACACTTGACACTTACTAGCTGTGTGACCTTGGGCAAGTCACTTAGCCCCAAATGCCCTGCCTCTTCCCCTCCAAAAAGAAGAATAAAAAAAAGAGAACATTATTCTTTGCATTCGTTTTGTGTCCGGTTGGACTCTGGCTGCTAAGATCCCTTCTGATTCAATTCTCTAGCGTATTCTTGATATTATTTCAGCTCCCAGACAAAATTTTAGAGGGTTCTTGACAAAAGGCATCTAGCCCCTGATTGTAGGAAAGAAATTCCCTTTGATATGGAATTCCAATGGCTCTGGGAGGGAGGAAGAGCAGAGATAGAAACACCCAGATGATGATGGAGAAAGCATAGAAAATGCCTGGGGAATGGGGAACCAGACCTTCCTGCATCCTTTCCCAGTCGAGGATCCAATGCCGTCAGAGCGTCTTTTATCTTCCCTCAGCTGTTTTCAGGAAAAGATCTGAGAAAGTGATCTTGAGATCAAAGATTTGGGGGACAGGAGAGGCTATTTCATCTACCACTTTCATTTTACATGCGAGGAAACAAAGACTTTTAGTGACTTTTCTGGAGTCACAAAGGCAGCAAACGAAAGGAGCAGATTTTGAACCCAGAGCCTCTGACTCTGAGTTCACTGCTCTTTCTCCTGACCACACTGAGACAGATCACAGAATGGCAGACTGTGAGTCTCAGGAGGACCCTTAGGATATAGAATGTCAGGGCTGGGCAGAGGGTGACGGGGAGAGACATGGGATGAAAAATATGGAATAAGATGTAAGTTTTGAATGCTTAGTAAGTGCCCATTGTGTGTAATAATGCTCTGTGTAAGGGACAGAAGGACAAAACAGGAAAGACTTATATTTTGCTGACCAGCACAACATGTACACAGATAAGAAAATACAAGATTTTGAGGAGGGAGAGAGCACTGATGATGCGGGGATCAGGGACGGCTTGGTGGAGGAAGTCATTCCATTATAGGAAGGTAGAGATTTACGTAGGTGGCCGACAGGGAGAGCCTTCCAAGCACCCAAGGAGAGGGCTGTGTGGAAGAACAGCCAATGGGCCAGTATGACCAGAGGACAGAATAGGAGAGGAAAACCAAGACCAAAGGTGTGTTAGAACCAGAAGTCCTTAGATACCAGGGAGAATTGAGGCAGGTAAGAAGTGACTGGTGATCCTGAGCTGAGGAATGATGGGGTTGGGCCTGTGCTTTAGGAAGATTGTTTCAGTGACTGTGTAGAGGAGAATGGGTAGGGGAGGGCAGAGACTGGAAGCTGGGATACCAGTTAGGAGGGATCCAGGGGAGAGCTGGTGAGGGCCTGAACTGGTGTGGTAGCTGCAGGAAAAGAGAGGAGGCAGAATAAACTGGATTTAGCTGCTAGTCATATAGGGGACTGAGGGAGAGAAAGGAGTCAGGGATACCACTGAGGCAAGAGGCCAGAGGAGAATGTCAGACCCGAAGGGATCCTAGGGACTAGTTAGTCCAACTAGTGCACCCCTTTTACAGATGCAAAAACTAGGGTCCAGAGGGAGCAGTGACTTCAGGGGACACATGGCTCACTTTGGCAGAGTCTGCGCTCTGACCCGATTTCCCTCACTTCCAGTCTAAGTGATATGGCGGTAAGAGTACTGTGTTTGAAGACAGGAGACCTGGCTCTGAATACCAGCTCTGTGTGAACCCGGAAAGGTTTCTGAACCTTTCCATTCTCAGTTTCTGCCACTGTAATGCAAATAAACATATGCAAAGATGTTAAATTCAAGGTAGTTGCAGAGAGAGTACTAGCAGTTGTGGGGAATCAGCAAAGGCTTTTTGGTATTTGAAGGGAGAGGAATTCAATGACTGAGAGGCAAGGAGGGAGTGCATTCCAGGCGTGCAGGATGGCTGGTGCAAAGGTGTGGAGGTGGTAGATGAAATGCCCCTTGTGAAGAATACATAGAAGGCCAGTTGGGCTGTATTGAAGACTTTGGGAGGGGGAGTAATGTCCAATGACTCTGGAAATAAAGTTGTTGTTGTTCAGTCATGCCCAACCCTTTATGACCTGTCTGAGGTTTTTTTGGCAAAGATACTAGAGTGGTTTGCCACTTTCTTCTCCTGCTCATTTTTACAGATGAGGAAACTGAGGCAAACGGTGAAGTGACTTGCTCAGGGTCGCACAGCTAGTATGTATCTGAGGCTGAATTTGAACTCATGTCCTCCTGACTCTAGGGCTGGCGCTCTGTCCATTTTACCTCCTAGCTGCCCTTAAAATTGGGTCAGATTGTACAGGACTCTAGAAGCTAAACAGATGGGTTTGTATTTTGTTCTAGGGATCATAGGAAGTCACTGGAGTTGGCTGAATAGTGGAAATTACACGGTCAATTCTATGTTTAAGGACAGTTGTTTTGGCAGCAATGTGGAGGATGGATTGGAATGAAGAGGGAGGGGCTTGTGGGTATGGGACTATATCTTGCTTTCTTCTTTCTGTCTCTGACTCTTTCTTGCACATACATACCTGCTTGCACACACACACACACACACACACACACACACACACACACACACACTCAGACACACACAGGCTCCTACTTGGTAGGCTGTTGCCATGTTCCAGGCACCAGGTGCTGAGGGGCCAGAGCTAAGGTTGGAGAGAGAGGGGAGATCCTCAGGTTTACCCACAATGCTTTTTTATTTTCTAGATCTCAGCTCAGGGACTTACATTTGTACCAACAGTGTGGATCACACCCAAATGTGACAAGTCCTCAAAGAGATGGAATGACCAGATCATCTTCCTTGCCTCCTGAGGAACTGTTCATATAGGGGTCAAGAAGCAACAGTTAGAACCAAACAGAAAAACTGATTGGTTTAAGATTCGGAAAGAAGTCTGACAAGGTTATATATTGTTACCTTATTTATTTAACTTATATGCAGAGTGCATCATAGGAAATACCAGGCTGGATGAATCCAAAACCAGAATTAAGGTTGTTGAGAGAAATGTGAACAATTTCAGATATGTAGAGGATAGGATTCTGATGGTAGAAAGTGAGGAGGAATTAAGCAGCCTCTTAATGTGGACTAAAGAGGAGAGTGTAAAAACTGGCTTGAAGCTTAACATCAAAAAAACCAGTATCTTGACAACTGGTCCCATCACGTCATGGCAAATAGAGGGAGAAGAAATGGGAGCAGTGTGAGATTTTATATTCTTGGGCTCAAAGATCACTGCAGATGGTGCCTATAGCTACATAATTAAGACGCTTGCTCCTGAAACTAAGACACTTGCTCCTTGGAAGGAAAGCTATGGCAAATCTGGACAGCATATGAAAAAGCAGAGACATCACCTTGTTGACAAAGATCTATATAGTGGAAATGATGTTTTTGTGTCCATGTATGGCTGTGAGAGGTGGACTACAAGGAAAGCTGAGCACTGTAGAATCAATGCTGGAGAAGACTTTTGAGAGTCTCCTGGACAGCAAGGAGATCAAATCATGCTTAAAGAAATTAATTCAGGTTATTCATTGGAAGGTCAGATACTGAAGCTGAAGCTGAAATACTCTGGTCACATAATGAGAAGACAGAACTCATTGAAGATTGAAGGCAAAAGGAGAAGGGGACGGCAGAGGATGAGATGGATAGAGAGTGTCATGGAAGCAATGAACATGAGCTTGGACAGACTTTGAGAGATAGTGGAGGATAGAAAAGATTGGTGTGCTGTGGTCCATGGGGTCACAAAAAATCAGACAGGGCCAAAGGAATGCTTAATAGTGGATTTCTGGCATCACTGAACTCAGGGGCAAAGGTAATGTTCTGAGCAAGGGAATCTTCTTTCCCTCCTCCCACGATATTTATCCTGGTGTTCACAGGATTTAGGGTGGGAAAGGATTTCAGATGTGATCTAGTCTAACCTCCCTCATTTTGCAGAAAAGGATACTATCCAAGGTCATAGAGGGGATAAATGGCAGAGTTGGGATTTAATCCCAGGTCTTCTGATCCCAAATCCAGAGCTCCTCCCTCTGTACTTCCAGACCTGTGTGACTAGATCTGGTCAGGTGACAAACAGGAATGGATTAGAGAGTTTATTTTATTTTATCACTTGGCCTCAGTCTCCTTGGTTGTTCTAATTCCTGAGTTTCCTGAAATTCTTGGCAGGGGGAGGTGGGTATGGGAAGAGCTGAAACCTGTTCCCTTGTATTAGTGGGAAGACTTCTTTGTAGTTGATGGGGGAGGGGTGACCTGAGTGAGATTTGTTTTCTCTCTTTGCCAATAAGAAATGGGAGGGAGGAGGGAGGGAAGGGAGAGAGAGAGAGAGAGAGAGAGAGAGAGAGAGAGAGAGAGAGAGAGAGAGAGAGAGAGAGAGGAGAGAGAGAGAGAGAGGGACAGAGAAGAGAGAGAGAAGAGAGAGAGAGAGAGAGGGAGGGAGGGAGAGAGAGAGAGAGAGAAAGAGAGAGGGAGGGAGAGAGGGAGGGAGGGGGGGGAGGGAGAGGCAGGCTTCTTCTTCTACTAACAGCTTTGTAATGGGAACCAGCTAAGCTTCTTGTCTCTCCTACCCCCTGGGGAGCCACATGTTTTCCTGAACTTTGTGGACTCTGGGGACCACAGGAGGCTGGATGGTAAATGATAATAAAAAACCATGTGTGGAAGGGGGAACCCTTTCCTCATATCCTTCAGAACTGTGTTCCTTGCTTTCCCTTCTCCTGTTGCTCATTCATTTCGTAGGACTGTATCACTGTATCTTGCTTTCTTCTGTCTCTGACTCTGTCTCTTTCTTGTACACATACACACACACACATACACACACACTCACTCCCTCTCTTGTTTGGTTCCACCCATGAAGACAATGGACCCATTTTTATTTCCAGTCAAAGGCCCTTGTGTTTGGGTCTTCTTTCTACCCCTGGGCTGATGCCAGGAGTTTTTTCCTTCTGGCTCTGGTCATCTGAGGCTCTCCCTGAATGCCTAAGGTTGGTAATCAGGGCATTCCCTTGACTCTGGGGAGAGTTTAGAATGTCAGAGGCTATCAGCCTATTGGTCTGGGAAGAGCCCTGCCTGGACCATTAGAAGAACCAAAAGTCATCAAATTTGAGTCATAAGCTGAGAAATCAAAGGTCATCCTGTCCCACCAGCATCTGGGAAGGAATCCCCTCTACTTTGTTCACACAGTTAGATGGTGATGCAGGGGAAGCTTGTCCCCCCTTCTAGGCTCTTGATTGTAACCTGATGTATAACTTTATCTCACACTGTCCCCTTTCATATATTCTGCATTCCTAGCAAATTCGATTCTGTTTCCTTCTCTCTCCTCATTGTCTTTACTCACATTGTTCCCTACGCCTGGAATAGACAACCTCTGTCTCATCCTCATCTTCTTTCTGCAGAAGTCCCTCTGCTCAAGAATTATTTAATTTTTTGGCCTTCGTAGCCACAGTGCCCAGCCCGCTCGTGATGGACAATGCACATGTGCTGAACTGAATTGAATTGAACTCTCTTTGGGGGCAGCTCCTCCTTCAACTCTTGTCCCTTCTATCCCTCTCCAGAGCTTGGGTTGGGCTATTCTATCCATCCATTCAATCTGCAAGGGCTTTTATTCTGTTTCTACTCCTTGCAAGGTCTGAGGGCAATGAATAAACTTTGGTGTCAACTTTTCAGAAGCTCATGCTCTAGTTGATAGATTTACACTGAAGTCACAACAGAGGCAGAATTCTAGCTCCTCATGGTTGAGGTGGCCTCTATAGACCTTGGGCAAGCTGCTTCCTTTCTTTAAGCCTCAGTGTTGTCATCTGTAAAATGTGAATGCAGACTACTACTACTACTACTACTACTACTACTACTACCACCACCACCACCACCACTACCACTACTACTACCACTACTATTACTACTACTACTGCTACTATCACCACCACCACTACTACTACTATCTAGCAATTACATAGTGTTTAAAAGTTTTCCAGGTTCTTTACAAATTTCTTCTAAGCTCTTTTTCAGCGCTGAATTCTATAACACTAGATTTTAGACTTGGAAGATCATCTAGGTTGTCTCCTTAGATTATAGGTGAAGAAACTAAGGCTGATAAGGGAGTAAATGAGTAATAACTTATTGGTTCCTCCACTTTTTGGAAGGATGAAATTAATATTCTTCATGCCAACAAGGGAAAACCCTATTCAGGACCTGATTCTCATCAATAGAGAGGAAAACTGGTTGATGGGGATTAGAAATGATTCTCACATCCACCTTGTGAGGATAGGTGAGTGATGTTATTATCTATTAGATATTATTATCTATTTTATAGATGAGTCTGTGACTTGCCCAGAGTCACCTGGCCAGTGAGTATGGCTGAGCCAGGATTCTGCTGTCCTACTATCCCCCTATCCACTGTGCTGCCTGTGGGTGTGGGTAAAGGTGTAAGTGGCATGTGTCGCACTCTTTTTAATAACACAAAAGCCAGGAGGGATAGCTAACACAGTGAGTGCCAGACTAAGGATCTAAAAACAAAAGGTAGAAAATTGAGTTGGCTCTAATAAGATGAAATTTAATATGTATGTAAAGTCTTGAAGCTAGATTGCATTTGATTGTAAGCCCCTTGAGGGCAGGGACTCTCCTTTTGCATCCCCAGCACTTAGTGACTGGTACTTAAATGTTTGTTGATTATTGATATCAATTTAGGCTGAAAATGGACTGCATAAGTATAAGAAGGGGGAGTCCTGGTTCAACAGCAGTTAGTGAGAAAGAGGTCTGGGGCTTGTAAAAGACTAACAATACAACCTCTGTATGAGTCAGCAGGGGCAGTGGTGACCACCAAACAACTCAAGGAGATCTTGGGGCATAAGCAGAGTTTCCAGGAATAAGGAGGGAATGGCCTCTTGCTTTCTAGATTTCTGCCCTGTTCAGATCCCATTTGGAGTCTTTTTTTTTTTTTTAAAGTGATCGGAGTTAAATGACTTGCCCAGGGTCACACAGCTAGTAAGTCTGAGGTGGAATTTGAGCTCAGGTGTGCCTGATGCTAGGGCCAGTGCTCTATCCGCTATGGTGCCACCTAGCTGCCTTCATGTGGAGTCTTGAGTTCTGTTCAGGGAAACTCCTTTCTTGGAAGTTCTTGATAACTATTGAAAGAAGGGCACCCAGGCTGACCAAGGGCCTTGAGATCATGCCACATGAAGACGGGCTGGAGGAGACTCAGAGAAGATGGCTTATCTTAGTATGGTTATCGTTACTTGTTTGAAGGGTTGCAATGGGGAGGGGTGATTCTAAGGGCAGTACTTGGAGCTTGGGGGAGCAGCTGCAAGTCCAAAGACATCTCATGTGATAACAAATGTCCTAACTACTAGAACTGTTGAAAAGTAGAATGAGCTTCATTGGCAAGTGGTGGGTTCTTCAATGGAGGGCTTCAAGCAAAGGCTGAATGGCCACTTGGGCATGTCATAGGGAGGATTCTTGTACAGGCACCCACTGGACTAGATGGTCTCTGTGGTCTCCTTCTCCTCTGTGAGCTTGAGGTTGTGAATGTGAGTGACTGAAACCATGATATTTCTATTTGTAGAAATGGGGAAGCCTGGGGGAGAAGTAGGTTAGGGAGAAAGATAAGCAGAGAGAAATTTGAAGAAGGATCCAGATAGGTAAAAGATATGTTCGGACCACAGAGGTCAACTCATCCAACCCTCTCATTTTACAGACAAGAAATTGAGGCCTAGAGTGAGATTTGAACCTAGATCTATTGGCTCCCAAATCAGTGTTCTTTGTAACATGTTCAAAATAGGAAAATAGATTTACAGAGAAAACCATGGCTGTAGTTGGCTCTAGATGTGAAGGTGTTCTGAGAAGGTAAAATCACTTTGTGAATGTTTATGGGAGAGGGAATATTGAATCTATGGATACTGAAACTCTTATCATGCTGGACTTGTGCTACTATTACTAAGATGTCCCTCTCCTCTTCTCCACTGAGACCTCTACCCTCTGCACCATCCACCACAGTTTTCATCAAGTATTAGAAAATAATTTTAGGATATTCTAGAGCAATTCCAAATTGATTTTTTTCCTACATCCCTCAACCCCTAAAGGGAGGTCCATCTCCAGTCATTCTGATCTATACCTGACTGCTGAACCCAGATGGCTCTGGAGGAGAAACTGAGTCTGGTAACTTTGCATAGCCCTCCCTCACTTGCAAGTCATGGCATCACCTTCCTAATATCATGGTCCTCTTTGAGAATGAAAGACAAATAGCAACCTGTAAAGAGTATGAGAGATAGCCAGTTAAAGATGTCTAGTTGGCAGTTTGGATGGAACTAGGATTCAGGAGTGTGACTAGGTTCGGATACTTGGATTCGGAAGTCATCTATTTCCAGGTGATAATTGAGCCCATGAGCATTTCTGTGATTACCACGAGAGGGGTGTCTAGAGAGAGAAGAGAAGGTGATTGAGGCCAGAGCTTGGGGGAGCACCATCAATTGGGGGCAGAGGATAGACGCTGATTTAGTAATGGGAATTTGAAGAAGGATCCAGATAGGTAAAAGAAAAACAAAAGTCAAGGGAGGAGAGAATGCCAAGTGTAGAGATGACTGTCAGTGTTGGCAGACAAGGAGAAGACAAGAAGGGTGAGGACCAAGATGAGGCCATAAGATTATCAGTAATCTTGGAGGAAGCAGTTTCTGTGGAGTAGTGGGTGAGAAGATATCTTGCAAGAGTCTGAGAAATGAGTGGAGACAACAAGAGCAGGGTGGCTTTTTCCTAGGACAAATGATCACGGAAGAATAGATTTGGCTGAAAGGGTAAAAGGGGAAAGAGGTATAGACTGATAACTTGAGGAAACAGAAGGGTCAAAGAAAAGGGTTTTTTACTTATCTTTTTTTTTTAATGTTGGGGAGCCTTGAGCCAGTTTGAAAGTAGCAAGGGAAAGGAGTTCATAGATAGGGAAAAATTAAAAAGGAGAGAACAGTAAAACAGAGAGAAAGAAGAAAGAATATGACCTGGAGGAGAAGCCAGTTCAGTGTCCAGCACACTGCAGGCCATTAATATGTGCTAATTGCAATGGATAAATAGGGAGTGTAGAAGAGTTGGCCTTGGCACGGATAAGGGTCGCTTCTGCCTCAGAGACTGGAATAACTAAGGAGAAGATGGGAGTGTGTATGACATGTAGATTAGGGAAGTAGAGGGAACTCAGTCCCGATAGCCTAATTATTTAAGTACAGTGGGAGGTGAGGGAGGGCCTCTTTTAGTCTATCAATAAACATTTATTGTCTGCTGTGTGCACTATGCTAAGGGCTGGGGAAATAGAAAGAAAGGCAAAAGACAGCTTCTGCTTCCAAGGAGCTAACGGTCTAACGGGGAAGACAATATGCAGACAACTATGTCGAAACAAGCTGTATGTAGGCTGAATAAGATAATTACCAGAGGGAAGGAGCTAGGATTAAGGGGATAAAGAAGGCAGCTTGTCAAAGGTGGGATCTTAGCTGGGACTTGAAGGAAGCCAGGGAAGCCAGGAAGTGAAGATGAGGAGGGATGGGGGCATTCCAGGCAAGGGAGACAGTGACATGGCTGCTATTGAGGGACTCTGTGTGTGTGTGTGTGTGTGTGTGTGTGTGTGTGTGTGTGTGTGTGTGTGTCTTTTTTGAGGAACAACAAAGAGATCAGAGTCAGTGGGTCCAGCAGTGTGAAGTCTTGGTGGGCAGGGGAGGGAGGTTACAAAGGGCTTTACATGGCAAACAGAGGATTTTATATCTGCTCTTAGAGGTGAAAAGGAGCCACTGGAATTTACCGAGTGGAAAGACGGCACAATCAGACCTGCGCTTTAGGAAGATCACTTTGACAGCTAAGTGAAGAATGGATCAGAGAGGGGAAAGACTTGACTGGCAGATCCACCAGCACCCATTGCAACAGTTCAGGCATGAGGTTATGAGGATCTGCACTAAGATGGGGCAGTGTTAGAGAGAGAAGGAGGTATATGTAAGAGATGTTTTGAGAGTGAAATTGGCAGGTCTTGGCAACAGATTGGATATTTAGTGGGAGACTGGGAGATGAGAGAGAATGAGATGTTGAGACCTAGGCTAAGAGCCTAGAAGACCAAAAAGATGGTGGTGCCTTTGATGGTAATAAGGAAGTTTGGAAGGGTGATGGCTTTGGAAGGGGGAAAGACCATGAGTTTAGTTTTGGACATGTTGAATTTAAGAAGTCTGTGGGATATCCATTTCAGTATGTCTGATAGGTAGTTGGAGATGAGACAGGAGGTTTTCAGAAAGCTCCGGATTGGGCAAGGATATTGGAGAGTCATCAGCACAGAAGTGATTGAATCTTTTGAAGCTGATGAGATCACCAAGTGAGATGGTATAGAAAGGGAAGCCTGGGGTCCCCCAGAGACATGACCTGGATGAAGAGCATCACAAGAGACTGAGCAGTGGTCAGACAGGTAGAAGGAGAACCTGGAGAGAAGAGGGTGATTGATGGTATCAGAGGCTGTGAAGAGATTAAGGGGGATGAGGGTTGAGAAAGAATCATTAGATCTGGCAATTACGGGATCACCAGTGACTCAGGACTGAGCAGTTTTGGTTGAATGATGAGGTTAGTATCCAGAACACAGAGATTAGAAAGAGAATGAAAGAAAAAGAAATGAAGGCACTCACTGTAAATGACCTTCTCTAATCTAGCCACAAAAGGAAAGAGAGATGAGATAATAGCTAGTAGAGATGGATAGATCTAGTGAAGGTTTTTTAAGACTGGGAGAGACATAAGCTTGTTTGCAGGCAGGATGGAAGCAGCCAGTAGACAAGGAGTGATTCAGAATAAGTGTGAGTGGGGTGTGTGTGATAGAGGGAGCTCTTTCTTGTCCTTTGTTTTTGAAGAGGATCAATGACATCACTAGGTGATGTCTTGACTTGTTCACAAATTGGATTTAAATGAGGCAGAACTGGTCAAAGCCACCTCTTTCTCTTCTCTCCTTGAGTCATTGAAATTCAGTGTCAGGATAAAAGTCCAGGATGCGGTGAATGACCTTGGTGACTTTGACATCTGACCAAACTCTAAGTGCCTGCTTCAGCTGCCTTCGTGGATGTTGGAATGAAATGTTCTCACCCAATTCTGCCAAGGGAAGTCTTCCCATGTGTAGGGTATATACCCTTCTACTTCACAGACAGGTTTCAGGCCAATTGGTTACTCTCAACCTGGTTTAGCCTGTCCGCCTGAGATGGTTTTACTTGAGTGTGGCCACTGTATGTGTTACAGCTTCTTGGAGTTGAAAGTGAGAGTTGAGGGCCAGTGGACCCCAAAGTTGGATGAGCAGCCCTGAAAAGGCAACCAGGCCTCCTTGACACCCTAAACGACTACTATACTATAAACTTTGTCAAGGAGTGATCTCATTTCCTCAAGGATCATATTCTGCTGTTTAATCAGATGTGGAAAAGTCTTTTAGCAGCAGAGCAATCAGTTGAGGTGGGTCAGAATGTCTGGGGCCGCTATTAACCTCTGTTTAAGAGTTAACTTTTGGTTGGTTGGTTGGCTATTGTCTTTCCTAAAGAGGACCAAGATGACATCACTTCACTATGCTAGAGTCAAGGTCCAGTGTGGCCAACTGCAGCTGATCAGAGTAATATGAGCTCGGGATGCTCTACCACAGGTCAGGCAAAAACAGTCATGAACATTTGAGGCGGATTCTCCAAATTTGCTCATCCTGTGTTTCCTTTGAGCTGTTTCAATTCTGATTTGCTTGTAGGGCACAGCTCCTTCTTTGATGTGGGCACACCATGCTGAGTGGTCCTGTGCCAGTGTCTCCCATGTCACACGCAATGAATTCCAAAATTCTTAAGAGAAACCTTGAGAGTGTCCTTATATCACTTCTTCTGGCCTCCATGTGGATGCTTGCCCTGTGTGAGTTCTCCACAAAACAGTCTTTTTGGCAAGCATACATTTTACATTAGAACAACATGGCCAGCCCATTGAAGTTGTACTCTCTGAAGCAGAGTTTGAATGCTTGGCAGTTTAGTTGGAGTAAGGACTTCAGAGGCTGGTACCTTATCCTGCCAGGTGATCTTCAGAATCTTCCTAAGACTATTCAAATGGAAATGGTTGAGTTTCCCGGCATGGTGCTGGTAGACTATCCAGGTTTCACAGACATGCAGCAATGAGGCAAACACAATGGCTCTGTAGACCTTCAGTTTGGTAGTCAGTCTAATACTTCTTCTCTCCCACACTTTCCTTCAGAATCCTCCAAACAATGAGCTAGATCTGGTTATGTGTGTGTCAACCTCATTATCAATGTGTTTATCCCTAGAAAGTATACTACCAAGGTAAGTGAATTTATCCACAGCATTCAAAACTCCATTTGCTGTAACCGATGGTCCCATGTATGGATGGTGTGGTGGTGGCTGATGGAGCACCTGTGTTTTCTTGGTGTTAATCGTTAGGCCAAAATTAGCACAAGCAGCAGAGATCCATACTTAGTTGCATCTCAGCTTCAGAGGGTGCGCTGAGTGCACAATCATCTGCAAACAGAAAATCCTGCACCAACACTTCCTCCACTTTGGTCTTGGCTTGTAGCCTTTCCAAGTTGGACAATTTACCATCAGTGTGGTTAGCTCTCAATGGTCTGGATGCCTCCCAGCAGCTGGTCAGAGGAGCCTGGGCTCCTGTGGATGGCTCTGGGGAGTGGAACCTGTGCACTGTCCCCCCACCCCCATCCTGCCTCCAGCCCAGAGATTTGCCGCTTCCCTTCTTCCAGCAGCTTTCATAGACCTAGTGACTTGGAATCAAAACCCAGGACAGTTGCTGCCTGTATCACCTTAGGCCAGTCACTTCACCTCCAAAGCCGTCAGTTTCTTCCTCTGTAAAATGCAGGACTAGAGTGAGACTAAATGATCCCCTTATAGATAATATTTATCTTACCAAGTGCCTAGTACAATGCCTGCCACATAGTAGGGGCTTAGCAAATGTTTATTGAATTAGAAGGCCCTTAATAAATGCTGGTTTCCTCCCCCACCTTCCCTTCCCTTTCTGTTCTGCATCTGTGATCCAAGAATCTGTTAGCTCCTTCCTAGAAGTCAAGGTTGTAAATGAATGAAAGGGACAGCAGGGTGGGGAAGAAAAGGGAGGAGGGATGTGGGATTAGGGGTTACCAGGTGGATGAAGAATAGACTGGGTACAAGGGAGGTAGACAGGGAGATTTGGAAGATGCTGGTTATGGTGAAAGGATTTCAGAATTTTGGGTTTTGGACAGAGCCCAACCGGGTATGACGGGGAGATCAAGGGCATGGCTCTCTGTGGGTTGCTGAGACAGAGTAAATATGGAAGTGATGAAAGCTGAGAAGCTGACAAACGGGGAGGCCAGGAGGCTGGAAGAGATCGTCAGCCTCTATGTAGCCAGGTGGCTGAGTGGATAGAACGCCGGGCTTGGAGTCAGGAGTCTGGCCTCAGGCACTTACTGGCAGAAGTCACTTAAGCCCTGTCTGCCTCAGTTTTCCCCTCTGTAAAATGGGAATAAGAACAGCACCCACCTCCCAGAGTTGTGAGGACCAAAAAAGACAGTCTTTGTAAATAGTTAGCGCAGTGCCTGGCAGGTATGTAGTTCGGTGCTGTATGAACACTGGCTGCTATGATGATGATGATGATGATGTTGAAGTTCTCAAGCACGAGCACAGGAATTGAAATAAAGAAGGGGGCTCTGAGCTCGGGGACCAACCACGCCCTCCCCCCCCAAAAGACCTAGAATCCAATAGATGACAACAGCAATCATCGCTCCCCAGATAAAATCATACGGGCTAATGGAGTGAGCTGCAGGTGGGAAGGCTGTGAGTCTGGGATGTCATCGAGGGGCAAGGAGGGTGCCAACTGGCAAAGGGGATGAGAAAAGCCCCAGCCAGCCCTGGGAAGGGTGACCAGGGATGGAGGCTCATGGATGGTTCTCCAGAGTTTTCCTGGGAACAGGAAGGAAAGAGTGTGAGAAGATGAGGGCTAGGGCAAAGGGAAGTTTGTTAATGGTACATTGGACTATCCAGAGGCACAGTGGAGAGTAAGGGCAGAGTGGGATAGGGTTTGGGTGGGGGGAGGCCAAGGGCTGAGGGAGTGGGGAATAGATGGCAAGTCAGAGGAAGAGGTGGGAGCTTACTAAGCTGTAGAACAAAGGATCCATGGGTTGACTGGGCTTCTGCCCAGAGGAATCTTATGATAATTGAGGGGTCTGTCAGTTCATTAGCCCTTAAATACATAGGAAGAAGGGAGATTGGGTTGGGTCTCTGTGCTGGTAAATACCTGCTGATGAGTCCCTAGGTGCCCAACTGTGCTCACACTGGGCACCGTCTCTTTGGCTTAGCCCATGCTAATGACCTGTAGCTAGAAGATACTCTGAAAAGAGCCCGTGCATCTGGCTCCTGGTCTGGTCTGGGCTTGGTCTTTGAGGCTATAGTCTGGAGGAGGTTTGGGAGGTGAAAGGCCTGGTGTTGTGTCAGTGGATAGAACATTGGACCTGTAATCAGGGAGGACCTGAGTTTAAATCCAGCCTCTGACGCTTACTAGCTATGGGACCCTGGGCAAGCCCCTGGACCTCTATTTGTCTCCCCTCAGTTTCCTCATCTGTAAAATGGGGACAATAATAGCATCTACCTCCTGGGTGTGGGGAAAGGGAAGAATGAGATCATATATGAAGAGTGTTTTGCAAACCTTCAGTTACAAAAGGCCAAGACATTGCTTTTCTAAGATGGTTTGATGAAGAAGGGGGAAGTAGTTTGTGCCTAAGCATGCGTCAGTAGGTCCGGTATCCATGGTGGTAACGAAAGGCTACAGCTTCATTATGGTGACATGAGGCTGAGAAGGGACAGGCAGCCTTGACATGATTCTGGACCTATCATTTTCCAATTCTTGTCCCTGAGAAGGATGAGAGTCTGAGTCTAGCTCCTGGACCAGGGATGGAAAAGGGAGGGGTGTAGGATCCTAGAGTCATGGACTTGGGGCCAGAACTAGGGAGTGAATCTGTGCTCTCACAGACAAGCTGCTGAGATATAAAGGTGAGAAGTGACTTCCTCAGGCTCACACAGGGAGGGAGGATGAGAGCCAGAATTTACACCATGTTTTTGGGCTCCAAAGTCAATACTCCTTCCCTTGGGCCATGTTTGGATCTTACACCAGCATCCTGAGATTCTCTGTGGCTTTTGAAGGCTGTGCTGGGGCTATAAAATGTTTCTTCCATTATTTTCTCCCCTCTCCCAGATCAGCCCAATTAAGAAATGTAAACTGATGAAGCGTGATGAATGTGGGGGCTGAGGAGAGAGGTGAGCACCTTTCCAAAGCACCATTTCTCAATAAGTCAACCAGCATTTATTAAGTGCCTTCTGTATGGTAGGAACTGTGCTGAATGCTGAGATACAAAGAAAGGTAAAACCAGCCCCTGCCTTCAAGGATTTTAAGTCTAATGGGAGAAACAACACGGAAGCCAACAAGGTACAAACAAAAAATATGCTAAGTTACTACTCTGAAGGGTTAGACTTGTTTTAAAAGTGGTTTTCATCCATCCCTGAGCTAGGGCCCACTCTGAGGCTTCATCATAATGGTGGTTCTCCAAGATGGTGCTTGTGAAACACAAGCTGGAAACACTTAGAGTATGGATCCAGCAATTGCTGCACGTTGGAGGATAGGCTTTGCTCAGCTGAGAGGGGATGCTTACCAGGTCAGTGAGAAGGTAGAAAGCCCTACTCCTTCTTCTCTGATTCTCAGTTTCATCCCCTGGAGAATGGGAGAACTTGGAGGTCTCTTCTTGTTCTACAAGGGAGGAGGTGGTTTGGGCTTGACCTAGAGCTCAGCTTTGATCTCTGATGGCCATTTGTTCACTCATTCATTCATTCACTTATTCATCCGTCCACCCATCCAACCATCCATCCATCCATCCACCCACCCATCCATCCATCCATCCACCCACCCATCCACCCATCCATCCATCCATCCATCCATCCACCCATCCTTCCAATAAACAAGAAATGACTACCCTGTGTGGGATATTGTGCCATGTAATAGGAATGACAACTAAGGGGTCTCTAGCCCAGTACTCTAATTTTACAGATCACAAAACCCAGAGGCCCAGAGAAGAGACTTGATTTCATTTGGGCCATGCAGGTAGTAATTAGAAAGTTGGAATCTGAACCCAGGCTCCTCAGTCTCCAAATCTAGATCCCTTGGGCAGCCTTGCACCAGCTCATGCAGACCTTCTGACTCTCTTGTTTGTCTCAGAATTAGCTCTAGGCGAGATGGAAATGGGTGTTAAGGAGAGAGGAGAGCAGGGCTGGGAGGCCTCCTAGGCTTCTATAGGTCAGAAGAAGGGGGAAAGGCAACTGGTGTGGTGTAAGTTGGCTGGGCTCTCAGAGGAGGAGGAGGAACCCTCTGGACAGCCCCAGTGTGGGCCTTGTTCCTCAAAGACTGGGAAACCAGAAATCGGACTCTGAAGCCCTGTTTAGAGGGTGGGGCTGGTGTGGGAGGGGACTGAGAATTAATGAAGTCTCGCTGGTAGAGTTCAGACCTGTTTCTGTGCAGCATCTCATTCATATTTTCCTTTTACCCTTCAGTGGCTGCTTCCCCTACTCTCTACCCTGCTGCCCACCATCTGTCACTTCCACTTCTCAGCAGACTTCTGGACTTGCCTTCCCACCTGCAGGGGATGGAGAACATTGATGGGTCTGGCTTCTTGGGGAAGTGTGAGGAAGAGGGGAGATGGGAACTAGGCAGGCTGAGGGCTTGGTCTGAGGTCAGCCCGGCATTTTCACCCTGTAAATTCTGGATTGCAGGAGGGGTTTCCAGGTCAAAATGTGTGGTCTCTGAATCTCAATTCCATTGCCCGGCTCACAGCAATAAGGAGCAGTCCCATGTAAACCTTTAGTATTATACAAATGTGAACTATTTTTTGATTATTCATTCTTGGGCCATTCCCAGGGAAATTCCAGAAAACGCAGGAGGGGTGGGAAAGATTCATTTTGGGAATAACAGGTCTTACTCTGCTCCCCTGGGGTCCAATTGTGCTGGGAGCTTCTCTGAACTGGAAGGGTTAATCTTCCCTGAGGGCTTTATGCCAGGTAATACAGATTAACAGGAGGAAATGTCAAGCCCAAAGATAACAACCTGAAATAATAGGAACCCAGCTTTATTTTTTGTTCTCTTTCTACACTTCCCTGGTCATCTATTAGTAGCAACTTGTTTGGAGGTATAACTCCTGGGCTCCTGCTTGTGGGAAGCTTCTCGCTGAAGCCTGTTTGAGGAGGTGGGCCCAGAATGTACAGTCGATCCCTTTTTTGGGTGGTGTTGGGTTTCTTTTGGCTACAGTTACACCAGACGGAAGCACCTTTTCTCAATTATTTCCCTTTGGCCTCTGAAAGACCTAACGGCAGCTTGGGGATAGCGTCACACAATCATTAAATGTCTCTGCCAGAAGGACCCTTAAGGATGGAATGGATGAGCAGGAAAGGACCACGGGGATCAGTGGGTCCACCTTCCTTACCTCACCAAGGCTGAAATAGAGACCCAAAGGAGGATGAGGACCCCAAAGGGCACACAGATGGGAGAAGAGCCAGCCCTGGCACCTCACATATCTTGCACTATATTTTCCACTGGAGTGGCAAGAACAGAGAGGATGGCTCAGTGAATAGCGGGTGGGGCCCAGAGTCTGGAAGACCCAAGGGCAAATCTAGCCTCAGACACTTACTGCTGTGTGACCTTGGGCAGGTCACTTCACTCTGCCTCAGTTTCCTCATCTGTAAAATGAGCTGGAGAAGGAAATGAAGACCCACTCCAGTATCTTCACCAAGAAGACCCCAAATGGGATCATGGAGAGTCAGACATGAATGGAAGAATTGAACAACGGCAATGGGAACAGTTGTCACTGACTCCCTGTGGGTTCCACTTTCCTCCTGAGATATGAATGGCCTGGTCATCTATGGTGGACTGCTATCCCTTCCCTGCCCAGAAGGCTCCATCCACCTTCCACTTCAGACCCACCGGTCACCCCTGGCCATGTGTAACAATGATCATCTAGCCCTTTAGAAATCTGCCTAAGGGCATTCCTTCACTTCGTAAAACAGCCCTGGGAGGTTGGTGCTGTTACAATGCCCATTTCACAGATGTAGATGCTCAGACTGAGAGAATTGAAGCACCTCACCCAGGCTCCAGAAGCAGGATTCAGACTCAGGTCCTTCTTCACCTAGCTGCCTGTGTAATGGGTGTGTGAGGGGGAGGGGATGAGTGCCATGATGAGGTTGTCACATGGCTGGATGATGTCCCTGTTGGCTCCCAGGCTGTGAACCATTTGATCTCTTGGTGCTGAAGCATCCTTATCCCTGGGGAGCGAGGACCCAGCCACTGGTATCACCCCACTTCCAGCCCGTACCCCAATTTGTTTTGAAAATTTGAGTATTACCAAAGTTTCCCTCTTGTTTCTTCACTGTGTCCTCCCCAATTCCCCAAGCTCCCCTTAGCACCGCATGATATTTCCGGCATTAACTACTATTGTTTAGATAATAGTTCTCAGCTTTTTTCCTCTTTTGTCGGACCCTAAGACAAATGGCAGGAAATCCTTTCCATAGCCAGAAGGTTCTCTGTTTGCTCCATGCTCTTCCTTTTCCCTGGGGGGGGCACACATGGGTAGGCACGCACTGGTCAATGCAGGTCGCACAGATCCATGCATGGCCAGGCCTGCAAAGACCCATGCAGGGAGGTAGGATACCTGTATACACAGAGGCAGATACACAAGGTCAGGGGTACCCAGGCAGCCTGGCATAGTACCCATAGGCACATGGACAGTCCCAGAGGTGCAGAAGCATCTCAGGAGGGCTGTAAGCCAGCAAGACCAGTGGAAATGCACTCTGAGGCAAGCCTTCTTGGGGCTTAATCCTTTCCCTCTGAATCTTTCACATGTTTTGTTCTAAACATGGGACCCTGTACATCTTACATGCACTCAAGCTCTCCCAATGTGAGCTGTCCCACCTATGCCCCACGTGGAGGGAGCATGCTGTAGTGACTTTCAGGGCTAGTGGCAGTTGAGTGTTAAAGGAAGTGACTTAGTCACTAGGCTCTTGTCTCTGTTTTTGTTTAATGCATCAATAACTTGTATAGTCTTAGAGCTGAGTAAATAAGGCAATGAAAAATGTCCTTAATCCCTCCTGAAACCTGCCTTGTTTTATTCTTGGAAGGGTGTGTGTGTGTGTGTGTGTGTGTGTGTGTGTGTGTGTGTGTGTGCGCGCGCCCGCCAGCACTCAGCCCTCCAGGGATGTGTATGGATCCTCCAAGTCTCAGAAACTAGGCGTGGCTACTGGCCTCCTGCCACCTTGAGATTAGAGCCTCGGCCAGAGGGAGGAATGACGAGTTTCTATCCCAGAAGGATCACTCTCTACTGGGTGCCCACTGAGGATGGCATCACGTGGCCCCTTTTTCTCTCCCAGTACAGCAAGGACAGCTTCCTTTTCTATACTGTTTTTAAGGTTCTCAAGATGCTTTCCTCACAACCATCCTTGAGGTAGAGTGTACAGAGATCATTATACCCATTTTACAGACGAGGAAACTAAAGGTCAGGGAGGGGAAAATGACTTGCTTAGGGCTACATTGTGAATGTTACCCTTGGAGCTTGGACCAAGGCTTTGTCTGGAACAGCCAGATTTTCAAACCTTGCTTTGCTTCTCCTATGAAATAATAGTGACAGCTTTGATTTCTATTGTGTTTTATGGGTTCGCACAGCACTTTCTTCTTAATAATTCAATGAGGGAAGGAATGCCGTTATAATTACTTTCCCCATTTTATAGCTGAAGAAACTGAGCACTGGAAGGGAAAATCATATACCTAAATAGTTCTAGAACTGGGACTTAAAACCTGGTCTTCCAGTCTAGTGGAACCCCTTTCTTTACAGCGATGCCCGCTGCTCACTCTCTCTCTGAAGGAAACCACTGTTGTATTTCCACCACTGGCTGAGTCAGAGGCCACACGTTGTAGCTGAGATTTCCAGGTTATGAATCAGAAGACTTTGGCTTTTACTAGGTGTGTGACTTTGAGCCAGTCATTTTCCCAATCCGTGACTCAGTTTCTCCATTTATGAGACAGATATTTGCACTGCCTACCTTCCGGTGTGCTTGATGGTGAAACAGTAAGGGAAGGTGGTAGGAAGAATCAGGGCCTGGAAGACATGGTTTTAGTCTGACTCTGGATGACACCAGTGCTACCTTGCTCTGTGGTCTTGGAAAAGTCAATTCCCCTTTTTAGGACTTCCTTTCCCTCTTCTCTCAGGTGCTGGACTGGATGAGACCTGAGGCTCCTTCCATATCTAAACTGGGACTTATTAATGACATGATGAAGGCAGAAGGCTCAGTCATCTTAAAACCTTATATAAATGCAAACTGCTATTACAAGTACAACTATTCTCCTTAACCAAGTCCTTGGATTAATATTTAATACATTTAATAAATAATACATTTATTAAATACCTACTATGTGCTAGGATGGGTTGGGCAGTGAATAGACTACTGGGCTTGGAGTCAGGAAAACTTATCTTCCTGAGTTCAAATCTGGCCTCAACCCTTAGTAGCTGTGTGACTCTGGGCAAATCACTTCACACTGTTTACCTCAGTTTCCTCATCTGTAAAATGAGCTGGAGAAGGAAATGGCAAACAGCTCCAGTGTCTCTGCCAAGAAAACCCCAAATGGGGTCACGGAGAATTCAATACAACTGAAACGACTGAATGGAAACGATACCGTATGCTAAGCACTGAGGACACAGAAAAAGACAAGGTAGTCCCTTCCCTCAAGGAGCTTACAATCTAATGAGCTTCCAAAATATAGCTCATTACTACACCCAAAGGGCAACCAAACTGTGCCTACACTTTCACCCAGCAATGCTGCTTCTAGGGCCGTATCCCAAAGAGATCATAAAAATGGGAAAAGGATCCACACGTACTAAGATATTTCTAGCAGCTCTCTTAGTGGTGGCAATAACTGGAAGTTGAGGGGGTGCTCATCAGTTGGGGAATAGCTGAACAAGTTGTGGTATATGAATGTGATAGAATACTGTTGTTCCATAAGAAATGAAGAGCAGGCAGGAGTGGCTAGGTGGTGCAGTGAATAGAGCGCCAGACCTGAGTTCAAATCTGACCTCAGACACTTGACACACTTACTAGCCATGTGACTTTGGGCAAGTCATTTAACCCCAATTGCCCTCCAAAAAAAAAAAAGAAGAAATGAAGAGCAGAAAAATCCGGAAAGACTTACATTGACTGATGCGAAGTGAGGTGAGCAGAACCAGGCGAACATTGTATATGGTAAAAGCAATGTTCTCTGATGATCAACTGTGAATTACTTAGCTCTTCTCAGCAATACAATGATCCAAGACAATTCCAAAAGACTCGCAATGGAAGATTGCTATCCACGTCCAGAGAGAAAGAACTACAGAGTCCGAATGCAGATTGACACATACTATTTTCACTTTCTTTATCGTTTTCATGGTTTTTCCCTTTTGTTTTATTTCTTCTTTCACAACATGACTAATATAGAAGTATGTTTTACATGATTGCACATGTATAACCTATTTAAAATTCTTACCTTTTTAGGGAGGGAGGAGAAGGGAAGGAGAGAATTGGGGACTCAAAAAATTTCAAAAATGAATGTTAAAAATTAGCAAAGAAACCAAAATACAGTTCATTGCCGATCCACATCTTCTCACCCTGCGTGACTCTTGCCCATGTCTTTTTAGTTTTCTAGAGGCCTTCCTTAGCAGGCCATGGCCTCCAGAGCATCTGGTTTTGGGGCATGACTGACCTTTGCCAGGAGCATAGATGTCAGAGTCAGTAATGGGTCTCTTCATTGTTAGTTGGGCCACAAAATCCTAGCAGCACCAGAGGACTATCATGGGTACAAGGATAGATTTATGTGACATGATACAACTTGGAGTGATTAAAGACAATACATCCTGTCTTAGGTGGATCTAACCCTCTCCCTCTCCCGCTTCTCCTTCTTCTCCTCCCTCTCCCTCCATCAATTCTATTCTCCTGGCTCTACTCTTCTGCAGTTCCTATACAAGACCCATGTGCCTATGATGAGCAAATGTCCCCCTGTTTTATATGGTCAGCTTGAAATTAATGGGGACTCCTTTAACAAAGTTAACTGGGTGGTGGCATCTGTATCATAGTCATTGTATGGTTTTGTCATATTCATAAGAGACACTGGGAGAGATGCTCTCATGGTTTGCATTTTCTCTTTACCAAATCAAATGCTTTATCACAATTAAAAAAAAAACCCAGAAAAACATTGCCCTGTCTATAACCTTCCATCATTTGTGTGACTATCACCCACAATTGGTTGTGAAAGCCTCCCTGTTCACTTCTCATATTTCCATCAAGGATATCCTAAGTCCATATGTAAGAATTCCTCATGAAGATTTTATAGAGAAGAGAAAGGGGGCAAATGAGTTGATTCTTACTGATCTTTTCTTGATCTCTAATTTTTTTTTGTTAAAAAATATTATCTGTGATTTTGTCACTCATTTGATATCTTGAAAGTGGATCCCTTGATGTTTCCAAAATTGGGTCACACCAGCCCAGAGTATGTTTGTGCTGGTTTAGTCAGTTTTTACTGACTAGTCTTCTGAAGTCTTAAATCTGCTTTCTCATAAGGCATAAAATGACCTGAGCTAAAGAAAATAGGTCAACATAAAAACGTTAGTAGCTCTGTTCCAGTTTTCATTTGTTGTTTTCCTGATTTCATTTCTAAGTGTTTGGGGGATGGTCTGGCTTAGTCTGGTTTCATGCCAAGACTGACAATCTCATGTTTTTCTTTCACCTCTTTTCACTGTTTTATGAGCTGATGTTATAAAATTTTGTTGGAGAATTTACATTCTGAATCAATGTTGACCCTGTCTCTCTACTTGACAGAGATAAATGTTTACTGGTTGAGATGATTTCCAGGTCCTTTCTGAACTTCTCATAATGAAAGTTACTTTATGCCAGTTAAACTTCAGGAAGGAATGTTATCATTGGTGACAGTGTTTCCCCTTCTATTCTTTTCCCTTTTTTCAGTGTGAGTAGTTTGCTTGAATAGACCACATTGGAGTTATCATTGGCCACCATGCTTTCTTCTCATCTTTAGCCTTTCCTCTAGTTTTTGGGTTGCTTTTGGCTTTTATGTCAGCCAGTAGATGGTCAAGCTTTACAGCAACAGATTATTTGGAAATGACTTTTAGATTGATAATCAGTTATTGTGACAGTCACTCTACTTTCTTTCTCTCTTTCTTTCTCTCTTTCCTTCTTCCTTCCTTCCTTCCTTCCTTCCTTCCTTCCTTCCTTCCTTCCTTCCTTCCTTCTTTCCTTCCTTCCTTCCCTTATTATTCATGTTCAGCACCTCCCGGCTCTCTTTTGGAAGAGACTATTCATGATCAGTGGATAGGAAACTCTGAGTGGGCTACAAGCCCTTTTCACTGCTTTTATTTCTTAATATCAAACTGTATTTTCTAAGCATATATGTATGAACACACACGTACATACGCGTGTATGTGTGTTTATTAGCATACTATTTTATGCTTAATTTGATGTTGTTACCAATGATAAATGTATATGTTGACTTGGGCAGCTAGGTGGAGCAGTGGATAGAGGAATCAGGCCTTGGATTGGCCTTGGAATCAGGAAGACATCTTCTTGAGTTCAAATTTGATCTCAAACACTTACTAGCTGTGTGACCCTGGGCAAGTCACTTAACCCTGTTTGCTTCAGTTTCCTCATCTATAAAATGAGCAAAGGAAAGGGCAAACCACTTCGGTATCTCTGCCAAGAAAACCCCAAATAGGGTCATGAAGAGTCAGACAGGACTGAAATAACTGAATAACAACAAAACACGCTGACTCTTGTGTTCTTCCCTGATTTCCCTATGTCTTTATCACCTGTGACAAATGTTGGTGCAAAAGCTGCAGCTAGCTTCATGGTGCTTTTTTGGGTTTCTTTGGTTTGTTGATCACCTATTCCTCAAAGTGATAGGACACATCCCGTGAAATACATGTTGTTGTTTGTGAGGTGGGTTTATAATGAACCATGTCCATCAAGTCTTTCAGGGGTAATTTCCAGGGGAATCTGTGAGTCATCCTTCCACTTAACACCAATTTCTTTATATTCTCAGTGACAATGTCAGTGGTCCTACGGTTTCATTCTTCCAGTTGTATGGCTCATTGGTAGATGATGCCACATTTAGAGTACCCACAGTTACATGGGTCAATAGAAGCTCTAAAAAGTGTCATTCTAAGCAGCCTTTTCCCCTTTACCTGCCTCTATGCCACTGTCTCTGTGGAAATAGGATGTGTCTTTTTCTAAATGCACAAGACTGAAAGCCTCCTCATATGTTTCTTTGTTTTATGGCTTGCCATGGCCAAAGAATTTATCACCTAGTGATCAGCCTGGTGGTGAGGAGTCTCTCTATCTGGTTGCCTAGTGGTATACAGTACAATCTGTCCTTTAAAGGCTTTGGAGCATGGCAGAACCTCCCAGGGCTTGTGCTATGTTGGCAAAGCCCTTGACAACCATAGGTTCTCTCCATGCCGCCATGAAATTTTGGAGTAGGACTCTCATGGAGGATTACTATTATTATTACATTGAGAATATAACAGCTCACATTTTTCTAGAACTCTGCAGTCTGTAAGACACTTTCCTCACAACAAACATGTGGGTTAAGGGCTACAAGTATCACTGACCCCATTTTATGAATGTAGAAGGTAAGGTTCAGTGGTTAAGTGACTGGCTCTTGGTCACACAGCTAGTAAGAACGGGGAAGGGGAGAGAGTGGTGTCTGGGAGCAGCCCTTTGCTACCTCTGAACTTCCCTCAGCAGCGCAGAATTATGACAGCGAAGCCTAGCGGAAAAAGGCCTTTGCTGTTTGCTTTGGCCCAAGTCTCTGAGTAGCTGTCTCCTCTCTCATAAAATGAGCTGGAGGTGGGGGGTGGGAATAACATAGGCATTGCTTACCCTAAGGGGAGTGCCTGGAAAATATGAAAGTGCCTTGTTGATGGAAGGCCTTGAGAAATCAGCTAATGGGCCTTTCCTCCTTTATTTAGCAGACTAAGGACCTGAAGATCTGAGAGGAGGAAGGATCTGTCTGCCCAAGGTTACAAGGCCCATTACTGGCAGAGCCGTCCTTACTGTGACTGTTGTCGTTGTTACTGGAAGTGGTGGGCCTGCACAGATGATACCCCAGAGTCAGAGAGAGCTGGCAGTGGTGGTGATTCGAAAGAGTTTCTTGGTCTGGTGATGTTCTCCTTCCTCCCCTTTGCCCTCTCCCTGTTTTCATTCTATCCAGCTGTGGCTGGTACTTAGGTCTTTCCTTATCTCCCCTCTCCCCCACCACATATTTGCTTTATGTACATGATTGCTGAGATGTTAACTGAATTTCCCCAGCTGGACTGTAAGTATCTTGAGGGAAGGATATTGGAGGGGGGCAATTCATTGTAGGTACTGAATTAATACTTATTGATCCACTGGTTTCTCCCCCAGAAAGCTGGGAAGTGACCTTGCCTTTCAGAGCAATAAGGCGTTGCAATACCCTACTCCTCTGCTGATCTTTTAGGGGTGGAGAAGGAAATGATGATCTTTAAAAATTCCTCCCAGGGCTGGGTGGTTAGTTGCCTGTTGTAAACCTAAAATTGTTCCCAGGGCTTAGTTGTCTGTTGTAAACCTTAAAGGACTATTAGATCTACACCCACACATTCAGAAAATCCTTTCTAAACCCACCCCTACACCTTCCCACCCCATTGTCAGGACCTGACTGGACCTTACCTCTGGGCCCTCATCTATATATCCTTAGCCTTGGAATCTTTGCTAGCCTAGAATTCTGTCTGGTCCTCTCCCCATCACTGCTTGTTTCCATTCTTGACAAACTCCAAGGCCCAGCTCATATCTCATCTCCCCCATGAAATCTCTCCTGATATTTGGGGAATGGGGCCAGAGAAAAATAACAGCCCTTAAATCTAAATATTGTTGTTCAGTTGTGTCTGACATTTTGTGACCCCATTTGGGGCTTCCTTGGTAAAGATGCTGGAGTGGTTTCTCACCATATCCTTCTTCAGTTCATTTTACAGATGGAGAAATTGAGGCAAACAGGGTCACTCAGCTAGAAAGAGTGTGAGGTTGAATATGAACTCATGAAGATGAGTTTTCCTGATTCCAAGCCCAATGCTCAATCCATTCCACCACCTAGCCACCCGTGTATTCTGTTATTATATTGTAAACTCCATGAGGGCAGGGACCCTATTTGATTTCTCTGTAGATTCGTGGAGGGAAACATGGCCCTTGGTATTTGGCCCTGCCTAAGCCTGATCAGTTGTCATCTAGGTTTCTCTAACACTTGAAGGTTTGCGAAGGGCTGAGAAGCTGAGTATTCCTATCTTCATTTTACTGAGATCATACAGCTAGATCTATGATCTCAGAGACCAAGATGGTGTGCCTCCCCCCCATGCTTGTATACCCTAGCTAGCTCTTGTCTATGTATCCTGCTTGCCATCCTTGGAAGACTCTTCCTTCTCCCTTCCAGCTCTTGCAACCCTGAGCTGCCTTTGAAGAGGTTATCCACAAAGAGGGTTAGGGTTGCCTGAGACCCCAAAATATCAACATGCCGGGTCCTTTTGGGGAGAGTCTTTAGGAGGAGTCAGATGAGATCAGACTCCAGTAATAAGTTTGGGGAGGGCTCCAGTAATGAGTGACTAAGGGTGGGAAGTTCCTGGAGGCCATAAACAATGGTGGGCCAGGCCAGTTCAAGGGTGGAACAGGAGCATTAAGAGTGGGAAACTATTGGTACAAAGAAGAGCTAAAGACTTGGACAGAGCCACAACTTAAGGCCCATGACCTCAGGCTAATGCCTTCCCTTGGGAAGATTTACTTGAACGGGTTTCCGAGAGCCTGGGCCTCATCACCTTTCTAGCTCAGCTCAAAGGCCCCTCCCCTGTGAGGCTTTCCTCACTGCCCTACCCTGTGCCTTTTCTCCACTCCCTGCTCCAGGCCACATAGCTTTGTGCGCATCACTTACACGTGCTCATGTTACTTCTCCTGACAGACTCTGAGGCCCTTGGGAGCAGGGGCTGTTTTCTATCTTTCATTCTTTCCAGCCCAAGACCCTAATACGCTGCCTAGCATGTGTGGATACTTAAACATGCTTTTTGATTGACTTATTGATGATTTCCAGCTTGGAGTCCAAACAATATGCTAAGGGCCTTGTTTTGAAGAGTTTTACCCAAAGAGGGGTAGGGTTGCTCTGGAGACCTCAAAGTACCAACACGCCGGGTCCTGCCGAAAGAACTCAACTCAAGTCTTCTCAGCCAAAGAAAAGTCAAGTTTATTGAAAGTTCATTAAAAGTTTACCATGTTTGGGATGAAAAATATCCTTCATCCTTAATCTAATGAAAAGTAATAAACACAGAGCTCTCTTAGGATAAGGACAGGACTTTATTCTCTTCCCGGGGAGAAGAGGGCGGTCTTCCCCATGACTCATCATGGAGAAGAGGCAAGTTACAAAAGATAGTGCAGGAATTTATAACTTAACCTAGTCAAGACCCCTCCTCTCATTGGTGAAGAGGCACACTTCACCAAATTCTTCCCCAACTGGGACAGCAAGGAAAGATAAGGGGAGGGTCCCACCAAGGTGGGAAAACAGACAAAGGAAGGTAAAAGTGATTGACAGAAGCAATTTGAAAAGTTAACCACTCCAAATTGAGACGTTTTCACTTATCCCATACAACCATATGGGGTAGGAGCCAGTCTATGCTAGGTCATTCTATGGCACTTTCACAGAGCAAGTCTGTGCCAAGGCATTCTGTGGCACTCTCACACCACATGGAAGGGATATGGGATTCTTATATACAGAGGAATCTAGGGGTAGTCTACAGGAGGAGTTTGGGGAGGGTCTTCAGGGGGAGTTAATGAGGTCAATGCAAGAGCGGATTGATATTTTGATACGCTCAAGAGTGGGAAGCAGATGGACAATGGACGGCCAGGCTAGTAACAGAGGTTTGGGCCCAGCCACAATGAAATACTTATGGCCTCTGCAAATGCTCATCAAATGGGAAGATTCAATCAGACTTCAAGGGGTTTCCCAGAGCCTGCACCTCAAAGATTCAAGGAGAACTCAAGGGAGGTCCCAGAGCCTGCACCTCATCAATTTGACTTCTGATATTGCTGGCAGTCCACTGGTCACTCTTCTCACCTCCCACATGAGCACTTCCTCCTCGTTTCTTTGATAATATCTTTTACTGCAGTCTTTCTCAGATTTCCTTATTATGTGTGTGCTATAATTGACTCACCCACCATGAGCATCTCAATTGTCCTCAGGGTGACGCTGGTTTTTAATTCTTCAGAGATTGGAATATTCATGACACACGGACAACTACCCCAGTTGGATATTGCTCTAGGTCTTAGTTTCAGGAAAATGCATGAGGCCATCATAGAAATTCTGAGTTTTGCTTAAGGCAATCCATTCCATGCTCCTTCTTGGGTTTAATTCTGGGACCTCAACCATTTCATCTACTTTCATGTTCAGCATCTGTTCATATAAAGACAAATACACATGTGTATGACAAACTCTCTTTATATGTAAGCAAACTGTAGAGATTGACCATTATATATATGGATATACATATCTGTCTATCTAATCGGGAGCAGCTAGGTGGCATAGTGGATAGAGCATTGGGCTTGAAATCAGGAAGCTTCATGAGTTCAAATCCAACCTCAGACACTTGCCAGCTGTGTGACCCCAAGTCACTTTACCCCGTTTGCCTCAGTTTCCTCATCTGTAAAATGAGCTGGAGAAGGAAGTGACAAACCCCTCCAATGTCTCTGCCAAGAAAATCCCAAATGGGGTCACAACTGAACAACAACACTAACAATCATCTGTTTTTCATAGCCTGGGTAATATCCATTCGTCATCTAGTGTTTAGCCTGTGTTCTTTCAAATGATTACAGATCCAAGTTGGGAAGCTCTGAAATGTTCTGGGGCTTGATGCAACCAGGACAACCTTATCTTCTCCTACACTCCTGTCTCTGATGAAGAGGTGGGCCTTTCTCTTGGCCAAGGCCAACCCCCTGCATGAACTCCTAATCTCATCTTCTCTAGAACATTGACTCTTCCTGGCAAGCTTCCCAGCTCCTCAACCCCATCAGCTTCAATTTCTCTCTCTCTCCCTTCTCCCTTCTCTGGGTTTAAAAGACAAAACCAGTATGGTTTGAAAGGCCCTCACAAGATCCTAACCATCCTTCTTGTCTGCCATCCTATAATGCCACCCACCAACAAGCCTGTGTATGTTCTCTTGGATACATTGGCTTTTCCTGACTTTACTCTCTCTTCCTCTTCTGTATCTGACTACAGCCCTCAGTCCCCTTTGCTGCATTTTCAGCACTGACTCTGGGTGTAACCCAAGCTGTCTATCTTGCCCCATCTTTTCTCCCTTTTCCCTATCATGTAGTGACCTCATTAGCTCCTACAGGCTCAGCTATTGTCCCTATGCAGCTACAGTGGCAGGTAGGTGGCCTTGTAGATAGGTTGATGGGCCTGGGGTCAGGAGGACCTGAGTTCAAATCCAGCCTCAGACAACTGCTAGTCTTTGTGATCCTGAGAAGTCACAATCTATGGGCCTCATTTGTAAAATGAGTTGGAGAAGGAAATGGCAAACCATTCCATCATCCTCACCAAGGAAACTTCAAATGGAACCGGGAAGAATCAGACACAACTGAAAAAACACATGTAGTTGACTCCCAGATGTATAGATTTAGCTCTAGTCTTTCTGCTAAGTTCCACCCCCACATCACCAACTGAATACTAGACTTTCCAAATGGGATTTCCGATAGATATTTCAATCCCAGCCACTATTAAACACTAAGCCTAGAGGTAAAAATAAAGGCTAAAACAGTCTCTGCCTTCTAGGAACTCACAGTCTAATTGGAAAGGTGACAGAAAACAATGAAGTAATACAAGAAAAATACAGTCAACATAAGGTGATCTAAGGGGGAAGGCATTGGCATTGTGGGAACCGGGAAAGGCTTCAGACTCAACAGGTTCAGAACAGAACTCCTTAGATCTGTCTCTTTTCAAAATCTCCCCTTTTTCTCCTGCACCACCACCATTTCAGGCCCCCACGTTTGCAGCCTTTATGCTGTCCTCTACACCTCGCTTCCACTCATCCCACGTACCTGATTAGCGGCAGAATCTTCTTGTTTCTATGCCTGTAACATCTCTCTTATCCATCCCCTCTTCTCATAGCTGCCATTTTGATTCAGGACCTCAGTACTTTCTGTCTAGTTGGTTGTAATAGCCTTCTAGTTGATCCATCCATCTTCCCATGCATCTGACAACATGAGTTTCCTAAAGCACAGGTGTGACCATGTCACCCTTCCCTTCTCCACCCCACCACTCTAAAAGCTCTAATGGCTCACTATTATCCCTAGGATCAAATATAAATTCTTCAGTTACCCATTTTAAGCTCTTTCCTTCCTGGGCCATTCTACTTTTCTACCCTTATTGTCTACTACTCTTCTTCGTGAACTTGACATTCTACCCAATCTGCCTTCCTGTTCTCATACATGCCTTCTCATTTCCTTTCTTCATGTCTTTCTGTGGGTTGTCCCCCTTGCCTAGAATGTATTCTCTCTGCACCTTTACCTCTTAGGATCCTTCCTTCAAGACTCAGCTCAAGTGCCCCCTTCTTCATGAGCCTTTTCTGGTCTCACCGTTTGCTCCCATCTTCCCTCCCAAAGTAATCTTGTTTCTGCTTGGTATATATATTGCATATTTGCTTATACATGTTTGTTGTCTCCCATGTTAAAATGTACAGTCCTTGATTTTTGTCTGCCATCCTCAGGGCCTAATGCTGGGCTTAGCACATGAATGGGATAAAAGCTTGGTTGATCAATTGAAACAATATCATCCATGTACAGGAGAACCTGAAGGACCTCACCATCCATGGGGAATCCCTTCTGAACTTGAACTTTGCCCTGGATCTCCTCCATGCCAGTGGGGAACACTCCTGGTGTCTCCCATATGTCTCCCCGTCTGTGTATCACTGGCTATCAATGATCAGACAAAACTTTCTCTATTATTGTGTCTTTCAAGGACACCTTGTTTTTTGGGAGAGAGCATTTATGGTAAAATTTTGCTCTACAACATCAAATGTATATTTTTTAAAAATAGCCAATCAATGAACAATGAGCACAGTAGGATCACTGAGCTTTGAGTGAATTGTGGTCAAGATAATGTCCTACTGAGGAATACCACTTTGCAAAAGATTTCCTGTTCCTTCCTTCCTTTTTTTGTTTTTGCATTTTCAATATGTTATTTATTTAAAACATTCTTTTCTTTTTAAATTTTGAGTTCTAGATTTTCTCCCTCCTTCCCATTCCTCCACCACTCACTGAGAAGGCAAACAATATATCAATTATACTTGTGAAATCATGCAAAACATATTTTCGTATCAGTCATATAGCAAACAAGGAAAAAAGAAAGAAAGCAAGAAAATCATGCTTCAGTTTGCACTCAGAGTTCACAAGTTCTCTCTGTGAAGGTGGAGAGCAGTTTTTCAGTCCTTGGGAAGCATCTTGGATCACGGTGTTTATTGATCAGAGCAGCCAAGTCTTTTTCAGTTGATCATCATTACAATGTTGCTTTTACTGTATACAATGATGTCTTGGTTCTTTTCACTTCACTTTGTATCAGCTCCTATAGATCTTGCCATTAAAAAAAAGTCATCCCTCCTCATCGTTTCTTTATTTTTGCTTTTTGGAGGCAGGGAAGGCAGGGCAGTGTGACTTGCCCAAGGTAGCATTGAGTGTCTGAGGTCAAATTTGAACTCAGATCCTCTCCTGACTCCAGGGTGGAAGCTCTATTTAATGCACCACGTAGCCACTCCACCCCGTCATCATTTCTTATAGCATAATAGTACACCATCATGATCATATGCCACAACTTGTTCAGCCATTCCCCAATTAATTGTCATTGCCTCAATTTGCAATTCTTTGCCACCACAAAAAGAATTGCTGTTAAGTATTTTTGTACATATAGGTCCTTTTCCTTTTTCTTTGATCTCTTTGGGGGTACAGATCTCATGGTGTATTGCTGGGTCAAGGAGCAGGCACAGTTTTCTAACCCTTTGGACCTAATTCCAAATTGTTCTCCAGAATGGTTAGACCAGCTCACTACTCCACCAACAATTCATTAATATACATATTTTCCCTCATTCCCTCCAGCAGTAGTCATTTCTGATAGGTATGAAGTGGTACCTGAGAGTTGTTTTAATTTACATTTCTCTAATCCATAGTGATTTAGAGCATTTTATATGCTTATAGATAGCTTTGATTTTTTCTTCTGAAAACTACCTGCTCATATCCTTTGATCATTTATCAAGTGGGGAATGGCTCTTATTTTTATAAATTTGATTTAGTTCCCTGTGTACCTGAGAAATTAGGTCTTTATCAGAGAAACTTGCTGTAGAATTTTTTGATATTACTTCATTTTCTATGGTACCTTTTAGCAAAATGTAATTTCCCTGATTATCTCTTTCAGTTAGGTCTGATTTTGCTTTTGCTTTGTCTGAAATCATGACTGCTACCCCTGCCCTTCTCACTTGAGTTAAAGCATAATAGATTCTGCTCCTGTCCTTCATGTCAACTCTGTATATGTCTTTTTGTCCCAAGTGCATCTCTTGTACATGACATGTTGTTGGATTCTGGTTTCCAAATGATTCTGCTGACTGCTTCCATTTTATGGGTTAGCTTATCCCATTCACATTCCTAGTTATGGTCACTAACTGCATTTCCCTCCATCCCATTTCTTCTGTTTATCCTTCTCTCTCTCTCTCTCTCTCTCTCTCTCTCTCTCTCTCTCTTCATCCTGTCCCTTCTTAAAAGTCAGTCTTGCTTCTAACCACTTCCTCCCCTAATCTGTCCTTCCCCTTATCTCCCCCTTCCCCCACATATCTCTTATCTCCTTTCCTTCCAATCTCCCTATTGGGTAAGGAATACCCAACTGTGGTGTGTGTGTGTGTGTGTGTGTGTGTGTGTGTGTGTGTGTGTGTGTGTGTGTGTGTGTGTGTGTATATGCATTCTTCCCTCTTTGAGACAATTTTGATGAGAGTGACCCTGAGTCTTTCCACTCTCCTCATGCCCCAGGTACTTAAGATCATTTTGAATCAGAAAGACCCAAGAGATTATCTAGTCCAGGGGTAGGTAACCTGTGGCCTTGAGGCCACATGTGGCTCTCTAGGTCCCCAAGTGCAGTCCTTTCACTGAAGTTTGGATTCAAAGGGCCACACTTGAGGACCTAGAGAGCCATATGCGGTCTTGAGGCTGAAGGTTCCCGAGCCCTGATCTAGACCAATTTCTTTATTTCATGAGGGGAAACGCTGAGCTCCAGAAGAATGGAATGACTTCTAAGGCCACACGGTCAGTCAACAGCAGAAGTAGAATTTGAACCTAGTCCTGCTGACTGTAAAACTTGTACTCTTAAAATTTAATTTAATCCAGTAGGGTTTGCGATGCACCGACTACTGTTCTAGAGGTTTGGGGTATAAAGATCAAAAAAGGCTTCAGCTAATTTCTGTAAAGGATTTTACATTCTACCAGAAGGAAGCACCGTGTTCACAGATAAAAATGCCAAACTGTTTTCATCCTATGGTCAGCTGTGAGCCCTAACTCCTGCCCAGATACAGTGGAGGCAGAGGAGGGGGGTGATGCATGATTACAGATGAGAAGTTTGGCTGAGGGAGAGGCAAGGGAGGTACCCTCCAGCTGACCCAGGTTTGTAGAGGGGCCGGGCAGGCTTCTTGCCCCAGCCTTGTCAGGCAGGCTTTTGTTGGACAGATTTCCATCCCAACCCCGAAGCTGTCTAACAGGCCCCAAAGGAAATCGTGTAAGCCAAAGAGGAGTGTGGCTCCAGGGAGGGGCTGCTGTGGCCTTGGTGGAAAGAAGAGCTTTGTTTTCTTTAATCTGAAGGAACCGTATTTCTTAGTTTCCTGGTCCCTCACCTCTGCACTCTTCTGGATTGAAATGAGCTAGGGACTCCCATCAGCAAGCTGAGGGCACTTGGGATTTCATGCTGAGTTCCCCTTGGTTCTGGGGGAAAGGAAGCAGAGAGCCTACTGACTTCTCTTCGCCATGTGTGTCCATTGCCTACTCACCTGATCATGGAATTGAGATACATCAGAGAGCTGGAAGGGTCTGGGACACCTAGAATGTCAGAGAAAGAAAAACCTATCGAGAATAGAGACCATCTGAGCTGGGTGAGATCATAGAACACAGAGCCCAGAATGCTAGAACTGGGAAAGGGCTTAAAAAGCATTTAGACTGGAAGGATCTATTCCATTCAACATTTATTAAGTAGTGTAACATATATTGCAATATATAATGTAATATAATAATAATACTAATTAATAATTAATAATACAATGATGATGATATGAATCACCCTCATATCGATGGCACTTTGTGGTCCACAAAGTACTTTGCAAAATATCCTGGTAAAAACTGAAGTGGAACACAAAAGTATTATTTTTTTCTTGTTTTAAAAGTGAGAGAAATGAGAGAAGTGAAAGTATTGGTTGGTTAAAGCCGAGATTAAAACCAAGGTGATTTTTCTAAAACTCAAAGACCAATGTGCTTGTCCTACCTTGTCTTGTAATGCCCTGTGCTTGATCAATCAGACAAGCAATTTAATCAATCAGTGCCTACTATATGCCAGGAGCAGCTAGGTGGCGCAGTGGATGGAGCACCAAGCCTAGAGTCAGGAAGACTCCTCTTCATGAGTTCAAATCTGGCCTCAGACTCTTACTAGTTGGGTGACCCTGGACAAGTCAGTTAATCTTGTTTGCCTCAGTTTCCTTATTTGTCAAATGAGCTAGAGAAGGGAATGGCAAACTTCTCCAGTATCTTTGCCAAGAAAACCTCAAATGGGGTCATGAAGAGTTGGACATGACTGAAAAACAACTCACCAAGTCCAACTATCTTCTAGGCACTGTGCTTGATGTTGAAGAGATGGAACATGATTTTGACCCTGGCCTCCAGGACCTTAGCATCTAGTTAAGATGGTAGAGGGAAGATGCAGCATGTATGGACATAACCAAAATGCAAGTGAGCCTCTGATCAGCGTTCATATGGGGCCAAACAGAGGGCTATGGAGGGTTGGGGGGGGGGGGAGGAGGCACTTCTAACCCAGATGGGCCCAGGGGAAGATTTCACAGCTGAGGTGGCCTCACAGCTGGGCCTTGAAGGAAGAGTAGGATTTCACCAGGCAGAAATTCCCTTGGGGCTGGAGTACATACCAAGCATGACAGATGCAGAGGTTTGGAAGCAGGAAATAATGACTGACCCATTGGATTGTAGAGGGCGTGGTGTCAGACTGCTTGAAGGGGAAATTATGCTAGAAAGATGGAGGAGGGATAATATCCGACAAGCTTCTTGAGAGCAGGGATTGTCATTTTCCAGCTTTGTCTCTCCAGTACCAAGCACTGGGAACCCTTAAATGCTTCAACAATGGGGCAGCTAGGTGGTTCAGTGAATAGAGCACTGGCCCTGGAGTCAGGAGGACCTGACTTCAAATCTGGCCTCAGACAGTTGACACTTACTAGCTATGTGACCTTGGGCAAGTCACTTCACCCCAATTGCCTTGCCTTCCCTCCTCAAAAAAAAATGCTTCAACAAGCATTTGTTAAACTCCTACTATGCCCTGGGTACTGTGCTGGGTGTTAAGGATTGAACTGAACCCTCAACCTGAATTTAAGTCAGCTCTTGTCAGCTGGCCTAGGATCCTAGTCTATTCAACCATGCAAGCCTTGATTAAGTGCCTACTTTTGTGTACCAAGCATGGTGCCAGTTGCTGAGGTTTAAAAAAAAAACCCAAAACAAAATAGTGTACTAAAGGTTGGAGCAGATAAGGGTGTGAATAGCTAGTGTTCTAAGAGAAAGTTTGATAAGGGCCCAAGGGATGTTCTGGCCAAATGCATTGGAAAAGTTGAGGAGGGGAAGGGAGGTGCTCCAGGAGACCTTTGAGTAGGAGGTGGTGTCCAGTGAGAAGAGGAAGAGACTTTACCACACAGAGTTGGGGAGATGAAGTGAGGGAGAGTCCTTTCCCTGTACTGAGGTGTGAGCAAAGGCTTAGCAGAGACTAGATCAGGGCTTCTTAACTGTTTATGTGCCATGGACCCCTTTGGCAGCCTAATACTACTGTGCTTTATTGCCTACGTTCCTGATCAAGGAACTGCTAAATTTCAGTAAAAATTTAGTAAAAATTAAAATGTTTGTTTTCTCATCTTAGTTTGAAAACACCCCCTGAAATATTTCCATGATTCCCTTGGGGAGGAGGAGGTCTGTGCTGCCCAGGTTAAGAATCTCTAGATTTCTTGTATCTATAACTTATTGTGATAAAGTATTTCTCATCTGTTTGTTACATACGACTTGTAGCTACAAATCTGCAACTGAAATTGATTTCACCAACTTTAACATACTCTGTTTTACAACTTTGTAATGTACATGTCATGTAATATTGTGTCTTGTTACAGTTATCTGTATCCCTTTGAGTCTCACGAGGTGAAGAACTATCTTATCTAAACTTTCTATTTTCCCAGTGTCTAGGACAGTACTATGCACACAGTAGGTGTTTCATCTGTGTAATGATTAAAAAAAAAAGGATCTTTGGACTAGGTAGAGAAGAATGAGAACGGGTAATAGAGAGACACTTAATTTGGCCAAAATGTAAAATAATTATGCGAAGTAGCATGAAGATAGGACTGGGGAGAGTATGGTTGGATCAGAATCACTAAGAATTGTGAATGACAGAAGATTATACTTTATTTGGTGGGTAGTAGGGAGCAACTGAAGGTTTTTGATCAGAGGAGAAGTATGCTCTGAGTATTGTATTAGGAAAATTATTATGCAGGTGCTCAGAAAGGGGGCAGAGATATAGTTTGCCATTTTCTTTCTCTAGTCTCTGTGAAATGAAGTGGCATAGACTTCTAGGTCTCAATCCTGTGATTTTAGACAGATGGTATATAGAACGTCTCTGTGTAACACTGCATCTCTGGACTTCCAAACTGTTGACATTCCTTTGAATTTTGGGAACACAGTCCACGCCGAGCACAGTCCATCTTTAAAGCTGACAGCACTTATCTGGCCATAGAAGCTATAAAGGTTTTTATTATAAAATTACCCTTATGGCTTTCTAGACACACCCACTTGCATTTCCCAGAGTCCATCCCATTCCTTGTGTCCTTAGTTTATCATTAAAATTAAAAACAAATTTAGTACTTAAACACTAAACGAGCATAAAAGAGCATTTCTATATATATAGCAGAATATTAAAAATAATTTTTTAAACTATGAATTTTCATTTCCATCTTGCTTGCTTTTTAAAAAAAGAAAATAGTAAATTCTACACATCACTTTCAAAACTATCCTGCTTCTCAGTGCTTCATTTTGAACTTTTGTTCTCTTCTGGGCATAAAAAATTCTTTTTCTCCATTGACCCTCTTTTTTTTGTATCACCATTAATAATGCTTCTTCTTTTCCCAACTCCCTAAACCCTTAAAAAACTGATGGAAAGAAAAAAACCCCCAGACTTTTAAACAAATATACAGAATCAAGCAAAATGAATTCACCCAGTGAGTGCTTCTAAAAACATGTTTCTTTCTGTACCTTGAAGCCGTTCCCTCTCTGTGGGTCTGATGCTTTACTCTAGGGCCTCTGGAGACGGAGTTGGTCATTGTTTTGATTGGAGCGCTTAAAACTTTCAGAGTTGTTTTTCTTTACAATGCTGCTATGTTTGCATTAACTTTTCTCCTGGTTCTACTCACTTCCCTGCATCAGTTCATGCGGGATTGAGAATTCAGAGAAATCACTCAGGATTCTCTGAAATTGCCTCGTTGGTCCTTACTTGCAATGCAATAATGTTCCGTTCCGTTTGTATAACATACTTTGTTCGTCTATTCCCCAGCTGTAGGGCATCCCCTTAGTTTCCAGTTCTTTCCATTTCATTTCTCCCCATTTCAGTCCCTGCTTCAAGATCTGAATGTTTCTTTCACGTGCAACAACTTTCCTAGCATTATCCTTCCTATTAATGCTCCCTGCCCCCTTGTTTGAGTATGTCGTATTTATATTTATTTGAGAACGATGTGTTTATACACCAAATTGTTTGTGTGTTCACTAACTCCTTTGTTTCAGGTAAGTCCAGAGCAAGGTCCATCTTAGGTGTCCTTCTCTTACCCCTTCCTCCATTCTTCTTATGGACTCAATTACTAGCGTTTTCAGGGAGTCTGTTATTTCTGTAAGGTTTGCTGCTGTTGTCATTGTTGGGTCATTTTTTCGGTCATGTCCAACTCTCTGTGATCACATTTGGGGTTTTCTTGGTAGCGGTTTACCATTTGCTTCTCCAGCTCGGTTTACAGATGAAGAAACGGAGGCAAACAGGGTGAAGTGACTTGCCCAGGGTCACACAGCTGGGAAGATTCTGAGCCTGGATTTGAATTCATGAAGATGAATCTTCCTGATTTCAAGCCCAGTGCTCTATCTACTGCGCTACCTGTAAGGTGTACCATTTTCTTTTTAAGCTCTCAGTTCTTCCAGTTCTCTATTCCAGAATTTTTATTTAATTTCCTAATGTCTTGCTTCATTTTTTCCAGGTAGATGTGTAGTCCTTGTGGTAAGTCCACTTTTTTCCTTTGAGTCTCTGTAATTGTTACAGGGTTATTCTCTCCTTTTTATTTTATTTTTTTATTTTATTTTATAGTAATTCTAAAAATATTGGCCACCATTTCCTTTGGTTTCATCATGTTTTCAGCTTTAATTCCTAAATTGGGGCTTTATTTCAGGACCAGGATCC
>CM053582.1:74920031-74937707 GCA_028627135.1 Pseudochirops cupreus
CCAGGTGATTGATCCTGCTTGATCCTTCTCTGGCTCACCTGGATTCCTGCACTGACCACCGCCTCCACCTCCAGGGGTATGGCCCCCCCAGGATCTTTGGGTTTTTAAAGCCCTGGCTTTAGACCTGTTATTATCATAGCTCCACTCTTGCCTCATCAAAAAAAGAAAGCCTGAATTTATTTTCATTCTCTCCTGATCTTTATCATAAAAATGTAGAATTCTGTGTTATAAGGGACTTTTCAGAGCTGGATGGAAGAACCCCAGAAAGCCTCTCTTCTAAACTAACACCCCCTTCTCTCTCCCCCACCACCCCTGGTGGAGGGAGATAGACACTGAATATGAAGGCAGGGAACCTGACTTTGAATCTCAACTCTGCTGCTGCTAGCTGTGTGACCTTGTACAAGTCACTTTACTCTTCCTTCTCTGTAAACTGAGGAGTTGTCTCTAGATCAGACGTTCTTAATCTTTTTGTGTGTGTCATGGTTGCCCCTCTGGTAGTCAGTGAAGCCTGTGAGCCCCTTCTCAGAAGCATGTTGGATTTTAAAGAATTTATAATTGAAGGAAAATGCTAAATTTCAATTCAAGGTTAATGAAAATAAAGATGTAATTTTTTTTCTCCTATGTATTCACAGACCTCTGAAATCTAACCACAGATCCCTGGGTTAAATGATTTCCTTACAATCCTTTGAAGCATAAATGATACAATATCAGTTTTACTAGCTCCCAAGTCAGCCCAGACAGTGTTTGGTCAGCTCTAATAATGTGAAAGCTTTTCCTTAGTTGGAGTTGAGATCTTCCTCTCTACATTTCCCCTCACTATTCTGGATTCTGCCCTCAAGGGCCAAGCAAATTCAAGAGCACAGATTGCAGTTAACAGTTATTAAAGTGGCTAGTGTATGTCAGGCAATGAGTTAGATACAAATCATTCTGCATTCTCAAGGAACATGTTAATGTTCCACTAAACATGATTTGAAAGAGAGAGAATGAACAACTGATTGTGTGAGCACCTCTCTCTCTCTCTCTCTCTCTCTCTCTCTCTCTCTCTCTCTCTGTCTCTCTCTCTTTCTCTTTCTCTCTCTCCTTTCTCTCATCTCTCTCTCTCTCTCTCCTTTTTCTCTCTCCTCTCTCTCTCTCTCTTTCTGTCTCCCCTCTTCTCTCCTCTACTCTCCTTCCCTTCTCTCTGTCTCTGTCTGTCTGTCTGTCTCCCTCTCTTTCATCAGGAAAGGCTTCCTGGAGGAGAAAACCATTGAGCTGAGCCTGGGAGGAAGATAAGTATTTTGGGGAGATGGAAATGAGGAGGGAAGGCCTTCCAGGAATAATAAACAGCTTATATCCTTTAAGGAAGATGAAGTAGAGTTGGTGAAATGGCTATTTCTACCTTGACTGAAAGGTAGAGTGAGAGAGACAGCTAGAAAGGTAGGTTGTAACCAAACTGTGGAGGGCCTTAAATTCCAAACTAAAAGTCTGTATTTTAACCCTGAGGCAATAGGGAGCCCCTGAAGACTCTGGAGGAAGAGAGGAAATATGATGTAATTTCAGGGTATTAGCAGTTGGGCAAATCAGGAGAGTGACATTTGTGCTGTGTTTTGAAGGGAATTAGCAAATTGAAGAGGTAGCGGGAGGAGGGAGGACCTTCCAGGCATGGGGAGGGGGAAGGGCAGTGACCATGTAGGAGAAACACTAAGAAGGTCAGCTTGGCTGGACTATAGATTGGGTGAGAGTGGTTGATGTACAAGAAGGCTGGAAAGGCTAGTTTGAGCCAAGCTGTGAGAGGCTTTAAATGCTACACAGAATAAACTCATGTGAGGACATCTGGGATCCAGAACAGCAAGTGTGGGGGAAAATGTTCATGTGAATTTCAATAAAGTGGGGAAAAGGAAGTGATTTTGTCATTGAAATCACCATAGACTCTGTGGCCTGAAAGAGGAAGCAGATGAGAAGTTTGGGTAACATCACAAGTCTGGCACAAAGAGCCATGTGTGAATGAATGCTAAGGTGGGCCTTCAATCATCCTGATATCTATGGGAGTCTCCCTTCCTCTTCCCTCTCTGTGTCTGTCTTTGTTTTTGTGTCTCCTCTCTGTCTCTTTCTTCTCTCTTCTTTCTCTTTCCTCTGTTTCCCTTTCTCTTTTTCTTCTCTCTCTTCTCTTTCTCTGTCTCTTTCCCCTCTGTCTCTTTCTCTGTCTCCCTCCCTGTCCTCTTGCTTTCTCCACTCTTTCTGTCTCTCTTTTCATCTCTCTGTATCTCTCTCCCCTCTTTCCATTTTCCCTTTTTCTGTTTTCTCTCCCTCCCTGTCTTTCTATCTCTTTTTATCTCATCTGTCTCTCTCTCTCAGAAGTAGAACAATTAATCATTTCTAGACTAGTCGTAACGATAGTTTCATTCTTCAAAAGATGGAGGAACCAACGAAGGGAACTACTATTTTGGTCTTATAGTCACCAACAAGGAGGAACTGGTTTGGAGCATGGTGGGAACATTGCAGCCTTGTTTAGTGGGAAAGGGAGAAGGAAAGACCATTACATCTTAGAATTTCTGTTAAAGTAGAAAAGAAAAGTTGACTGTAGTTTGACATATACCTAGATATTTTTCAGAGTAGATTTCAGAGCATTCTGAGGAAAGCTAGGTAAGACCCATGGCCTAACCTTCTGCAGGGGAAGTCATCTCAGGAATTCCATTTCCCAAGGCACCAGCAGAAACAATTTCCATGAAGAAAGGAAGTTGGTCAAGAACTGAAGTGCATGCCTAGTGAATTCATGATCCGCTTAGATTTTTAAAAAACGTGGTCAGAAGGGAGATATCCAGGGAAATCAAGGATTGATACCAGAGGGTGAACACAAAATGGTAGCATGGTCTTATAAAAATCTTATCAAGAACGTTGAATTTCAGGATTGGAGAAAATGATAGGAGATGGAAATGACACGGGTTTGGGAACACAGGCAAACTAATGCATGGTTGGTGGAACAGTGAATTAGCTCAACTCCTCTGTTGAAATATATGCTCAAAGTCATTAAACTGCACACATCCTTTGACTCAGTGATACTGCTTTGAAGTATGCACCCCACAGAGGTAAAAAATAACAGGAAAATAATCAGATCAACACTTGATCACTGCTTCTAGAAAAAGTGAGTGGCACTCCCTTAGATTGTCTTGTCCTGGTGACTTCCCAGACCCTAATATCTCTCCCTAGACAACCCTGCATCCCATTCGTGCTCCTCCCATTAAAATGTAAGTCCCTGAGGGCAGTTATAGCCACTTTTTTGTATTTCAATCACCAGTGCTCAGCAGTATCTAACACCTGGTAAAAGATTAATAAATGCTTTTTTCATCCATTCACTTGTTTGGGTTTTTTTTGGAGGGGTACAACAAGGCAACTGGAGTTAAGGACTTGCCCAAGGTCACACAGGTAGTAAGTGTGACAAGTGTCTGAGGCTGGATTTGAACTCAGGTCCTCCTGACTCCAGGGCTGGTGCTTTATTCATTGTACCACCTAGCTGTCCCTCATCCATTCATTTGTACAAAACTAAATGGGCTACCCATCAGTCGGGGAATTGTGGCATATGACTATAATGGAATATTATTGTTCTCTGAGAATGACGAGTGAAGAATTCCAAGATACTTGTATACTTGTGTGACCTGATGGAGTCTGAACAATTTATAAGATGATTGTAATGATTGAAAAGAAAGCAACATTCAAAAACTGAAATTCTTAGTAACCGAGTGAACAATCACAGATTCCAAAGGCTCACGGTGAAGCAAGCTTCCTGTCTCTCAGCAGAGGTGTAGAATGACCATCACTCAAGGGCTGATGTGTTTTGCTTGGCTACTGTTACTGCTGTTTGGCCTTCATTTTCAAAGAGGACCAATGACATCACAGAGTGATGCCTTGACTTGAGTGTGAATTGGATCTAAGTGAGGCAGAGCTGCACAAAGTCATCAGCCTCACTATCTCTTCCAGGCATCAAAGTTCAGTGGCAAGATAAAAATCAAGATGGCTGGTGGTGGTTTGGGATGCAGTGGATGGCCTTGGCATCTTCAATGTTTACCAAACTCTAAGCTCTTCATGGCATCTGCTTCAACAGCCGTTGCAACAAATTGTTCTTTCTCATCCACCTGTTCTGCTGGGAGAAGTCTTCACAAGCTTGATGTGGACGCCTCCCTCACTCACCAGAAGACGTGAGGCTTCTTGGTTACTCTCACATTGGTTTAGCCCGTCTTTCCAAGATGGTTAACCTGGGTGTGACCCTTGAGCATGCTATGGCTTCTTGGAGCCACAGGTGAGAGCCAAGCGCCATGCAGACATCAGAGGTGGCTGAGCAGCCCTGAAGAAGGCTCAGCAAGGCCTCAGAGCAGAGGTGCTGGTCCTCCTTGAACACCCCACGTGGTCGCTCCTCCCCCTCCTCCTGGCTTACGTTTCTGTGTCACCTGTTATGTGCCAAGAGCATTATAAGCGTTACCTCGTCTGATCCTCACAACAACCTCAGGAATAGGTGCTATTGTTATAATACACGGTCTCTGGGCAAATGAACGGGTTGGACTTCTCTAGTCTTAGTGCTGTGAGATGATGAACCCTCCCCTTTGCTTACTGCAAAAATAGAATTGTAGCTTGACTGATGTGGAAGGGCTGAGTCTTTGAAGATCTGACGTTGGCTTGGGAGTGGGTGGGATGTAAGTGGGGCAGAGCTGGGCAGGCCTCAAGTGCAGCACGCCCAGAATCTGTGCTCAGCCCTGTGGCACCGAACACTTTTATCACTGATTGGCATCAAAGCGTGCGTGGCATGCTTCTCAAATTTTGCAGATGACACCAACTGGGATAGCCCACATCTTGGATGACAGAGGATGGTTCTGAAAAGATCTTTAGAGTCTAGATCATTGGGGAGTGGTTGATGAGATGAAATTTAGTAGGAGAGAGCATCAAGTCTTATATTTGGTTTAAAAAAATTCAAATTCACAAGTACAAGATGTGAGAAATATGGCTAAAGTGATTTGGGGTTTTAACTGAACCACAAGCTCCATGTCAGTCAGCTATGGGATATGGTAGGGGGTTAAATGAATACTTTCCCAGGCTGCCTTTGGAAGCCTATAGTGCCTAGGACCAGGGAGATGGCTGTCCAATTGTCCTCTGCCTAGGCCGGGTCAGACTGGGATGATAGTGTTCAGTATTGAGGGTCACATTTTAGGAAAGCCATTGATTGGGGCAGCTAGGTGGCACAGTGAATAGAGTACTGGCCCTGAAGTCACTAGGACCTGAGTTCAAATCCAGCTTCAGATACTTGACACACTTACTATCTGTGTGACCTTGGGCAAGTCACTTAAAACAATGGCCTTGCCTTCCCCCCTCCAAAAATAAAGAAAGCCATTGATGAGTCAGAGAGGCACCAGATGAGGGTGACTAGGGTGGTGAAGGGGACTGAGTCTATGCCATTGAGGGTAGTTTGAAGTACCTGGGGAGCTTTTGCTTGCAGAAGAATGGTCTTTGAAGGGCTATCATTGTAAAATGGGGAGGAGATGAGTCCAGGGGGCCCAGACAGCAGAATTAGCAGCAGTGGCTGGAAGTGCCAGAGAGGAAGATTTAGGCTGGATGTTAGGGGAGTGTCCCAAAGTAGAAGGGAGTGGGGCAGTGCCTCACTGGGACATCTTCAGTCAGTCAATGAGTATTTGGTAAACATAGATCTTGTTCCAGGCACTGTGCTGAGTGCTAGGGATACAAAAAGGCAAGAAACACTCCCCCAAGCCTCAAGGAGCCCGTGATCTAATGGGGGAGACAACTTGCATCAGCTTCTTGAGGATGAATTCCCAGCCTAGAACTCACTCCCTCCTCCACTCCAACAGCTGCTTCCTCTGGCTTCCTTTCAGGCCCAGCTAAAAACCTCACCTTCTGCAGGAAGCCTTCCTTAACCTCTCTTGATTCTGAAATTGCTTCCCCTCTCTTGATTATTGCCTATTTCTCCTGTCTATAGCTTGCTTTGTATATGGTTATTTGCAAGTTGTCTCTGCCATTAGATTGTAAGCTCCTTGAGGGCAAGGGCTGTTTCTTTGGCTCTTTTTTTTATCTCCAGAACTTAGCACAGTGCCGGACACAAAGAAAGAGCTTAAGAAATGTTTATTGGATGAATGAATGGAAGGCACTAGCAGTGGGCAGGACTGGGAAAGGCCTTTCACAGGAGGTAGGATTTGAGCTGAGCCTGGGCAGAAGCAGGGGAATCCAGAAGCCAAAAGTCAGGAGGAGAGCATTCAGGGTAAGGGCCCAGACAGTGGGGTTATAAGGTCTTGTTTGAAGAACATCCAGGAGGCTAGTGTAACTGAATGGCAAAGCATAGGGAGGGGAGAAGAGAGTGAGAAGCCTGGAAAGGTATAAGGAGTCCAGTTGTGAAGGGCTTTAAGTGCTACATCAAGGATTTTATATTTGATCCTGGAGTTCACAGAGAGTCACTGGAGTGTACTGAGGATAGGAATAATAGGATTCCATCTGAACTTTAGGAAAATCACTTTGGACGTTGAGTGGAAGAGGTATGGAGACTAACTAGAAGGTTATCATAGTAGTTCAGGCAGGAGGTGATGAGGTCTGTCCTGGGGTGGTGGGAGTAGGCAGGGGGTGGCTACTATGCAATGTATTGTGGAGAAAGAAATGACAAGATTTAGCAGCAGATTAGATATGGGGGAAGGAGAGGTGGTGAAGATAACCCCTAGATTGTGGGGTAGTGGTGATGCCCTTGGTAGTAAGAGGAAAGGTAAGAAGAAGAAAAAGCTTGGGAAGAAAGATAATGAATTCTGTTTGGAGCATGTTGAATCTGAGCTGTCTAGTAGTTCAAGATGCTGATGTGAGATTGGAGGTGAGGAGAGAGAGTAAGGATTGGAAAAAAATAGATCTGAAAATCATTGGCACAGAATTGGTAATTGAACCTAAGGTAACTGATGAGATTGCCAATGGAGATGCCTTAAAGGAGGACCTGAGCCCATGACCTGAGGGATAATCCAGCAAAGGGGACCCAGAAGAAGTGGTTCCAACAGGTAGGAGGAGAAATGGAGAGAGGGATGTCATGAAAATTCAGAGAGGAGAAAGTATCCAGAAGAAGAGGGCGAATGACAGTATTAAAGACTGCAGAGAGGTCGGAAAGAGTGAAGATTGAGAGCAAACCACTAGATTTTGCAGTTAGTTCATTGATGCCTCTGGAGAAAGCAGTTTGAGTTGCATAAGACTGGAAATCAGACTCCAGAGGTTTTCAAAGAAGAGTGAGAAGAAAGAAAGCAGAGATGCCATTGGAAGACAGCTTTCATAGGTTGAGCCTGGAAGGGGAGGGGAGAGATAGGATGCTAGCTAGCAGGGATAGTTGGATTGGCTGTTTTTTAAGGACATTGGCATGTTTGCAGCAGGGAAGTAGCCAATAGACAGAGAGAGATTGGAGATTAGTGAGTGGCTGATGGAGAGGACAAACTATTGGAGGAGACAGGATGCAATGGGATGAAGGGTACATGTAGAAAGATTCGTGTTGAGGAGAAGGGCTCAATTTGGGGTGTGTGTGGAACATGAGGTGAAGTCCCCAACTGAGAGGATTGGGGTGCCACGGGAGTCTTGAGGAAAGAAGACAAGTTTGGAATATCTGCTGTCATGAGTGATGTAGTAAATTGATTAGGGAGGTGTAAAAAAGATTGCATTGCTGCATTGAGGACCCAGTTAAGATTATGGGATGATGGACAAGCTTATCGTGGAGGGGGACTCTTCTTCAGAGAGGAATGTGTCTCAAGTGTCTGCCCTGAGGCTCTCCTCTTCTCTACACTCTCTTGCTGATCACATCTGCTCCCGTGGGTTCAATGATTATTTTTATACGGATGACTCCCAGATTTATATATCTAGCTTTCATCATAGCTTTATGGTCAGAAGGGATCTTTGAGGTCCAACCCCTTCATTTTACAGATGAGAAGACTGAGGCCTAGTGAAAGTAAGTAACTTCACAGTCACTTAGGGGGGATTCAAATCCATGTCCTCTGCTATAACATCCTGTCCATTTTTCTCCTCTACATTGCCCCCACTGCCGTTCCCATTCTCCTATCTTCAACCTTAAAGGCTGTCTTGTCCAACCTCCTCATTTTTCGGATGAGAAAACTTAGTCACAGAGAAGGAAAGTAAGTGACTTGGCCAAGGTGACACAGATTGGATTTGAATGGAGCTCCTTCCACTTCAGACTGGGCATCATTGTCTCACAGGACACAGGTGCTCAATAACTGCTTGGGGGCACCTCCTTGTGAGCTGATTTCATGACTATTGGAGGACAAGGGTCAGGATTAAGCCCTCCTGTCATCAAGTTTAGGCTGTGCTTCACTAGGGTTGACTTTGACCTTTAATTTGAATACGAGGAAGTTTTTTCCAAAGCCAGCTCTGCCCCTGCTCCACCGACAAGTCTCAGGGCAAACCACCTTCCCCTGATTGAATGGAAGACAACTGCCCTGCCTGCCTTTGCTGAGGGAGCCTGGGGAAAGTACGAACAGACAATGATTCCAAGGAGGGGAGCTTAATGAGTGCCCGACTCCCTCCTTCTGGGCAGGGAGTTAATGATCCACCCAGGTTTCCCGCCTCCATGGGATCATGGGTCAATAGCATGAAGCAGAGCACCAGGGGGCAGAGGGTACCTAGGAAGGGAAGTGCTTTGTTTGACCTCCCAGCCTTCCCTGCGTTTGGAATCTGCAACAACCTATGCTCCCATCTCCTCTCCATTTCCAAGCTCCCAGCCTAATCATTTCTTTTCCCTTTCATTTCTGAGGCTCTGCCTGGGAATGTGGGGGGGAGGGGCTGGGGCTCAGCTAGCTGTTAGTGAGAAGCTTTTTACTAAGCACCAGAAGGGAAATGATTCATATTCCTCCGGCCCCCTCCTCCCACTCTCTTCTCTCAGAGCTCTGCAGCTCTGGTACCTGATAAACAGAAAAGTGAAGGTGGCTGATTGTGCAAACACCTCCACAGTGTATTCCCATGGAAGACGTGGATTCCTGTGTTGTCTCCAGGAAAGTCTTAGTGTCTTTAGGACTTTCCTCCCTTCCAGTTCCAGGGAAGCTGATCCCTTTCCTTCCTTTCCTCCTTTGCTATCCAAAGGAAAGCTGGGACGTGTGGAATCCTGAAACACCCTGGGTTCTTTAGCAACCCTCCTTCCTGATGTGGCTATCTTCCTAGTACAGTAGTGGATGCTCTGGCTTTGGCGTTGGAAGAACTGAGTTCAAATGCCACTTCTGAGACTTATTGACTACTTGGCCTTGGGGAAGTCAATTTCCCTCTTTGTCTTTCAGTTTTTTCATCTGTAGAATGAGGGGATTGGCCCAAACAACCCAAAAAAGTGACCTCTGAGATCCCTTTTAGTTCCAGGTCTGTGCCTTTCGTATATTAAAAAAAAATAGAATCCAAATGCCTGAGCTAACAAGCCTTTATTAAGTGCCTATGAGGTACCAGGCATTGTGCTTAAGTACAACAGATATAATAAAGGGGGGAGGGGCCAAGGGAACATGAAACAATTATGTATAAACAAACTACATATGCGATAAATTGGAACTAATCAACAGGGAGAAAGGTATTGGCACTAAGGGGATCAGGAAAAGGCTTCTTATAAAAGATAGGATTTTAGCTAGGACTTGAAGGAAAACAAAGAGGCCTCCTAGGAGAGAGATGAGGAAGGAGAGCATTCTAGGCATGGAAGAGCCAGGGCAAATAGTCAGAGTCAGGAGATAAGGGTATTGTGTGTAAGGAATAGCATGGAGACCAGTATCACTGGATCAGAGAAGACATGGGTGATGGTGAGAGTGCTGATGTAAAGTAGGAAGGAGCCTGGGCTCTTAAAGCCAAAGCAAGAATTTTGGTCCTTGATCTGGGAAGTGATAAGAGCAAATGGAGTTTATTGAGTAGAGGGATGACATGGCCAGACCTGCCCTTTAGGAAGATGACTTTGACAGCTGATTGGAGGATGAACTGGAGTGGGAAGAGTCTTGTGGCAGGCAGACCCGCCAGCAGCTATGGCCATGATCCAAGGGAGGGGTGGTGAGGGCCTGCACCACAGTGTCACAAGAGAGAAGGGAGACTATTCAAGAGATGTCACAAGGGTAAAAATGACAGGCCATAGCGCTGATTGGATTTGGGGAGGTGAGAGAGAGTGATGGGTTGAGGATGCTACCTAGGGTTATGAGCCTGGGGGCCTGGGAAGATAGTGGTAATAGGGAAGTTAGGAAGAGGGGGTGATTTGGGGGGAAGATCTACAGGACATGTCTACAGAAGGTATTCAATGGGCAGTTGGAGATGTGAGAGAGAGGCTAGGACTGGATAAGTAGATTTGAGAATAATCAGCATAGAGATGAGAGTTGAATCCATGGATGCTGATGAGATCATCAGGGGAAAGAGTATGGAGGAAAAGAGAAAAGGGCCTAGGACAGAACCTTGTGGGCACCCATGGTTATTGGCATGACCTGAATGACAGTCTAGCAAAGGAAACTGAGAAGGAGTGGTCAGATAGGTAGGAGGAAAACCAAGAGAGAGCAACATCATGAAAACCTAGAGAGAAGAGAATAGCAAGAAGGTGGTCTACAATGTCAAAGCTATGGGGTGGCTAGGTGGTGCAGTGAATAGAGCACTGGCCCTCGAGTCAGAAATACCTGAGTTCAAATTTGACCTCAGGCACTTGACACACTTTGGGCAAGTCACTTAACCCCAATTGCCCTGCCTTCCCCCTTTAAAAAGCAAACAAAATAAAAAAACCAATGTCAAGGCTACAGAGAGGTAAAAAAAAAAAAACAAACAAAAACCAGTGAGGATTGGGGAAAAAAGACCAATGGATATGGAGATTAACAGATATCAGTGACTTTGGCGAGATCCATTTCAGTTGAATGATGAGATCAGAAGCCAGACTACAGAAAGTTTAGGAAAGAAAGTATGGGCACCTATTGTAGGGGTCCTTCTCAAAGAGTTTAGCCTCAAAAGGGAGACAAAAGGGAGGAGAGCCGTAGGGTAGCCAGAGGGGATGGCTGGGTTAAGTGAGGGTTTTTCTGAGTGTGGGGAAGACTTGGGCATGTTTGGAGGCTGTAGGGAAGGAGCCAGCTGAGAGGGAGAGACTGAAGATAAGTGAGAGGGTGGGATAATGGAGCCGGAGGGGAAGAGGGGCACAATCTGTTGGAGAAGACTTTCTGGAATGGGCTCACTTGTACACATGGAGGAGATTGCCTTGGCAAAGATAATAGCCACTTCTTCCTGTGAGATGGAGAGAAGGAGGAAATACTGGCAGAAGGCATCTGAGTGATGTAATATGAGGAGGAAGGGAGAAGAGGGAGCTCTTAGTGAATGGCCTCACTTTTCCCCCAGTAAAAAAGGGGTGCCCAAAATCTCATCAGAGAGGATGGGGGAAGGAGAGCCATGAGAAGGCATGGTGGAAGGCGTAGGTAGCCTCAAAGCAGGATGCCAGTTATCTAGTGGAGAGGGTGGGTGAAAGGAATGGAAATCTTGCTGAGGGAGGCAGTGTCTGGCGTCTCCCTGTCCAGCTGGTTTTATCCCATTTGGTCTTGTCCACTGGAAAGGAAGTAGCTGCTGCCAGGGAGTTTTCCTTCTTTCTCAGTTCTCTGCCTTCTAGGCATGGATCGAGGCTGGAAGGTATTTCTTCCTCCCTGGAGATGGCTGGTCTTCCTTTGGGGATCCCCTGACTTGTCTGTTCTCCTTCTGTCCTTGGGCTTCTCCTAACTTTTCACCAGTGTAGGCTTGACCTCTGAATCTGAGGCAGGGGGGATGCTGACTGGGGTCCCTCCCATCCCAGCAAAGGGCCCCAGAGGACCGACTGATTACTATTCCTCAGGGTCCTAGGGGGGAACCCGGAGGGACTGTCATTTGAATACTGTGCTTCCTGCTCACAGTCAGACAGTAGATTTAATTATAGGAGAAGCTTGGAGAGACAACATGGTGACTGTAGTGGAAAGAGTCCTGAATTTGGGATCAGATTTAAGCTTGAATCTGGATTCTGTAACTTACTTTTGTTGTTCAGTCATGCGACTCTTCATGACTCTATCTGGGGTTTTCTTGGCAGAGACACTGGAGTGGTTTTCCATTTACATCTCCAGTTCATTGTACAGATGAGGAAACTGAGGCAAACAGGGTGAAGTGACTTGCCTTAAGTGACTAGCCACACAGCTAGGAAGTGTCAGAAGCCAGATTTGAACTCAGGGCTTCCTGATGCCAGACCCCAACACTCTCTCCACTGCACCATTTAGCTGCTCCTGTAACTTGCCACCTGTGCGATAGTGGGCAAATCATTTTAGTCTCTGGGCCTCCATTGCCCCACCAGTAAAATGGGTTGGATTAAATCTCTGAAGTGCTTTCTAACTTTAAAGTCCTATGATGTCTGTGATTTCTCTGATAATTAAGATAGGAGTCAGCTAAAAAAAGTCATACTTGTTCAGGAAGCCTTCACTGACATATGAGTCCTTAATGATGCCAGAAATTCACCATTCAGGATGGCTCTCTTCCCATTTCAAACCCAGATCCCCCTAGGAGAGGCTACCTAGCTTGGTGAAATGTAGAGAACAGAGGCCCTTGGAGTCAGGAGCAATGGCTTCTGGTCCAGATCCTGCCAATATCCTTGAGCAGCTGGTCAGAGTCTTCTCTGGTCCTGTGTGTTGACCAGATGACCTCTGAAGTCGCTCCCAGCTTTGTGTTCTGTGGGGTGGGTTTTCTTTCCTTTCTAGAGATAGATAGCCTGGTATCATGGAAAAGACATTGACCTTGTAGTCCTGGCACTGTTGCCTGGCACCTGTGGGGTTATGAGAACCCAGGTCTTTGACCTCTATTGTCCTTAGCAGTAACTTCAATACTTTCAGGATTGGTAATTTTGTTGGTTTGCATATGCCCTTCAGCAGTGTAGATGACAACCCTTCCAGGCCTTGTGAATCACCTTTACCGGGTGTAGAGTGGAGGAGGTGTGACTAGCTATTGATAGACCTGGGTCAAGGAGATGAGTCAACTGTGTAAAAGAGAAGTCAAAAAAGTGAATGCTCTTCTAGGATTCATGGAGCATCGAAATGGTGTCATAGTGAATAGAGCCTGGGGTCTGGAGTTGGGAAGACTTGAGTTCAAATATGGCCTCGGACATATACTAGCTTTGTGACCCTGAGCAAAGAACTTAAAGCAGTTTGTCTCAGTTTCCTCATCTGTAAGATGAGTTGGAGAAGGAAATGGTAATCACTCCAGTATCTCTGCCACGAAAACCTCAAAAGGGTCATGGAGAGTCAGACATGACTGAGCAACAGCAACAATAAGGTGCCAGTCTCACTATGTCCTGCTCTGGTCAGACTCTCTCTGGGGTATGGTATTCAGTTCTGGGATGTCTCTTTTAGGAAAGACACTGATAAGCTGTGGAGCATACTTAGAAGAGTGACCAAGATGGAACGAGCTTTTGGGGTTGTACTGTCAAAGTATTGGTGGAAGGAACGGGTTATATTTAGCTTAGAGCAGAGAGCCAAGGGGGCTAAGAGTTGTCCCAGGCATTTGTCCTACAGAGGAGGAAGTGGCCTTCTTGGCTTGGCCCCAAAGGGCAAAGCTGGGAACGAAGGGTGGAAGATGCAGAGGGGCAGAAGAAAGCCTGCAATAGATTCTCCCAGCAGGATGGCCAGAGTCCAGGAGACAGTTACCTTAGACTCAGAGGGCACATGTGGCAAAGGGGTAACTCACAATTTCTGGTTTTCTTCCCTCTGTAGACCCTTTTCTAGGTCCCTTGTGGAGTCATGAATCTTCTTCCTCACATCATACCCAGTCTGTGTAGGCAGAATACTGCTACCCTGAAGAACAATGCTAGCATGTTGTTGGGAAAATGAGAAGTCCAAAGCCTTTTGACTCCTTCAGAGGAAGAAGCAAGCTGGCAAGACCTTCCTCTGGCCAGCATAGGAGGGGAGAGGGATGTGAAAAAGAGAACTAGGGTGAGACTAAATCAGGACCCTCCCTTTTTTGCAAGCGATTCTTCCCTTAAGAAATCTTATCTCCTTACTCAGTTGAGTTCCACCACTACATTTACTGTGGCCATGCTCCCCATGTTCCTCCAGGGTAAGAATGCTTTTGCCTTTCTTGACATTCCCTCTTGCACAAAAAGGACTCTAGAATCTTTGGGGTAAGGCCTTGGCAAACCTTGTTCGGGACTGCTCCTTCACCTTCAGGGTCCACTTGATCCCCTCAACTCTCACCTGTGGCTCCAAGAAGCTGTAGCTTACATAGCAGTCACACCTTGGTAAACCATTTTGGTAGATGGGCTAAACCAGGCTAAGGGTAACCAACAGTCCTCAAACTATCAGTGAGTTAGGGTGTGTCTACCCCAAACATGTGAAGACCTCCCCTGGTGGAATGGCCAGATGAGAACCATTTGTTCCAGCAGTTACAAAGGTGGATGAAGCAGATACTATGGAGTTTTTAGAGCTTGATCAGACATCAAAGATGCCATGATCATCTAGCACATCCTGGGCCATTGCCAGTTTTCTTGACTTTCATCTTGTCACTGGCCTCCAATGAATCTGAAAGAGAGAGTAAGACTGATGATTTTTCACAACTCTGCCTCACTTAAATCTAGTTCACACACAAGTCAAGACATCACTGGTGATGTCATGAGTGCTCTTTGAAAATGAAGGACAGACAACAACATCCTTGGTGCTTAACACAGTGCCTGACATTAATGAAGGAATAATAAATACTCATTGATTGGTTGATTGATTAGATGGAGGATCGTTTTTAAAAGAGGAGAACAGCCCACTCAGTGCAGTATACCTCAGGGTCTTTGGGCATGACCTCCCCCTTTTCTCTCTCTGTTCAAGCTCTTCTCTACCCTGTAATGCCTCTCCCTTGCCTTCCTTGTTGAATTCCTGCCCAATAATGATTCTTCTTCTTCCTCCCCCTCACCTCCATCACCATGCCAAGCCAGTAATAGCCCTGCTGCCTTCCAACCTCCCACAGAATCTTGTCTGCAGCTTTTGTATACTTATTGGGCATCATTTTGTTAGTTTTCTGTGTCATATCTCCCTTGCTAGACTACAAGCTTCATGAGGGCAGGGACTTGTGTCTTATCAAGCCTTTCTGCCTTCTTCAATGCTTGTCATGGTGTTCTGCACTTAGTGGATGGATTTTCTTTCGTAATTTTGGAAAGTAAGGACCTGACAGCTTTGAAGTGGCCCATAGCTCTTGGCCTTGGGGGGTGGGGATGGAAAGAGAGGTCCTTGGAGCCTCCAGAGAATTATGATGCTTGTTGACCCAAGGGATGCCAGAAAGATAGGCACATAGCGGCTGTGAGTCTGTGGCAGCCTCTTACCTATCTGTGATGGCCCTTCTGCTGGGAAAATGGCATGAAGAACATCACTGAGGACGATAGACATGTCTGGAAAAGGAGACAGACTGGTCACATCTTGGGAGAGAGGTGGAGGCAGCTCAGGGGCTATGAAAGCACCCCTGGCCCCCCCCCCCCCCCACTCCTGCCCCTGCCTTGGAGAGATATGGGATTTGTGGAGAAACACAGACAAAAGTGATCCAGGATGAGAGGATGAGAATGAGCTTTGAAGAGAATGGCCATTGAAGAAAACGGGCATTGAAAAGAAGGGGATGTTCCCATCCCCTGTGGAAGTATTACGTGAAGTGTGTTATGATAATAAAGATAGCTCCCATTTCTGTAGTACTCCAAGGTTTTACAATGGAGCTTTCCTCATAACAAGCCCAAGAGATCAGTGGGGTGAGTACACTTCTCTCTAATTTCTGGTGAGCAAACATGGTAACTCCCAATTATGGACCACTTTAAGCATAGAGTACCTTCCTCACCATAGCTTCAGGGTAGGGTGGTGGGGTGGTGGTGGAGGATAGGTAGTGCATACTTTGTTACTCCCATTTTACAGATGAGGAAACTGAGGTGTGAATTAAATTGGTCAGGGTCACCCAGTTAGTAAGATTCGAACCCAGGCTTCTTGGCTCAGAGTCCATTCCCTTTTCCACTGGCTGCCTCTGAAATAAGGAGAGGTATCTAGGTGGAACCAAGCAGACTAGATTGAGGTGAAAGGGATATCAGTAACACAGATGAAACATCCCTGTGTGCCAGGCATTGTGTCAGGCCTTGTAGATATAAAACCAAAACAATTCCTGCTTTCAGGGCTTTATCTGCTGACAATATTTACCTAATACAGTCAAGTGAGTGATGACTTTTTGAGCCAGAGGTCTTGGGTTCCAATCCGTCATCTGCCCTTTATTCTCTGTGTGACTTAGTTACCTATGACAAGAGGGAATTGGACTGATGTCAGTCTCTAAATGTATGATCCAGCAATCCCAAATAAATACAACAGCAATGAAAAGGAATTTGGGAATCAGTGGGGGAAGGGCAGTGGGAGCTGGAGGAATCAGGGAAGGATTCTTACAGAAAGTGGCTCTTGAGTGGAGCCTTGAGGGAAGTCAGGCATTTTAGGTGGTTCCGCCTAAGTCAGGCAAATATTTATTCACCAGGTAGCTGAAGAAGAATGCTCAGGACACACTTTCAAGTTTCATCTGTACCATTCGCAATTCCCCCATCACTTTCTTACATCAAGACAATCAATAAAACAACACCTCAGCCTCTGATTGGTAGCATTTACCAATTTCCAGGGTGTAAATACTCACATTGAAAATTGAATGATCAGGAGCAGAGCCAAGATGGCAGCATAGGGGCAGCAACGTATCACAACTCTCACACAGCCACCCCAACATACCCATAAAATATGACTCTAAACAAATTCTAGAACTCCAAAACGCACACAAATATACTTTCTGCTAAAGTCAGCTCAGCTACGAGGAACCATCTCAGAGCTGGGAGCCAAAACCAGCCCAGCCTGAAACTGCAGCTTTCCCCGCAGAGGTGGCTGGACGAGAGGAGCCGAGCCCCTGCTGGAGCTTCGGGAGAGCAGATCTGCTGCAGCTGTGGCAGTTCCCAGAATTAGGTTAGTGGAGCTCAGCGAAATCGGGGGAGAAAAGTGGGTCCGGCCAAACCACCTCCAGGGCAAGGAGGCCGCAGAAGAGGAGGTCTTGTACCCGCCTCCATACTGCCACTTCAGAGCTCCCGGCCTGCAGACTGCAGGGGGACCAAGCGATCGTTCAGAGGCCAAGTGCTCTGGCGTTGAGCAGCCTGGATCTGGATTGTGGTCTTGGGTGGAGGTCCTGGGTTTTTTTTTTTCAGTGAGCCGGAGTTGGGGAGGGACCCAGCAGCCTCCTAAAAGCTCCAGCAGCTGGGAAAACCCAAGCGATATGGGACAGAGCTTTCCCCTCTGGAAGCAGAGTTCCACAGAGCTAAAAAAAAAAATCACAGACTGATCAGCCATGAATAAGCATAAGAAGCAAAGTAAGAACAGCAACCAAACCCTAGATTCCTTCTTTGGGGAAAAGAAAGATCAAGGCAGGGAGCGGGGGGAGGACAACGCAGTCAGAGCTCCCACACCAAAAGCTTCCAAGAAATATGAAGATTGCCTAAAAGCTAGAGATCAGCTGAAGAAGAATTTTGAAAACCAAATGAGAGAAGTGGAAGAAAAATTGGGAAGAGAAATAAGAATGATACAAGAAAATCATGAGAAGAGAGTCAACAACCTGAGTGAAGAAATTAACACCTTAAAAAATAGATTAACTCAAATGACAAAAGAGGCCCAAAAAGCCAATGAGGAGAAGAATGCCTTCAAAAGTCAACTT
>CM053582.1:74938207-74969981 GCA_028627135.1 Pseudochirops cupreus
AATTTCTTGAAGGATGATTTCTAGGCTCTTTTTTTGATTATGGCTTTCAGGTGGTCCAATAGTTTTCAAGTTATCTCTCCTGGATCTATTTTCCAGGTCAGTGGTTTTTCCAATGAGATATTTCACATTGCCTTCTATTTTTTTCATTTGTTTGGATCTGTTTAATAGTATCTTGATTTCTCATAAAGTCATTCACTTCCATTTGCTCCAATCTAATTCTGAAGGAATTATTCTCTTCAGTGAGCTTTTGAAATTCCTTTACTATCTGGCAAATTCAACTTTTTAAGGCATTCTTCTCTTCATTGGCTTTTGGGCCTCTCTTGCCATTTGAGTTAGTCTATTTTTTAAGGTGTTATTTTCTTCAGTCAGGTTGTTGACTCTCTTTTCATGATTTTCTTGCATCATTCTCATTTCTCTTCCCAATTTTTCCTTCACTTCTCTTACTTGATTTTCAAAATCTTTCTTGAACTCCTCTGTGGCCTGTAACCAGTTTATATTTTTCTTGGAGGCTTTTGATGCAGGAGTTCTTACTTTGCTGTCTTCCTCCCACTCTATGCCTTGATCCTTTTTGTCCCCCCAAAAGGATTTTATTGTCTGTTTGTGTTTCCTGTGCTTGTTCATATTGCCAGCCAATTACTTGACCTTTGAGCTCTTTGCCACAGTAGAACTCTTGCTTCCAGAATAGAGAAAGCTTTGTCCCAAATCACTGGGGTTTTTACAGCTGCTGAAGCTATTAGGAGGGTGCCATTGCTACAGTCCCCATAAACTCTGGTTCACTTGTCACACACCCCAGGACCACCACCCAAGACTGGGATCCAGATCCAAGCAGGTTAAAGCAAGAGTCACTACCCTCTGAATGGTTGCTTGGTCCCCCTACAATCTGCAGGCCAGGGGCTCCTGATGCAGCCATGCCTCCACCTACTTCTTGCCTGGGGGCAGCAGCTGGACTGTGCTCTTCTGTCCCCCCCTGTTCCAACAAAGTTCCACACTGACCTTTTACTTTGTCTTTGGGGTTTGAGAAGTCTGGAAGCTGCCACAGCTGCTGGTGCTTCACTCTCCTGAAGTCTGCTCTGGCTGCTGCTGGTCAGGGCCACCCTGGGGCTGGAACCGAGTAGCTCCCGTGGGACTGCACTCACCTCCCCGCAAGCTGTGATAGACCTTTCCTGTTGGCCTGCTGGCTGTCTTCAGCAGGAGATTTGTTTCTCTCTGTCACTTTGTGGGTTCTGTAGCTTTAAAATTTGTTTAGAGTCATGTTTTTACAGGCATTGGAATTGTTTGGAGCCAGAGCCCATGCCAAGTCTGTGCTTCTACTTATATTTTTCTATCCTTAAAGAGAGTGGTTAAGGAAGGAATCACATAGCAAATATTCTGAAACATCAACTCAAAACTGTATTTGAACAAATCATGATTATCCTCGTTCAATCTTCCTATAAATGGTATCTTGGGTCATCGTGGAGGAGGGATTTACGTGAAGGCATGGTCGACCTTGCTAGTTTGGACATTTCTCTCTTTTTGTTAGTATGTTTGGATTTAGAATAAGGTTAAATGAAATAAAACTTTTTGGAAAATTGGAGCCTAAAATTCAGAGTACAATATTAATATTTTTCTTCAGCAGAGGGTTTATTCACTTCACTGTAGAACTCATGTAAGTTTCAAGGTGGAAGGGATGATATAACGAGAATTTCTAAAGTGGATCCCATTCCTCCCCACCCCCACCCCAAGCAGGTTACTTAAGTAGTGAAGTGGCAGAGAATTTAACTCCCCAGCTATGGATGTGGATCCCAGCTCTGATGTTCACTAGCTGTGGGACCATGGACAGCTCACTTACCCCTCTTGGCTTATGTTTAGCTGGAACACCACCTTCCTCCCATGGCTATTAGAGCCAAACTCTGTCAGCCTTAAAATGCACCCAGAGTTTAGTGGGAAAGGCCCTCCCTGGGTTTGGGCCAGAAAATTTGGGTTCAAATGCTGCCTCTGCTCTTTCCTATTTAATACTGGCCACATGGATTACATTATGCGGGCCTCAATTTCCTTATCTGAAAATTGAGGGCATTTGATTCAGTGACATCTAAGGTTCTGTCCACATCTAAGATCTGATTTCTATTCTCAACCACAATACTTTATTAATTCATTTCTCCTTTCAATATTTTGCCTACCACCCTGATGTGCCCTTTCTGAATAAAATCCATGGAGGAAGCTTAAAATGTGCTACAGACCAAACTCTCAGATCCTCTGCAGAGACTGGGACAGACAGATTGATGTGTAGGCACATGGATTCCTGCACCGCCCCCCAATACTCCACTGAGCCTCCAGCAGATCCTAGGGCAGAATTAGCAATCCTCACACTTAGCTTGGGAACTCTACCATGACCTTGGCCCCTCAGGAGGGCAGGGAGACTCTTCTTCTTCCTCCCCTTTTGGCCTCCATCCTCAGCTGCTGGATCCAGTCAATATCCTGTCAAAGTGATTCTATCAGTATTGTGCTAAAACCATCCTATGGGGTAGTGGGCAGCAATGCTACTTTCACCATCCAGGGGTTCTCAGGGCAGGTTTTCAGCTCTACTTGGTACAGAAACACACCAGAGGCCTACCATGTTCTTACTGGAGGGCAGACAACAACAGATACAGGAAGATAGTCCTCCCCGATGGCTCCCTCCTCATCTCCAATCTCAGCCTCAGTGACACTGGCCTTTACATTGTGGAAATTGTTTATTCCAGAGGTCAGATAATTGAAAGAGGAGTACAATTAGCAGTGTATGGTAAGTGCTGCCCTTTCCATGGGCCATGCAGTCACTCCAGCACTCTGACGCTGTCAGGGGTGAGAGGCCTCCCCTAAGGTCCTTACCCAGGGGCCAGGGAGAATGTAGAACATGATTCATCCCCACAGGAAGGAGCTTGAGGAGGTGAGAATTCTCAAACCCCAACCTGGGTTATCTGTCACAGAGAGCACAGTAGAGCGCAGAGGTCCCTGGCTGCTGATGTCCCAAGGACACAGGGAGCAAAAGGGCTCCTCCCTTCTCCCAGCTGTATTCACAGAGGACCTGGCTGGCTGTTCCCTTGCGAGCTAGATTGTCTTGGTCACCTAGCTCCTGGCCATCCAGATGCCTCACAACACCAGGAGCAGGATAGGGGAGATTAGCCCCAGGGGACATCCTGAGGTCCAGGTCAGGCAGGGCCAAGGTGGGCTGACAAGAGTAGCTGTGGCTTATATCTGCTCAGCAAACCTTTGCAATCCTGACTTGACTCCAAGACATACATCTCAATAAGCTCAGAGCCCCTTGGGAGCTACTAACTAACCCAAGGAAGTCTGAGGGTAGGAGGAGCAAAGAAGGTGCTGGAGGAGGGGCATCAGCTTGACACTGACTCATTTTCTCTGCCCCAAACTTAGATCAAGTCCTATAGAGAGACTGTGAGCCTAGGAATCCTTGGGGGATAATGGTGTTTGGGAGGGGGCAGTCAGTATTTGAGGGGTAATTTTCTTCCTTCTCCCAGCTTTCCCAGGTCATACTGTGAAACAAGGAGTGGGAACTGAGGACTCAGAATGGCACCTGGTCTTCTCTAGTGCCTGAGACAGGCAACCTGTTCCTGAAGTTCACCTGTTTTAAGATAGTTAAAAGTCCATGAGGCAAGGGGAACCTTGTTGGGAGAGGGCACAGTCATTGACACCTTCTTTCCATTTGGGCTCAATAGAGCTCAACTCCAGATTCCCCACTCCTCAAGAACCAGAAGCCTGGCTACTTGGGTGCCTGGCACCACCTGGATGCCTGATCATCCTAGGACTCCCAGTGCTGGGAGGGGGACCCCTCTATTTTCTAGAGGAAAAGCAAAGACAGAGGGGTCCAGGGGTCCCTTCAGGGACAGGCTAGGACAGAGGATCACAGATCCCAGTGAGGTCTCAGCTGGAGGAGGGAAAGACAAATTCAATGCAATGTGGGGAGCAAAGAGGTAATGTGGGGCTCCCACCTGGGGCAACTTTCCCAAGAAGGAAAGATTTCCAGTTGGGTAATGGATCAACAATTTTTTGTTCAGTCATTTCAACCATGTCTGACTCTTCAAGACCCCATTTGAGGTTTTCTTGGCAAAGATACTGGAGTGGTTTACCATTTCCTTTTCCATCTCATTTTATAGATGAGGAAACAGAGGCAAATAGGCTGAAGTGACTTGCCTAGGGTCCTAGCTAGGAAACATCTGAAGCTAGATTTGAACTCAGGAAGATGAGTTTTCTTGTGCTAATTTTTTTCCCTTTTTTTTGGAGGGCAGGGCAATCGGGGTTAAGTGACTTGCCCAAAGTCACACAGCCAGTAAGTGTTAAGTGTCTGAGGCTGCATTTGAACTCAGGTCCTCCTGACTCCAGGGCCAACTCTCTGTTCATTGCGCCACCTAGGTGCCCAGGAAGATGAGTTTTCTTGACTCTAGGCCCAGCACTCTATCCACCACATCACCCTTTAAGTGTGATAGAAATGGGAATCATCACTATCCTTGGAGCCTCCCTCAGCTGCTCCTCCTACTCAATCCTGACCAATAAGTGAATTGGGCAGGGAGGTGGCCCAGTGCTGGGCCTGGGATAAAGGGCTCTAAAATAATTAGAGGAGGGGGCTGTCAGCTGGGGCAGGGGGCATGAGGAAAGGCTTCTTGGGGGAGGCGGAAAGTGAGCTGAGCCCAGCAGGAAGAGTGTTTCTGCAGGGATCCTTCAGTATAAATGTATGAAGAGGGATGGTGGCAGGTCAATGAGAAAGGAAGAATACCTAGACTCCAGTGAATTCTCTGTCAGGTATGTCTTGTGATGGAAGTCAAGTGTGCTGGAACATTGAGGGTCTAAAGAAGAATGGAGTGAAATCCAGCCAGGAGGAGGCTGTGCTGGCCTGAGCCATCCAGGGTGGAGCCAGAGAACACCCAGGAGGGACTTGCTCCCCCTCCCCCACTTTCTGCCATGATGCCCTGAAACCAGAAGGGCTCATGTTGGGCCATTGGCTTTGGGTATTTTTTCTAGGCTGCTGTTGTCTTCCTCAGGGAGCACAAGGTCTCTGGGCTGCTGGAATTCCTTCCCTTCTCCTGCTGCTCATGGCTCTGAACACCTCCTGACCCATGAGGAGTCAGCTTTTTTCTGTGGCCTCTTCCCTTCTTGTTGGCCATCCTTTCTGTTGCTTCCTGGGCATCTTGCTGGCCACACTAACTAACTGTTCTGACTCCACAGGGCAGGGAGTGTCCATGATGAGTGAGCTCCCTAGGGAATCTCAGATCACTGGATTCTGTCCCTCCTCTGCTCTAACATGGAGCTGTCCTTGGGCAGGTCAGGGCTGGGCCTTTGGCCAAGGAGAGGTCTTAGAGCTGGAAGGAGCCTCAGGGACTGGCTCGTTCAGCCCTGAGTTACTAGGAGCTCTGACTGTGCTTTCTTCCTTGAATATGTCTGGTATTTCTTTTAAAAAAAAAACAAACCTCTTTTTCCATTTCATTATATGCAAAACAAGGTAGTGGTGGTATAAAGAACAGTGTTTTCAGACATAGGAATATCTTGAGATCAAGTATTAGCTCCGATTGCTGACTCCTGCAGCAATGGACTGTTCTCTGAAGTTCTGAGTCTTGAGTAACTTTCTTAGAGGGGAAAGGGGGTTGACCTTGGAGTCAGGGGGCCTGGGTTCCAATCCAGCACTGCTGCTTGCTGGCTGTTTGGTCAAAGATAAGACACAACGTGGGGGCTCCACTTTCTCCTCTAATAATGAGGGCATCGACCTAGATCAGGGTTCTTAGATTTCGGAGGGTCCATAAACATGGATGGGAAAAAAATCACATCTTTCTTTTCACTAACTTTTAGTTTTCTTTACATTCCTTTGCATTTCATTTTGTGAATTTAAACCATGATTCTGAGAAGGGTCCACAGGCTTCCTCACACTGACTGCCCAATGGACCCATGAGATAAAGAAGGTGGAGAGCCAGCAGTCCTGATGATCTCTGAGGGCCCTGCCAACTCTGAACGTGATACCCTATAATGCCATGAATCATGGTCCAAGGCTTGGAGGTGGCAGAGCATCTCTAAGACAAACAGTCTTTGAGTTTGGTCAGAGGATATAACAGGCAGACAGGAGTAGGATGAGCTAAGGCTGTAGAGGAAGGATGGTTCAAGAGGGTGCAGGACTCCCCATTCTCAGTCTCAGCATCACCAATTGCTGTGTCTTAGGGGGCAGAACTCCCAGGTTTTCCACTTAAGCTCATTCTCCATGGGCAGAGGCTGTTAAAAAATGTTAAAAAATTGTTTTTACATGTAACTGGGAGATAAGATACACAGGCAATGGGATATAGAAATCCACCTTGCCCTATAAGAAACTAAGGGGGATGGGGGGAAATATAAGAGAGGGCAGACAGGGGAAAGTATTTAATATGCTTGCCATCTTGGTTTGGGGGATAGGGAAGAGATGGGGAGAAGATTTGTAACTCAAAATCTCATGGAAAAGAATGTTGAAAACTAAAAATAAATAAATAAAATTTTAAAAAAGAAAAAAAAAACCTCATAGAGAGATGGTAATCTGTGAATATTTGTAATGTAAAAACAAAGCGCATCAATGAAACTTTCAAAAAATGAAAAAAAAAAGATGAGAGAGAATTCAACAGGCCACTAGGGCATTAAGAAGGCATTCTAGCATTATTGCTGTTCAATCATTTTTTCTGTCCTGTCAGATTCTTCTTGTCCCCATTTTGGGGTTTTCTTAGAGAAAGATACTGGAGGGGTTTGCCATTGTCAGAGATTTTACAGATGAGGAAAGTGAGGCAAACAGGGTTCAGTGACTTGTGCAGGGTCACATGGCTAGGAAGTGGCTGAGGCCAGATTTGAGCTCACAAAGGAGTCTTGCAGCCTCCAGGCTCAGTGCTCTACCCACTTTGCCACTTACCTGCCCTTAGCCCAGGCATAGGGAAAAGAACAAATAAAAGCCTGGAAGCTGCAGGATCCAGTGGTGTTTCTAGTAGGATATGGAGGGTGTAGAGTGGGATATAGAGGGTCAGATAGGAGGTGACCCACTGTGACTAGGGCTTGGGGTGTGTGGATGAGAATGGGAAGATGAGCCAGGAAAGATAAGCTGATGCTGGAGTGTGAGGAGCCTTGAATACCAGGCCTGGAATGTGTGGGTATTTTGGATAAGTCAGCACAGCACAATGGCTAAACCACCAGACATGCGGTTAAGAAGGGCTGGGTTCCAAGTTCTGCTAGAACACTGAGGATCTGGGTGACTCTGAATGGGTCAGCTCACCTCTCCTAGCCCCAATTCCCCATCTGTAAAATGGGGATAATAACACCCACTTCACAGGATCACTGTGAGGATCCAATGAGATGTTCCATGTGGAGCTTTTGCACACTGTGGAGCCCTCTGTAAACATTGGCTGCTAGGATTCCTCCAAGGACAAGGGAAGTCACTACTAGGGTTTCTAGCAGATGATCTGAGAAGTCACTTTAGCGTGATGTGGTCGTTTTACTGATGAGGAAACAGGCCCAGAGAGATGAAACATTGTGTCTGAAGACATGAAGTGGGTAAAGAGCAGAGCCTGGACTCCAGCCCAGGTCTCCAATGTCCAGGATTGGTGCTCTGGACTAAGTCAGTCCTTCCTCTCCAGGAGAGGTCCTTTGTGAAGCCAACTGTCCCAGTGAATATGAAGGAGGATTCATTTCCAAACTTGATTTCCGTAGAAACTGATTTGCAAAGGGAGCCAAGTCTTTGCACACTGATGCCATCTTCATCTCCCAGAAAGAATCCACACTCAGGAAAAAAAACCCAGCATCTGACATGTATTCTCTCACAAAGCCACGAGGGGGCAGCACAGAGACACAAGGGATCAGAGATGCCTGGAATGACAGAGTGGAAAGAACCAAGTCCTAATTGAATGCACCTCTCCACTGAAACATTTATCCAGGCTCTGTTTGAATGCTTCCAGTGATGGGAAGCTCACCACCTCAAAAAACAACTCAATCCATCCTGGACGGCTGATTGTTAGGAAGTTCATGCTTAGCTGAAGTCATTGTAATTTCCTAGAGCTTTACCCTAAGTTTCCCTCCTCGAGGCACACACAACCAGTAGGAGCGTCTTTTCCCCAGGATTGTACTTCAGATGTTTGCAGATGTGACAATACCTACCTCAGTATTAGTTTTTCCAGTTATTTCAATGTTTCATTCTTGGGACACAAAAATTCATGCCCCTTTCCGTTCTGGTCACCACCTCTGGATGACACTGCACTTTTCTTTAAGTATGAAGCCTGTGATTGGACACAGGACTCTACTGGGGTATGAACACAGTGACCATGCCCCCTCTCCACTGGACCATTAACATCCCCACCACTCATTCATGAAGTCATGGGGAGGTAGCCCAGGGTCCTAGATGTTTACACCAGCAAAGAGAAGCCAAGAGGACCTAATATATGGGAGAGACTGAGATTATGGCCCTAGGGACAGACTGTCTTTTGTGTGAGGATCAGCCCAGCTAAATCACAGATACTTATCACCAGCATAATCACAGACAGAGAAAAAACCTAGTCACAGTGCCCAGACTGTCTGATGAGGAATAGAGAGAGGGTTGGAAATCTGCATCAGTGGAGGAATTTTCCACACTAAGGGAAAATCTGATTGTTTTTTGGCTGCTTCATCACAGAATATATTACACTCAAGACCAGGAGAGGATATAGTCCTGTTCAATAGTCAAGAGCAAGTCATCACCTAGAGGATAAAAAATTGGACCCCGTGGTTCCTGTTGGTTTCACAGGCCAAGAATAACCCATCTTTGTGAAGTTAGGTGTCCCTGGGGCTCAGTTCTGCTCTAGAATAGTCTGATGGTCTTGACTGAACAGGGTTCCTGGACTGGGTCTAGAGCAGAACCAAGAATATCAGGCAGGCCCAAAACGAACTCAAAGCCTTGGTGGGTGAGGATGGGAGCCAATATCTACCCATCTGTGATCAGACACAAAACTTACTTCCTGGGGGGTCCCTGACCCCAAGAATCTATCTCTTCCTGTGGTTCTCCTTGGGTCCTCCAGATGGCACTAGTAGGACATAAATGGCTCTATCCCGTTAACCCCCAAGGAAAGGGAGGCAGACTTTCCCTCTGTCCTACACTAGACCTGTCTGAGAAGCCTCTAAAGGCAGCAGACCCACAATGGATCTAAGGGCACCTGAGCCTCCCTAGAACAATGGACAAAGCTTGGGAAATGAACCTAAACTTCCTGGAGAGATCGGGGAATACAAAGGCACTGAGGTTTAGACTCACAGAACTCAATGTTTGGGGGGCTCCAAAGGGGAAAGAAGGTATTAGACTGACTAGCAAACTTAAGGTCTACAGAGCTGTGGTGCTGACCTCACTGTTATATGCCTGTGAAACCTGAGCAGTCTACCAGAGCCATGCCAGGAAACTGAATTACTTCCATTTGAATTGTCTTGGGAAGATTCTGAAGGTTGCCTGGCAGGATAAGGGACCAGACACTGAGGTCCTTACTTGAACTAAACTACCAAGCATTCGAATTCTGCTTCAGAGAGCACAACTCCAATGGGCTGGCCACATTGTTCTAATGCCAAATGTATGCTTGCCAAAAAGGCTATTTTATGGAGAACTCAGGGCAAGCCTTCATATAGTGGTCAGTAGAAGTGATACAAGGACATTCAAGGTGTCTCTAAGAACTTTGGAACTGATTGTGTGACATGGAAGACTGTATTGCTCAGGATGGTGTGCCCACATCAGAGAAGGCACTATGCTCCATGAGTAAAACAGATTTAGGGTAGCTCAAAAGAAAGGTGAGATGCACAGATTTAGGGAATCACCCCCAAATGTTGACATCAACTATTTGTACCCATCCTGTGATAGAACAGGCCAAGCTTGTATTGGTCTGCTCAGTCACAATCCAACACAATGTACCTTGACTCTGGCATAGTGATGTCATTTCAGGAACTGACAACACAGTCAACCAACCCTCAACAACCCTACGATACACAGCTCCATAGTTCCCAGACCCAAAGGCCCTGTCCAACCAGGACACCCTTAGAAACCCTCTATATAGATGGAGCAGGGAGCTGTCTCCTCCCCCAACTACACATTTCAAGAGGCCACTGGGCTGTGCCTGAGGCAGAGGAAGGTGGGACACTGGATTCTGGGTCAGAAGACTTGCCTTGGCTTCCCACCTTTTCTGTTTACTCTCTCTGGGACCCTGTGCAGGTCACTACACTCTATGAATCTCTTTCCCCCACTGTCAAATCCATGATCTTGTGATTTCTTCTTCCCTTGGTGGGGCAGGAGATGTCACTTCATCTGGCCCTGACCCAGAATTCTTCTTCCTGTCACCCAAACCTTACTGATCTCTAGCTCTTGGCTTAATGTACTGAATCTTGGATGCCTGGTTCCCATTTGCTAGCTGTGTGACCAGGGGCTAGTCCCTTGACCACTCTGAGGTTCAGGTTCCTCCTCTTCAACACTGGGAAATATTGGCTGATCTTGCAGACTCAGAGCTATTTGACCAGAGCTTGTCTTTATCTGCCTTAGAGAAATGGGCTTTTTTTTTTGAGTGTTTCTTCCCCTATTGGGCCACAAGCCCCAGAAGGGGATGGGGCACAGGAATTCTGCTCCTGCTCCCCCAGTACAGGGCTCAGTGTCTGGGATTAACATTGAGGGAACCCTCTGATCTGGTGTCTCCTCCTCCTCTCCACCCCTGGCTTCCTTCAAGTCCCAGCCAAAATCCCATCTTCCAGGACAAGTCTTTCCTGACCCCCTTTAAGGCTAGCGCCTTCCCTCTGGGGGGGGGGGTCTCCAATTGTTCTCCAATGGTCCAATTTGTACAGAGTTCTGTCCCTGGTGTCTTCTCTATTACACTGGGAGAACAGGAACTTTTACCTTTCTTTAGATCCCCAGAGGTCAGCACAGGGCTAGGCCAAGGTGCCTTGTGGAATGAGTTTGGGCACATACTCTGTTGGTCCCCAAGTGCTTCAGTATTTTCAATGTCTCCATATTTTCCTGTCTTCTTTATCCTCTTTATCTACGTAAATGTCCTTTTGGAAACTTCCGCATTTATTCCTACTGAACTCAGGTGCAGAGGATCAATCTTACCTCCTTGGTGCTAAGATGCTGAGATTCTCAGAATCAAAGAGTCCATGCTCTTCTTCTTCTGATGTTCCATGGAACAAGGAATCTTTGGCTCTAGACAACATGATCTCAAGGATGGATCAGATCATCTGGGTCTGCCAGAAGTAGAAGTGATGGATGGCAGTGGGAACCCCTACAGTGTGTGAAGAATGTCAGTCAGAGAAGGACAATGGCAGCTGCAGGGACCATGACTGCTCATGGCAGAAAGAAATGCCAGGAATGTGTTCTAATGATACTGACCCTTAGAGCCCAATAGTGAGTTCTACTCATGAAGTACTTCAGAAAAGAAAAAAAGGACTTCCAGAGCTGGAGGTGGCTTAGCTACAGGGATTCTCAATCCAGGCACCTACCATTTTTTTGAGGTTTGTACCCACTCCTTTCAGGGTAGCTATATTTATGGAAGATGCACTTCAAAATTTTGGTTTTTGAGATGATGCTTTGTACCAATTGCTCTTATTACTCCTTCCTGGTAAGTATCTTTGCTAACAATAGTTGTCTTTCTGTTTGATAGCTAATGGGGAGCATAGTGATAGGAACTCACGGGAAACTGCTAGATGTTACTCAGTTTTACACCTGAGAGAAAATAGTCATCAGGTGCCTTCTGGGTCCCCCAAATCAGGAACGGCAGTGCGAGTTGGGTGAGGTGCTACGCTATCAGGCAAGTATCCCAATGGGGTCAAGAACAGAAAGAAATGAGCCTTTCACGAATACTTATGTCCATAGACATAGATATTTATGCATGTAATACTGATAAGCCCCAGACCAGTGATTTTATTGGTAGGAGGAGATTCTGGGGGGAAAAATTCCCTCTTTCAATGCAAGTTGACCCCTCATTTGCAATGACTAGTCTTAGAGAGTTCCCTGGAGATCTAACTCCAAGCTATCAAGAATTGGAGTAAAAATACTTGAAATTATGAATAGTCAGAAAATTGGAATGAACAAGTTTTGACTTTCTACCTTAGATCTATGTTACTGGCAAAAAAGAGACAAATGTTGGAGGGGCTACAGAAAGACAGGTATATACTGTTAGTGGGTCTATGAACAGGACCAGAGAGTAGGGAAAGTAATTTGGAATTATGCCCCCCAAACTACTCAACTTTGCATAAACCCTGTTAAATAAAAAAAAATAAACTAAAAAAAAAATAAACCCAGACTATCTGTCCTACTGGCTGAAGGTGAAGGATAAATGGGCCCAGACTCCCCAATACCTTTCAGCCTGAGAATTCCTATGGATTAGAAATTGTTCTAATTCCTGCCCATATATTCTGCCCCCAGCTGTGATATGGTCTCCCATGTGAGACTCAGTTATGACCCCTGATGGCCTGACTTTGAAAGTCTCCACAGTCAGGTATCATTTTCCATTCCTAGCCCCATCTTATCCTACTTCCACTTGGCCAAACCAGACAACTTTGCCTCCTCAAGTATATGGTGTAATGTCCTTCCTCTAGGCCTTTGCTCCAGCTCTTTCCTCACCCACAAACCTCCTTCCTATCCCTTTTTGTCTGTTAAAATTCTATCCTTCCAAGAAGACCCAACTCAAAGGACATCCCCAATAGGATGTTGTCCCCAGTCCTCCTGATCAGTAAAGACCTTTTGCTTTAGACCTCCCAAGGCATTTATTTTGTATCAAATGAGATGACTATATATGTGTATGTGTATGTGTATGTGTGTGTGTGTGTGTGTGTGTATGTGTATGTGTATTTGTATGTGTATGTGTATGTATATATGTCTATGTTTGTATCTATGTGTATCTGTGTCTCTGTGTGTGTCTGTGTCTGTGTCTATATCTGTGTCTGTGTGTCTGTGTCTATGTCTGTGTCTGTCTGTGTGTCTGTGTCTGTGTCTATATCTGTGTCTGTATCTGTCTGTGTGTCTGTGTCTGTGCATGTGGCTGTGTCTATGTCTGTGTCTATGTCTGTGTCTGTGTCTGTGTCTGTGTCTATATCTATGTCTATGTCTATATACTGCTTTCTAAAACCTAAACCATTCTGTCGATGCTACCAGTATGTTGCAGAGATTGATGATGGGGATGATGATGGCTTGTTATCATTAGTCTCTAAAACACTTGATTTACACTATGGGCTCCAACTTCTCAAATCCTAGATGTGGAAAGTTGAGAGGGAGCACCAGCACTGGCTTGAAGGGACCTGGGAAATCCCTCCCTCCCAAGTCTTATTCTGTCTCCTCTGAGCATATCTTGTATGTACATAGTTATTTGCATGTTACTTCTCCTTTAGAATGTAAAATTCTTAAAGGTAGAACCCCTTTTATGTCTCTCCAGCACTTAGGAGGAGGAGGCATTGATAAAGCACCTACTTTGGCCCAGGCACTGATCTAAGCTCTTTACAAATATTATCTCACTTGATCATGGCTTATCACAGGGTCTGTTTTTCAGTAAGGGCTGAATAAAGAGTGATTGACTGAATGTCAACTCACTGATTGATTCCAAGGGGACTTGGAGATGAGTAAGAAAAGTTTTCCAGGTGGAGAGGACAGCTCTGCAAAGATATAGAGATGGGAGATGGAGTGTTATGTATTCAGGACAATTATTCATCTAGTTTGACTAGAAAATACTGCATGAAAAAGGAACATTTTCAAAAAGCTTTAAATGTCAAACAGAGGAGTCTGTATTTTCTCCTGAAGGCAAGAGGAGCATTCCTTCTTGATCAGAGGAATGATGTGATCAGTCCTGGGCTTTGGGAATATCACCTTGGCAGTATTGTGAAGGAGGAGCTGGAGAACTAAGACACTAGAGTCGGGAAGTCCATTATTCAGACAAATAGAGACAGAAGCCTGAAACATAGTGGTGAATGTGTGAGTAGATGAGAGGGGATGAATATAAGAAATGTTATAGTGATAGAATGGACAAGGTTTGGGAATGAATTAGACGTGGGGTAGGGCATGAGGCAGAGGAAAGATTGAAGGCTGACTGTGAAGAGACAAACTTGGGGGAATGGGAGGATGCTGCTTTGTTGAACAGAAATAGAGTAGTTCATAGCATGAACAGGTTTAAGGGGAAGATTATGGTCTTGATTTTGAATGTGTTGAATCCATAGAATGGACAGGTGGAGCTCAAATGATGATAGGATTTTCCATTGGGAGAGAGATCTCAGAGATGATCTTGGCCAAGTAAGAGTTTGTGTTGTTCAGAATCTAATATCCCTGGCTCCATAGACTCTTAGTATCATAAGTCCATGGAATCCAAGAAACTTTAGAATCTTCATTGTTGTTCAGTCATCTCAGTCATGTCCCACCCTTCATAAGCCATTTGGAGTTTTCCTGAGAAGATACTGGAGCACTTTGCAAATTCCTTTTCCAGCTCATTTAACAGATGCAGAACTGAGGCAAACAGGTAAAGTGAACTGCCCAGGGTCACACAGGTAGTAAGCATCTGAGGTCATATTTGAACTAGTGGGAGATGAGTATTTTGGACTCTAGAACCACACACTATGTGGACTCTGGTGCCACCTGGCTGCTGCTGTTTGATTTATCTCTCTACAAATTCCATTCCCAGTTGTATTGTTTGGGGCCAAGGAGAAAAAATCGAATCCCTTCTCCACTTGACCTCCCTCCAAAGACCATTATCATGTTCCCCCCCCTCCATATCCCTTCCAAAAGGATTCTCTGCTGCAGCTGGCTCCTATCCAAATCTTTTCAAAATGCTGGGGACTGGGGAGCCTTCTTTTTACCCTCCTTTATGCACTCTCCATCTCATCAGGGAGCTCTAGTGACCATCCAACCCCTCAGGTACATCAAAGTGCATAAAGCATATCCAGGTCAAACAGTGTTCCATACGAAGTGGTATCCTCACCTGGAAGGGGAGAAACCCAGACTGATTTCCTTGGTGTGTCTTGGGCCTGAAATCCATGTGGGCCTGCTTCTTCTTCCTGCCCTCTACCTCTCTCCCTCCAAACAGATGAGCAGGGCCAGGGCAAGTTCCTCCTCCCAATCTTCCCCATAGAGAGCCAGTCAATAAGCATTTAAGTGCCTACTGTATGTCAGGCACAGTGATAAGAACTGAGGATCCAAAACACAACAAAAACAGTCTCTGCCTTCAAGGATCTTATCCTCTAAAGCAGTGGTTCTCAACCTTCCTAATGCCGCAATCCTTTAATACTCGTATGTGGGTGTATCTGCATGTGGGTGGACTCGCCTGGAGATGGATAGAGGAGCAGTGTCTTGGTTCCTAAGACCATTGGAAAGATGGTCTTAGGTGACCCCTGTGACCCCTGTGAAAGGGTCGTTCGACCCCCAAAGGGGTTGCAACCCACAAATTGAGAACCACTGTTCTAAAGGGTGAAACCACTTGCAAACAATTCTGTACAAATAATATGTAGACAGAATAATTGGAAATAGTTAATAGAGGAAAGACTTGAGAATTAAGATGGACAGGGAGAGTCTTCTTGGGTAAGATGGATGTTAGCCATAACCTGAAGGAAACCAGGGAAACCAGAAGCTAAAGATGAGGAGGGAGAGCATTTGTGATAAGGGAAGAGAGAGAAAATGCTCAATGCAGACACTTTCAGGCTGTCTCTTATCCAGGGTTCTGACATTCTGGGGTGCTATGATTTCATGATGGACTCTGCAGAAACTGGGCTTTAAGGCTTCTGGGGCTTTGGTTCCAGGAGCCTGGGCCTCCAGAATCTCTCCCTAAGTGGGCCCCATCTTATCACCTCCAATCATCTTTGCCTTTGCCTTGATGGTGAGAATGGCAAAGCTGTAGGAGAATGGAAGCTCACTGAGGACAAGGAATGTGTCATTTGGATCAGAACTCTGGCTCTGATGACTTACCTAGGCATGGCTGTGACCCAGAGGTGCCAAAGCCTGCACAGCTGGGATGGCAGCCCTGGAAGCTTCCCCTATTCTACAAGGGATCTAGTGCAGTCTCCTCAACAGGCTACATCTGATTTCTGGAGAAAGGCACCATTAAGTACAGGGAGGCTCATTACCAATAGGGACCTTTTGGCAATGAGTTCTCTGGCCATGCCTGGCCATGGTGAAAACAAGAATAGCTGACTGTGAGGCTAAATCATCCTGGGCTAAAAGGTCACCTTGCTTCTAAGTGGTCATCACAAGAGCATGGTGGGAGGGACTTCTGAGGTGAGCTAACCTGTCCTTCTTCTCTGCAGAAGGGCAAATTGAGGCGTAAGGCTGTTTTCCAAGGTCATGCTGGTATGGAACCCAGAGTCATAATGTGAGCAGAATAGCGGAGTAGGGAGTGGAGGGTGTTGAGAGTCACCATCACCAGGCCATGCAGAATTAGTCACTCAATGCTGAATCCCCTAAATGTGAGGGCAGTTGACAGTGCTTAATGAGGGTACATGCCAGTAAATGCTGTTTAAGCTGTATGGAGTGCAGGACCACTGGGGGAGCTGAATAGTATCAGTGTATCTTGATCTTCTTCCAAAAAAAAATAGAAGGCTGTTGTCCCTCATTGGAGAAATAGTTCATATATTCTCCTTGAAGAGACAAAAAAGGAGTCTCTGGTTAGAGCCATGTGTCCTAAGGCCATGACTGGCTGCAGCTTTTATTGTCTGGTGCTTTTACTAACAGTATTGGGCACTGAATGGTTCATCTCTAGACCTTAAGAAAGAAGAGACACATGGGAATGGCTCTCCCAGGCAGAGTAACGGAGCTTTATGAACCGAAAGGGATAATTACAGTAGACCTAACATTTGTCTTTGGATACCCTCAAGCTTCCTGTCTTTTTCCAGAGCTCTCAGCTTCTTGTCCCTCTCTGAGGTCTTTGGCCTAGAGAAGCATCCTTCTCCCTATTCTCAGTTCCTTCAGCTGGAGGTTTTTTCTTCCATTCATGCTGTTTGTGGCCCAGTCCTGTCCTAAAGGCCTTTCCCTGCCACCTGCTTTCTCTTTCTATAACCCATGAAGAGGCTGACAGCTCTTCCCCAATATCTCTTTGAATCTACCATCAGTGCCCTCTCCCTGTCCTCCATGCTGCTTCTCTGTTCTTTCTATCTCTTCCTAGACAGTGTCTCTTTGGTTTGGGGCTGGGAAATGTCCAGGTCTAGTCCTTCTTCCCCCAATTGGGGAAGTGAAGACAGTTTCCTGTATTCTTTTCTCCAAACCCAGCCTTCCATCAACTGAGCTGCCTAACTGGGAAGGTGAGGGGGGTAGAGGAAGATGCCTCTTTCTGCTCCTGCTATAGGTGAAGGGGCAAGGTAAGCCCCTCTGTAAGGAATAAGATTATATAAAGCAAGGCCCTAACTCAATAAGACCTTTCTATCACCCTGAGTTGTTTTGGAACAGAAAATCCTGGGAACATGAAGGCTGAGCTTCTCCTGGGACCCTGGCCAGGACCTTGAGAAGAGATATGGTTAACTGCTCAATTCCTGGAACTAGCCATTCCAAGGAAACATTGTTCTTGGGGGGGGCCTTGGAGGGATTGGCCTCCCTCCTCAGCCTCACACAAGATGATGCTTGCTAAAAAACACCTGGCAGTATGCCTTCTTTGTTCTCAGCACTACTTAAACTGTAAGATTCAGACCCCAAATTGGAATCTCACCAATGGAGGAGATGTCCTGCCTGGGACCCTCCTGAGAGGAACCCTGATGGCTGTACCCGGGCTTCCCCAGCTTGTGTGGTCAAGTGTTGGTGTTTCCCCACATTGGTGATGACTGTAAATATGTATAGATATATTCTACTACACAGCTGGAGCCCTGCCTGTCCCGAGCGGGACTCTGATGGGTGGTCAGGTGTTGGTGCTTCCCCACATTGGTGATGATGGTAGATATGTGTATGTATATATATATAAATCATAGTTGCTCTTATTTTACTATTCCTAAGCCTTTACTCTGTTATCTCTGGCTTCCTTCCCACTTGCCTATATTCTAAATAAACTATATTGGATCTTTTGAAGTGCCGAGTGTTTCATTCATACAAATCCTGAAACTCCTTAATCAGACAATAGGGTAGACAGCTCTAGTTGGCATCATCCTCTTTTCCCTCTCCTCCACCCTGTTGGACCCTCCCAGAAGTCCCAGTGAAATACTTGAGAAAAGCACAGGGTCCTCTTCCCTGGCCTGATAATAGAGGGGACACTGAGTGGTCTGGGTCCTAGACTCTCACTATTCTCTCTGCTCATTTAGAAGTCTAAAGATTCACTCTGAGAGGGAAATAAAGAAGAACGTCATGTGGAAGTATCAACCAACAGTAGGTAATACTGAGTGGACCATCTGCCCCTTGCGGACCTAAGCACTTGTCCATGGGCAATGGGAAGAATCTGTGCAGGGAACCTCAGCAACTGGTGGGGGGAGAGGAAAAAGGTGTAAGGAGGAAAAAGTCAGAGATCAAATCACTGCCCTGTAGGCACATATGACCTTGGCACATAGAACTCCAGCTCTGAGGTCCTCTAGGGAAGGAGAAGGAGACAGAGCAGACACAGGTCTGGGCTACATGCAGCGACAGCCTAAAGCCTAGCAAGGACACCTCCAGGGTGTCTTGGTTGTAAAGGGAAGACACAACTTAGGAGGGGAAGGCAGAGATTCCTGGCAAGGAGAAAGAGGTGGTCACACAGTGGGCAGCAGAGACAGATGGAGGGGCCCTCACAAGCTCCCCACAGTGGGGGCAGCCCCTGAAAGGAGCTCCTGCTAACAGGTGAGACACCAGCTATGCTGGGACCCAGGAGAGCAGAGGGAGTGGTGAATTCTACCCCAGACAAAGACAAGTCAATTAAGATAAGGACCAGGAGGAAGGAGAGCAGTCCAGGAGGGTCTGTCCCAGAGACAGTCTCTGCAGACCTGGCAAGGGGGTTCTTTCCTGATCCAGGGGCAGAGGGGGGAGTAGTAACTCAAGACTATTAGTCCATATCCCTGACATTCAGGGCAACATCCAGTCCTAGAGCTGAGCAGCCTATGAAGAGAATAAATCAGTCTTTTCAGCCAGAGATCTGAATGTGGATCCCAGCTCTGATGTTTACTAGCTGTGTGACCATGGACAGCTCACTTACCCCTCTTAGCCTATGTTTACCTTCCTACCAGGGCTGTTTGGGAGTCAAACTCTGTCAGCCTTAAAATGCACCCAGGGTTTAGTGGAAAAGACCTTCCCTGGATTTGGGCCTGAAAATCTGGATTCTAATGCTGCCTCTGCTCTTTCCTATTTAATACTGGTCAAATGGATTACATTATGTGGGCCTCAATTTCCCTATCTGTAATTGAGGGTGTTTGACTCAGGGGTCTTGCACTAAGGTTCTATCCAGGTCTAAGATCTGATTTCTATCTTCAACCACAACACTTTCTTGACTCATTTCTCTCTTGTGTGTCTTGCTTTTCATATTGTCAGGTTTCTTTATAAATCAAGTCCATGGAGGTACTTAAAATATGTTACAGGCTAAGCGCTCAGAACCCCTGCAGAGACTGGGACTGACAGACTGATGCTTAGACACATGAATCCCCTTAAAACACATCTCACTGAGCCCCCAGCAGACCCTGGGGCAGGCTCAGCAGCCCCTACCCTTACCTTGGGGACAGCTCAGTGACCTGGGCCCCTCAGGAGGGCAGGGTCCCTGCTGACCTCTACCTCCTTCCTCAGTTGCTGGATCTAGCTGACATCTGCCCAAAGTGATTCCATTAGTGTTGTCCCAGACCCACCCATTGTTCCCAGACAGTGGGAAGCAGTCTCATCTTGGACATCCAGGGATCCTCGGGGCAGCCTCTCATCTATGCTTGGTACAGAAATACAACAGAGGCCTCCAAACGGATTGCTACCTACATTGTTCATACTGGAAAACACGCACTGCCAGATAGCCAGGAGAAGATATTCTCCAATAGCTCCCGGCTCATCCCTGACCTCACCCTCAGTGACACTGATGACTACGTTATGCAGTTTATTAATCCACAAGTACAGTGACAGCACACATACATTTAGCCATGATTGGTAAATTCTACTCTTCCCATGGCCACACAGTCCCTCCAATACCCTCCCTCAGTCTGGGGTGAGAGCTCTCCCCTAAGCCCCTTGCCCAGAGATCAGGGAGAATGCAGAGCAAGACTCCTGGCAGCTCCAGGGCAGGCTAGGAGGGATTAGCCCAGGGAGCACCTGGAGGCCCAGTTCAGGCAGGGCCCAGGTAATCTGACCTGACCAGGGATCCTTTGTTATCCTTGCTTTGTCCCTGAGGCCTCCATCCCAAGGAGGGGTTGGCTGAGTTCAGAGACTCTTAGAGGCTCTTGTTTAACTTTAGAAAATTCGAGGGCAGGAGGGACAAAGAAGAAAAAGCGTTAGTGGAGGGCAGGCCAGCTTGACACTGACTCATTTTCTCTTATATTGTCCAAGCCCCAAGCTTAGAAAAGTTCCTTTAGAGAGGCTTTGAGCCCAGGAATCCTTGGAAGATAAGGGTGATTGGGAGGGGGCAATCAGCATTTGAGGGGTAGTTTTCTTCCTCCTCCCAACTTTCCCAGGCCATACTGTGAAACTAGGAGGGGGAAACTGAGGGCTCAGGAGGGGGCATCCAGCCCCTCCAGTTACTCCTGAAGTTCATCTGCCCCAAGATTGTTAAAAGTCCATGAGGCAGGAGGTGACTTGTTTGGAAAGGGGACAGTCACAGACACTCCCTTTCTAGTTGAGCTTAGCAGAGCTGAAGCCCAGACTCCCCACTCCCCATCAGCCAGAAATTCTCAATTACCTCCCTAAACTCTGTATGGCCTCCCTAGTTCTCCTGCTTTAGTATGGGGCGGATGTCTACCTGAGAACCCATCCAACACTGTTTCATTCTCCTAGCCGCGGCTGGGGCAGCTAGACTCGGCCTCCACAAGAGCAGTGCGTACGTTCTTTTTGCCAGTTTTTTGCTTCTTTTTGAGAGCGGAACACGCATCAGCCTTCTCCTCTACCATATGAGACTTTCCAGCTTTCTCTTCTAAAGGAGAACCTGAACACTGCAGCAAAGGAAGATTCCCATGCAAAACAGCTAATTCCCTTTTCATCTGAACTTTCTCTTGCAGCGGTTTGTCTCTGTGTTTACACATAAGATGATAACTTGTTAGCAAAACTCAGCCTCTCCTACACAGGTCTGCCAGTTCTTTCCCTGGTTTCATTGGTATTCCTTGCAAACATCTTTCTAAATCTCTAGGTACTCCCCTCTGCAGCCTCAGTTGCCAGTTTTCACAGGGTATGGTGCTTTTAGTCCATTCCCTTGCTAGGGAGGAATAAAGTAAATCCTCCCATCTTTGTTGCCAAATGTAGTGCCAACGTGATATTCACAGTGCCTGTGGTGGCTATGGATATGCTGGTGCAGTTCTGAATTGCAAAATATAACAGACTCTCCATATAGAAGACAGAAGCACATTTATTCAGACATCAGAAAGCCAAATCCCAATGCCGGAAAGCCATCATGGCAACAAAGAAGTTAATACACCATAACAATGCATGTGGTACTGCTATCTCCAAACTTTCTCTCTATTAGGTTTCCCACAAACCAACTCCCTTGAACAAATCACAAACAAGTTATCTCAACTAGGTTCGCTGCTGCCTGCTCTCTGTCTTTACCAGCTCTGACTGCTCCGCTCTCTGCTCCACCCTTTCTGCTCTACCTGCTCAGCAAACTCCTCCCACCATAGGCTCAATGTGATTATATTTGGCCCATTAGGGACAGGGAAGATCTTCAAATCCCTTTACAGTTACATGAAGCTTGACAACAGTTGGTGTGGAAAAGATTCAGGGATTGGTTGGAGTAAAAATTAACTTGTCAGGTCCAGAACCTTCCATCTGACAAGGCATTGTCATCATCTTGGGTTGTAGTAATAGAAGCAACCGTGGGAGGTCAGTGCTATTATTATCCCTATTATTTTACAAATGAGGAAACTGAAGCAGACAGAAGTTAAATAGCTTGTCTGGGGACACACAGTTGGCAAGCGTCTGAGGCTGGATTTAGATTGAGGCCTCTCTGATTCCAGGTCCAACACTCTGCCCTGTCCACCTTCCTAACTATGGACTGAGAAGGAGAATCAGCATCTTAGTATGCAGTTCAAAAGTTACCCAAATAAAAGACATCCTGAATATTAGAATGAACCAACCAGAAGTTAAGCAATCTATGAGACAGTAAAAAATTAAAACAAAGTCCAAATACTGAAAAAATAGTAGAAAACATATGGTACCTCAAAGGAAAAAAAATCAGCAAGAACAATGGGCATGGACTATGGAGATTTCAGAAATAACCACCACCACCACCCCTGCAAACAAAGAAGAAAGAAAGAAAGAAAGAAAGAAAGAAAGAAAGAAAGAAAGAAAGAAAAAAAGGGTTTGAACATCAAGTTTCAAGAAATTATGAAAGAAAACTGTCCAGAAGCATGAAAACCAGAAGGCAAATTGAAAAGAGTAAAAATTCTGCTCCTGAAAAAAAGCATGAATGAAAACTCCCAGGAATAGCATAGGCAAAATTCAGAGCTTTTAGCCCAAAGGAAAAAATAACACAAAAATCCAGAATGAAATTGTTCAAGTAACAAGGAATCAGAGTAATGATCACACAAAATTTAACCTCCATTATTTTAAAGGTGTGGTGGTGTTGGAATATGATATTCCCCAAACCAAAAATATAGCCTTACCTCCAAGAACAACAAACTGAGTTTAATCATAATGGTGGGGGGAGGGGATGGGGATGGACCTTTAATGAAATAGACAACTTCCAAACATCTCTCTCTCTCTCTCTCTCTCTCTCTCTCTCTCTCTGTTCCTATCTCTGTCTGTCTCTCTGTCTCTGTCCCTGTCTCTGTCTGTCTCTCTGTTTCTCTCTTTCTCTTTCTTTTTCCTCTTTTATATAGCAGAGACAGTGAGCAAATAAAGGAAAAAAGCATAAGAAAACAAGATAGAGGAAAATACACAATTGATTATTATAACAATGTAAATTAGATTAACTCACACTTAAAACAAAATGAAGTTGGCAGGGTGGAATAGAAAGGAAGACCCTAGCAATATTTTGTCTATAAGGAACACATATGACATAAAGACTCAGAAAGGCAAAATAAAGGACTAGAACAAAATTTACTATGTTTCAACTGACCTCAAAAAAGCATGGTGGCAATCATGATCAGAGACAAGTTAACAACAAAAAGGGGCTTGAGTTTTAAAAATAAGCAGGGAAACAGCATTACTTGGAAAGGTACCTTAGACAGCAAAGTATTGCACCAAAATAACAATGAATATATACCAAGTGGGACATCTATCAGAGGTTCTCAAAGTGGGGGATACTGCCCTTGGGGGGGCCTGGAATGATTAGGGGTAGTGGTAATAGCCTTGGGTGCAATTGGTGGGTATTGAATAAAATTGAAGGGGTGGTGGAAGCATAAGGAAAGATGAGAAGAAAATTTTGAAAAACCATTCCTACATATTTCATATGCTGTGCAATAGAGTTAAAGTTATAGTGATTACATTATTTTCCAAATAAACACACACAAGTTATAACCAATTAGTGGTCAAGTCTGCCGACAAATCTAAATAGCTAAAGGAAAAGGTAAACAAATTCAGAGAGAAAGAATAAAACTACAAAGTAAGGGATCTTAATGTACCCTTTTTGGACCTAGACAAATATGATCAAAAAAGAAAGGAGAAGAATGTTAGTGGCTTAAGTGGAAATTTATAAAAGTTGGATATGATGAACCTCTGGCGATCACTGAATAGGAACAGAGAAGAGCACACATATTTCTCAGCCTTGTGTAACAATTGTATAAAAACTGATGATGCATTAGGGCATAAATTCTTCACAAACAAATGGTAAAAAGAAAAGTATTAAACATATCTTATGTTGGTCACAGTGAAACAAGAACTACCTTCAATAAAGGGACTTTGGAGAAAAAATGGAAAATAATGGACTGAATAACAATTCTAAAAACAGGTAGGTGAAGGACTGCTTTGTTAATTCTTCTCTTATCCAAAGTAAGTGATCTCATTTCCACTAGCAAACCTTAACCTATCATGCAGCAGATGGCAATCATTATCATCAATGAAAATACATAAAGCACTTGAAGGACATGGCTTGGAAGAAAGACTGGAGGCAGGAAGACCAGCAAGGCAGCTATTCAATAAATTCAGATGGAAAATGATGAAGGCTTGAATTTGGCCACGATAGTAGGGAGAGAGAGAAAGATAAGTTTACAGGATTGAAAACTGGGATGAGTGTTACAGATAGATCACCTATCCCACATGGAATCATTTTGTAGATTGGGAAATTGATGCCCAGAGGAGAGAAGGAACTTGCCTAAGATTCCGTAGTTAGCAAGTGACAGGATCAGGATTCTAATCCAGGTCTCCAGATTCTAAAGCCAGAAATCTTTCTGTTCTAGCATGCAGTGCATTTCAGAGATAAATGTGAGAGACAGGCATTTGAAGGTTTTCAAAGAAAGGTGATAAAATCAGAATGGTATTTAAAGAAGATTGGATTTGGACAGTGATATGAAGGAGGAATTAGAGAGGTGAGAGAGCAGAGGCAGGTACACTGGTCAGGGAACAACCCCCATGATTTGGAAAGCAGAGATGAGGCAGTCTGAAGTAGGAGGTGAGAGGAAGAGACAGACTTGAGACATGACCTCCAAGGAGAATCAATACCAATAATCCTAACATTCGGGAAACTACCACAGCAATTTGATTCGATGTGAGAACTCAAGGAGAGAGAAGGTTAAAGATGTTTCCCAATTTGAATGACTAAGAGGTTGATTGTGTCATCAACTGAAATAGAGAAGGGAAATGGGCACAACATGGGGAGGAAGTCATGAGTTCAGAGATTGCCTATTTACAGTTTGATGTGCTCACCAATATTCAGATATCCCCATTGTTTGTCAGATGCCTGGCAATGTGACCCTGCCAAAGCAATACCCAAGCTCAGAGGAATAAAGGCCTCTTCGTTGGGGGCTAGCCACCTATGTTGGAGAACCCTCAAAAGCATTCAAGGTTCTTTTTCTCTTCTCTGTCATCAGCAGAAGAGTTTCCAGGGGGAGGCAATGGCTCCTCAGTCTCCAGAGGGACCATCACTGGCATTGTGATTGGAGTCCTGGTTGGGGCCCTCATCAATTTCCTGCTGTTCAGAAAGACTGGAAGGTAAGATAATGCTTCATGTGGTTGAACTCCCTCCTATTCTGTCCCCCTGAATGGGGTAAAATACTTGGATGGTCTTCTGCATTCCATGCTCTTCTACCTGATCTTCCTCCCTTTCACAACCTTCTACTTTTCAGCACTAATTCCCTTGGATAGCCTCCTTCTCTGGGCTTTCATCCTATCCCATCTATTACACTTGATTGCCCCTCTGGAAACAGGTATTCACTTCCTCATTGGGGTGGGGACTAGACCTAACCATTTTTTCTTGGATCCACAAACTAAGAGACTGAAGTCCAGGAAGGCACAGCGGGAAAGAACGGAGGTGTCTGCAGAGAGAAAGAAGATCATTTACTACTCATAAGCTTGGGAAAGACCACGTGAGGGAAAAGGCCACTGAGGCAGATCCAGACTGCATGGACAAGCTGAGTAGGAGACTGTTGCTACCTTTAGGTAAGAAACTAACAGTGAGGAGGTTGTATATTTGAGGATAAGGCATGAAGACTGAAAGTTTCCAAAGACAAACCTTGACTCTGTTCCAATGGTTCAGGGAAATCTTTTACTAAGCTTGGGAATGTCAGTCCCACAGGTCTATTCTTTCTTAAGGGCCAGAAAACACCACCTTTCAGAGAAGAACCTTTCAGCACCCAAACATGGTAAGTGAAAACACCAACCAATAAAACCAGCACCTAATGGTGACTTTTGGAGATATGGCTCCAATCACAGTCTCCTTTCTTTATTTCAAGAAGAACCTATGAGCTGTCCTTCTAATGAGGGCCAGTTCCCTTTGCTTCTCTTTGACAGGAAGATCATGAAGGCTCATATAATATAACACTGAGAAGAGTCCTCCATTCAATTCATTTTAAACAGTATTTATTAATATGTATCTTCATTAGGCACTGTCAAAGTGCCTCATATTTAGAGGAGTAAAAGTTAAATTGCTCTTTGTGCAGGCCTAGGGATGATCATGCTCAACACTCTCCACTCCCCTTTCTACTCCTCTGCTCACATTCTGATTCTGTGTTTAACACCTGTGTGGCCCTGGGAGAATATCCATATGCCACAATTTCCTCATGCATAGGGAGAGGGCTGCAGTAGCTGGCCTCCATGGTCACTTCTACCTCAATATCTATGCTTCTAAATAATGGATCAAAGGCAAGTTGGTTTTTAAGCAAAGAATTATGGTAATTTTGTGTTGTTTTATTTTCACCATGGGCTGCCATGATCTAAGAACTCATCCTCAAGTGGTCAATCTACTGAGCAGGGGCCTCCATATACTTAGTGATAAAATCCTTCCACAACAGAGAAACCCTCAAGAATTGCCATCACAGTGACACAGCCTTTGAGACATCTAGGTCACCTCCTTGCCTTGATGAGCCAGCAGAGGAAGGTTGCGATCAAAATGATTCATTCTTTGCCCTCATTGAGTTTATGTTCTCTTGGAGCTTCTCTGTTCTCTCCACCAAGACAGATACAGAGAGAAGACAGGCCCCATCTAGAGTCAGACTATATAAGTCTTGCTGTTAGAACCAAAGACCTGGAAGTTGAGTTGCCCAAGGTCACATGGCTAATAAGTGTTAAGTGTTTGAGGCTGGATTTGAACTCAGATCCTCCTGACTCCAGGGCCAGTGCTCTATTCAATGCACCATCTAGAAGCCCCTGGAAGTCTTAACAAATCTGTGTGTGCACATCCCATCATGAAATCTTAGAACACTAGGAGCTCAGAACCCTACATGAAAGAGACCATGGAATTTCTTCACTGGGCATTTTCTCAGCCTGTCCCCCATGCCTAGAAGGTTCTCCCTCCTTCTCCTCACCTCCTGGCTTCCTCAGAGTGCCAGCTAATGTCACAGCTGCCACAAGAAGCCTTTCCTCATTCCCCTTAATTCTAATGCCTTCCCTCTCTTGATTATGTTCCCAATTTATCCTCTCTGTATGTTGTTTGTACATAGTTTGCAAGTTGTCTCATCCTTTAGACTGTAATCTCCTTGAGAACAGGGATTATCTTCTGCTTTTCTTTGTATGCTCAATGCTTAGCACAGCACTGGTCACATAATAGGCATGAAATGAATGCGTTCTGACTGACTCTTATGTGGGGGAAATGAGGAGGAAGGAATTCTCCTGTGTCCTCTTCATCTGTTTGCTTACTGAATAAGGGAGGCAAGGAGGAAGAGTCAGTCTCCCATGGAATTCAGGCTCATAATACGCCAAGGGAATCTGTATTTCTCTCTCTCCAGGTGAGCCCACTATGTTTTAAGAGAACACCATTTTCCCAAAAGACTCAGCACTCTCAGCACAAGTAGGGACAGAAAGTCTCCTCTAATCACTTCCAGGACTTTTGGGTGTCTGTCAGGGAGTGGGAAAGAGCACCTTTGTGCTGATCTGGAGCATCTTCCTGGCCCTGAGTCTAAGCCTTTTAATGTGCCTGAGAGATTGCAGAATCACTAGAGTTCCCTGATGAGCTGGAGAGGGTCTGAAGGAGTGTAAAAAGAAGGGTGAGCATTTCCTAGCATTGTGAAGAGATCTGGTTGGGGACCAGTCTGGAAAAGAGAAGACTTTGAGAGAGGATGTGGTGGTGGGGGGTAGGTCAGGTAGGACCTGACAACTATCTTTAGAGTCATGGCATGTGGGGGAGGAATTAGATTGACCCCCTCCCTGGCCACACATGGCACAATAGGGAGCAAGGAATGGAATTTGGAGAGGACAATCTAGGCTTGATGTAGGAAGTCTTCCCAGAAATGAGATGCCAAGTGCTCTTTCCCCACCACCTCCATCTCTCCTCTCAAACAGGACAAAATTCTAGTTCAAGATATCATCCACTCAGCCCTGCAATACTACAACAGATTCTTCATTGGTGTTGGAAGCTTGAGGGTCTCCCCCCTCCTCCACACAGTTGGCAAGCATGTACCTAGATACAGGTTTAACCAAGTCCCTTCCTGAATCAAGAAGGCTCAGTGGCTCCCTATTGCCAGGAAAAGAAATTATACCCACCACTGGTTGGTTTCCTTGGATCCACTTGCTGATTTCATTGGTGTGGGGAGTTCCCATTTTCAATGTTGATAGTCAGCCTATTGTGTGAGAGATGTGCTAGCCATTCAAGGTACTTGTTCAGGTTCTTAAGGCCAGTTTGTGTCAGAGGCCAGACCTGAAATCTGATCCTTCTGACTCCAAAGTTGAGTCTTTAACTCATTAGCCCTTGCTCTTTGGATGAATCTTAGATCAGTGCTTAGAGGTTTATTACACTTTATTGTCATTCATTAACTCAAAGGTTCAATCTAACCAACCCCTCTATTGTTCCAAAGACACCACCTTCCACCTGCCCTCTGTTCAGGCAATGTCTCATACCTGAAAGGTGCTCCCTCCTCACCTCCTCCTCATGGAATCCTAAACCTCCTGCCTACTTCAGCTCAAGTGCCAACCCCAACAGGAGCCTGCCATGCTCCTTCCTATTGCTCATACCCCCTCTCTGTTCATCCTTCTTTATGTGTTTAGTATTTGATTGTTTGTTTACTAATGGTTTCCTCCCAGAAGAGTTACCTCCTTCACTGCAAGACCATCTCAGTCTTCTCTGTTCTTCCTACTCATAAAGGAACGAATGAATTAAAAAAAATCATTCAGTGAATGATTCATATTCAAATTATATCCAGTGTGTACTACATGACAAGCACTTTGCTAAGATGAGGATTTACTAATACATGTAAAAGTCCCCATTGTCACAATGAGATTATGTTTACATTGAGGGACATTCCACATATCAAGAAATGCTGTCCATATAGAGCATTTTGCTTTGGAAAATTACAGCGATGGTTAATGGAATCAGACATCAGGTCACAGTTGATTAGATTATGGTTCCAGAACTGGGAAATAGGAGGGAAGGGTGGTTTCGGGTGGGGATGCCCAGACTGGGAGTGCCAAGACAAAAGATTCAGGTCTGGAAAGGTTTGTTTCGTGGATCAATCATGGCAGCTAGTGAGGGACAGTCTGGGAGGGAAGTTACTCATGGCTAGAGCCTAGGTCTTGACTGGTGGGCAGTTGCTGAGGCCACCATCACTCAGGACAGAGAGATATTGTATAGCAGTAGTTCCAGGCAGGAAAAGAATAAGACTTTCCAGGATTTGTGGCACAATATTTATCACATATTCAGAATGGATGCAGGTGGAATGATCTACCTGGGACATGTTGTCCTCCACACTGGGAGTCTCCAAGAAAGGCTGGATGATCACTTGTCACATGAGTTGTACAGGACATTGATGTGAAGGTCTGGGTTAGACTAGGCCTGCTTTGAGGTCCCTTCTAACTTAGGGAATCCATGACTATGACACCTGCTTTCTCTTTCTATAACCCATGAAGAGGCTGACAGTTCTCCCCCCACCTCCCTTTGTATCTACTGATTTTGGCATGGTAGTGGAGAGATAAAGGTAAGCTCACAGGATTCAAAGCTGGAATGAATATTATAGATAGACCATTTGGTGCACACTGCATTATTTTACTGATTGGGAAATTGATGTCCAGAGAAGAGAAGGAACTTGCCCAAGATCTCATACTGAGCAAATGACAGAACCAGGATTCTAATCTGGGTCTCTTGACTCCAAACCCCAAGCTCTTTCTGTTCCAGGGCAGGATAAGTGTGAGAGACACCCATTTAAAGGTTTTGTGGGAAAAAATGACATCATCTGGATGGTATTTAAGGAAGATTACATTTGGACAGTGGTATAAATGATGAATTAAAGAAGCAAGAGACCAGAGGTGGGAACATTGTTCAGAAAACTATTGCCGTAATCAGGAAGAGAAGAGATGAAGGATTCTGGAGTAGAAGCTGAGAGGAGGGGGGGGGGGATATGAGAGATACTTTTCAAATAAAGTAAAAAGGACCAATCATAACTTTAGGGAGAATGTCATAGCAATTGATTAGAAGTGAGGTTTGAAAAAGAGGGAAGGTCAAAGATGTTTGCCAATGTGAACCTGGGAGACTGAGAGACTGGTGGTGTCATCAACAGAAACAGAGAATGGCAGTGGCACTGTGTGGGGAGGAAATCATGAGTCCAGGAGCTGGATATGGAGAGTTTGATGCACCTGGCCGATATTCAGGTGTCCCCAGTTGTTTGCCAGACACTGTGTAATGTGAGCTTGCCAAGGAGGTTTCCGGGCTCTGAGGAACAAAAGTCATATACTTCATTAATCATCAAGGATTTCCTAGGTATTTAGAGTACCCAGAACCTAGCTGGGAAGGTAGGTGGGTGAGAGTAGAGGAAGATGAGTTCTCTCTCTACCAATAGCTCCTGCTGTTTGGTAGACTATATGGTCTGCATCATCCTTTATTCCTTTTCCCCAACTCTGTTTTGCCCCTCTCCAAAGCCCCAGTGTAACACTTGGGAAAAGCCTAGGGTCCTCTACCCTGGCCTGATAAGAGAGGAGATGCTAAGCTGTCTGGGTCCTAGAAGCCCAGAGTAGGGATCCATGCTTATTGTCTCTGCTCACCATTCTCTTGCTCATTAGGGGTCAAAAGAGTCTCTTCTCTGGAAGGGAAAGAAGGAAGAAGGTCAGGTGGATGTACAAATCAACAGGAGATAATACTGAGCGACGCTTGTTCCCCTTGTGGATAGAACCACTTCTTTATGTACAGTGGGAGGGATCTGTGCAGGAGAGGAACTCCCTGAAAGAGGCAGGAAACCATAGCAGCTGAGAAGGGAGGAAAGAAAAGGAAAGAGGAGGGAGGAGAAAGTTAGAGACCAAGTCCCTGCCCTTGGGGCCCATGTGATCCTGGCAGATAGAAGAGTTCCAGCCCTGAAGAGAGAACCCTCAGTCCTCTAGGAAGCAGGACACAGAGCATACACAGCTCTGGGCTACATGCAGAGAGAGCCCAGTCCCCAGCAAGGACACCCCTGGGCCTGCACTTAGGCTCTGTATAGAGAAGACACTTTGTAAAGGAGGGGAAGGCAGACATTTCTGGCAAGAAGAGAGGTGGTCACACATAGTGGACAGCAGAGACAGATGGAGAGCCCCTCACAAGCTCCCCACAATGTGGCCAGCCTTTGGAAGGAGCTCCTGCTCACAGGTGAGACAACAGTTCTTTGGAGCCCAGGTGAGCCGAGGGAGCATGGGGGATTCTAGCCCAGACAAACACAAGCCAATCAATACAAGGATGGGGAGGAAGGAAACTAGCCCCAGGGGGTCAGTCCCAGAGATAGTCTCTGCTGACTTGGCCAGGGGGGTCTTTCCTGAGCCAGGAACAGGGGCAGAAGTAGCAGCTCAGGCCTATCAGTCAATATGATGAAGAGTCAGGGCAACATCTAGTCCTGGAGCTGAGCAGCCTCTGAAGAGGCTGAGGGAGGCTGCACAGTCAGAGGAGACCTGGGTGTGGATCCCATTTACTGCTGTATTACCATGGACAGTTCACTTACCACTCTTAGGTTGTGTTTGCCTAGAAACCACCTTCATCACAGGGCTGTTTGGAAGGTACTCTCTATCAGCCTGAAAATACACTGAGGGTTAATGGGAAAGGCCCTCCCTGGGTTTGGGCCTGAAAAACTTGGTTCAAATGCTGCCTCCGCTATTTCCCATGTATTACTGATTATGTTATATGGGCCACAATGTCCTCCTCTCTAACTGAGGGTGTTTGACTCAGGGATCTCTCACTAAGGTTCT
>CM053582.1:74970481-75006165 GCA_028627135.1 Pseudochirops cupreus
AGAACCTTAGTGAGAGATCCCTGAGTCAAACACCCTCAGTTAGAGAGGAGGACATTGTGGCCCATATAACATAATCAGTAATACATGGGAAATAGCGGAGGCAGCATTTGAACCAAGTTTTTCAGGCCCAAACCCAGGGAGGGCCTTTCCCATTAACCCTCAGTGTATTTTCAGGCTGATAGAGAGTACCTTCCAAACATCAGTGACACTGATGACTACATTGCACAATTTATTAATCCCACAAGCATCATGGCAGCAATAGCTCAAGAACATTTAGCCGTGTGTGGTAAGTGCTGCCCTTTCCATGGCCACACTGTCCCTCCAATACCCTCCCCTAAGCTCCTTGCACAGGGATCAGGGAGAATGCAGAACAAGACTCCTGGCAGCCCCAGGACCAGCTGGGAGAGATTAACCCAGCGAGCACCTGGAGGTGCAGTTCAGGCAGGGCCCAGGTAGGCTGACATGACCAGGGCTGCTTTGTAATCCAGCTTTGTCCCCAAGGCCTCCATCCCACGGAGGGAGTGGAGCTAAGCTCAGAGTCCCTTAGAGGCTCCTGATTAACTCCATGAAGGAGGGACTCTGAGAGCAGAAGGTACAAAGAAGGTGCTGGAAGGAGGGGTCAGCTTGACATTGACTTATTTTCTGTTATTTTATTCAAGCCCCAAGCCTAGGTAGAGTTCTGTAGAGAGGCTGTGAGCTCAAACATCCTCGGGAGATTAGGGCAGTTGGGAGGGGGCAGTCAGAATAGTTTTTGGGGAGATAACTTCCTTCTTTCTCCCGGCTTTCCCAGGCCCTACTATGAAGTTAGGAGGGGCTACTGAGGGCTCAGGGGGGAACACCTGGCACTTCCAGTTGTGCCTGAGGCAGGCAACCTGCTTCTGAAGTTCACTTGCCACAACATAGTTAAAAGTCCATGAGGCAGGGGAGCATTGCTGGGGGTGGGGACAACCACTGACACTCCTTTGCCAGCTGGGCCCAACAGAGCTCCAATCCAGCCCATTGAGGGGCTCTTCTGGGAATGCAAGTCAGTCATGCTGTATGTAGTTTCCAGGGGAGAGGTAGGACCCAAGTGGGGATGTCGCAGGTGGCCAATGTCGCACAGCATAAGGGGGACCTCACAAGCAGAGCTGTCCACTAAGGAAAGAGAGGCCTGAACAGTGATGAGGTGCTGGATATGCAGAGGCTGGGTGACCATTGCCCAGGCATGCTAAGGGGTCTTGGGCCAGGTGCCCCCTGACACCTCTGGTTCTCTGCTGCTCAGACAGCGGCAGACTGTTGGCCTGCCCTGCATCTCATCCCAGCCAAGGCTACTGAGCCCTGATGCTGCAGAGTCTCTCCTGGGGCAGAACATCTGCTGACCTCTTTGTGTCCCCAGATGGTCAAAGGAGGAACAAAAGCTGAACTGGGGTGGCGGGTGGTGGGGAGGAAGTGAACAAGCATTTATTGAGGGCCTACTGTGCAGGCACCATACTATGCTCTTTACAAATGTCAGCTCATTTGACAAGGGATAGTGCATAAAACTCAAATCCGTAGGGACCTTGTGGGAGCTCAAACTTCTCACACCCCAAGCAGGGCACTGTGGATGTCCTAGGTCTCACCATGAGGTGCCCTGTCCATGTTCCTCTCCATGGGAGGTTCATGGAAGTAAGCCCTGCCACCAACCCCCAAAAGGAAACCCAACCCCAGCAGGGGCTCTGATTTGGAAAGGAGACTTGGTTTCCCAATGAAGCCCCATGGGGGCACCCAGGGTACCCCACCTAAGGCACCTGAGGAAGAGGACACCCAAAGGAAAGCAGCTCTGAGCTCAGGGCTGTCCCTCTGCTAATTTCTCCCATGTCTATAGAGAGACAGCTTCCCACAGAGAGAAAACTTGTGGTGTCCTGAAGGGAGCCTGGCTTCAGAGTCAAGACCCTGGTTTCCAACCCCAGGTCCATTATTTATTATTCAATGGACTTTGCATGAGTAACTTAGCCCCTGGATGGGGGGCAGAGAGACAGAGAGAGAGAGAGAGAGAGAGAGAGAGAGAGAGAGAGAGAGAGAGAGAGAGAGGAGAGAGAGAGGGAGAGAGAGAGAAAGACAGAGAGAGAGAGAGAGAGAGAGAGAGAGAGAGAGAGCGAGCACAGGTGTAGGACCAGAAGTCACTCTTGCTGAACAATCACATCCTCTTTTTGAACCTCCATTTTCTCTTTTGTAAAGTGGGGTGTGAGAAGCTGGGAGGGTATTATGCACATGCTGATGAAAGGGACCTAGAAGTCAGCTAGTCCTGCTACCTCATTTTGCAGATGAAGAAACTGAGGCCTAGTGAAGGTAAGTGTTAGTATATGGAGAGGAGACAAGACCCAGAATCATAATATGTGCATTAACTACTTCCTGGAACCGCAGTTAGGTAGGAGCTGAGTAAATTAAGGGGGTAAGTGGGGAACAGAGAAGGATGGGAGCCAGGGGTCTCCTCTTTCTTTCATGTTAAAGAGCCCTGGGGCAGGCAGGCTGGTGGAGCCCAGGGCCCCTTCTCAGAAGGATGCTTTTAAATGCAGAAAAGAAAAGCCAAAGGAATTCAAAGGAAGCAATTCTACTGAAATACAGTTGTCAACACTTTTTTAAAAAAAGAAGTTCACAGATCCTAGGTTAAGGACTCCTGAATTAGAAGGAGGTGATTGATGAGACACTGGAAGGAGCCTCAGTGGATAGGGAGGGCACCGGACCTGGATTCAGAAAGACTCTGACACTTATCACCTGTGTGACCCTGGACAAGTCACTTAACCAATGCCTGACTCAGTTTCCTGAACTGTAAAGTAGAAAGAATAATAGCCCCTACTTCCCAAAGTTGTTGAAAGGATGAAATTAGATAATACAATATTTAACATTGAGCTTGACAATAACAATAATCATAATAACAAGGATAATTACAGTGTTTATACAGCACCGACCATGTGCCAGGCATGGAGTAGGCCCTTCACAAATGCTTGACTCCCATCCCCACCTTCGTCACTAGGTTTGCATGGCCCAGGACCTGTTTGGGGGAGGGGCTGGCCCAGGACACAGCACTCCAGCCCCTGGGCCTCCTGCTCCCCTTCCTTATTAGCACAGCTATTGAGTCAGGGGGCATCTCCCTCCCCTGGTGTCAGGGACCATTGCTGTGTGCCTGTAATGGAAAGGTTTGGGCTTTGGAAGATGTGACCTGGTGAAGACACAGGCCAGTTCTTCACAAAACTCTCTCTTTTTTTCCTCTCTACAGAAACAGCATCCAAACCTAACATCGCTGCCAGCAGTACGAACATCATGGAGAATAGCACTGTGGTCTTCATGTGTGTCACAGAACATGAGGGGATGGACATTCTGTGGTTCTTCAGTGACACACTCCTGTCACTCAATGAGAGGAAGTCCTTGTCTGAGAATAACGAGACCCTCACCATCAAGAATGTGACAAGGGAAGATGCTGGGTCCTATCAATGTAAAGTCTGGAGTCCAATCAGTGGCAACAGAAGTGACCCCCTTACCCTGACTGTGAACTGTGAGTGACTCAGTCTCCTCCCCCTCCAGTCCTTTCCCCAACAATGACTCACATCTCATCTCTCTCCTTTTCACAGATGGGCCAGACAATATCATGTTTTCTCCAAGCCCTGTAAGAGATGAGATTCAGACCACATTAAAAAACCCACTGATCTTCGAGTGTCATGTTGAGTCTTATCCCACTGCCAAGTATGAATGGCGAGTCAATGGCACAGTGAACTCTAAGTTCTCTGATTACAAGTACACCATCAACAACGTATCTTGGGATGATTCAGGAACGTATACATGTTTGGCATGGAACAATGTGACCAACTTATTGGTCTCTAAGGATGTCAAGATCAAGGTGGTTGGTAAGTGATCATTTTTTTCCCTCAGAAAATAGTTTTTGGATTGACCAAAGGTGGGATGCCAGGAGCAGATGCTCAGGCCCATTGAGGAGGCCAGTTTTTCATGGTGTACAAAGAGAAGACATGTAAAGAAAGAATCTGATTCTAATTTAAGGATATGAGGATATTTTCTCATTCTACAAATGAGAAAAGCAGAGATTAAGTAGCTTGTCTAGATTAGACTTGTAGGGAATGTCAGTTCATTTACTGCTATTATGTCCTTGGCAAAAATGGAGACCAGCCTCACTCTCTCCTATAATCATCCTAGAAACAACCATGTATAGTCAAAGTTCATTCATCATCTAGTACATATTTCTTGGCCAGTCTTCTGCAGAGCACTGTTCCAGGTCCAAAGGAAAATATGAGTTTTAGCTAAAACTCCATTCCTATTTTTCAGGGACCTTACAATCTAGTGAAAGGATCAAACCCAAACAGAGATAAATGTTACACAACATTATAGGATATGCATACTTAGACTATGGCTACAAAATAAGGTGTTGTAGGAGACCTGGAGGGAAAGACTATCCCATACGGGGAGGAGGCAGAAATTAGGTCCAGTTCCACAGAAGAGCTATCCCTTGCATTTTGTTTTAACAGATGGGGGTTGTTTGACAGGTCAAAGGGGAGAATATTCTATTTCTATGAAGAAATAGCCTGAGTCAAGGTTCAGAGGATAGAAGTTACAATATGTGTGTGAGAGCAGAATGTAGACCAATGAAGCCTGAGCAGATAATGCATGTCCAGAAGTATTAGAGAAGGCTATTGTCATTTTGTGAAAAGCGTTGAATGCCAGACTCAGAACATGAAAGGTTAATCAGTAGGTAAAAAGGAGTCCCTGAAGCCTAATTAGCAGAGAAGAAGAGATGATCATATGCATATCTGGTTGGTTTATGTCATTCATCAATACTGGCTGGACCAGTAAGACTGAAGCTGATGTTCAATGCTCAAAATTAGTTTATTGTGACCATTGTCACATCTCTACTTCATTTGTGACTTGGTCCAAACAAACTAGGTGTGTAAAAACCTGGGGAATATAATGTTCCTTTTCAGCCCCTCAGTTCAAAGCAAAACTGACCTCAGTTCCAAACTAAGGTGATGAGAATATAGGAAATAGAGCTGTGAGTGGGCAGAAGTCATTATAAAACTGCATTTGAAGTATGTTTTGACATTGAGAGACAGATTATTCCAGGTAGCAGAAGGAAGCTCTCCAGCCCAGCTCTCCATCACAACCATTCCAACAAAGGTCTCAAAAGAGCAAAATACCCGGGGGGAAACCCAATGAGTGATTTTTCCTGCCTAGTTCATCATAGTTACAAAGACCAAAGTCCAGACACACGGACTAACCAGAAAGGTGATAAGAAGATTGGAGACTAAATGAGGTCTCTGGGCTGTGTACTTGGGGAAGAAGTGGTCAGGGACTGAGCAGAGACTAGCTTGGCACTGGACGGGGAGCAGCCAGAGAAGCCTACTACCACCTCTGCAGTCTAAGATAGATCACAGAATCATAGGTGAAGAGGGGACCTGTGCTGAGGGGTGGGAGCAGCTATGGATGTGAGACTGTATAGTGGACAAGGAGCTGGATTTTCATTCTCTGTCTGGGTCTGAGGCTTGCAGCTGAATAAGCAGGGCAGAGGGCTCAGAACAAGGCAAGCCTGTAATTCTACACCAACAGCCTTTTAGATAGTTGACAGGAACTCTGATCAATAACAGTCCACTGGACCCCAACTTGGACAAGTCTGAGTAATGCTGCTAAAACACAAATCTAAGGCAAGAGTTTTTCAAATTGGACGAGGAGGGGAGTGATCAGAATTCTCTCTAGATAAGATTGCTTTGGGCGTGCTGAAAGTGAGCAGGTCACAATCCTGATTCCCTCTTCATATCCTTAAAGAACACAACATTGAATACCCAGAGAAAGCAGCAGCAAGATCCTGGAGAATATAAACCAAGACCAAATAAGACCCAGATATTCCTTCCAGATGTGTACATCTGACCTAATAACAAAGTACCAACTCAAGAAGTAAGACTAGAGTACTGAATTAGCCAAAAATACTACCAGAAAAAAAGCTATCATTGAGAAAGGAATGACCCAAGTACAAACCTGGGGGGAAAGTTACTACAAAATATGTACAAGCTGAGTCTCAAATAAAAAATATAGCTTGGATCCAAGGTCAATTAGAATTTTTAGAAGAAATAATAGTAATAACAATTTTTAAGAGTTTAAAATTATTTCACAAGTAGCATGTATGGCATATAGCATTTTAAAGTTTTAAAATACTTTAGAAGTGTTACTTCCTTTAAGGCTCACAAGAGCCCTGGGAGCAAATACTTTTATTACCTCCATTTTACAAATGAGAAAAACAGAGATTAAGTAGCTTGTCTAAGATCACACAACAGATGTGTCTGTGATCAGATGTGAATTCGAACCTTCCTGACTCCAGGTGTGGTATTTGATTCACTCTACCTCCCGAACTATGGAGAAAAGACTTAAAGGAAGAATTGAAAGTTTAGTACAAGAGGTTCAAAAGTTACTCAAGTAATAAGAAATTTAGAATAAACACAACAGCAATTAACAAGCCCATGAGACAGCAAGAAACATTCAAATAAAGTCCAAATACTGAAGGAGGAAGAGGAGGAGGAGGAGGAGGAGGAGGAGGAAGAGGAAATGAAGGAAGGAAGGAAGGAAAAGAGGAAGGGGAAGGGGAAGGGGAAAGAAAAAGAGAAGGAAAAGGAGATATAGGGTATCATTTTAAGGCAAAAAGTTACCTGGAAAGTAGATTAAGGGGAAATCTGAACAAACCAAGCAAAAAGGGGGTTGGGGCTTCAAGTTTCAAGAAATCATGAAAGAAAACTATCCAGAAGTGTGGGAACCAGAAGACAAGGTGAAATAGAAAAAAATTCTCCCTCTGGGGAAAAAAATCCTCAATTATGACTGAAGAAGATCATAGCCAAAATCCAGAGCCTCCAGGTCAAAGAAAAAAAAAATGCTGTGACTATCTAAAAAAAAAAAAAAAAGCATTCAAGTACCAAGGAGTGAGAGTAAGGATCACATAAAATTTAGCAGCTATCACTTTAAAATAGCGGTGATGTTGGAATGTGATATTACAAAATTATAGACTTACCACCAAGTATGATATACCCAACAAAATAAGGATAATCTTACCATGGGATGTGTGGAATGTACCTTTCATGAAACAGAAGCCTTCCAAATACTGCACTCTCTAACTTCCCTCTTCTTTATAGTGGAAAGAGTGAGCAATGAGAGGAAAAAGTATAAAAGAACAAGATGGAGGAAAATGCACAATGATAATAACTGTGAATATAAATTAGATTAACTCATCCATAAAACAGAAGAGATTAGTGGAGTGGAATAGAAAGCAAAAAAAAAAAACAACCCAAAATATGTAGCCTATTAGGAACAAAATTTAAATATAAAGATACACAAAATTAAAATGAAGTGGTTAGAGAAAAATCTGGTATGCTTCCCTGAACTCCAAAAACACAGTAGTAATCCTGATATGAGACAAGAAAACAGCAAAAGTGAATTTGATTTAAAAAATAAGTAGAAAAACTGAATTATGGTTAAATGTACCTTAAATAATGAACTATTGTATGACTAGAACAATGAATTTACACCAAGTTACATAATATTTAAATATTAAAGGGAAAAGTAATGTGATAGATCTCTGCCAATTATTAGCCAGAAATAGAAAAAAAAAATATATGGGTATTTCTCAGCTGAGTGTGAAACTTTTACAAAAACAGATCCTGCATTAAGGCATAAAAATCTCACAAATACAAAAAGAGAACCATCAAATACATATTATATTGACCCAAATACAACAAAAATGAATATTTAATAAAGATCCTTAGATTGAAAATGATCAACTAACTTCTAAGCTTGATTATAAAGAGCTGACTGATCAAGGACTGTTTTGTCATTTCTCTTCTTGTCCAGAGTAAGGGATCCCATGTCCAGTAGGAAACTGTAGCCCCTCCTGTAGCAGATAGTAATCATTATTATCAATGACAATATACAGAGCACTTGGAATACAAAGATAAAGGAAACAATTTGGAGGAAGGACTAGGGGCAGGAAGAGCAGTAAGGAGGCTATTGAGAAAATTCAGATGGAAAATGACGACAGCTTGCCATGGTAGTGGGGAGAGACAGAAAGGTAAGCTCACAGGATGTAAAGCTGGGATGAGTATTACAGATAGATTATCTAGTACACACTGCATTATTTTATTTTTTGGGAAATGGATGTCCAGGGAAGGGAAAGAACTTGACTAAGATCCCATAGGGAGCAAGTGATGGGACCAGGATTCTAAACTGGGTCTCCAGATTCCAAACCCCTGGCTCTTTTTGTTCCAGTGCATTGCCTTTCCAGGATAAATGTGAGACACACTCCTTTAAAGGTTTTTGAGGAGAAAAGTGACACCAGCAGAATAGTATTTAAGGAAAATTACACTTGGACAGTGGTAGAAAGGATGGATTAAAGAAGGGAGGGACAAGAGGTAGGAAGACCAGTTAGAAAACTTGTCATAATCAGGAAGAGAAGAGATGAAGGGATCTGGAGTAGAAGCTGAGTGAAAGGGGTGAATGTAAGTGACATTTTATGAATAGAATCAAAAGAAACAACCATAGCATTAGGGATAATGTCACAGCAATTGATGAGATGTGGACTTTGAAGGACAGAGAAGGTCAAAGGTGTTTGACAATTTGAACCTGGGTGACTGGGAGGTGGGCGGCACCAGCAAAAGAAATAGAGAAGGGCAGTGGGCACCACATGGGGAGGAAATCAGGAGTCTAGAAGCTGGATATGGAGAATTTGCTGTGCTTGGCCAATGTTCAAGTGTTCCCAGTTGTTTGTCAGACTCCCTATAATGTGGTCTTGCCAAGAAGATTCCCAGGCTGTGAGGAACAAAGGTAAAGTGGGCTTCCTTGATCAACAGGCATTTAGTAAGTATTTCCAGAGGGTCAGGCATTGTGCACAAGTGTAGGTACTTCATATTGGTGACAGCTGAAAAACACTCAAGGTTCTTTTTCTCTTCCTTGTCCACAGCAGAAGAATCTCCAGGAGGAGGTAATGGCTCCTCGCTCTCTGGAAGGTCCATCACTGGCATTGTGAATGGTGTCCTGGCTGGGATGGCTCTCATTGGGGCCCTCATCTATTTCCTGATTTTCAGAAAGACTGGAGGGTAGAATGATGCTTCATATGGCTTTCCTCCTTCTAAGTTTCTCTCCTTGAACAGTGGACAAATATGAACATGGTTTTCTGTAGGCTGTACCCAGTTCTTTCCCTGATCTACCCCTCTTCCCCACACTCCTAATTTTCTCAGTTCTAATTCCCTTGGGTGGCCTCCTTCTCTGGACTTTCATCCTCTCAAATCCTTTACACATGATTACCTCTTGGAGACAGGTATTCACTTTCCCGTTGGTGTGTGGACGAGGCATAACTATTTTTCTCAGATCCACAAAAAAAGGGACTGAGGTCCAAGAAGGCACAGAGGAAAAGAATGGAAGGGACTGTACTGAGAAAGGAGATCAGTCACTACTTACACACTAGTGAGAGATGAAATGAAGGAAAAGACCGCTGAAGCATATCCAGACTGCATGCACAAGCTGAGTAGGAGAGTAATACTACTTCTAGGTGAAATAACTAACAGTGAGCAGGTTGTATTTAGGGATATGGCACGAAGCCTGAGGGTATCCAAAGATAAACCTTGACTCTGTTCCAGCTCAGGGAAATCTTTTACTTAACTTGGGAATGTCAGTCCCACATGTCTGTTTTTTCTTAAGGGGCAACAAAGAGCACCTTTCAGACAAGAACTCTTCAGCATCCAAACATGGTAAGTGAAAGTAATAGCCAATGAAACCAGCACCTAATGGTGGCCTTGGGAGATATGGTTCCAACCACAGGCCCCTTTCTTTATTTCAAGGAGAACCTATGTCCTTCTAACGAGGGCCAACTCCCTTTGCTTCTCTTTAATATGAAGACCATAATGCCTCATACAATTCAACTCTGACAAGAGTCCTCTATTTGATTCATTTTAAATGGTATTTATTAATAGGTATCCTCATTAGGCACTGTCAAAATCTCTCATGTTTAGAGGAGTAAGAGTTATGTTGTTCTTCGTGCTGGACCCAGGTCTGATGATGTTTGACACTCTCCACTCCCTTTTCTACTCCCTTGCTCACATTCTGATTGTGTGTTTAACATCTGTGTGGCCCTGGGGGAATATTCCTATGCCACAATTTCCTCATGTATGGAGAGAGGGCTGGAGTATCTGGCCTCTATGGTTTCTTCCACTTCTATACCTGTGCTTCTAAGTCATGGTTCAAAGACAAGCTGACTTTTAAGCACAAGATTAGCATCATTGTGCATTGTTTTGTTTTCATCATGGAGAAAGAACTCAGGGCCAAAGGACTCATTTCCAAATGACCAAACTACTGAACAAGAGACTCTCCATACTTAGTGACAAAAGCCCTTCTAGATTAGAGGAACCCTCCAGAACTGCCATTCTGGTGGCAGAGGCTTTGGGACCTCTTGGTCACCTCCTTGCCTTGATGAGTCACCAGAGCCAGGCTTTGTGATCAAAATGACACCTTCCCTCATTGAGCTTATATACTCCTGGAGCTTCTCTGTTCCCTCCATCAAGACAGATACAGAGATAAGGCAGGGCCCATCTACAGTCAGACTCTAGAAGGCTGGCTCTTACAAACAAAGACCTAGAAATCTTAACAAATCTGAATGTGCACATCCCATCATGGAATCTTAGAACCCCAGAAGCTCAGAATCTTACATGAGAAAGACCCTGGAATTTCTTCACTGGGCATTTTCTTGGGCTGTCCTCCATGCCTAGAAGTTTCTCCCTCCTCTTCAATTCCTGGCTTCCTTTGAGGGCCAGGTAAGATCAACAGCTTCCTCAAGAAGCTTTTCATTTCCCTTCATTCTAGAGCCTTCCCTCTCTTGATTATCTCTCCAATTTATCCTATCTATATCTTTTGTACACAGTTTGCAACTATCTCATCTTTTAGACTGTAATCTCCATGAGGGCAGGGATTGTCTTCTGCTGTTCTTTGTATTCCCAATGCTTAGCATGACACCTATCTCATGATAGGAACTAAATGAAAGCTTGTTGACCAACTCTCTGTGGGGGAGATGGGAAGGAAGGAATTCTCTCATGTCCTCTTCATCTGTTTGCAGAGTGAGTGGGGTGGGAAGGAGGAAGAGTCAATCCCTCACAGAATTCAGACTCAGGATACACCAAGGAAATCTTCTGTCTCTCCCTCCAGGTGTGGACACCACTGTGTATGAAGACGTTGTTTTCCCAAAAGACTCAGCTCTCTCCACACAGGTAAGAGTAGAATGTCTCCTTCACTCACTTCTAGGTCTTTGGGGTATCTCTCAGGGAATGAGAAGGGGAGCCTTTGTGCTGATCTGGAGATTCTACCTCTCCCTGAGTCATAGACTTTTAAGGTGCCTGAGAGATTGCAGGATCACTAGAGCATCCCGATGAGCTGGAGAGTGTCTGAAGGAGGTAAAAAAGAAGGATGATTATTCTCTAGCATTGTGAAGAGATCTGGTTGGGGACCAGTCTGGAAAAGATAAGACTTTGGGAGGGGATGTGGTGGCAAATGGGGACCTGATAACTATCTTTACAGGCATGACATGTAGGGTAGAGATTAGATTGACCCACCCTTGGTGCCATAGGGCACAACAGGGAGCAAGGAATGGAATTTGGAGAGGTCAATTCAGGCTTACTGTCAGAAAAACTTCCCAGAAATGAGATGCCAAGTATTCTTTTTCCCCTCCTCCCATCTCTCCTCTCAAACATGACAATACTCTAGTTCAAGACATCATCAACTCAGCCCTGGACTGTTACAACCACTTCCTCATTGATATCCCAAGCTCCAACTTCTGCCCTCTCCTATGCACAGCTGGAAGCATACACTGAAGGCACAGGCTTAACCAAGTCCCTTCCAGAATCAAGAAGGCTCAGTGGCTCCCTATTGCTAGGAAAAGACACTATAATGACCCCCTGGTTTGTTGGTTTGGGTCCACTTGCTGATTTCATTGGTGTGGGGGGCTCCCATTCTCATTGCTGATAGGCATTAGAGTCTTAGAGATCTGCTAGTCATTGACATTATAAGGTCCAGGTTCTTAATACCAGTTTCTGTCAAAGGTCAGACCTGAAATCTGCTCCTTCTTATTTCCATGTCAAGCCTTTACCCACTATCCCCTGCTCCTGGGATGCCTCTTAGGTGTTTCCAGGTTTATTACACTTTATTGTCCTTCCTCAACTCAAAGGTTCAATCTAATTAGCCCTCCATGATTCCAAGGACATCCCATTCCACTTGCCCTCTTTGGGCTTCTGTTCAGGCAATGCTCATTCCTGGAAGGTGCTCCCCACTTCCTTTTCATGGAATCCTGCCCCTCCTGCCTAGTTTAGCCAAAGTGCTAACCCCATCAGGAGCCTCCTCTGCTCCTTCCTACTGCTCATGCCCTCCCCCTGCTCATTCTTCTCTATATGTTTGGATTTATTGTCTACTAGTGGTTTCCTTCCAATAGAGTTAGCTCCTTGGCTGCAAGCCTGTCTCTCTCAGTCTTCTCTTTCATTGCCATGAATATAAGAATGAATGAATTTTATAAATTACTCATTCAATGGATGATCCATGTTCAAGTCATATTCAGTGGTTTCTATGTAACAAGCACCCTGCTAAGTGAAGAATTTACTAATACACGTAAAGGTGCTCATTGTCAACAATGAGGTTATGTTTACATTGAGGGAAATTCCACATATCAAGAAATGGTGAACAGTTAGGGACAATGTAATGATTTAGCGGGAGGTTGTTAATAGCAGGATTTCCAGGCAGGAAAAGAATTAGTCTTTCCAGGACATGCGGCACAATGTTCTGCACACAGTGGGTGCTGACTCTATGTCTGTTGAATGGATACAAGTGGAATGGGCTACCTGGGACATGGTGTCCTCCTCCACACTGGGAGTCTCCTGGAAAGGCTGGCTGACCCCCTGTCACATGAGTTGTAGAGGACTCTACTGTTAGGGTCTGGCTCAGACTAGATCTGCTCTGGGTTCTCTTCTAACTCAAGGGATCCATGAGATCCTAAGACCCCTCCTGATTGTCACATGTCACAAAGTTCCCTCTGGATCAAGCATTCTCTGTCCTAAGTTCCTTTCTAACTCTGGCTTTAGAAGACTTTCGCTAATTGTTGTTTCCCCTTCCACAGGGCCTGGGCTCCTCCCCTGCTTTTCCTGAAGTCCCATCTGAGAATGCCTATCAGGTATATGCACTAAGAGGGACCAGGCCTTATGCAGGGACCAAGGGAGAGGTCAAAATGCTGGTTCAGGATGGACTTCTTGTTTCTGATGGGAGAGACAACAGGAACAGGGCCAGGATTGGGGGGGGGGGAAGTGGAGGCAGGGTTTAGAGAGGGAAGGGTGCTCCTAGCCCCAAACTCTATTCTGAAATGCCAGTGACAACTCTTCTCTCTATCTGCAGGTACTGGACATGAGCAGAATGGCTGTTTACGAAAAGATTGTTCCCTGGAAGAAACCACAAGCCTAAGACAGAGCGGAAATTCCCTAAGGATCATGTAACAGCTATTCTGTTTCTCTTTAGCAAGGAGGGTTCAGAGGCATCTCTCAGGGCAGAAAGTTGAGATATCTGGACCAATGGGGAAAACCAACCCAGAGAAAGAGAAAGAGACTGAACATGGGGAAAGGGAAGGCTTCCAGGGCACCCAGACCTCCTAGAGTGTACAGAGACAGTTGAAAGAAGCCAGAGTTATATGCCTGAACTTTTTAGAAGCCAAGGGCCCAATGAATTTGGGGGCATACTCATTTGGCCTCCAAGTGCTTCAATATTTTCAACATCTCCTTATTTTTCTGTTTTCTCTATCCCCTTTATCCACAGTAAAGTCCTTCTATACTCAAACTTTCCACATTTATTCCTTCCGAACTCATTTATAGGTGATCCAACTTATCAGCATGACCCTAAGATGGTGAGATTCTCAGAGGCATGTTCTTCTGCTTCTGAGGTTCCATGTAACAAGGAATCTTTGGCTTTACACAACATGATGTCAATGGTGGATCAGATCAGTGGTGAGGAATTTGCAGCCTCAAGGCCACATGTGGTCCTCTAGGTCCTCAAGTGTGGCCCTTTGCCTGAATCCAAACTTTACAGAAAAATTCCTTTTGTGGAAGTTTGTGAAGTTTGGATTCAGGGAAAGGACTACACTTGAGGACCTAGAGGACCATATGTGGCCTCAAGGCCGCACAGGTTACCCATCCCTGGACCAGATCATTTGGGTCCACCTGAGACAAAAGCAGCTGATGGCAGTGGAAATCCCTATACTGAATGAAGGAAGCCAGTCATTGAAGGAGAATGGTGGTTAGAGAGAGCATGACTGCTCATGACAGAAAGAAATGTAAAATACTTAAAGACAGAATAACATGCACACTCAATTTGGTATAGAAATCACTCTCTCTAAAGGAAAGTAGAAGGGGAATAGAATTAGTGAAGAAGGGGTGATAGAGGGCAGATTGGGAGAAGGGGAAGTAAGAAAACATTTTTGGGGAGGGACAGGGTGAAAGGAGAGAGAGAATAGAATAAACAAAGGGGGTAATTGGATGTAGGGAAATACACTTAGCAATCGTAACTGTAAAAAATATTTTCAAGCAAGTTTCTCTGATATAGGCCTCATTTCTCAAATATATATAGAACTGAGACAAATTTATTAAAATAGCCATTCTCCAAATGATAAATGATCGAAGAATCTGATCAGTTTTCAGATAAAGTAATCAAAGTTATCCATAAGCCATATGAAAAACAAACGTTAAATCAGTATTGATTGGAGATATGGAAACTGAAAAAATTCTGAGGCGCTACCTCATACCTATTAGATTGGCTAATAGGACAGACAAGGTAAATGACAAGTGTTGTTGATGATGTGTGAAAGATGAGACATTAATGCACTGTTGGTAGAGTTGTGAACGGATTCAACCATTCTGTAGAGCAATGTGGAACTATGCCCAAAGGGCTATAAAACCGTGCATACTCCGTGTCCTAGCAATAACACTACTATGTCTATATAAAAAAAGAGATAAAAATAAAAAGGAAAAGGACCTATATGAACAAAAATATTAATTGCAGCTTTTTTCTGGAGGCAAAGAATTTGAAATTGAGGGATGCCCACCAGTTGGGGAATGGCTGACCAAATTGTGATATGTGATTATGGTGGAATACTATGGTACTATAAGAGATGATGAGCAGGGTGCTCTCAGAAAAACCAGGAAAGACATGCACAAATTTAGGGAAAGACTAAATGGGCCCAGACTCACTGAATGCTTTCAATCTGTGGATTTGAAATTTTCCATATTCCTGGCAATGTATTCAGCCCCCAACTCTGACAATGTTTCACATGTGAGACTCGGTTATGATCCCTGCCAGCCAGAGAGCAGTCCAGGTAGAAGACATAGCCTGGGGAAAGTTGCAGTTGGTGGGTGGAGTGTCACATTTTCAGGACAGTTGCTCATCTACTTGGACTGGAAAATACTGCATGAATAAGGAATGATTGTGGAAGACTTTAAATGTCCAGCAGAGGAGTCTGCCTTTTATCCTAAAGGCAAGAGAGAGCCACTTCATCAGTAGAGGAATGATGTTATCAGTCCCCAGCTTTAGGAATATCCATGTGGTAGATTTGTAGGGGATGGGTTGGAGAATCATGAGACCAGAGTCAGGAAGACCAATTAGGAGGCCATTGTTCAGGCAAACAGTGTTAGAGACCTGAAACACTGGGGACTACGTAAGTAGATGAGAGGGGATGAATATAAGAAATGGTAGAAGGGTAGAATGGACAAGATTTGGGAATGAGTTAGACGCATGGTGGGGGATGAGGCAGAGGAAAGACTGAAGGTTGCCTCTGAAGAGACAAACGTGGGGGAATGGGAGGATACTGCTTTCCTCAACAGAAATAGTTTGCAGCATCGTCAGGTTTAGCGGGGAGGTGATGGCTTTGATTTGGAATGTGTTGAGCCCATAGAGTGGACTGATGGGACTCAAATAATTGTGGAATTTTCCATTGGTGGAGACCTCAGAGATGATCTTGGCCAAGTCAGGTCGTGTTGTTCAGAATCTAAGATTCCTGGCTCCATGGATTCTTAGTATCACAAGACCATGGAATCGAAAAATCTTAGAATCTTTGTTGTTATTTAGTCATTTCGGTCATGTCCCACCCTTTATGAACCCATTTGTGGTTTTCTTGATAAAGATAGTGAGGCAGTTTGCCATTTTCTTCTCTAGTTCATTTTACAAATGCCGAACTGAGGCAGACAGGGGTAAGTGACTTGCCCAGGGTCACACAGCTAGTGAGTGTCTGAGGTCAGATTTGATCTCATGAAACCCAAGTTTTTCTGACTGATCACACACTGTTTGTACTGTGGCACCAGCTGGTGGTCCCAATTTAAAGTACTCCACTAAAAATTCTATTCCTTGCTCCCAATTGTGCCCTCTGGGGCCAAGGAGGATACATCCAATCCCTCCTCCACATGACCTCCCCACCCAAACTGTTATCATGCACCCACCTACCACCACATACCCTCCAAAAATCTTCTCTCCCCCAGGCTAGTCCCCAGCCAGATCTCTTCAAAATGCCAAGTATTGGGAACCCTTCTTTTTACCCTCCTTGACATACTCTCTGTCTCATCAGGGAGCTCTAGTGACCATCCAACTCATTAGGTACTTCAAAATGCCCAAAGTGTATTCAGATCAAATAATGTTCTTCTGTAAGGTGACATCCTTGCCTGGAAGGGGAGAAATGTAGATGGATGTCCTTGGTGTATCCTGGTCCAGAAATCTATGGAGACCGGATTCCACCTTCTTCCCCCCACTGCTCTCCCTATACACATATGAGGAGGGCACAGGGGAAGTTCCTCCTCCCCATATCCCCCACAGAGGGTCAGTCAATAAGCATTTATTAAGTGCCTATAATGTGTCAGGCATTGTGCAAAGAATCAGGAAAAAGCAAGAGACAGTCTGCCTTCAAGGAGCTTACATTCTAACAGGTGAAACCACTTGCAAACAACTGTACAAATAAGATGTAGACAGGATAACTGGAGATAATTAAGAGAAGGAAGGCATTAGCATTAGGATGGACAGGTAGAGCTTTCTTGGGAAAGGAGGATGTTAGCTGGAGCCTGAAGGAAGCCATCGAAACAGGATGCTGAAGATAAGGAGGGAGAGCATTTGTGATGGGGAAGAGACAGAGAAAATTCTCAGTGTGGACACTTTCAGGCTTTCTCTTCTCCAGGGTTCTGAGATTCTGGGGTGCTGCGATTTTATGATGGGCTCAGCAGACATTGGTTTTAAGGTTTCTGTGGATTTGGTTCTAGGAGCCTGGGTTTCAAGTATTTATCTCTAAATAGGCCCCATCTTATCACTTACACTCATGTTTGACTTTGACTTGATGGTGAGAATGGAGAAGCTGTAAGAGAATGTAAGCTCACTGAGGACAAGGAATGTGTCATTTGGATCAGAACTCTGGCTCTGATGACTTACCTAGGCATGGCTGTGACCCAGAGGAGCCAAAGCCTGCACAGCTGGTATGGCAGCCCTGGAAGCTTCCCCCATTCTGGAAGGTATCTAGTGCAGTCTCCTCAACAGGCTACATCTGATTTCTGGAGAAAGGCACCATTAAGTACAGGCAGGCTCATCACCAATAGGGGCCTTTTGGCAATGAGTTCTCTGGCCATGGCAGGCCATGGAGAAAACAAAAATAGCTGCCTGTGAGTCCAAGTCACCCTTGTACTTAAAGGTCACCTTGCTTCTAAGTGGTCATCACAAGAGCATGGTGGGAGGGACTCCTGAGGTGAGCTAACCTGTCCTTCCTCTCTGCAGAAGGGGAAGTTGAGGCATAAGGCTGTTTTCCCAAGGTCATGCAAGTATGGAACCCAGAGTCACAATGTGAGCAGAATAGTGGAGTAGGGAGTGGAGGGTGTTGAGAGTTATCATCGCTAGGCCATGCACAATTAGTCATTCAATGCTGAATCTCCTAAATGTGAGGGCAGTTGACAGTGCCTAATGAGGGTACATACCAGTAGATGCTGTTTAAGCTGTATGGAGTGCAGGACCACTGGGGGAGCTGAATAGTATCAGTCTTGATCTTCTTCCAAAACAAGAAAATAGAACACCGTTGTCTCTCATTGGAGAAATATCTTATACATTCTCATTGAAGGGACAAAAAAAGGAGTCTCTGGTTGGAGCCCTATGTCCTAAGGCCATGACTGGCTGCAGCTTTCATAGCTTGGTGACTTTATTTAAGGTGCTTGGCCAATGAATTTTTCTTGTCTAGAAAGTGACATTTTCTGGACTTTAGGAAAGAACAGACACATGGGAATGACACTCCCAGGCAGAGTAACAGAGCTTGCTGAACCTAAAGGGATAATTACAGCACACCAAAGACTTCTCTTTGGATACCCTCAAGTTTCTCCTCTTCTCCCAGGCCTCTCTGCTTCTTGTCCCTCTCTGAGGTCTTTGACCAGAAGAGGGATCCTTCTCCCCATCCTCGGCTCCTTTATCTTGATGTTCTTTCCCCTCTTTTATGCTGTCTCTGGGCCAGTCCTGTTATAAAAGCCTTTCTCCCACATGTGCTTTCTTTCTATAACCCATGAAGAGGCTGACGGCTCTCCCCACATCTCTCTTTGCATCTGTTTCCCATGCCCTCTCCCTGTCCTCCTTGCTGCTTCTCCATTCTTTCTATCTCTTCTTAAACAGTGTCTCTTTGGTTTGTAGCTTTGAAATGTCCAGCTCTAGTCCCTCCCACCCCCACCAAATTGGGAAATGGAAGACTGTTTCCAAGCTTCTTGTCTCCAAACTCAGCCTTCCATCCACTAAGTCACCTAGCAGGAAGGTGGGGAGGAGTAGAGAAAGATGGCCCAATCTGCTCCTGTTATAGGGTAGGAAACTCTGGCCTGCATCATCCCCTTCTTCCCAGTGCTGCTGGACCCTCCAAGAAGCTCCACTGAAATGCTTAAGAAAAGCCCAGGATTCTCTCCTCTGGGCTTATGAGAAACAGGATGCTGAGTTGTCTGGGTCCTAGAAGCCCAGAAGAGGGATCCCGGCACATTGCCTCTGCCCACCATTCTCTCTGCTCATTTAGGGGTTGAAAGACTCTCTCTGGGAGAGAAATAAGGAAGAAGGTCAGGTGGAAATAGAAACCAACATTAGGTAATCCTTAGCAACCCTCCTACCCCTTGGGGACAGAAGCTCTTCTCCATGGACCATGGGAGGCAGGGGAAGGGTCCTGGGGAAGAAGCAGGAAACCACAAAAGCTGAGAGGGGAAGAAAGGAAAAGGGAAGGAGGAGAAAATCAGAGACAATTCCCCCTGCCCATTGGGGCCCATGTGAAACTGGCAGATAGAGGAGTTGAAACCCTGAAGAGACAGATGTCAGTCCTCTAGGAAAGGAGGAGACAGAGCAGACACATGTCCAGGCTACATACATGCAGGGAGAGTCTTGAGTCCCATCACCAGCAAGGACACCTCAATAGTCTGAACTTCAGCTCTATAAAGGAAGGCACAGCTCAGGAGGGGAAGGCAGAGATTCCTGGCAAGGAGGGAGAGGTGGTCGCATACAGTGAACAGGAAAGACAGATGGAGAGCCCCTCACAAACTGTCCACAGTGGGGGCTGCCAAAGGAAGAGGCTTCTGTTCACAGATGGGACATCAGCTCTTTTGGAGCCCAAGGAAGCTGGGGGAGTTTGGGGGGATTCTAGCCCAGGTAATGACAAGTCAATCAATATAAGGGCCAGGATCAAGGAGACCAGTCCCAGACTTGGCCCGGGGTGGGGGGGGGTGTCTTTCCTGAGCCCGGGGCAGAGGGGGAAGTAACAGCTCAAGGCTGTCCATCCACATGACTGAGACTCAGAGCAATGTCCAGTCCTAGAGCTGAGCAGCCTCTGAGGAGCCTAAGGGAGGCTTTCCAGCCAGAGGAGACCTGGGTGTGGACCCCAGCTCTCTTTACTAACTGTGTGACCATGGACAGCTCACTTGCCCCTCTTAGCTTGTGATTACCCTGTTTGATCCCAGAAAAGTCACAACACTTGCCTCTCTTTTCTGCTCTAGGAATGAGGCCATTGAACTAGATCGAGGGTTCTTAGATTTCAAGGGGTCTGTTAACATGGATGTGAAAACATTCCACCTTTATTTGAAGCACCTTTTGGTTTCCTTTGTAATTTCTTTTGTTTCTCACTTTGTGAGTTTAAAAGCATTATTCTGGGAAAAAGGTCCATAGGCTCCCTCAGCCTGACTACCCAAGGGATCCATGAGACAAAGAATCTGAGGAGCTAGTGGTCCAAATGACCTCTGGAGGTCTCTGCCAGCTCTAAAGTTGTTGCCCCATAACCTGAGGAACTGGGATCTGGAGGTGACAGATCATGGGGCACATCCTGGAGGCAGAGAGGCATCAGGAACATCGTGTTTGGTTCTACATGTGACATTTTGGAATGGAGCTTTCTACAGTATGAGAAAAGAAAGGAAAACAGGGTGGTTGGGGGCCTGGAAACCATATTATCGAGAGATTGGTTAAAAGAATTAGAAAAGAGATTGGGGGTGACACAATCACACAGAGAGGAGGGAGCTGTCTCCAGACATAATCTGTTCCCAATTGCCTCAGTTTATTCCAACAGAGGATGAATGTTACTTGTTCATTAGAATGTAGAAGGGATTCCTGCTCTTTATCAGTTGGTCCTTTTGAGGTCTCTGACAGCTGTAAGATTCTAGGATTCTCTTTCAATTACATATCAAAATGACAGTGGTCCCCCATTTGTAAGGTCCAGAACCTTCCATCTGCCAAGGCATTGGGCATGACAAGGAACCTTCCATCTGACAAGGTATTGGACATAAGATGGAACCTTCCATCTGCCAAGGCATTGGACATGACACAGAATCTTCCATTTCACAAGGCATTGGACTTAATGTGGAGCCCTCATCTGACAAGGCAGACTCTGATGACTTAGCTAGGCATGGCTGTGACCCAGAGGAGCCAAAGGCTGCATGGTTGGGATGACAGACCTGCAAGGTTCCCCCATTCTGGAAGGGATCTAGTACAGTCTCCTCGATAGGCTACATCTGATTTCTGGGGAAAGGCACCATTAAATACATGCAGGCTCAGCACCAATAGTGGCCTTTTGGCAATGAGTTCTTTGGCCATGGGAGGCCATGGTGAAAACAAGAATAGCTGCCTGTGAGTCCAAATCATCCTGTGCTTAAAGGTCACCTTGGTCTTAAAGGTATTTTTCTCCTCATTTTCTTTTTCTACCTCTTTGTGTGTTATGGTAGCCATCTATAGGATGGGGATGGTGGGAGGAGAAAAAAAAGAGAAAAAATTAAGTTACGTGATAATTTTGTTGTCTATCTGTAAGTAATAGCAAATTGTTCATAGTAGATTTGCCATTTCATGCACGATCATCTTTTTGTTGTACTGTTATGAAAATGTTTTTTTATTCCATCAATTAAAAGAAGAGAGGAAGGGCAAAGAAGATAAGGCAATCTTAAAATGATGAAGCCCTTGGGTTCACAGAGTCTGGCCCCTGGGCCACAATGCAGCCATGGGGTGACTGGGTGCTTGTCAGTGCAGCCACATGCAGCACTTCTTCCTGTCCTTTCTCTCACCCCTGCCAAAGCTGACCGCTTCTTCTTCTTCTGGCTCCTTGTCCCTTTTGCTTTCAGCTTTCTCCCAAGGGGGTTACCTATGAACATTATCTTAAGGAAGGGAAGAAGCCAGTCTGAGACATCATCTCTAAGGAGTTCTCCTTTCATGAGATTTTTTTCATTTTTAGGGAACAATCTTGTCATTAACATCAACTCTGGTGATGTTCAGCATCTGTGGATGAAGAAAGGAGTTTTCACTGACATCCCATAAGGGAAAGGAATCCTGGGAGAATCTCTTGCCCTTAACTTCTTTATCTTCTCCTCTCCATCCTAGCTCAGTGTCTTGGCTCCTTCAGCAAAAAAAACCTTTTCCCAGCCTGCATTTCTTTTCTTAAATCTTTTTTTTTTTTTTTGCTTTTTTGGAGAGGGGGAGGTCAGGGTAATTGGGGTTAAGTGACTTGTCAAAGGTCACAGGGCTAGTAAATGTTAAGTGTCTGAGGCTAGATTTGAACTCAGGTACTCTTGACTCCAGGGCCAGTGCTGCACCACCTAGACACCCCCAGTGCATTTCTACATCTCCCTCAGTTCCTGTGTGAGGTCTGGGCCCCATATGTAGATATCTGGTAGGAACTCTGAGATGGGGCATCACAGGAGGTAGGTGAGAAATCCAGGCCCTGGAGGGGGGGGGGGGCAAGAAGGAATTCAGGAGCCAGTCAGAGAAACTTAGAATGTCGGAGGTCAAAAGGGCGGACAGAGAAGATCTGAGCTGGGAGAAATCTTGGGTTAGTGAATGTCAGAGCTGAGAGGGACTTTACAGTACAACACATCACAAGTAGGAGGGGTTGTAGAGAGCTCCTAATCAGAGAAGACCTAGCTTGGTCCACACAGGAACGCCAATCCTCTCTATGCCTTCTGTGAAAAATCATCAAGCTTGTACTTGATACCCCCAATAAGAACAGTAGCTCCCAAGAAGCCCATTCCACTTTCAGAGATACTTAGTCATGCATTGAAAAAGCTTTCATTTATCACCTACCATGTGCCAAGAATTTTGCCATAAGCCCTAGAGGGACTGAACCTTTCCCTACTTAGACCACCTAGTGCTAGAACCTCACTATGCTGAGTGGTGATGGCCTCAGCAGGTGTCCTCTACCCCAAGACCTGGGCTCCAGCCATGAGTCAGCCCAGACTGCCCGTCACCATCTGCCATGGTGCCCTATCCATAAACCAAGCCCTCCTTGGTTAACCCTTTCCCAAATGGAACTCCTACCATGGGGTCCTCAACCCTACCTCTCCTCTTTCCTGCTTTCTAGTTCTGGAACCACATCCAAATCAACACTGTCCTGGCTACTGAATTCACTTACCATGCCTGTAACTTTTCAAGGAAACACCTGGACACTATTCCTCCATGTGTGGTATGTCCTTTGATTAGAATGCAAGTTCATTGTGGACAAGTAACTGTTTTATACACATTTGTATCCTTGTCCCACATAGAAAATGTTGGGTCCCACAATAATCACTCACTATATGATTTTCTATCCATTAATTCACTTATTCATGAGATAAACAGAGGAGAATGAAACAGTTGTGGCAGTCAAGTATCTAATAATCTATCATCAGGAGGAAATTGTAAAGAGACAATCAAATAAAAATATACAGAAAGGTGTTCAAAGGGAGAACAATAACAATAGTAAGGAGCAGGTTCTTTTAAGGGTTTAGCACTTGGCAGGATGATGGGGAGGTGGAGATGAGGGAGCACCTTCCAAGCATGGGACACAGCCTGATCAAAGGCACAGAGATGGCAGATGGAATGTGTTACATGCTAGGAAAAATAAAGAAGTTAATTACATGGAACCTTTGAGGGCCTGAAGGACAATAGGTACAATAAACCTGGAAACACTGGCCCGAGTCACTGGAGAAGACCTTTCCAAGGAGGAGGGATAGTGGGTAGCAAGTTGCCCAATAATTCATAAGTTGGGCCTCTGTCACATACGTTAGGAACCTGGGCAAACCCTTTCAGGTATCAATGCCCTATCTGAGCCCTAAGGTTCTAAGTCATCTGCTGACATTGAAAGGGGGGTTCCCCAGGCCTCTGGAATCAGAGAATGGCCCCAAACAAACACGAGGTACTGGAAGATTCTCTCACAAACAACAGGAAGTTACTGAACCTTCTTGATTCTGGAAGACTCATGGTCAAACTTGTACTTTAGGAAGTGGTTTCCCAATTGTGGAGGAGAGGGGAGATCTGGAATTTGGCAAACCCAGGAAAAGGCTATTCCAGTATTCAAGGGCCAAGGTGCAAGAAGAGCATTGAGGAGTGTGAGGGAAGTGATGAGGGCGATGGAGAAATAACAATTGGCAACGCATTATTAGGAAGATTTCCTACGGACAAATTTTTGAGAAAGATTTTTCTCTTGCATTAATAACTAATTAATGATTCAGAACCAAGGTTTCCCCCCCCTTTTTACTTCCCTAGCCTGAAATCAACCAGTGTGGGAAATCTTAGGCTGAGGTTTACCCAGGCCAAGATCAAATCACACAGTAAAAGAAATTATAAGTATAGAGTGATGGGTACATTCCTGCTCATTGTGTTTTTTCAAACAGATCTTGGAAAATGTGGATCCGCCCTTTTGTCAGACAGGTGATATAGTAACTGATAAGGCCTTTTGACTAAGCTTTGGGTGACCTAAATTATATACACCAAGACCCTCAAGACCCTCATACATGAATATTGTAATATTCATTCTCTCATTAATTGTTAACCAATCCAGAATTGACTACCAACCTCAACGGGCATATATACTGTGAGCCACGGCCATGTGTGGTCCTTAGACTGAGAGAGATGGCCCAATGACCATCCTTTTTTATTAATAAACATGTAGTAATAGCAATTACTTAGTAATAAAATGATTAATTACCCAAAACAAAATCTCTCCATCCCTTTTAGATGCCAAAGGCTTGAATTCTCTTGTTCAGTCATTTCAATTGTGTTCAACTCATTGTGAGCCAAATTGAGATTTTCTTGGCAAAGATACTGGAATGGTATGTCATTTACTTCTCCAGTCCATTTTGGAGATGAGGAAACTGAGGCAGAGACAGATAAATCTTTTGTCCAGGGTTGCAGAGCTAACGAGCTTCTGAGGTCAGATTTGAACTTGGGAAAGCTGATTCTTTCTGACTCTGGGAACACAGGTTCTGTGCACTATGGTGCCCCATGACTGCCCCTTTTTGATTTATCCCTCTACAAATTCCATTCTTTGCTGCCACTGAGTCCTCTGGGGCCAAGGAGAGTATATCAAATCCTTCCTGACATGACTGACCTCCAAAGACTGTTACTGGATCTCCACCTGTTACCCAGCCAGATCTTTTCAAAATGCCAGGGATTCTGCACCCTTCTTTTTACCCTCCTTCAGAAAATCTCCATCTCTAGTGGACCATCCAGCCCCTCAGGTATATCAGAGTGCCTGAAGCATACCCAGGTCAAACAGTGTTCTATACAAGGTGGTTTCCTCACCTGGAAGGGGAGGAACCTAGACAGATTTCCTTGGTGAATCCTGGTGAAATCCATGGGAGCCTGATTCCTTCTTCTTCCTTCACTGCTCTCCCTGCAAGCAGATGAGGAGGGCAGAGGAGAAGTCCCTCTTCCCCATTTCTTCCACAGAGAGTCAGCCCATAAGCATTTATTAAGTGCCTACTGCATATCAGGTGCATTGTTAAGAACTGGGGAAAAGCAAAAGACAATTTCTGTCTTCAAGGATCTTACACTCTAGAGGATCAGACCACTTGCAAACAACTGCACAGATCTAATGTAGCCAGGAAGGATAATTGGAGACAATTAAGAGAGAGAAGACATTAGAATTAGGATGGATAGTGAGAGTTTTCTTGGGGAAAGAAGATGTTAGTTGGAACCTGAAGTAAGTCAGAGAAACCAGAAGCTGAAGATGAGAATGGAGAGCATTTGTGATAGGGGAAGAGAGAGAAAATGCTCAGTGTGCACTTTCAAGATGTCTCGTATCCAGGGTTCTGATGTTCCAGGGCACTATGATTTCATGACGAGCTCTGCAGAAACTGGGCTTTAAGGCTTCTGGGGCTTTGAATCTAGGAGCCTGGGCCTCTAGATTCTGTCTCTAAATGGGTCCCATCTAATCACCTCCTGTCATCTTTGACTTTGCCTTGATGTTGAGGACAGAAAAGCTATAGGAGAATGTAAGGTCACTGAAGACAAGGAATGTGTCATTTGGATCACAACTCTGACTCTGACACCTTATCTAGGTATGGATGTGACCCAGAAGTTCCAAAGGCTGCACAGCCAGGATTGCAGCCCTGGAAGGTTCCCCCATTCTGGAAGGGCTTCTGGTAAAGTCCCCTCAATAGGCTACATCTTATTTCTGGAGAAAGGCGCCACTAAGTATGGATAGGTTCATCAATAATAGTTTGGTCTTTTGGCAATGAGTTCTTTGGCCATGGCAGGCCACAGTGAAAACAAAAAAATCCCGAGTGACTATTAGTCTTCCTATGCATAAAAGCTCCTTTCCATCTAAGTAGCAATCAGAGAAGCATGGATTTTAAGGTAGAAGAGAATTTTGAGGCAAGCTAACCTGGTCTCCTCTCTTTACAAAAGATCCTGAGGCACAAAGCTCTTTTCCCATAGGCATGAAACTCCGAGTCAGAATGTGAACAGAATAGTTGAAAGGGGGTAGGGAAGAGCCAGAGTAAGTGCATCTGTCTTTCCATCCACCTGACCAGGCTCCCCCATTAAGAGTTTCATGGCCTACTGATTTCCCACAAAGGTACCAGTTCAGTACTTGAGCTGTCTTTCTGGCCATCTCTGCTGCTATACAAGAATCACTGGACCTTCCCATCTGGTAAAGGGATGGCATTTATGAAGTGTGGTTGGCTGCTTCCACAAAGCACAATTTTGAAGAAGTGGGGGAAAAAACTGGTTTGATCTGTGGTCAGATGGCCACCTAATCCATAACGATGACCAGCCTAGGCAGGATGTAGAAAATGAGATTCACATGCTGGTGGATTGTATCAATATCTGACCGGGAAATGAATGCTGGGATTTTCATCCTCTTGTGGGTAACTCAAAAGATTGCATTCTGCAAATTGTTTGGGAAGACGGGAAAACTATCTATCTTTGTGCAGACAGTGAAGATGATTGCTTGGCCTGGGAATCTGCACTCCAGGATCACAGGACAAATATAGCTTATGTTGGCTCAGAAGTCACATGTGATGAGACTTCTGTTGTTTCATCTCCTCCTCCTTATAAAGCTTATGCCACACCATTTCCTGAGGTATTTGGCTATGGTCAATGTGATGGTGTACATCCTCCAGGAACTCCAATTATCTTTGCTTCTGATGGGCAGGCTTATATGATACCATTTTAGTATCCATATCCAGGACCTTATGGACACCAGCCTGCCCATCAAATTATCATCAGGGAGCATTCTGGGGACAACAATGGAGACCTGTCTCTGGGCATGCTCGTGGGGCAGCCACTGGCATGGCCTTGGGATCTTTGTGCTGGGTCTTTTAGGTTTCTCGACATCTTTTTATTTACAGCTTTCAAAACCTTGATTTATTTTTCTGTCTGCAATAATAAGATATGTTGCAAGGTATTCCTGTTTTACTGTAAAGATTTTTAATTGCAGTTACAATAGTACTTTCAAAATAATGACATCTTAATTATAATTAGTCAGTATAAATTTCACAAGGTAGGATTATAACTCTGCTGTTCAGTTGAAATATGAATTAAAAGGATACTTGATCATTTCATGGAACTTAGTTGCATAAGGACTTCTTTGAATTCATTCATTTTGAAGAACATTATCACTGCAGTGCTAGATGCGGAACATGAGAGATAGCTTTGTCATCCATAGTAGAAGAATGCTTCTCATATAATAACCCCTGAATAGGTGATTATTTCTGGAAGTGAACAACTAGATCAATCCAACTGCTAACTCGCAACTTGAGAATTAATGGAGGAACAGTCTGGGTGTTGCTGTCAGCATGGCTGGGTGGTAAACTATGTGTAATGAAGCAATACAGACTTTCTGCACCACAAACTCCAAAGAATAATCTCCCAGGCAGTTGTGATGTGCCATATGCCTCTGTAGTTGGCTCTGTCATTATCCAGCAGGGCTCTACTGGTGGGCTTATTTTCTCAGTTGCAAGTGGATTTATTGAATCCTAGAGATTGGAACTGGTAAGTTTCTTGGAAAGAGCTGCCATTCAGGACAAATTCTTGTAAATAGAGCTGGAAGCCTACAGTTCTTTGACATAATTCTCAACTATGAGAGTTGTAAGAACAGTTTAGAGGCTGAGGTGATTAGGGTTTTGTTTTGTTTCTTGGAAAGTCTGGACTACTCATGCATAGGATAGTGGATAGAGCATCAACCCCTATATCATAAAGACCTGAGTTCAAATCCAGAGTCATACAAATGACCTCAGGGAAATAACTTGTTAATGAGAGAGAGAAAGAGAGAGCGAGAGAGCGAGAGAGAGAGAGAGAGAGAGAGAGAGAGAGAGAGAAAGAAGAGAAGAGAAGAGAAGAGAACTGAGGTTTTGTAATTCTCACAGGGGTGCAAATACTACTATTAAAAGATGATGGACATGACTTTTACCTTCTTAACTTTGATTTAACATGTTGAAAACATATTTAGACCTCCTATTGTGTATCTGAGCCATTCCCTCTCTTCTCACCTTGCTTTGAAAAACAAAGATGTTACCAGCTTACAAGCAGTGGTGTTTTGGTTTTATCTGGTTGACCTGCTACAGAATATTGTTCTAAGGGTGGAACAGACTCATGGTATTTGTAGCCAGTAAAAGTAAGGAGAAAAAATTAAAATCAAACTCAGGCTTATTAGTATAAGTGTTTGGCTCTCGATAATTTTGTAGAGTTGAGATAAGGTGGAAGGATGAGGGAGGCTAATGGGAGGAATTAATGATAACTGAAAATGATTACAGAAATTAGGAAAGACATGTGCTTGTGTGCAAGCAACTAAATCCATATCTTGTAATATATCTATGGATTAGTAAACAGCTGATTTAGTCTTATTTCACCTGACTTTCAGCTAAAACTTCTTTTTGCCAATAACCTTTAACATACTTTGAAAATGTGTGTACTCTTCATTCCCATTTTAATTTTTGTAATAAAATTCTTAGGGGAGTTCTCATCCTCATGGATGATATAATCTGTTTTCATGTACCATTTGATAAGATCTGCTTTACTTTACTTGAAAACCCACAATGCTTTGTAACCCAAATCTACATTTATTTGATGATGAGAAAGCACTAGGAAGGAAACAAAGGCTCAGGGAAAGAATGAGATGCACATTGTTAGTAAACAGTCATTCCAGAATTTTAAAAAAAAATAATTGATGTCTTTTTATTTACTTTTAGTTTACAACATTCAGTTCCACAATCTTAAGTTTCAAATTTTCTCCTCCTCCCTCTCCTTCCCCTTCCCCCCATAGTTACATGTAATCAAATATAGGTTCTACAAATACCTTCACGTTGAATGTTAGTCATGTTGTAAAGGATTGTAACCACAGGCTGAACAATGAACAACAAGGAATAAAACAAAACAAGACACAAATGAGAGAGAGCAAACAGTTTGCTTCAGTCTGCAGACTCTGTAGCTCTTGCTCTGGTTGTGGATGTCCCTTCCATCACGAGTCTTTTGGAGTTGTCTTCTAACCTTGTATTGCTGAGAGGAGCCCAGTCTAAGAATTGGAAATCAAGGGATGCCCATCCATTGGGGAATGGCTGAACAAGTTGTGGTACATGAATGTAATGGAATACCACTGTGCTACAAGAAATGAGGAGCAGACACACTATTCATCATAACTTGGGGAGACTTATATAAATTGATGCTGAGTGAGGACAGCAGAACCAGGAGAACTTGGTACATCTTTACAGACACATCATATGTATTACGACTAACATTCCAGAATCTTTAATGGCAAAAGTACCTCATATGTAGATTGCACATATTTTTTGTTTCTTGTATTATCTATAGTTCAGGCATTTTTGCTACTTCTTAAACTTTTAATTGAAATTTGCTTTAAACCTACTAGTCAATAAAACTGTATTTAAGGTGTCAGGGAAATAGGATGAGCACCATGTTTGTGATATTAAAGTAATTCAAGATCATCTTAGGTCTCATTTGCCAATGATACTATTCTCTCTCTCTCTCTCTCTCTCTCTCTCTCTCTCTCTCTCTCTCTCTCTCTCTCTCTCTTTGTCTCTCTGTCTCTCTGTCTCTCTCTCTCTCTCTCTCTCTCTCTCTCTCTTTGTCTCTCTCTCTCTCTCTGTTTCTCTGTCTCTCTCTGAAATATGTAAAAAGTTGATTGCACTGTCACAATTAAGTAAAGTTATGTTAAAGGAATGTAAGGCAATTTAACTTACATATAGTTATTGGTGGAAAGATAGCTGCTCTGTTTGACCAAGTAGACTGACACATTTGTTCTCATTAATTCCCATCCAAAGCTTACAATTTATGGATGTGCTTCTTTGAAACTCAGGGAAATTATGTAAAAGAATAAAACAACCAAAATCTAAAAGGTAAACCTTAAACATATCAAGCATCTAACACCCTACAGTGATTTCATCATTCCTTAACTCATTAAAGAAAAATTTATTGAATGCCTGCTATGTGCAAGCCAAATCTATAGTCTTATATTATTTTCTAATTTATGTATGACTTTCCCTATTTTGTATGATGTTGGATTGTTTTAAAACTAGTTTTAGAGTTGAGATTTTCCCCTGTCATGGTGAAGTGATGATAATTCCCATAAAGCCCATTCTATGTCATATGAATTCTATTTTAGGTTTTGGAAGACTGGTTACATATCATTTTTTCCTCCTAATTGACTTGTTCTATGTCTGATGAAACTTAATACTCCATGTCAAATTGAAGACCAAGTCAGCTTTGTAATGAATCCTTGGATTCTTGGCAGCTCCCATAGACCTTTTCTTTCTTTCTTTCTTTCTTTCTTTCTTTCTTTCTTTCTTTCTTTCTTTCTTTCTTTCTTTCTTTCTTTCTTTCTTTCTCTTTCTTTCTTTCTTCCATCTTTTCTATCTTTCTTTCCTTCCTTCTTTCTTTTTTTTAACTGGAGATGTCTGCTTCAGGAAACAGGAAATGTGCATGAATGCCATGTCACTTGAAATTTGATAATTGGGAGAAAAAGTCACATAAAGTCTGATTGTGTTATCGATTGACGCTTTAAAATCATTTCTGTTCAGACTTTCACTTGTATGTAATAAGAATACTAAAATTATAATGATTTGTATTGGAGTTTATCTAAACCCCCTGAAGTACTGTGAATTGAAGGGATATATTTGCAATAAAGTAGCTTTGAATGTTAAACAAAAGAATAGTGGACTAGGGTGTGGAGAGTGTTGAGAGTCACCATCTCTAGACCATGCACTCAGTCCTGAATCCTCTAAATGTGAGGGTCTTTCATAGAGCCAAATGAGTGTAAATACTGTTAAATAATGTGTAAATTGAGTGGAATGAAGGGCTACTGGGGTCTCTGAATTGTATCTGTCTTGGTCTTCCTCTTAATGAAGAAAATAGAAGAGAGTTGGCCCTCATTGGAGAAATAGCTCAAACCTTCTTGCAGAGACAAAAAAAAAGGAGTCTCTGGTTGGAGCCCTATGTCCCATGGCCATGACAAGCTGCCTCCTTTGTTGGCTGGTGCCTTTACTTACTCTCTTGTGTGCTGAATGGTTCTTCTCTGGGATTTGGCATGTTCTGGACCTCAAGAAAGAGCAGACACACGGGAATGCCACTCCCAGGAAGAGTAACAGAGCTTTCGGAGTCTGAAGGGATCATTAAAAGACCTAAGACTTCTATTTGGATGCCCTTCAGATTCCTGTCTTCTCCCAGGGCTCTATACCCCTTGTCCCTCTCTGAGGTCTTTGGTGGGAAGAAGGATCTCTTCCTTCTCCCCACCCTCAGCTCCTTTACACTGAGGTTCTCTCTCTCATTCATGCTGTCTCTGGGCCAGTCCTGTCCCAAAGGCCTTTCCCTTCACGTCCTTTCTCTTTCTATAACCCATGAAGAGTTTGGCAGCTATTCCCCCATCTCTCTTTGAATCTATTGTCAATGCTCTCTCTCTTTACCACTTGGTGCTTCTCCATTCTCTCTATCCCTTACTAGACAGTGTCTCCTTAGTTTGGGGGCTGTGAAAAGTCCAGGTCTAGTCCCTCTCCTCACAAAATGGGGAAGTGAAGACTGGTTCCCATTTTCTTGTCCCCATACCTAGGCTTCCGTCAGCTGAGCCACCCATTTGGGAAGATGGGTGGTGGTGGGAGAGGAAGATGGATTCTCTCTGCTCTCACTCTTGGGTAGGCAACTCTAGACTGTAACATCCTGTATACCCTCTCGCAGCTCTGTTGGACACTTCCAGAAGCACCAGTATAATGCTTGAAAAAAAGGCCAGCGTCCTATCCTCTGGCCTGATAAGACATGGAACCCTGCTGACCTCTGCCTCCTCCCTCCCCTCTCAGCCTCCATCCTCAGCTTCTGGATCCTGCCAACATCTGCCCAAAGTGATTCTGGCAGTGTTGTGCCAAGCCCACCCTATGGGACAGTGGGCAGCAACATCAGCCTGGAAATTCTTGGGTCCTCAAAGCAGCCTCCCAGCCATTCCTGGTACAGAACGTCATTAGACTGCTCATGCGACGTAATTTCCTACAGTGTTGCTACTAGACAGCATACACCACCAGATACACCAGAAGGTGTTCTCTAATGGCTCCCTGCTCATCCCTGATCTCACCATCAGTGACACTGATGACTGCATTGTATAAATTGCTAATCCCATAAGTCATAGTAACAGCATGGGGACATTTAGCCAGGCATGGTAAATGCTGCCCTTCCCATGGCCATGCCCTCCCTCTAATAACCTCCCTCAATCTGGGGTGAGAGCCCTCCTCTAAGCCCCTTGCACAGGAAGCAGGGAGAATGCAGAACAAGACTCCTGGCAGCCCCATGGCAGGCTGGGAGAGATTAGCCCAGGGAGCACCCAGAAGCCCAGTTCAGGCAGGGCCCAGGCAGGCTGATCTGATCAGGGATCCTTTGTAATCCAGCTTTGTCCCCAATGCCTCCATCCCAAGGAGAGGGGTGGGCTAAGTTCAGGGCCCCTTAGAGGCTCTTAATTAACTCTAGGAAGAAGGGACTCTGAGGGCAGGAGGGACAAAGAAGGGGCTGGAGGAGGGGAGTCAGCTTAACATTGACTCATTTTCTCTTACATTGACCAAGCCCTGAGCTTAGATAGAGTCCCATAGAGAGGCTGTGAGCCCAGGTATCCTTGCAAGATAAAGGTGATTGGGAGGGGGCAATCAGAATTTGGAGGGGTGTGTGTGATATCTTTCTTCATTCCAGCTTTCCCAGGTCATACAATGAAACTAGGAGGGGACACTTAGGGTTCAAAATGGCACCCGGCCCCCTCCAATTGTGCCTGAGGCAGGCAACCTGGTCCTGAAGTTCACCTGCTCCCAAATTGCTAAAAGTCCACAAGGCAGGGGGAACATTCCTGGGGGCTGGAACAGTCACTGACTCTCCCTTGCCAGTTGGACCTAGCAGAGCTATGTCCTGACTACCCATTGAAGAGCCCTTCTGGGGAAGCAGGTCAGCATTCTTTTATATGGTTCCCAGGGGAGAGTTTGGCCTGAAGTGGGGATGCCATGGGGCAAGGGGGGCACGAGGTCACACAGCATAATGGAGACCTCACAAGCAGAGTTGTCCACCAATGAAAGAGTGGTCTGAACACTGATAAGGTCCTGGATAAGCAGAGGTTGTGTGGCCATTGGTCAGACATGCTGAAGGATCTTGGGCCAGGGGCCCCCTGACAGCTCTGGTTCTCTGCTGCTCAAACAGGGCAGACTGTTGCCTACCCTGGGTCTCATCCCATCCAAGTCTACTGAGCCCTGATGCTGCAGAATATCTCCTGGGGCAGAGCTTCTGCTAACCTCTTTGGGTCCCCAACTGGTCAAACAAAAGCTGGATTAGGGGGAGGAGGAAGGGAACAAGCATTTATTGAGGGCCTACTGTGTGCAGGCACCATGCTAAACTGCAGGAGAACATACACACAGTAGCCAGAATAATGACGTTGAGGTGAAGAACTCCAGAAGACCTCTAAAGTGGGATCAATCATGACTTCAGAGATGGATGATGAAACATTCCCTCCATCCCTTGACAAGAGAGGTGATGGAGCCAGCCCTTGGGAAGTGGACCTCAGCTTCCTGATCCACAAAGATCCAGGTTTGGCCTCACAGAGCAGAGAGGAGCAGAAAGGAGTTCATCACAAAGTTACCCCAATGACACCGCAACACAGACAGCCCCAGAACTTCTAGATCACATGACCCTGTCCCACTAGGTGTGGTGGATAATTAATAACTGAGGAAACAGTCTGAGCTATATGATTTATGAGCCAAACAGGCACAATAAAAGGGTCAAGGGACTCCCAGTAAGTCCAAAGACCCTGAATACAGAATGAGGTAAATTTTGATGTATTAAAAGCAATTAATCAAATGAAATCAATTAATTAAAATAAAACAATTAACAGGATACAAAATTCAGTGATCTGATTTCTAATTGGAGGAAAGGTTAGAGGCTTTCCGAGTTGGGCAGGGGGTCAAGCTGGGAAAGGGGTGAGTAGGTTTGGGGGTCTTTTCCCAGAATTGAGATATGGTGATTAATTACATCCTTGTGCATTTATAAAATAACACAGGGCTTATGCCCTCGAGTTTCCCATGGGATGATTTGCAGAGAAACAAAAGGATGGAGGATATTATACACAGAAACACGAGATGGAGTCACTGTTCGTTAGACAGAATCTAAACGGTTCTTCCAATTCCTAAAGCAAACCAACTCCATTGTGTAGCTGGTCTTCATTTTGTCACAAGATACCCCACTGAAGCCTTCTGTATAGGTAAAGCATCAATGTCTACACCCAGAAGTCCATTATTTGTTGTGTCCTGTAGCTGAGCCTGGACTGTGCCTGAGGCTAAGAAAGGAAGATCACTGGAGATGGAGGCAGAAGACTCTACTTTAATCCCACCCTGTGTGACCTTGAGCAGGTCACTGCCTTCTTTGAGTGGCCCTTCTCCTGTCAAATGAGGTTATTGGGACCAGATAGTCTCTAAGTGGGGCGGAGCCAAGATGGCTGCATAGGGGCAGCAAGGTTCAGCAGCTCCCACACAGCCACCTCAAAATACCCATAAAATATGACTCTAAACAAATTCTAGAGCTCTAAAACACACACAAATATACTTTCTGCTGAAAGCAGCTTGGCTAGGAGGGACCATCTCAGCACTGGGAGCTGAAACCAGCCCAGCCTGAAATGGCGACTTGGCCTAGGGGGCGGCCTGGCAAGCTGAGCCAAACTGCAGATGGAGTTTCAGGAGAGTGGATCTGTGGCAGCTGTGGCAGTTTCCAGAATTATCAAGCTGTAAGAAAAAAAAAGGACTAAGTGAAGGGTCAGTGGAACTCAGCTAAAACTGGGGTAGAAGAGCGGGTCTGGCCAAACTGCCTCCAGGGCAAGGAAGTAGCAGAAGTGGAGGCCCTGCAGCCACCTCTGCATTGCTGCTTCGGAGCTCCCAGCCTGCAGACTGCAGGGGCCAAGCAATTGTTCAGAGGCCAAGTGCTTTTGCATTGAGCAGCCTGGATCCGGATTGTGGTCTTGGGTGGTGGTCCTGGGGTGTGTTTTCAGTGTGCCAAAGCTGGTTGGGGCTGCAGCAGCCTCCTAAAAGCCCTGGCAGCTGGGAAAACCTCAGCAATTTGGGACAGAGCTTTCCCCTCTGGAAGCAGAGTTCCACAGAGCTAAAAAATCTTTGACTGGCCAACCACAAACAGGCAAAAGAAGCAAAGTAAGAACAGCAACCAAACTCTAGATTCCTTCTTTGGGGAAAAGAAGGATCAAAGCAGGGAATGTGAGGAAGACAGCACAGTCAGAACTTCCACACCAAAAGCTTCCAAGAAACATGAAGATTGCCTAAAAGCTAGAGATCAGCTGAAGAAGAATTTTGAAAACCAAATGAGAGAAGTGGAAGAAAAATTGGGAAGAGAAATAAGAATGATGCAAGAAAATCATGAAAAGAGAGCCAACAACCTGA
>CM053582.1:75006665-75029360 GCA_028627135.1 Pseudochirops cupreus
CTTTAGAATTAAATTATTTAGTTTCCAATTAGTTTTTTGCCTATCTTTCCATGGCCCTTTATTGCATATAATTTTTATTGCATCATGATCTAAGAATGATGCATTTAATATTTCTGCCTTTCTGCACTGAATTGTGAGGTTTTTATGCCTAAATACATGGTCAATTTTTGTGTATGTGCCATGTACCAATGAGAAGAAGGTATATTCCTTTTTATCCCCATTCAGTTTTCTCCAGAGATCTATCATGTCTAGCCTCTCTAAAATTCTATTTGCCTCCTTAACTTCTTTCTTGTTTATTTTGAGGTTAGATTTATCAAGTTCAGAGAGGGGGAGATTGAGGTCCCCCACTAGTATTGTTTTGCTATCTATTTCTTCTTCTAATTCCCTTCACTTTTCCTCTAGAAATTTGGATCCTATACCGCTTGGTGCATATATGTTAAGTAATGATATTGCTTCATTCTCGATAGTGCCTTTTAGCAGGATGTAGTTTCCTTCCTTATTTCTTTTAATTAGATCTATTTTTGCTTTTGCTTTAACTGAGATAAGGATTGCTGCCCCTGCTTTTTTAACTTTTGCTGAAGCATAATATACTCTGCTCCATCCTTTTACCTTTACCCTGTGCATATCCCCTTGTTTCAAATGAGTTTCTTGTAGACAGCATATTGTAGGATTGTGGTTTTTAATCCATTCTGCTATCCACCTCTGTTTTATGGGAGAGTTCGTCCCATTCACATTCACAGTTATGATTACTATCTGTGACTTTCCCTCCATCTTATTCTCTCCCCTGTTTATAACTTTGTGTCTTCCTTTTCCCTTCTCCTCCTTAAGAGTTTTCCTTTTGACCACTGCCTCCCTCAGTATTCCCTTCCTGTGTCCCCCTTTCTTTACCTATCCTTTCCCCTTGCTATTCTTTCCCTCCCTTCTGACCATCTTTTGCCTCTACCTTTCCTTTTCTCCCATTACAATCCCTTTCTTCCCCTTAATAGGGTTTTTTTCAAATCTTCAGATTAGTCCACTTATACCCACACCCTCTTTCTATGTGCATCCCTTTTAAGTGTCAGAATACTTATACAAATTTCAATATTGACAGGTATCTGCTTCTCAAAAAGGGATGTAAACTTTTTGCTCTTATTGAGTCCCAAGTTATGTGCATGTGTGAGCATCTGTGTGTGTATGTGTATGTGTATGTGTGAGTGTATGTTTTCCTTGTTTACCTTTTTATGTCTTTCTTGGGTCTTGTAAGTGGAGATTGAATTTTCCATTGAGCTCAGGCTTTTTCATAAGGAAAGTCTGGAAGTCCTTTATTTCATTAAATTGCCATCTCCTTGTCTGAAAGATTGTGCTCAGTCTTGCTGGGTAGTTGATCCTTGGTTGTAGTCCTAGCTCTTTTGTTTTATGGAATATCACATTCCAATCCCTCTGATCTTTTAAGGTAGCAGCTGCTAAGTCCTGTGTAATCCTGACTGTAGTTCCACGATATTTGAATTGTTTCTTTTTGGCTGCATTCAGTATTTTCTCCTTGACCTTGTAGCTCTGGAATTTGGCTACTATATTTCTTGGAGCTTTCAATTTGGGATCTCTTTCAGGAGGAGAGGAGGAGATCAGTGAATTCTTTCAATAACTTTTTTACCTTCTGATTCTAGGACCTCAGGACAATTTTCTTTGACAATCTCTTGGAGGATGCTGTCCAGGCTTCTTTTTTCATCATGGCTTTCTGGTAGGCCTATAATTCTTAGGTTATCTCTCCTGGATCTGTTTTCGAGGTCAGTTGTTTTTTCCAGTGAGATATTTTGCACTTTCTTCTAATTTTTCAATCTTTGTGTTTTGTTTGACTGACTCTTGCTGCATCATAGAGTCCTTAGCTTCAATTTGACTGATTCTAATTTTTAGTGAATTATTTTCCTCAATTAGTTTTTGAAGCTCCTTTTCCAAATGTTCAGTCTTCATTTTTAGGGAGGTATTTTCTCCAGTTAGATTTTGGACCTGCTGTTCTAGTTCTCCAATTTTACTTTAAAAGATTTATTTTCTTCAGTGAGATTTGTTTCCAATTTGGTAACTGTAGATTTAAATTTATCTCCTACCTCTCTAATTTCATTTTAGATCCTCCAAGAATGCTTTTTGCACTTGAGACCAATTCACATTTCCTTCTGAGGTCTCCAGTGTGAGTTTAGAGTCCTTGTTGCCTTTTGAATTTGATTGTTCTTGCTCACTATAAAAAGATTTGATGGTCCTAGCCTTCACAGTTTCCTTCTTACCCATTGTGGTTGCCTATGTCCTGGATTTTTAGAGTGGATATCTGCTTCTGGGGTGCAGAAGTATTGAGCTTCTCAAGCTGGGAGGTAGGGGATCGGTTGTTAACTTCATGAGCTGTGGTGTCTGAGTGACGAGACTGAGGCCAAGGCCAGGACTCTCAATATTTTCACTGAGTTACCCTGAGGCTCACAGAATAACCTATGGGGGCAGAGTGGTCTAATTCCTTCAGGTTTACACCTCTGTGTCTCTGGGCTACAGCTCAGGCAGGCTCAGTAGCAGGAGGCCAGCAGAAGGGCAGAGCAGGGCTGCTGTCAGCTGATTCCCCCTGGTGATGCTAAAGCACACCTGGGCTTGTGTAGTTACTTTTTGCTGGCTCCACCCTCCTGGGCTTAGTATCCATACTGTCTCCCTTTCCCTTTCCTCAGTGACACCCAGGCCTGAGGCTATTTCCACTGATTCAGGGTTTTACTCTGGGTGGGGCAGGACTTTTCTGGGTCAGGGGAGGGGGATCAGAACAATTAAGTTTTATTCCTCCATCTTGACTTCTGGAAGTTTAGGTATATAATTTTTACACATCCAGGCTTCGGGCTAGTAGCCCAAGGAGAAGCTGCTGACTCTGCTGTGGGCCCTTCTTTTTCTCTTACCCAGCTCCAACGATCCTCTGTCCTGTGGTGAGATGGCTGCAAATGGGGGTGGGTGAGTCTGCTGGCTGGCTGGGGCTTCTTCTAAGTCTGCCATATTCTGCCTTCAGATCCACACGGGTGCAGCAACTGTGTGCTCTGAGTTCTCCCTGCCAAGACCTGAGTAGGCACTTTTCTGGGCTGGGAAGCTGCTGCATTCCATCTCCCAATGGGTTCTGTCACTCTTAAATCTGTTCAAATTAACTTTTTAGCTTTTAGCGACAGAATTCTTGGAAGAGCTTGGAAAAGCTACTGCTTCCTTTCTGCCATCTTAGCTCCACCCCCAAGATAATCACATTTAAAGCTGGAAGAGGCTTTAGATATTTAGTTTAAATTGCTTATTTTACAAAAAAAGGAAACTGAGTCTTGACAAGGGAAAGTGACTTGGCCCAAATTCAGCAGCAGGGTGGTGAGAAACCAGCTTACCTGATACCACTGAGAGAATGAAGGATCAAATGCTTACTGTCTTGGGGAGGAGGGAGGGAGGAAGGGAGGGAAGGGAGAAGAAATTGGGAACTTAAAATCTTATACAAGTGAATGTTGAAAACAATCTTTACACATAATTAGAAAGAATTGAATACTATTAAATGAAAAAAAAAAGAATGAAGACTCCATTTTTAATCTGGCTCTCTTCTTTGAAAGTCGTGGTTGTGTTCTTACACTGGATTTCCAGCTTCGGTAGGTCAAGATTATCAGAGAAGGTGACCTTGACTAGACAATGCTGCTGCCTGCTACACCATGGATGAACTCCAGTGTTCCTCAGTCAGGTGGCCTTCTGGCCATGCCCCTCCACTTAAGAAAATCTCCATTGGTTCCCATCCTCTTGGTTATGTCACTCTGCCCACCCCAGAACAGAGGTGGCCAGGAAAAGACAGATGCTATAAAAATGGGTGGAGGGTTTAGTTAGTCCTAGATAGGAAAGGACAGAGGAGTTCAAATAGTAGGAAGGGGTGCTGGTAGTCAAGTCACTGGAGGTCTTTAAGTGGTGAACAGATAGTGTGGAGGAGGAGGTGACTTAGGCACAGATAGGCCTGGCTTCCTTTTAAATTCCAAGATTCTATTAAGTAGCTTCAAGTGGGCAGGTGGCAGGTTTAGTGAGCTTTCTAAGGCTGAGTTGAGCAGACAGACTCAGGTTCACATCAGACCTGAAAGAAAACCTTGGCCCAAGTGTCCCTGCCACTTGGAATCTCCAAAGGCCAACACTGCCTTGGAAATCAAAACCAATTTGTTTGAAAGCCTTGTGGATGAGGACTTCCAATTCAGGTTGTCCCTGCACTCAATTCACTAATTTTGTGCCCCTTGAGAAAGTCTGTAGCCTAGCCTGGCTGTCCTCTGGAGTTCTGGATCATGTGCAAAGTGGGAAATAACAGTGCAAGAGCAACCCCAGGAGCCAGTAACAGAGGAGATAGCCCAGAATGGCTCTTGTGATTCCAGAGCAAGCTCTCCATTTGCAGAGAAGGCTCCAAATTGTATTCTTTGGGGCCCCTTTTCCCAAAAGGGAGCTCACAACAGGGACCTTTCCAAGTACAGCCTCTGGAGTCCACAATAGGGGCTCGCAGTCCTGAAGCAGGTGAACTGGAAACCAGTATGCAATGGAGGTGGAGGAGTCCAAGAACGTGGGGAGAACGTTCTGCACATGCATACACAGGACTCCAAAGAGCAGCAGGGCTGTAGAGTGAGCCACGTACACAAACACCTGTGGGCTGTGGAATCCAGGGGGAGGCTTCCCTGGCTTCTCCTCATCCCTTCCCTTGTTCCTTAGAAGCCCAAGTGTGAGGCAGCGCTAGAGGTTGGCAGTCACATAGGTACAGGTTGCGCAAGAGCCAAGCACCACCACTGGCCCCACCAGGAGAAAGTTGGGCACCTGCCAGAGCTCAAAGTATCTTAAGAAACCTACATTCCAATAGATATCCTGGACATAGCTGTATATCATGGGCAGGCGCCAGGCACACCAGCTGGGCTGATCACCTGCTGGGACCTGGTAGTCCTTGTCCTTGGCTAATTGTTCAAGGGGCTCTGGGATGAGGTGGGACAAGTAGATGGCAGAACAGGCTGTAGGCATAGAGTTGGAACAGAGCAAAAGGAAGAACAACCCCAAGGGCTATCAGCAGCAGGAAGGCCACCAGTCTCAGGAGCTTCCAGGGGCCCCAGGAAGGCCCCCAGGGAAGAAGACAAGAAGTCTCGGCACTGGGCATGGAAAAGGAAGCCAGAATTGTTGATCCCATTAGAACCTACGCCAGTGGGAGGGCAAAAAGTAGTGGGTTCCAGCCACTGCGGCCCCTCTCCAGCTGGCTCATGGCGAGCACTAAAGACCAGCCCGGCAAAGAAGCTCTCAGAATAGCCCAATGCCAGGAAGACATTGGCGAGGCTGAAGGAGAAGAGCAGAGTGGAGAGCAGGGATAGGCGGCGCAGCGGGGAGAGAGAGGCAAGGCTGCCAACACTGAGCACAGGCCGTTGAGCAGGGAAGCCGTCAACAAGAGGCGACTGCGGAGGGTGAGCAGCCCCTGCAGCGGCCACAGCAGCAACTCAGCCCCAGCGCGCAGAACCAAGGGGAAGCCTGGGAAGAAGGCCAAGTTGTGCTCCTAGACATTGCCGTGCTTCGCGATGAAATGGAAGTGGTCCGCGTCCCAGCGTGACAAGCCTCCTCAAGAGCCATTCCAAGACCTGGTCCCCAGAGCGGGCGGGTTCCAGGCAGGGCGACGAGAAGGCGTCTGCAGCATGATCAGGGATGAGTGCCTTCAACAGAGCCTGGAGGATCAACATTAAGGAGCGGCAGACCAGGGCAAAACTCAGCACCTCTCTCTGGGACAGCTCCCCAAGGGGCATCCTCTCACACCAGGACATTCAGGGTATCTCGGCCTTTTCTTTCCAGTACTTTCCCTTCTCCAAAGTCCAGATCCACTCGCAGCAGGAGAACAGTACTTGGAGTCTAGACCTCCTTTCCTGGGATAGGGGCGGGGACATTCCGGAATTTTTTCGCTCCAGCTCCACGGGGCGGGATATGAAGGAGGCGGGGGATGGGCGAGTGGAGAAAAGCGGGACGAGAGAGGAGGTGGGGCTCCTCAGTCCTCTACGCCCAGAGCGCCCTTCCCGGGACCTGTTAGTGGGTGGCTCCTTCCCCCAGCTTTCCACCCGAGATCAACCCCCCGCCCACCTCTGGCCTTCTCCCACCACTTCGGCTCCAATCCACAGCACCTCTGTCCGGCTTGGGTAACGTCTGAATCTCTTGTACTAAGATGTTGACTCTCCTTCCAACTCTTTCCACCATAGAGAGGAAGGTAGATAGGATAGAGTGCTGGACCTGGAGTCAGAAAGGCCTTAATCTAAACTCAGCCTCAGACTCTTGCCAATTGTGCGCCCTTAGACAAGTTAATTAACCCCTGCCTGCCTCATCTTACTCATCAGTAAAATAGGTTTAGTAATAGCACTGACCTCCCAGGGTTGTGGTGAGGATAAAATGAGGTAATATTCGGAAAGAGCTTTGGAAACTTTAAAGTTCTATGTAAAAACTATTTATAAAATAATTTAAACTCTTAAAAAACACTCTTGCTTCATTTTTTCCAGGAAGGTTTGTTTACCTCAAGTCCAAATTATATGTTTCATTTGAGGATTTGCTTGTAGATATTTTGGATTAATTTCTTCCATGGGCTTGTACCTTGGGCATTCCTTTCTTCATAATAGCTTTGTATATGGGAGTAATTTTTTGGCTTATTCAGTCTTCTAGCCTTGTTTCCTGAACTTGTTCTTCTTACTAGGACCATGCCTGGCACTCTTCTGGAAAGAATATCTGGGCCCTATTTGGTTTTGTTTTCTAGTCTCTGGTTTCTCTCTGCCATTTTCTCTGGGTTTTCAGTGTTGTATTCTTTGAGGGTATCAGGAGTGGCTCAGGATGGTGCCCCAAACAACCTTATATAGAGGTAATTCTGGCCACTGCCTTCTTTTTTCATACATTAGCATTTATTTCTTAAGTTGAATAACAGGTCATAAAGGGTAGAGGGGCTCAGGAGAGAGGGAAGAAGAGAGGAGACAGGGAGCTGAGAGCCTCTCATCTGTGTCTGCTCTAGATGGGGGTGATCCTGATTTCTGAGCCTTGGTCCAGGGCCCACAGTGAAGCCCATGGTAAGATGGGGCCCCAGGGTTACAGCTTTAGGAAAACAAGGGGGATGGTCAGAGTTATACATCTGACCAGAGGTGGGGGCTGGGATTCTCCTGGAATCAGCAGCACTGCTTCTTTTTAGGAACTGAAGCAGACTGGTAAGTTGGGTCCCACTTATTTCAGTTCTTATAAAACATTCTTGTAGGGAAAGTCTTGTAGGTTGCAACCTATATACATACATACATATACATACACATACATATGTAAAACCCATATTAGAGCTCATTCTTCACTTCCTGAGCCTCTTTCTCAAAATATCATAACCATTGATCAGAAAGTTCAAGTTTTTCCCATCCTTCTCTCCACAAATATTCATAGAGCTATGTTATCTCACTCTTATTTTCATCAAAATGCTCATACTCTATATAAACAATTCCCTGTTACTAGGAAACAAGCTATACAGATCATTAAAAACTGCCTTAATGTGTTACCTATACTACTCCTCCCATAATCACTGTCAACCAATGAGGAATGACATCTAACCATATTTGGTAGATGAATGTGACTCATTATCCTCCCTTTGCTAAGTTATCATATATACATGTCACCATAGATACTTTTTCTGCTTTTACCTTTGCTTCATTCCAGACAGGAGAAGCAATAAAAACATTTAATTAACCACATGCTACAATCTTTTGTTTCAATGGGCATTCCAAAACAATTGAAAACTGATAATGCCCCTGTCTACACTAGCAAATCATCTCAATCTTTCTGTGATAATTTTTAAGGTGCATTTTCAATTTTCAATTCAATTTATGAATTAAAGTTACAAAACAAAAAAGGGGGAGACGTGGAAGGCCTTATTTGAAATATCTTGGAGCATTAAGGTCTGAGGAAACTCAGAAACCTAACTCATATGTAGGAGGGATCGAAGTCCTTTCTTATAAACAGCCTGAAACTTTTCCCTGAGATAATTATGTAAATTATGTAAAATTAATTACCAGCATCCCTTATAATCCCACTCATCAAGATAGAGTTTAGAGAAGAAATAAAAATATTAAAACCCATTTACAAAAACAAAAAGGGGGGACTGGACTAACATCCCACAAAGGCAATTAGCTACTGCTTTATACACCCTAAAATTTTTAAACATTACTAAAGATGATTGTACACCAGCAGAAAAGCAATTTGAAAAGATGCATATTCCCCAAATGAAGGTAATGTGGAAAGATCCCCAAACAAATTTACTAATATGGGGGCAAGGCTATGCTTGTGTCTTTCTGAGAACCTTCAACAAACCCATTTGGATACCAGAGAAACATGTCTGAACATGTTCCAACACTCACCCCCAAGATGCAGAAACTGAGAATTTGGAGAAAGAGGATCAGGAGATCCCTTGCACAAAGACAACCCAAGAAGAAGTGGTTTAGTATCTCACCTTTTCTCACCTTTTCACAAGCTAATACTACCCTCCAATGGAAAGTTATTTGTTTAAATTGTACCCTTAAACAATGTATTAGTGGTTATAATGTCATTGTGTTGATAGTGGAACAACTCTCTTTTGCTGTTTTTCCCACTAATCTTTCTCATAATTAGTTTCAGATTTTGGGGGAAAATGAACTTCAAATAACATCTGATCTTCTCACCAGAGAAATGCAATTTGTAGGACTTTTAGTTACGGGACTAATTGCCATAGCCTTCCTCTTAATATCGACAGCCGTGTCTTCTATTTCTTTACTAAGTGAAATATAAACTGTACAATATGCTAAAGAATTAGCAAAAAATGTTTCTCTGGCCTTTAAGACACAACAGGACATGGATAAGGATCTTTTGTGTAAGATCAATTTGGTAGAACAATCAGTATTGTGTTCAGGCGATGAGTTAGAAGCATTAAAAACTCAACGGTTATTTAGATGTGATTATAGATATACATATATTTGTGTAACCCCTTTCCCATGTAATACCTCTGACCCTAATATTTCTTGGGATAAAATACGTGCTCCATTGCTTGGTACTTGGTGTGATTGGAATGTTACATTGGATGTGAACCCATTACAAACTATAACAGCAAACATCCAAGATAATCCTTGCTCCGGAATTGATCCTCGGAAATAGCCAACACAATCTCAGAAGCTGTTAAAGGTAGATCACCACTCAATTTTGTTTCTCTGATTTTGCACTTTTTACCTATTGGTATTATATTTTTAAGCTAATGTATTGGCCTTCCTTTTGTTAGTTGGTTGTCTTCACTTGTCACAAAAACCGTTCTGACACAGATTTATGAATTGAAGTTACCAAACAAAGAGGGGGAGATGGTGAAGCCCATGTTTGAAATTTCTTTGAGGCTTAAGGTCTGAGGAAACTCAGAGACCTATCTCAGATGTAGGAGGGAGCAAAGTCTCCTCTGATAAGCAGCCTGAAACTTTTCCCTCAGGTACTCATGCAAAACTGACACAACAAAATGTTATCTTGTCCTCAGAGATAAACCAGAGGCAGAAAGGAAGTGATTTTGAGCCAGCCTACTGTGAAAAAGCTGTTCCTGGGAAAGTACATTGGAGCACAAGCACACTGAGCAGAAGACAAGATATTCTTTAAACCTGTAAGCAAGTATTCTATATATACTCAAGAGAAATATCAGTAAACTGGCATTGATCTTAGCCCGATTCTTTGTTCACCATCCTTCCAACAATATGAGTTGCTGGCACCTGATCCCAAGTCTAGAACTCTCTTCTATCCTTGGTCCCACCCCTCTAGAAAAAGGTGGAAGCCCTGGGAGAGCCCAGCTCACCTTGTGTCCAGTGACTGACCCAATCCTTTCCTTCCTCCAGGCCTGAGAAGACTCTGAAGGGGAACTGAAGCAACCTTGGCCCCACAGGAGTCCCTTGTCTCAAACCCTCTTATGAGTCCCCTTGGTGCCCTCTTTCTTCCTATGCCCTTCAGAGAATGCAGTGAACCGAACTTCCTTCCCATGTCCCAAATGCTACGGTGTCCCATGTCCTAAATGTTACATGTCCCCCAGTCTGGGATGCCCTACTTCTGCCCTCTACCTCATAGAGCCTCTATTTCCTTCAAGATGCCCCTTTAACAAGATCTCCCCCGGGAAACCTTTCCTGATGCCATCATCTGCTAGTGCCCATCCTACCTAATAACCTCGTATTTAACTAGAGGGGTCGCCTGGCAGCCAAGGGGTCCTGGGTGCTAATTCTGCCTCAGGTTTAATGCTGGGCAAGCTGCCTCTCCCTCCCCTTTAGTGCCCAAGAGAACTCTCTAAGACCAGGATTGGAGAACAAGGTGCCAGCCTGTCTGGGTGGAAGGGTTGCCTCCCTGAGGAATTGCTTCCAGCCAGAAATCATCAGTCTAGGGCTGACCCCTCTTATATTTATTCCCCATAAATATTTCCCCAATAGAAAGAAACCCCTTGAGATTTGTGGCTGATTTTTTCTTTGCCATTTATGCTCACTCCTCAGCCCAATGGCTTTGCACGGAGTAGGTGCCTAATAAATGCTTGTGGATCAACAGATTCATTATTTCTAGGCCCTTTCTCCCACCACAACCTCTACTTCAGGAGCTGAGGGAGAGGAAGGGCACTGCAGATGACCAGCAGGGCCCTCCCCTAATGCTGGCTCCTGCCTCACCATTGAATGCATCCTGATGCAGACAGATGCCCGGGACAATTTCCAGAAGGCACAGCAGTGATGAAAGCGCCCTCCCCCACAACCTCAGAGCTAGATATCCCCCAGAGGCCTCTGGGAGTCTTTGCTTCTGGGCCTCAGAGGTCATCTTGTCCAAAGTGACCTGATGAGGGACACATGCAAACATCCCTGGCCAATGGTCACCTAATCTCTGGTTGAAGATTCCCTATGCTGGGGGGTCACTCTCTCCTGAAATAATTCTCCATGATAAGAGGTATCTGGGGTATGGTGTGGTAGAATGTTGGAAGTATGTATCAGGAAGGCCTGAATTTGAATCCTGTCCCAGCTATAGATCAGCTATGTGACTGGCCAAGTCACTCAGTCTCTCTCAGGATGATTTTCCTCATTTGTACAAATAGCACCAACATTGCAGGGTCTTTGAGAGAATCCAGTGAAATATGGTACATTGGTCACTTTGCACACCTCCGGGCCCTATAGAAATGGCAGCTCTTGCTAGCCCTTCCTCAGCTGGAAATCTCTCCTTATTGGGAGAGGCACCCTGGTGGGGATCCCAGAGGACTCTTTGCTCCCCTCGCTGAATTTTTCTTCTCCTCCAGCTGAGAGCTGAGCAGGAGCTGGAACCTTCTGGCCAACCCTGCCCCGTAAGAGCTGCCTGGGCCCCTCGGTCCTGGTCTTTCCTAGAGTCTTAGAACACGGAGGAAATACAGGTGTCCTTCCTCTGGGGTCCCCTTGTCAGCACTGGGAGCCTCAGAATGAACAGGCATCCAGGTGATCCTGGGCACTGAGGTAGCCAGGCTTCTGATCCTTGGGGAGTAGGGAGTCTGCACTTGAGCTCTGCTGGGCCCAGCTGGAAATGGAGTACCAGTGAAAGCCCCAACCACCAGCCATGCTCCCCTTCCTCATGGACATTTAACTATCTTAGGGAAGGTGAACTTCAGGACCAGGTTGCCTGTCTCAGATACAACTGGAGGGGGCTAGGTGCCATTCTGAGTCCTGAGCAGCCTCTACTAATTTCATAGCCTCTGCTTTCTCAACCACTTTTATCTCCCAAGGATTCCTGGGCTCAAAGCCTCTCTAAAGGACCTTTTCTAAGCTTGGGGCTTGGACAATATAAGAGAAACTGAGTCAATGTTAAGCTGACACCTCTGCACCAAGGCTCTTTATTCTGTGTCTCTCCTGCCCTCGGATTTCCTAGAGTTAATTAAGAGCTTCTAAGGGGCTCTGAGTTTAGCTCACCCTATCATTTGCTTGCAGGCCTTAAGGACAAAGGCAGGATTGCCAAGATTCTCTGGTCAAATGTGAGGCAGAGCTGCTGTTGTCAGCCTACCTGGGCCCTGCCTGAACTGGGCCTCCAGGTGCTCCCTGGGCTCATCTCTCCCAGCCTGCCCTGGGGCTGCCAGGAGTCTTGCTCTGCATTCTCCCAGCTCCCTGTGCAAGGGGCTTAGGGGAGGGCTCTCAGACCAGATTGAGGGAGGATATCGGAGGGCTGCATAGCCATGGGATGGGCAGTACTTACCATACATGGCTAAATGTACTCCTGCTGTCACTGTATTTTTTCCTGACACATTAATAAATTGTACAATGCAGCCATCAGTGTCACTGAAGGTGAGGTCAGACATGAGCAAGGAGCCATTGCAGAGCACCTTCAGTGGGCTCTCTGGTGTGCTGTTTTGTAAGGAACAAGGTAGGCAGCAGTCAGGGTAGAGGCCTCTGTTGTCTGTCTGTACCAAGCATAGATTAGAGGCTGCTTCCAGGACCCGTGGATGTCCAAGATGGTGCTGCTGCCTACTGTCCCATAGGGTGAGTTTGCCACAACATGAAGAGAAGCACTTTGGGCAAATGTTGGCTGGATCCAGCAGCTGAGCAAGAAGGCTGAGAGGAGAGGGAAGAGGCGGAGATCAGTGAGGACTGCTGCCCTCCTGAGGAACCCAGGTCACTGAGCTGTCCCCAAGGTAAGGGTAGGGGCTGCTGAGCCTGCCCCAGGATCTGCTGGGGGCTCAGTGGGGGGTGTTTGAAGAGGATTCCTATGGCTAAGCATCAATCTGTCAGTCCCAGTCTCTGCAGGGATAATGAGAGTTTAGTCTATTACATATTTTAAGTACCTCCATGGACTTGATTTATAAAGAAACCTGACAGTGTGGAAGGCAAGACATTGAAGGTAGAAATGAATCACTAAAGTGTTGTGGGTGAAACCAGATCTTAGACCTGGATAGAACCTTAGAGATCCCTGAGTCAAACACCCTCACTTAGAGATGAGGAAATTATGGCCCACATCATGTAATCAATGTGACAAGTATTAAAGAGGAAAGAGCCGAGGCTCTTAGGCTCCTCAGAGGCTGCTCTGCTCCAGGACTGGATGTTGCCCTGAGTCTTAGTCATGTGGATTGACAGCCTTGAGCTGCTACTTCCCCCTCTGCCCCTGGCTCAGGAAAGACCCCCCTGGCCAAGTCTGCTGAGAATGTCTCTGGAACTGACCCCCTGGGACTGGTCTCCTTGCTCCTGGTCCATATGTTGATTGACTTGTCTTTGTCTGGGTTAGAATCCCACAAACTCCCCCTGCTCCCCTGGGTTACAGAAGAGCTGCTGTCCAATCTGTGAACAGAAGCCCCTTCCATGGGGAGCCCCCACTGTGGGGAGTTTGTGAGGGGCTCTCCATCTGTCTCTCCTGTGCACTGTATGTGATTACCTCTCTCCTTGCCAGGAAACTCTGCCTTCCCCTCCTGAGCTGTGCCTTCCTTTATAGAGTCCAAGTGCAGACCCTGGTGGTGTCCTTGCTGGTGATGGGACTCAAGACTGTCCATGCATGCATCCCAGATCTGCGTCTGCTGTGTCTCCTCCTTTCCTAGAGTACTGACATCTGTCTATTCAGGGCTTCAGCTCCTCTATCTGCCAGGTTGACATGGGCTGCAAAGGGCATAGTCTTGGCCTCTGACTTTCTCCTCCCTCCTCTTTTCTCTCCTTCTTCCCCTCCCAGCTTTTGTGGTTTCCTGCCTCTCCCCTGGAGCCAGCTCCCCACCCCCCGCCTCCCACGATCCATGGAGAAGAGCTTTTGTCCCCAAGGGGAAGAAGGGTCACTCAGTATTACCTACTGTTGGTTTCTACTTCCCCCTGACCTTCTTCCTTATTTCACTCCCAGAGACAATTGTTCAACCCCTAAATGAGAAGAGAGAATGGTGGGCAGAGGCGATGTGCAGGGTCCCTCTTCTAGGACCTAGACAACTCAGCATATCTTCTCTTATCAGCCCAGGGGAGAGGACCTTGGACTTTTCACAAGCATTTCACTGAAGCTTCTGGGAGGGTTCAGCGGGACTGGGAAGAAGGAAAAGGGGATGATGCAGGCTAGAGTTCCTACCCTATAGCAGGAGGAGATTGGGGCATCTTTCTCTACCCCTCCCCACCTTCCTGCAAGCTGACTCAGTTGATGGAAGGCTGAGTTTAGAGACAAGAAGATGGAAAACAGTCTTCCCATTCCCAATCTTGTGGGGGGGGGGGTCTAGACATGGACATTTCATAGCCCCAAACCAAAGAGACACTGTCTAGGAAGAGATAGAAAGAATGGAGAAGCATCAAGGAGGACAGGGAGAGGGCACAGGAAACAGATGCAAAGAGAGATGTGGGGAGAGCTGTCAGCCTCTTCATGGGTTATAGAAAGAGAAAGCACATGTGGGAGAAAGGCTTTTATAACGGGACTGGCCCAGAGACAGCATAAATGGGGGAAAGGACCTCAAGTTAAAGGAGCTGAGGATGGGGAAAGGACCCTTCTTCTGATCAAAGACCTCAGAGAGGTACAAGAAACCGAGAGCCCTGGGAGAAGACAGGAAGCTTGAGGGTATCCAAAGACAAGTCTTGGGTCTGCTGTGAATATCCCTTTTGGCTCAGAAAGCTCTGTTACTCTACCTGGGAGAGCCATTCCCATGTGTCTGTTCTTTCTTAAGGTCAAGAAAATGTCACCTTCCAGACAAGAAGAACTCATTGGCTAAGCGCCTTAAATAAAGTCACCAAGCTATGAAAGCTGCAGCCAGTCATGGCCTTAGGACATAGGGCTCCAATCAGAGACTCCTTTTTTGGTCACTTCAAGGAGAATGTATGAGCTCTTTCTCCAATGAGGGACAACAGTCTTCTATTTTTTTTTTAAAGAAGATCAAGACTGTTACAATTCAGCTCCCCCAGGAGTCCTGCACTCCATACAGTTTAAACAGCATTTATTGGTATGTACCCTCATTAGGTACTTGTCAACTGCCCTCACATTTAGGGGATTCAGCATTGAGTGACTAATTCTGCATGGCCTGGTAATGGTGAATCTCAACCCTCTCCACTCCTACTCCACTATTCTGCTCACATTGTGACTCAGGGTTCCATACCAGCATGATCTTGGGAAGACAGCCTCATACCTCAACTTCCCCTTCTGCAGAGAGGAAGGACAAGGTTAGCTCACCTCAAGAGCCTCTCCCAACACGCTCTTGTGATCGCTACTTAGAAGCAAGGTGACCTTCAAGCACGGGATGACTTAGACTCACATTTTTTGTGCTGTGGTACCACCTGGCTGCCCCAATTTAATTTAACCCACTAAAAATTCTATTCCTTGCTCCCAGTTGTGACCTCTCGGGCCAAGGAGGATAAATCACAGCCCTCCTCCACATGACCTTCCCCCAAAAAACTGTTATCAGGTTCCCACCTACCACCATATCCCCTCCAAACATCTTCCCTGCTGCAGGCTTGCCCCCAGCCAGATCTCTTCAAAATGCCAAGGATTATACACCCTCCTTTTTGCCCTCCTTCACACAATCACAAAAATGTGAGTCTAAGTCACATGTTTTCACCATGGCCGGCCATGACCAACAAACTCATTGCCAAAAGTCCCCTATTGGTGATGAGCCTGTCTGTACTTAATGGTGCCTTTCTCCAGAAATCAGATGTAACTTGTTGAGGGGACTACACTAGATCCCTTCCAGAATGAGGGAAGCTTCCAGGGCTCTCATCCCAGCTGTGCAGGCTTTGGCACCTCTGAGTCACAGTCATGCCTAGGTAAGTCATCAGAGTCACAGTTGTGATCCATATGACACATTCCTTGTCCTCAGTGAGCTTACATTTACCTACAGCTTCTCTATTCCTGACATCAAGGCAGGGTCCAAGATAAGTGTAGGTGATAAGATGGGGCTCATTTAGAGATAAATGCTAAAAACCCAGGCTCCTAGAACCAAATCCACAGAAACCTTAAAACTAGTGTCTGCAGAGCCCATCATAAAATCACAGCACACCAGAATCTCAGAGCCCTGGAGAAGAGAAAGCCTAAAAGTGTCCACACTGAGCATTTTCTCTCTTCCTTTATCACAAATGCTCTCCCTCCTCACCTTCAGCATCCTCTTTCTCTGGCTTCCTTCAGGTTCCAGCTAACATCCTCATTCCCCAAGAAAGCTCTACCCGTCCATCCCAATGCTCATGCCTTCCTTCTTTTGAACGTCTCCAATTACCCTATGTCTTATTGGTACAGTTGTTCACAAGTGGTTTCACCCTTTAGAAGGTAAGCTCCTTGAAGGCAGACTGTCTCTTGTTTTTCCCCAGTTCTTGGCACAGTGTCTGGCATATTGTAGGCACTTGATAAATCTTATGGACTGACCCTCTGTGGGGGAGATGGGGAGGAGGAGCTTCCCCTGTGCCTTCCTCATCTGCTTTCAGGGAGAGCAGTGGGGGGAAGAAGGCAGAATCAGGTCCCCATAGATCTCAGGATCAGGATACACCAAGGACATCCATCTATATTCCTCCCCTTCCAGACAAGGATATCACCTTACAGAAGAACATTATTTGATCTGGATATGCTTCAGGCACTTTGATGTACCTGAGGGGTTGGATGGTCCCTAGAACTCCCTGATGAGACAGGGAGTGTGTGAAGGAGGGTAAAAAGGAGGGTGTGTAATCCTTGGCATTTTGAAGAGATCTGGCTGGGGGCAAGCCTGCAGCAGGGAAGATGTTTGGAGGGGATATGGTGGTAGGTGGGAACCTGATAACAGTTTTTTGGGGGAAGGTCATGTGGAGGAGCGCTGTGATTTATCCTCCTTGGCCCCAGAGGTCACAATTGGGAGCAAGGAATAGAATTTTTAGTGGGTTAAATTAAACTGGGGCAGCCAGGTGGTACCATAGTACAAAAAATGTGTGATCTTAGAATCAGAAAAACTTAGGTTTCATGAGATCAAATCTGATCTCAGACACTTATTAGCTGTATGACCCTGGGTAAGTCACTTACCCCTGTTTGCCTCAGTTCCGCATTTGTTAAATGAACTGCAGAAGGAAATGGCAAACTGCCTCAGTATCTTTATCAAGAAAACCACAAATGGGTTCATAAAGGGTGGGACATGACTGAGATGACTAAACAACCACAAAGATTCTAAGATTTCTAGAGTCCACGGTCTTGTGATACTAAGAAATATGGAGCCAGGAATCTTAGATCCTGAATGATACAACCTGATTTGGCCAAGATCATCTCTGAGGTCTCCACCAATGGAAAATTTCATCACCATTTGAGACCCATCACTCCACTCTATAGCCTCAACACATTTCAAATTGAAGCCACAATCTCCCCCTAAACCTGCCCATGCTACAAACTATTTCTGTTGAGGAAAGCAGCATCCTTCCATTCCCCCATGTCTGTCTTTTCAGAGGCAGCCTTCAGTCTTTCCTCTGCCTCATCCCCCACCACGTGTCAAACTCATTACCCTTTTCACATTTCTTATATTCATCCACTCTCATCCACTCACACAGTCAACACTAAGTTTCAGGCTTCTATCACTGTTTGCCTGAACAATGGCCTCCTAATTGGTCTTCCTGACTCTATCTCATGGTTCTCCAACCCATTTTCTGCAAAACTACCCCAGGGACATTCCTAAAGCTGGGGACTGATCACATCATTCCTCTGCTCATGAAGTGGCTCCCTCTTGCCGTTAGGATAAAAGGCAGACTCCTCTGTTGGATGTTTAAAGTCTTCCACAATCGTTCCTTATTCATGCAGTATTTTCCAGTCCAAGTAGAGGAGCAACTGTCCTGAAAACGTGACACTCCACCCATCAACTGCAACTTTCCCCAGGCTGTGTCCTCTACCTGGACTGCTCTTTGGCTGGCAGGGATCATAACTGAGTCTCACATGTGAGACAGTGTCAGAGTTGGAGGCTGAATACATTGCCAGAAATAAGGAAAATTTCAAATCCACAGATTGAAAGCTTTCAGTGAGTCTGGGCCAATTTATTCTTCCCTTAAATTTGTGCAAGCTTTTCCTGGTTTTCTGAGAGCACCCTGCCCATCATTTCTTATATTACAATAGTATTCTATCATAATCACATACCACAACATGTTCAGGCATTCCCTAGTTGATGGGAATCCCTCAATTTCAAATTCATTTCCCCCAGAAAAAACTGTAATAAATATTTTTGTTTTATCAGTCCTTTTCTTTTTTGTTTTTTAATCCCTTTTTGAATACAAACCTAGTAGTGGTATTGCTAGGTCACAGAGTATCCATGGTTTTATGGTCTTTGGGCATTGCTTCACATTGCTCTACAGAATGGTTGTATCAATTCATACCTCTACCAACAGTGCATAAATGTCTCATCTTTCCCACATTAACAACACTTGTCATTTACCTTGTCTGTCCTATTAGCCAATCTAATAGGTATGAGGTAGCACCTCAGATTTGTTTTAATTTGCATTTCCCCTGATTTAAATACCCATTTGAAGTTTTATTTATATAGCCATAGAAAGCTATGAATACTTCATATGAAAACTGATGGAATTCTTTGATCATTTGTAATTTGACTTTTAGTTTAATAGATTTGACTCAGTTCCCCATATGTTTGAGAAATGAGGTCTTTATCAGAGAAACTGCTGGAAAATATTTTTTTCAGTTATGATTGCTACCTGTATTTTCTGGCATCCAATTCCCCCCTTTGTTTATTCTATTCTCTCCTTCCTTTCACCCTGTCCCTCCTCAAAAGTGTTTTGCTTCTGACTGCCCCCTCCCCCAATCTGCCCTCCTTCCTCTCACCCCTTATTCCCTAATTCCCTTCCCCTTCTACTTTCCTGTAGGGGAAGAGAGATTTCTTTTGGGGGGGAGGGAAGAGAGATTTCTTTTTTTTTTAATTTAAAAGTTTTATTAATGTTTTGCTTTACATTACATTTACAGAGGACTCTCACTTCATGAGATTTCTTTTAACAAAGTAAAACAGTTAAGAAAAACTAAATAATACAGTGACCTCATCTGAAAGTGCATACAACATTTCACATTTGTAGCACTCCTCCATTTAAAAAAAATATGAAAAATATTTTTTTCTCTCTCCCACCCCCATCATTGGAAAAGAAAAACAAATTTCTTGGGACAAATATGCATAGTCAAGGAAAATGAATTCCCTCAATGGCTATATACAAAAATAATTTGCATCATGTTCTGCACCCTCAAGCTGTTATTTCTGTACAATAGCATGTTTCATCATTGATCCTATGGAATATTGAATGGTCATCACACTGATCATAATTCTTACAACTTTCAAAATTGTTTTTGCCGTGTTGTCATTGTAAAAATTATTCTGATTCTGGTCATTCCATTGATCAACTTGTACAAATTCTCAGAAGTTGTTCATTTTTGTAATATACGAGAGTGTAAATGGTGCTTCTGGTTGTGCTTACTTCACTATACATCAGTTCATATAAGCCTTTTCAAAGAAAGACCATCGTCTTAGAAGCATTAAATTACAAATAACCCAAAGGGAAAAAAGACCTGCAGTAAATAAACAATGACAAATTGCAGAAGCGTGGCATAGATATCATCCAGGACATAAAGGACTGAAAAAGAGGGTAAATGAGGCCTCTCAGCACCAGGAAGCCTAAAGTGAGAATTGATCAGTTTTTTCCAACACCCTCATTGAGTACCAACCACCTCTCCAAATAAATGCCTTTTTCCAAATGTCCTCAACTAGGGAGGGGAAATGAAAACCCACACATAATGCTCACATGTGTAAAAGAGATTATTAACAGTCTTTATTTGAAGCCTGAAAGAGACTGAATCTAGATTTAGGTGGGGAAGAGAGATTTCTGTACCCAATTGAGTGTGTATGTTATTCTGTCTTTGAGCATCCTCGTATTTCTTTCTGTCACAAGCAGCCACGTTCTGTGTAACTACCATTGTCTTTCAATGACTGACTTTCTTCATACAATGTACCGGTTTCTACTGCCATCAGTTGAATCCAAATGATCTGGTCCAGGGGTGGGGAACCTGCAGCCTTGAGGCCACATGTGGCCCTCTAGGTCCTCAAGTGTGGCCCTTTAACTGAATTCAAACTTCACAAATTTTCCCAAAAGGAATTGTACTGATCTGATCCATCTTGAGATCACGTTGTCCAGGGCCAAAGATTCCTTGTTCCATGGAAGCTCAGAAGCAAAAGAACAAGAACTCTTTAACTCTGAGAATCTCACCATCTTAGGACCTTGAAGATAAGGAGGATTATCTACACCAGACTTCAATAGGAATAAACATAGAAGTTTCCACAAGAGCTTTTACATGGATAAAGGGAATAAAGAAGACAGGAAAATAAGGAAATGTTGAAAATATTGAATCATTTCAGGACCAATAGAGAACACACCCAAATTCATTCCACAGGGTGCCTGGGCTTCAAACCAGCTTGGGCACACACAGCTCTGGCTTCTTTCAGCCCGTCCTCTTGGGATGCTCTGGGTGCCCCTGGGTCCCTGGAAGTCTTCCGTCTCCTCATCTGCAGCCTCTTTCTCTCCCTCCCTGTTTACTTTTCCCACTAACTCAGTTGTCTCTGTTTTCTCTCTTCAAAAATGCCTCTGAACCCTCATTGATGAAGGGAAAGAGAAAGATTGTCATAAGGTCCTTGGGGAATTTCTCTTCTGTCTTAGGCTTGTGGGTTCTTCCAGGGAACGATCGTTTCATAAACATCCACTCTGCTCATGTCCAGTGCCTGCAGATAGAGAGAAGAGTTGTCACTGGCATCTCAGAATAGAAGTTGGGACTAGGAGCACCCTTCCCTCTCTAAATCCTGCCTCCAATTCCCTCCATCCTGGCCCTGTTCCTGTTCCCTCTGCGATCAGAAACAAAAAGTCTATCCTCAAGCAGCATTTTGGTCTCTCCCTTGGTCCCTGCATGAGACCTGGCCCATCTTAGTGCACATACCTGATAGGCATTCTCAGATGGGACTACAGGAAAAGCATGGAAGGAGTCCAGGCCCTGTGGAGGGGAAAGCAACAATTAGTAAAAGTCTTCTAAAGCCAGAGTTGGAAAGGAATTTAGGACAGAGAATGCTCGATCCAGAAGGAACCTTGTGACATGTGACAATCAGGAGGGGTGTTAGGATGCCATGGTCATGGATTCCCTGAGTTAGAAGGGAACTCAGAGAAGATCTAGTCTGAGCCAGACCCTAACAGCAGAGTCCTCTATAACTCATGTGACAAGGAAGGTGTCATCCATCCTCTCTGGGAGACTACCAGTGTGGAGGAGGATACCATGTCCCAGGTAGCCCATTCCACTTGTATCCATTCAACAAACATAGAGTCAGCCATGCTGTGTGCAGAACATTGTGCCACATGTCCTGGAAAGACTAATTCTCTACCTGCCTGGAACTCCTGCTATTAACAACCTCCCATTAAATCATTACATTGTCCCTATCTGTTCACTATTTCTTGATATGTGGAATTTCCCTTTATGTAAACATATCCTCATTGTAGACAATGAGCACCTTTACATGTATTAGTAAATTCTTCACTTAGCAGGGTGCTTGTTACATAGAAACCACTGAATATGATTTGAGCATAGATCATCCACTGGATGAGTAATTTTTAAAATTCCTTCATTCCTTTATTCATGGCAATGAAAGGGAAGACTGAGATGAGACAGTCTTGAAGCCAAGGAGCTAACTTTATTGGAAGGAAACCACTAGTAGACAATAAATCCAAACATATGGAGAAGAATGAGCAGGGGGAGGGCATGAGCAGTAGGAAGGAGCAGGGCAGGCTCCTGATGGGGTTAGCATCAGGCTAACTAGGCAGGAGGGGCAGGATTCCATGAAAAGGAAGTGAGTGGGGAGCACCTTCCAGGAATGAGTCATTGCCTGAACAGAAGTCCAGAGAGGGCAGGTGGAATGGGATGTCCTTGGAATAATGGAGGGCTAATTAGATTGAACCTTTTAATTGAGGAAGGACAATAAAGTATAATAAACTTGGAAACACCTAAGAGCCGTCCCAGTAGCAGGGGATAGTGGGTAAAAACTTGACACGGAAGTCAGCAGGAAAAGATTTCAGGTCTGACCTCTGAGAGAAACTGGCCTAAATAACCTGGCAAAGTCCCTTATAATTTCAATGGCTAACAGAGCTCTAAGATTCTAATGCCCATCAGCATTGAGAATGGGAGCTCCCCACACCAGTGAAATCAACAAGTACACCAAAAGAAGAAAACCAGGGGTGGTTATAGTTTTTCTTCCTGGAAATTCAGCAAGGGTCTTGGTCAAACCTATGCTAGGTACATGTTTCTCAACTTTGTGGAGGAGAGGGGAGACCCTGGAGCTTGGGACACCAATGATGAAGTGATTGCAAAAGACCGTGGCTGAGCTGAAGATGTTTTGAACTAAAGTATTGTCTTGTTTGAGAGGAGAGAGGGGGGTTGTGGGGAAAGAAGACTTGGTATCTCATTTCTGGGAAGATTTCCTGACATGAAGCCTGAACTGACCCCTCTAAATTCCATTCCTTACTCTCTATTTTGCCCTGTCAGGCCAAGGAGGGTCAATCTAAATCCTCCCCCACATGTCATGCCTCCAAAGAGAATTATCAGGTCCTCATTTGCCACCACATCCTCTCCCAAAGTCTTTCCTTCTCCAGTCTGGTCCACAACCAGGTCCCTTCACAGTGCTAGGGAAAACTCACTCTTCTTTTTTTTACCTTCCATTAGACATTCTGCAGCTCATCAGGGTGCTCTAGTGATGCTGCAAACTCTCAGGCACCTTAAAAGCCAGAGGCTCAG
>CM053582.1:75029860-75055440 GCA_028627135.1 Pseudochirops cupreus
TCCAGTTTTTTGCAACCACAAAGAGAGCTGCAATAAATATTTTTGCACATATGGGACCTTTTCCCACTTCTGTAATCTCTTTGGGATATAATCCCAACAGTGGTATTGCTGGGTCAAAGGGTATGCAATTATTTATAGGGAGCTCCCATTCTTAATGCTTATAGGCCTTAGACTCTTAGAGATCTGTTAGCCATTGAAACAGTAAGAGCCTTGGCCAGGTTATTAAGGCCAGTTTCTGTCAAAGGTCAGACCTGAAATCTTTTCCTGCTGACTTCCGTTTCAAGTTTTTACCCACTATCCCCTGCTCCTGGGATGGCTCTTAGGTGTTTCCAGGTTTATTATACTTTATTGTCCTTCCTCAACTCAAAGGTTCAATCTAATTAGCCCTCCATTATTCCAAGGATATCACATTCCACCTGCCCTCTCTGGACTTCAGCTCAGGCAATGCTCATTCCTGGAAGGTGCTCCCCACTCACTTCCTTTTCATAGAATCCTGCCCCTCCAGCCTAGTTCAGCCAAAGTGCTAACCCCATCAGGAGCCTGCCCTGCTCCTTCCTACTGCTCATGTCCTCCCCCTCGTCATTCTTCTTTATATGTTTGGATTTATTGTCTACTAGTGGTTTCCTTCCAATAAAGTTAGCTCCTTGGCTGCAAGACTGTCTCATCTCAGTCTTCTCTTTCATTCCCACGAATAAAGGAATGAATGAATTTTAAAAATTATTCATCCAGTGGATGATCCATGTTCAAGTCATATTCAGTGGTTTCTATGTAACAAACGCTCTGCTAAGTGAAGAATTTACTAATACATATAAAGGTGCTCATTGTCAACAATGAGGTTATGTTTACTGTGAGGGAAATTCCACATATCAAGAAATGATGAACAGATAGGGACAATGTAATGATTTATTGGGAGATTTTAATAGCAGGATTTCTAGGAAGTAAAAGAATTAGTCTTTCCAGGATGTGTGGCACAGTGTTCTGCACACAGTGGGTGCTGACTCTGTGTTTGTTGAATGGATACAAGTGGAATGGGCTACCTGGGACATGGTATCCTCCTCCACACTGGGAGTCTCCCAGAAAGTCTGGATGATCCCCTGTCACATGAGCTGTAGAGGACTCTCCTGTTAAGAGTCTGGCTCATACTTGATCTGCTCTGAGCTCCCTTCTAACATTATTATAACATCTCTAAGACCCCTTCTGATTGTCACATTTCATAAGGTTCCTCCTAGATCAACATTCTCTGTCCTAAATTCGTTTCCCACTCTGACTTTAGAAGACTTTTCCTCATTTTTGCTTCACCATCCACAGGGCATGGGCTCCTCCCCTGCTTTTCCTGAAGTCCTATCTGAGAATGCCTATCAGGTATGTGCACAAGGACAGGCTAGGTCTCATGCAGGGACCAAAAGAGAGACCAAAATGCTGCTTGAGCATGGGCTTCTTGCTTCTGATGGGAGAGGGAACAGGAACAGGGCCAGGTTGGAGGGAAGTGGAAGCAGGGTTTGGAGAGGGAAGAGTCCTCCTAGCCCCAACCTCTATTCTGAGATGCCAGTGACAACTCTTCTCTCTATCTGCAGGCACTGGACATGAGCAGAGTGGATGTCTATGAAAAGATTGTTCCCTGGAAGAAACCATGAGCCTAAGACAGAGGGGAAATTCTTAAAGGATCTTGTGAGGGTTCAGAGGCATTTCTCAAGAGAGAAAACAGAGACATTGGGTTAGTGGGAAAAGTAAACAGGGAGAGAGAGAAAGAGGCTGCATATGAGGAGATGGAAGACTTCCAGGGACCCAGGGGCACCCCAAGCACCCAGAGAGGACTGGGGCTGAAAGAAGCCAGAGCTGTGTGTGCCCAAGCTAGTTTGAAGCCCAGGCACCCTATGGAATGAATTTGGGTGTGTACTCTGTTGGTCCCCAAATGATTCAATATTTTTAACGTTTCCTTATTTTCCTGTCTTTTTTATTCCCTTTATCCATGTTAAAGCTCTTGTGGAGACTTCTATGTTTATTCCTATTGAACTCTGGTATAGATAATCTACCTTATCTGCAAGGTCCTAAGATGGTGAGATTCTCAGAGTTAAAGAGTTCTTGTTCTTTTGCTTCTGAGCTTCCATGGAACAAGGAATCTTTGGCCCTGGACAACATGATCTCAAGGACGGATCAGATCAGCACAATTCCTTTTGGGAAAATTTGTGAAATTTGAATTCAGTTAAAGGGCCACACGAGGACCTAGAAGGCCACATGTGGACTCAAGGCTGCAGGTTCCCCACCCCTGTACCAGATCATTTGGATCCAACTGATGACAGTAGAAACCAGTACAATGTATGAAGAAAGTCAGTCATTCAAGGACAATGGTGGTTACAGGGAGCATGACTGCTTGTGACAGAAAGAAATGTGAGGATGCTCAGGGACAGAATAACATACACACTCAGGAACAGAAATCTCTCTTCCCCCACAGAAAAGTAGAAGGGGAAGGGGATTAGGGAAGTAGAGGTAAGAGAAAAGAGGGCAGTTTGGGGGAGGGGACAGTCAGAAGCAAAACACTTTTGAGGAGGGACAGGGTGAAAGGAGAGGGAGAATAGAATAAACAAAGGGGGAAATTGGATGTAAGGAAATAGTTAGTGATCGTAACTGTAAAAAATATTTTCAAGCAAGTTCCTCTGATAAAGCTCTCATTTCTCAGATATATGGACAACTGAGTCAAATTTATTAAAATAAAAGTCAAATGATAAATGATCACACAATTCCATCTGTTTTCAGATGAACTAATCAGAGCTATCTACAATTATATGAAAAAAATTTTAAATCAGAACAATTCTGAGGTGCTACCTCATACCTATTAGATTGTCTAATAGGACAGACAAGGTAAATGACCAGTATTGCATGGGTTGTGGAAAAGATGAGACTTTTATGCTCTGTTAGTAGAGTTGTGACCTGATTCAACCATTCTTTAGAATAGTGTGGAACTGTGCTCAAGGACTATAAAACCATGCATACTCTGTGACCTAGCAACACCACTACTAGTTTTGTATCCAGAAAGGGATAAAAAACTAAAAGGAAAGGACCTATATGAGCAAAAATATTCATTGCAGCTTTTTACTGGGGGCAAAGAATTTGAAATTGACAGATGCCCATCAGTTGAAGAATGGCTGACCAAGTTGTGATACATGGTTATGATGGAATACTGTCATACTATAAGAAATGATGAGCAGGATGCTCTCAGAAAAACCAGGAAAGACTTGCTCAAATGTAGGGGAAGAATAAATGGGTCCACATATACTAAAACATTTCATACTGAATTTTCTATGGATTTGAAATTTTCCTTAATCCTGGCAATGTATTCAGCCTCCAACTCTGACACTGTCTCACATGTGAGACTCAGTTATGATCCCTGCCAGCCAGAGAGCAGTCCAGATAGAGGACACAGCCTGGGCAAAGTTGCAGTTGGTGGATGGAGTGTCATATATTCAGGACATTTGCTCATCTACTTGGACTGGAAAAAACTGCATGAATAAGGAATGATTGTGGAAGAGTTTAAATTTCCAAGAGAGGAGTCTGCCTTTTATTCTAAAGGCGAGAGGGAGCCACTTCATGAGCAGAGGAATTATGTGATCAGTCCTGGGCTTTACGAATATTGACTTGGTAGCTGTTTGAAGGATGGGTTGGAGAACCAGGAGACTAGAGTCAGGAAGACTAATTAGGAGGCCATTGTTCAGGCAAACAGTGATAGAAGCCTGAAACATAGTGGGGACTATGTGAATAGATGAGAGGGGATCAATATAAGAAATAGTAAAGGGATAGAATGGACAAGGTTTGGAAATGAGTTAGACACGTGGTGGGGGATGAGGCAGAGGAAAGACTGAAGGTTACCTCTGAAGAGACAAACGTGGGGGAATGGGAGGATGCTGCTTTCCTCAACAGAAATCGTTTGTAGCATGGGCAGGTTTAGGGGGAGTTGATGGCTTCAATTTGGAATGTGTTGAGCCCATAGAGTGGACTGATGGAACTCAAATACTTATGGAATTTTCCATTGGTGGAGACCTCAGAGATGATCTTGGCCATGTCAGTTTGTATTGTTCAGAATCTAAGGTCCCTGGCTCCATCAATTCTTAGCATCATAAGACCATGTACTCTAAAAATCTTAGAATCTTTGTTGTTATTCAGTCATTTCAGTCATGTCCTACTTTTCATGAAACGTTTGTGGTTTTCTTGACAAAGATATTAAGGCAATTTGCCATTTCCTTTTCCAGTTCATTTTACAGATTCAGAACTGAGGCCAATGGGGTTAACTGACTTGCCCAGGGTCACACAGTTAGTAAGTGTCTAAGGTCACATTTGTTCTCATGGAACCTAAATCTTTCTAACTCCAGGACCACACACTCTGCACTATGGTGCCACCTGGCTACCCCAATTTAATGTAGTCCACTACAAATTCTATTTGTTGTTCACAATTGTGCCCCCTGGGGCCAAGGAAGATCTCATCCCTCCCCCATATGCCATCCCCACAAAGACCATTATCAGGCCCCCACCTACCACCATGTCCCCTCCAAAAGTCCTGTCTGTTGCGGGTTGGCCCCCAACCAGATCGCTTCAAAATGCCAGGGATTATGCACCCTTCTTTTTACCTTCCTTCACTCACTCTGTCTCATCAGGGAGTTCTAATGCCCATCCAACCCCTCGGGTACATCAAAATGCCTGAAGCACATCCAGATCAAATAATGTTCTTCTGTAAGGTGGTATCCTTGCCTGGAAGGGAAAAATGGAGATGGATGTCCTTGGTGTATCCTGGTCCAGAAATCTATGGGGACCTGATTACACCTTCTTCCCCCCACTGCTCTCCTTGCAGACAGATGAGGAGGGCACAGGGGAATTTCCTTCTCCCCATCTCTCTCACAGAGAGTCAGTCAATAAGCACTTATCAAGTGCCTACAATATGCCAGGCACTGTGCAAAGAAATGGGGAAAAGTGAGGGACAGCCTCTGCCTTCAAGGAGCTTACATTCTAAGGGGTGAAACCACTTTCAAACATCTGTACAAATAGGTTGTAGACAGGATAACGGGAGACAGCTAAGAGAAGGAAAGCATTAGCATTAGGATTGATAAGTATAATTTTCTTGGGGAAGGAAGATATTAACTGGTACCTGAAGGAAGCCAGAGAAACCAGAAGCTGAAGATGAGGAGGGAGAGCATTTGTGATAGAGCAAGAGACAGAGAAAATTCTCAGTGGGGGCACTTTCAGGTTCTTTCTTCAGTGAGCTTTGGACCTCCTTTTGCCTTTGGCCAATTCTGCTTTTTAAGGCATTCTTCTCCTCATTGTCTTTTTAAACCTCTTTTTCCATTTGAGTTAGTCTATTTTTTTTTTGCTGTGCACGGTTTATTTTGTATATATACAGAACACTAATAAAGGTGGATATCCAAGGTATTCAGTAATTATTCTAGATAAAAAACACACTGCCAGGATTAAATGGCATGATTACGAAAAGGCAATATTTAAAAACAGCAAATGTACATGCTTTTATAACACCTCCTACTATCACCACCCCCGTTGGTTTTTTACTTTATTCCTGAATCTCATTATCCATTTTCACATCAAAATTTGTTCACATTGAAAAATAATCAGGTAATTTTTTTTTAATTGTGCTAACCTCATGTTGTATTTATAGGCAACTGCCTTAAATGATTATTTGGATTTTCTGGAATTAAAAATAAGGAAATAACAATTTTGTTTTGTTATAATGGGTTGAAAACCTAATTTCCCTTAAAACTGTCTGAAAACAAATTATGTGTTCTGATTGCAATAAAAACTTGAACTTTTGCTTTCTAAAAAAAACTAATTAGCTATTGAGATAACGCACCAATAGAGAAGGGGGAAAATTATTTTAATCATTAATAAGCAAAATCCTACTCTACAAATATGAATTGGCATAAGAAAATATTCAAAAGATTTAAAATTCAAAAAGCCTCCATCAGTAGCAAAATAAAGTACTTCTGGGGGGATGGAGGTGGAGAAAATGGGTTGGGGTGAGGTTTATGAGACTTTTCAAGCAGTGCTGATAACTCTCCTTGTACACGGTTTTAGCCTTGTTTTTAGATCACTTAAATTTAATTTTAGCTCAGTTATAGTAGACACTACTAAAAAAAACATCCACAAATAAAAACATGGGAGTTTGTTTACAAAGTCCATTGCACAAGTACAGCAAGATTTGCCAAAGAGAATTCAGTAAAACATGGCTCCTTATGTTTCTAGTAAAACCGTTCAACCTTTACTGGAGCAAGTTACAACAGGGAGTCTCAGTATTAATGCTTGTGGCACTTAGCACCGGTATAAGTCCCTCAAAAAGCGTAAGCATATGCTATTTTTTAATATACCAATTGTCAACATGTGACAAAATATAAATTATATGAGTAGAACATTTGCCCTAGTACCAATCAATATTCACAGCCTAGGTTACCTTTGTGAATTGAAGTCCGTATGGTCTGCATGTCCTTCAGCAGCTGAAGGTTTCAACGCTTTTTTCTCCAGGTTTCCATTTGATAGAAATAGAATCCTTCTTAGGGGAGCTCCCAGTGACTCCAGAATGGAGCTTGCTGTTGCCTTCTTGATCCTCCAAACACTTTTTGCTACCCTTTAGCTCCTTCATCTCTCTCTCTCCAACCAAGCCTGATGTTTTCGAACTTTAGTTATTTGGTAAGCCTTAGCTTCCATCCTTTCCACTAATTCTTCAAGTTCTTGCTCAAAATCCTCTTTCCGTTCATTAATTGGTGTTTCCTGGATAAGTTTGACTAGTTGTTGGTGATCAAAACTCATCTGTCCAAATTCATCCTGTAATGTCTATAAGACTTCAAATAGCTCTTCATGACAGGTGGAGGAAGAAGAAGAGGATGATGCTGATAAGTTCGTGCCTTTACCATTTCAAGGAGAGCCCTACTTTGCCAGGGGAATGTTGTTGACCACACGGTTATTGCATAACACTTTATTATGTTGCTTCATTAAATGTAAAACATGTTGTACATTGGCTACACTGCATGGCTAGTGGTAGCAGACTTTCCAGCTACAAATGGCATGTCATTTTTAATGGAGTTTTAATTCCAGTTCTTACATTTTTTTTTTCTCTGCAAGAACCTGCATGGCAGTAAGTTTGTTATATTCCTGCTCAAGAATATCCAGTTTTTCAGGTTGGTTCTCAACATGCATTTGACCCTGCTGCTGGTCTCTCTCTATTGAACCCTGTTTTAACAAGACAGTTGTCCTCTCATTTTTAGCATGCTTTATCACATCTCTCGTGTATTCCAAATGTTCTTCTATAAGATTACATTTACTTTCTGCAGCTAACAACTGGGACATCAGTTCTTGATTGTGTCTTGACTCTTCATTCCTTGAGTTCTCACTTTCTTGTATTTGTTCATTCAGCACTTTATTGTATTCACTTGTTTCTCTAGAAAGGGTTTTCACATTTTCTTCTGCTTGAAACCATTCAAGCTCTAAACATCGAATCTTCTCTTAAAGATTCTTCAGTGCAGAAAATATGGCTCTGCTATTGCTTTCTGGACAGGCACATGTTGGTTTTTGTGGAGAGCATCATATATCCAAATTAAGGAAAGGTTTATCAGGTAGATAGAGACTACATGTGAAGATGAAGACAGTCAAACCATTGCTGCAGTAGACAGAGGTAGTTCAGGTAGAATGTTCAAAAGTATGACCAATGACAAGGCAGTATAAAAGGCACTCAAATTACTCGGTCCAATTGGAGTCAAGAAACATGGAGTCAGAAGAGCAAGAGGGAAAAATCTTTGGTGGGCATTTACCCAATTGGATCTCAGAGTCATCCTCTGAACATGGGATTGGCTACTAGCAAGCACAACGACACTGGCCTCTAGGTAGGGGAAAGATTTTTAAGCAAGTTTATCATGTGGACAGCAGTGAGCTGCTATTGGTTAGTCGAGTTAGTCTATTTTTTAAGGTGTTATTTTCTTCAGTATTTTTTTTGGATCTCCTTTAACAAACTGCTGATTCATTGTTGTTTTTTTCATGATTTTCTTGGATGACTCATTTCTATTCCCAATTTTTCCTCTTCTTCTCTTACTTGATTTTCAGAATCTTTTTTGAGATATTCCATGGTCTGCAACCAATTTATATTTTTCTTGGAAACTTTTAATGCAGGAATTTTGACTTTGTTGTCTTCTTGTTGTTTGTTTTGATCTTCTTTGTCACCAAAGTAAGATTCTATAGTTTGATTTTTCCCTCTGTTGGCTCATTTTCAGTCAATTTCTTGGCTTTTGAGCTCTTTGGCAGCATAGGACTCTGCTTCCAGAGTGAAGAGTGCTCTGTCCCAAGTTTCTGGGTTTTTGTGCAGCTGTTGTCAGAGCTATTTCTAGGCATCTGTAAATTTTCAGTTCTTCTACGGTGATATGATCAAAGGAGAAGTGTTTACTCCTCTCCTGGCCTGTGGTCTATCTGTAAGTGACCACAAACACTCTTTTCTGTCTCAGAACTGTTGTTGTACCAAGCCCCAAGTCACCCTCCATCTTTTCCCAGTCCCCGCTATTTTGTGCTCCCTTCTTCACAGAAGGAAAGTCCCGCCACGGCCAAGGTATATTTCTGGGAAATTGCCCAAGGCACAGTCACCCATCCTGTTCTGGGAAATTGAAACTTAACCATATTTCATATAAGGCCCTAAACTGAGTTTTAACCAATTGCATTCCTCTGCTTCTATAAATTCCTGCTTTCATATAGATCAGACCATTACTTTGTGGTTTTTGCCTTTAAATACTCTGGCTCTGTCCCTGCTCTGGGCTGCTCAATTTGAGTCTACACTCTGAGCAGTCAATCAATCCGCATTAAGTTTATAATCAGGTCTTGCCTCGCATTTTTCTGCACAACACTGTGAGGAGCACTCCCTCTCCACAGTCACCACAAGCTCTGCCAGGCCAGTGCTCCTTCTCACCCCAGGACCACCACCCAAGACTATGATCCAGATCCAAACAGGGTAAAGCAAGAGAATCCTGCCTCAACATCAGTAAAGAGATTCCTGCAACTGCCCTCTGATCAAACACTTGACATCCCCACCATCTGTGGGCCTGGAGCTCCAGAAGCATCAGCTGCTGCTATTACAGCTGCTGCTGCTGCCACAGTCACCTCCACTGCCCCAGGGCCAGGTCTAACAACTTCCCCACTGACCTTCAACTTTGTCTTTGGTGTTTGTGGATTGAGAAATCTGGAAAACACCACAGTTGCCAATGACTCAGTCTCCCGAGGGTCCCTCTGGCCTGGTCTGTGCTGGTGCAAACCACACTAGACTGCTCTCTGCTCCCAGCCTGTGCAATAGAACCTTCCCTTCAGTCTCCCAGGTTATCTTCAGCTGGAGATGTGTTTTACTCTGTCATTTTGTGGGTTCTGTAGCTCTAGAATTTGTTTAGAGTCATTTTTACAGGTAATTGGAGGTGTTTGGGGGATGAGCTCAAGCAAGTTCCTGCTTTTACTCCACCATCTTGGCTCTGCCCCCTAGATAGTCTCTTATCCAGAGTTCTGAGGTTTTGAGGTGGTATGCTTTCATGATGGGCTCTGCAGACACTGGACTTTAAGGATTCTGAGACTTTGGTTCTAGGAGACTGGGCCTCTAGAATCTCTCTCTAAATGGGCCCCATCTTATCACCTCCAATCATCTTTGACTCTGCCTTGATGGTGAGAATAGGAAGCTATAGGAGAATGTAAGTTCACTGAGGACAAGGCAAGTGTCATTTGGATCACAAGTCTGACTCTGATGCCTCATCTAAGCAGGTTTGTGACCCAGAGGTGCCAAAGGCTATACAGCTGGTATGGCAGCCCTGGAAGTTTTCCCCATTCTGGAAGGGTCCTAGTGAAGTCCCTCAACAGGCTACATCTGATTTCTGGAGAAAGGCACCCCTAGGTACAGGTAGCCTCATCACCAATAGTGGACTTTTGGTGATGAGCTCTTTGGCCATGGCAGGTCATGGAGAAATCAAAAACAATCCCCAGTGACTATACGTTGTCTTTTGCTTAAACACCACCTTGCACCTAAGTAGTAATAATAGGAGCATGGATGACAAGGTGGAAGAGACTCCTGAGGAAAGCTAACCTGGTCTCTTCTCTTTACAGAAGAGGAAACTTAGACTCAGAATGTGAGCAGAAGAGTGGAGTAGGGAGTGGAGAGTGCTGAGAGTCACCATCACTAGGTCATGCACAATTAGCCACTCAATTCTGAATCTTCTAAATGTGACGGCCATTAACAGTGCCTAATGAGTGTAAATACTGTTAAATAATGTGTAAATTGAATGGAATGGAGGTCTAGTGGGGACTCTGAATTGTAACTGTCTCAGTCTTCCTCCTAATAAAGAAAATAGAAGAGAGTTGTCCCTCATTGGAGAAATAGCTCATACATTCTCCTTGAAGAGACAAAAAAGGGAGTCTCCAGTTTGAGCCCTATGTCCTAAGGCCATGACCGACTGCAGCTTTTATTGTTTGGCAACATTACTTAATGTACTTGGGTGCTGAATTGTTGTTCTTCTCTGGAAAGTGACACTTTCTGGAACTTAAGAAAGTACTGATGCACGGGAATGACACTACTAGGCAGAGGAACAGAGCTTAATGAGTCTGAATTACAGTAGGCCAAAGTGTTTTCTTTGAATACCCTCAAGCTTTATGTCTTCTCCCAAGGCTCTTGGTTTCTTGTCCCTCTCTGAGGTCTTTGACCTGAAGAAGGATCACCTCCTTCTCCCATCCTTAGCTCCTTTACACAGAGGTTCTCTCTCCCATTCATGCTGTCTCTGGGTCAGTCCTGTTCTAAAGACCTTTCTATTTCACCTTCTTTCTCTTGGTATAACCCATGAAGAGGCTGACAGCTCTTCCCCCATCTCCTTTTGAATGTACTGCCAGTGCCCCTTCCCTGTCCTCCTTGCTGCTTCTCCATTCTTTCTATCTCTTCTCAGAGATGTTCTCTTTTGTTTGGGGGCTATGAAATGTCTAGGTTTAGTCCTACACTCCCCCTCCACAAAATTGGTTGAAGGGAAGATTGATTCCCATCTTCTTGTCTTCAAACCCAGCCTTCCATCAACTGAACTGTCCAGCTGGAAGGTGGTTGGTGGTGTTAGATTAAGATGCCCTCTATCTACTCTCATTAAAGGGTATACAACTCTAGTCTGCCTCATCCCCTATTCCTTCTTCTCAGCCCCGTTGGACCTTCCCAGAAGTCCCAGTGAAAGACTTGAGAAAAGCCCATAATCCTCTGCCCTGGCCTGATAAGAGAGGAGTTGCTAAGCAGTCTGGATTCTAGAAGCCCAGAAGGGGGATCCCTGTACATTGCCTTTGCCCACCATTCTCTCTGTTCATTTAGGGGTCAAAAGATTTTCTCTGGGAGGGAAATAAGGAAGAAGGTCAGGTGGCAGTAGAAATCAATACGAGGTAATACTGAGTGACCCTTCTTCCTCTTGGGGGCAGAAGCATTTCTCCATGGACAATGGGAGGGATCTGTGCAGGGGAGGGGCTCCTGGGAGAGGCAGGAAACCACAGCAGCTGGGAGGGGAAGAAAGAGGAAAGAGGAGGGAGGAGAAAGTTAGAGGTTAAGTCCACACCTCATAGGGTCCTAGAGATGCTAGCAGATGGAAAAGCTCCAGTCCTGAAGAGAGAGACCTTGGTCTTCCAAGGAAGGAGAAGGAGACAGAGAAGACACAGGTCTGGGCTACATGCGGGGACAGCCTTGAGTCCCATCACCAGCAAGGACACCTCCAGGGTCTGCACTTAGGCTCTGTAAAGAGAGGACAGAGTTCAGGAGGGGAAGGCAGAGATTCCTGGCAAGGAGAAAGAGGTGGTCACACACAGCAGACAGCAGAGACAGATGGAGAGCCCCTCAAAAGGTCCCCACAGTGGGGGCAGCCCCTGGAAGGGGCTCCTGCTCACAGGTAAGACATGACCTCTGCTGGGATCAAGGCGAGCAGGGCAAGCTTGGGGGGTTCTAGCCTAGACAAACACAAGTCAAACAAGATAAGAACCAGGAGCAAGGAGATCAGTCTCAGGGGGTCTGTTCCAGAGACAGTGTCTGCAGACTTGGCTAAGATGGTCTTCCCTGAGCCAGGAGCAGAGGGGAAGTAGCAGCTCAGGGTCATCAGTCCACATGACTAAGACTGGGCAAAGTCCAGTCCTGGAGCTGAGCAGCAAAAGGCTGAAGAGGTTAAAGGAGGCTTTACAGTCGGTGTGGATCTCAGCTCTGATGTCTATTAGCTCACTTACCCCTCTTAGCCTGTGTTTAACTTCCTACCAGGGCTGTTGGGAGTCAAACTCTGTCAGCCTCAAAATGCACCCAGGGTTTAGTGGGAAAGGTCCTCTCTGGGTTTGGGCCTGAAAATCTGGGTTCAAATGCTACCTCTGCTCTTTCCTATTTAATACTGGTCACATTGATTACATGATGTGGGCCCTTATCTGTAATTGAGGGTGTTTGACTCAGGGATCTCTAAGGTTCTATCCAGATCTGAGATCTGATTTCTGTCTTCAACCACAAGACTTTAGTGATTCATTTCTCCCTTCAGTGTCTTATCTTCCACACTGGCAGGTCCTTTCTAAATCAAATCCATGGAGGGAGCTTAAAATATGTTACAGATTAATTTCTCAAAACCTCTACAGAGCCTGGGACTGACAGATTGACACAGAGGCACATGAATCCCCTTCTAACACACCCCACTGAGCCCGCAGAAGACCCTGGGGCAGGCTCAGCAGCCCCTACCCTTACCTTGGGGATAGCTCAATGACCAGGGTCCCCCACGAGGGCAGTAGTCCCTGCTGACCTCTGCCTCCTCCCTCCCCTCTCAGCCTCCTTGCTCAGCTGCTGGATCCAGCCAATGTCTACCCAAAGTGATTTTCTCCCTGTTGTGCCAAACCAACCCTATGGGACAGTGGGAAGCAGCATCATCTTGGACATCCAGGGGGCCTCAGAGCTGCCTCCCAGCTATACCTGGTACAGAAGCACAGAAGACCCCTTCAACCAGATCACTTTCTACAATGTTGCTACTGGACAACAGACAGGAGCAGACAGACGACTGAAGGTGTTCTCCAATGGCTCCCTGCTCATCTGTGACCTCACTGTCAGTGACACTGATGACTATATTGTACGATTTCTTAATCACACAAGTGCCCTGATAGTAACAGCTTGGGGACATTTAGCTGTGTATGGTAAGTGCTGCCCTTCCCATGGCCACACCTTCCCTCCAAATACTCTCTCTCAGTCTGGGCTGAGAGCCCTCCCCTATGCCCCTTGCCCAGAGATCAGGGAGAATGCAGAATAAGACTCCTGGCAGCCCTGGGGCCAGCTAGGAGAATTAGCCCAGGGAGCACCTGGAGGCCCAGTTCAGGCAAGGCCCAGGTAGGCTGAGCTGACCAAGGTTCCTTTGTAATCCAGCTTTGTCCCCAAGGCCTCCATCCCAAGGAGGGGGTAGGTTAAGCTCAGAGCTCCTTAGAGGCTCCTAATTAACTCTAGGAAGTCTGAGGGCAGGAGGGACAAAGAAGGTGCTGAGGAGGAGGGTCAGCTTGACACCGAGTCATTTTTTCTTATCTCATCCAAGCCCTAAGCCTAGGTAGAGTCCTATAGACAGACTCTGAGCCCGGGTATCCTTGGGAGATAAAGGTGGTAGGGAGGGAATATTTGGGGATTAATCTTCTAACTCCTCCCAGCTTTCCCAGATCATACTGTGAAAGTAGGGGGGACCCTTGAGAGCTCTTAAGGGTACACTTGGCCCCCTCCAGTTGTGCCTGAAGCAGGCACCCTGAAGTTTATCTGCCCAAGATAGTTAAAAGGCCATGAGGCAAGAGATGCCTTGTTCAAAAAAAGGACAGTCACTGACACTCCCTTTCCAGCTGGGCCCAGCAGAGCTCAAGTGTAGGCTGTCCACTCCCCAAGAAGCAGAAGCCTTGCTGCCTCGGTGCCCAGGACCGCCTGTTCATCCTGAGGTTCCCAGTGCTGTATTTCCTTCATGTTCTAGAGAAAAGACCAGAACAGAGGGGCCCAGGCTGCTCTTAAGGGGCAAACTTGGCCAGAGAGTCCCGTCTGGAAATTGTCCTGGGCATCCATCTGCAGCAGGATGCATTCAATGGCTACAGGTGAGAGGCAGGAGCCAGCCTTAGGGGAAGGCCCTGCTGGTCATCTGCAGTGAGCTTCCTGTCCCTCAGCTCCTGGGCAGAGGATATTGTGGGAGGAAGGACCTGGGAATCATCAATCTGTTGAACTAGAAGTATTTATTATGCACCTACTACATGCAAAGGCACTGGGATGGGTACAAGGAAGAAAAGGTTTAAAAAAATGAGCCACTAACCATAAGGAGAATACTTTCTATCATGGAAACATTTATACATGTTTTGGAATAAATACGAGGAGAGGGGTCAGCCCCAGACTGATGATTTCTGGTTAGAGGCGGTTCCTGGATAAGGCAGCCCCTCCACCAGTGCAGGCTGGCACCTTGTCTGCAAATCCTGGTCTTAGAGACTTCTCTCAGGCACTAAAGGGGGGGAGCGGCCTGCCCAGCATTAAACTATGTGCCTGAGGCAGAACTAGCACCCAAGTCCTCTTGGCTCCCAGGCAGGCCCTCTAGTCAAATACAAGGCCATTAGGTAAGGAGGGCACTGGCAGATGTTGGCATCAGGAAAGGTTTCCCAGGAGAGATGCTGTTTAAGGGCCATCCTGAAGGAAAGAGGAACTCTATGAGGTAGAGGGCAGAAGTAAGGCATCCCATGCTGTGCAGCATAGCTCTCCTCCATAGCATAGGACACTGTAGCAGTGGGGATCTGGGAAGGAAGCTCAGCCCATTGGACTCTCTGAGGACTCTGGGAAGAAAGAGGGCACCAAAAGGACCCAATGATAGGAGCTGAGACAAGGAGCTCATGTGGGTCCAAGGCTGCCTCAGTTCCCCTGCAGAGTCTGTTCAGGCCTGGAGGCAGCAGACCATTGGGCCCTTCACCATGTGCAAGGTGAGCTGGGCTCTCTCAGGGCTTCCAGCTTCTAAAGGGATAGGGCCAAGGACAGAAGAGAGCTCTGGACTTGGGATCAGGAGGTCTGGATTCAAAGCCCATCTCCAGCATTTACTGTGTGACCTCAGGGGAGTCACCTCAGCTCTATGGCTCTCCACTGCCTCACCTGTAAAATGGGAATATTAATCCCAGCATTCCCTGCTTCTCTGGCTGTCCTGAGGAAAGACCCTCCAAGTGTGATAGAAATGGGAATCATCACCACCCTTGGAGGCTCCATCAGCTGTTCCTCCTACTCAATCTTGACCAATAAGTGAATTGGGCAGGGAGGTGGTCTAGTGCTGGACCTGGGATAAAGGGCTCTAAGATAATTAGAGGAGGGGGGCTGTCAGCTGGGGCAGGGGACATGAGGAAAGAAAGGCTTCTTGAGGGAGGTGGAAAGTGACTTGAGTCTTGCAGGAAGAGGGTTTCTGCAGGGATCCTTCAGTGTAAATGTACGGAGAGGGATGATGGCAGGTCAATGAGGAAGGAAGAATACCTAGACTCCAGTGAATTCTCTGTCAGGTATGTCTTGCGATGGAAGTCAAGTGTGCTGGAACATTGTGGGTCAAAAGATGAACAGAGTGAAATCCAGCCAGGAGGAGGCTGTGATGGCCTCAGCCATCCAGGGTGGAGCCAGAGAGAATACCTGGGAGGGACTTTCTGCAGTGATGTCCTGAGACCAGATGGCTCATGTTGACCGTTGGCTTTGGGGTTTTGTTTCTAGACTGCTGTTGTCTTTCTCAGGCAGCACAATGTCTCTGGGCTGCTGGGATTCCTTCCCTTCTCCTGCTGCTCATGGCTCTGAACATCTCCTGACCCGTGAGGAGTTGGCTCCTTTCTGTGGCCTACTCCATTCTTGTTGGCCATGCTTTCTGATGCTTCCTGGGCATCTCGCTGGCCACACTCACTGTTCTGACTCCACAGGACAGGGAGTACCCATGATGAGTGAGCTCCCCAGGGAATCTCAGACAGTGGCTGCTGTCCCTCCTCTGTTCTAACATGGAGCTGCCCTTGGGCAGGTCAGAGCTGGGCCTTTGGCCAAGGAGAGGCCCTAGAGCTGGAAGGAGCCTCAAGGACTGGCTAATTCAGCCCTGAGTTACTGGGAACTCTGACTATGCTTTGTTCCTTTAGTATCTCTGGGACTTCTTTAAAAAAAAATACTAAATTTCTTTCATTTCATCGTATGCAAAACATAAGGCAATGTCATATGCTGAAAGAACAATGGATTCAGTCACAGGAAGACCGAGATCCAGACCCTTCTCTGACACTGCCAACTTCCACAGCAATGAGTTGGTCACTGAAGATCTCAGCCTCGAGCAACTTCCTAGAGGGGAAAGAAGCTTGGCCTTGCAGTCAGGAGCCCTCAGTTCAAATCAAACTCCACTAATTGTTGCCTAGTCAAATACAAGACACAACACTGGGCCTTGGTAGGCTCCTCAAACAATGAGGGTATTGACCTAGGTCAGGGTTCTTAGATTTCAAGGGATCCATAAACATGGGTGGGCAAAAATTATATCTTTCTTTTCACTAACTTTTTCTTTTCTTTATAATCCTTTGTGTTTCTTTCTGTAAATTGAGAACCATGACTCTGAGATGGACCCCCAGGCTTCTCCAGACTGACTGCTCAAGGAACCCAGGAAGTAAAGAAAGTAGAGAGTCAGCACTCCTGATGATCTCTGAGGGCCCTTCCAACTCTGTACCCATCATCCTGTCACCCTATGAATCATGGTCCAAGGCTTGGAGGTGGCAAAGCCTGGGGCAGATATCATAGGCAGGCAGTAGTTGAGTTTGGTCAGAGGATATGACATGGGTGGACAGGAGTGGGATGAGATAAGACTGCAAAGGAAGGATGACTCAAGGGAGTACAGAGGGCTGAACATCAGTTAAAGGACTTTGACCCTGAGATGGTAGGTAATAGTGAGCCCCTGAAGGTCATTGAGGAAAGGAGTGACATGACCAGATCCACACACACTTCCTATTGTTTCCACGGTGGTGTGATGGGTGCATTGGAGGGGCACAAAGAAAGACAGAGAAACCTGGCCATGGAGGGATGGTGGAATCCTCAATTTAGCCCTGGAAAAGGTATCCTTTAGTACAACATTCTCATATTAGAAATGAAGAGACTGAGTCCTAGAGAGAAGAGATTTGGCCAAGGTCACGTAGGTAGGAAGTGGAAGAGCCAGAATTTGAACCCAAGACCCTCTAAGTCCTGTGTCCCTGCTCCTCACTCTCTGTGATCCATCCTCCATAGCTCCTGTCATACCTGATCAGGGCACAAGGAGAGACCATGACCTCAAAGCCTTGCTCCACCCCTCTCTCCCACCAGCCAAGACCACTTACTGGGACTTGCCTCCTTAAAAAATTGTGACAACTCATGTCTACACAACACTTTATATCTTACAAAGAACTTTGTATAGATGGTCTCACTTGATCCCTCCAAAAAATGAGAGGTAAGTACTATTATTCTCATTTTATAGGTGAGGGGTCTAAGTGAGATGAGTTAAGTGACTTGATAGTAAGTCACATAGCTGAGCCAGGATTGGAACTCAGGTCTTTCTAAGGCCAACACTAGACACTATGCCATGCCAGGTATAAGATCCATCAGTGCTGCCAATACACCCTCCCAAAAGTCCTTCCATAGCCTTCTTTCCCAGGAGGATGCTCACTGCCCTGCATGGCCTCACCACACCTCAGAAATGGCTAGCTGACCTCAGCCTTGTTAGCTTCTTGGCCCACTATGAATACATGGCTCTCCCAGTATCTCAGAGAAAAGGCTCACTCTCCCTCACCCTAAACCTCTTAATAGGGACCAAGGGAAGGCATGGGAACTCTACCAAAAAAAAGGGAGATAGAAGATTAGTAAAACACAAATACTGCTAACTTATTCCTCTTTGGGAATCAATCCTTAGACAGCTCGGGAAGGATGACCCAAGGAGGGCATCTGGTGAGCCTGCTGAATTTGCCCCAGAGTTTATTCTGGGACACACACCTTTCTCAGTGGCCAGGCTGACCTGCCAACTACAGAGGAACCAGGGACAAGGAAAAGCCGGTATGTGGGCCCTCCTTGGGCCATGAAGACTCAGCTTCCTAGTGTAACAACAGCATATCTGAGCCTGAGGGGACATTGAAGAAGATCACCTTCAACCTTCTCATGTAGTAGGACAGGAAACTCCTGGGAAAAGGGGAGAGCCCAAAGCTGGGAAGTCAAGACGATTCTATCAATGGGGATGAACTGCCCCTATGGGCAAGACCAGTTCTAGGCACAGGGGATGCTACTATGGCTTAGAAACTCCTAGATTAGAACCAAGTCTCTTGACTCCCAGCACAGGACTCTTCCTTTTGCATGCTGCTGCTAACTGATCCATTCCCAATCTCTGCCTTTCCTTTTTTTCCTTTGGAGTTAAGGTAAACTTTTCCTCTCTGAGCACCAGGCCCTGTCTCTAGCCTGTCCTCTCTAACCTTCACCAATATCCTCATTAAAGTGTGCAGGTGACCCTAGCTTCTTGAAGTCCAGGCTGAGAGCATAAATTCTCCAGGTCTTGCTAGTAAGGCCTCAGGTACAGGCTGAGTGATGGACATAGCAGTCTGTCATCTCTGGACCATCCTGCCCCAACCTGGAAAGATTCAGTACCATGGCTAGGGATCAAGATGAATGTCTTAGTCAGCCGCAGCAACTCAAGATGAACTTTCTCCTAAGGACTGGAGAAGCTGTGACCTGCATCAGAGAAAGCAGTGCCCATGCCAATGAGATCACAGGTTCTTGGCCTCATCTTCCAGGTGCCCTGACGTTGCAAGATCTTAGGAAGGTGCTTCCAAATCAGATACTTGGTTGGAAGGGTAAGAAAAAGAACCAAACAGTCATTTTCTGTCTATTTTCTGCACAGGGCCACTATCCAAACCTACCATCAGCAGCACCAACATGGCCCCAGTGGAGAACAAGGACACTGTCTCCTTGACATGCCAGTCTGAAAGTGAAGATGTCACGTATCTGGTTTGGTTCATAAAGCAAAGCTCCCCAGCTGGTGACAGGATAGTGTTGTCCTCGGATAACAAGACACTCACTATAATCAAGGTCACAAGAGAAGACCAAGGACCCTATCAGTGTGAAATCCAGAACCCAGTTAATGTCAGTAGGAGTGATCTATTCACAGTGGATTTTGCCTGTGAGTAAATTCTCTTTCTATAGGGTGCATACTTATAGCCTGGTGGTGTGTTCCCAGGGGGTCAGGCTAATTCGGTCATTTGCCTGAGTGCTGAAGAGGAGAACTCTGAGGTTCCCATCTCTCTTGATTTTTAGGGGACCCAGACTGGCCATGTCATGTATTCCTATCTATGACGGAGCAGGAACAGCCATGGCGCTGAGCTAGGGAAGGCCTTAAGACCTTCCAAGTTCAGGGATCTCAGGTCCAAATCTGTAAATTAGAGAATGAACTGTGAATTTTCCACCTCAGAGGAGGGTCAGAGAGATACAATGGCCCTTGGTGATGGGTTACACAATAGGAAATTCCCCTTCTCTCTGCCTTTATCTCAATATGGACTCATTCTCTTTGCTCCAGATGGCCCAGATAGCCCCATGACTGTTCCCGTAGACCCTCATTACCCTGTAGGGGCAACTCTTGAGCTGTCCTGCTCTGCTGACTCTAACCCACCTGCCCAGTACACCTGGCTTTTCAATGGAATTGAGATGGCATCCACATCACGGCTCAATATTCCCAATGTGTCTCTGAATCACACTGGAACCTATTCCTGTATTGCATCTAACTCAGTCAATGGCTTTTCTACCAGAAAAGACATCAATATCACAATATCTGGTGAGTACCTGGCCCTGGCCCTCAGCTGTGTGCTGGGCTCTCCCCTTCCCCAGCATGAAAGAAACACAGATTAGGGGCATTCAGCCCTCCTGGGTCCCATGGCACTATGTGTTATGGTGGAAGGAGCCCTGAGCTCAGAACCATGAAACCTGGCCTAGAGACCGGACTCTGTCACCTACCTGAACACCCCCAGGTGTCCCTCCTCCACTCTGAGCATCAGTCTCTTCACCTGGAAGACTGGATCATCCTTCACTGCCCATGGCCCAGGATTCCATGTGGAGAAAGTTCTTCTTACACTTTAGGTGCAAAAGGCATGTGAGTGATTGTGGCTGTTGCTTTTCTCATTCTCATGTTCATTCTCTTCTGTCCTGGACACTCAACCCTCTTTCTCCCCCAAGTTCTATGGCCACAGCTTCAGGGACTGCCCCTGGAGCCTTTGGTCTTTCCTTCAGTCCGTCTCACTTGGTGCTATGGGCCTGCTTGGGGGTCTTGGTTGGAATGTCAGCTCTGATTGTGTAATAGCAATGGCTCTGATCCCCTTTTGCAGGGAAATTCAGAAGATGGGAAGGGACATTTCAACTTTGTCTCCTTTCATATGCAGAGACTCACCTCTGCATCCATATGCTCCCTCTTTGTGACATGCAGCATCATGCAGAAACATGCCTGATATGAAACTGGGCCCTTGTCCAGCTGAAAGGTCCAATAGCCTTAGCCTCAGGTGCCTGGGTCTGGCATCTCAGCATTGCCTCAGTTCCCTGGTCTGGTAGCTCACCTGGTACTCTACACGTGTTCTGTGGACAGTGGCTTCTGGGTAGACATTGTGTCTCACTCATGTGGACAGATGACAGACCCTCCACACTCCCATTCACTCTGTGTGCAGCAGGACCCTAGAGAGATCATCTCTGGCCTCAGTTTGCTTTGCTTTTTCAGTCCTGTTAAGAGCCCTGGCAAAACTCGTGGAGTTTTGTTGTTACAGACCCATAACTTTCTGCCCCTGACTCTGGGGCCAGCTGAATGGAGAGCAGGATAAAGAGATCAGATTGCGGCCTGGGGATTTGACCCTGGGAAAGTCAGACTGCGACAGGATATGTCTTGGAGGAGGGACGACTCTTCTTGGCCTAAATCTGTACAAAAGCATGCCTGGGGCCCACATAGTGACTTACTTCTTAAATTAATATTATCTTTGTGTTATTATATTTTATTTGTCTTGTTAAATATTTCCCAATTACATTTTACTCTGGTTCACACTGCACTTGAGAGTGCTTCAAGTGTGCATTTGATGCCTGTGGCTTAAATTTTCTTAATTTAATTTTTTTCAATTAACCCAAGTCTATTTTTTCTCCCTCCTACTTCTTCCCCACCCCACTGAAGAAAAGGAAAATCCTTGTGACAGATATGGACTGTGTAGCAAAACTAATTCCCTCATTGGCTATACCCAAAAATTTCTCTACCAATATCCACCCTGAGTCCATCATCTCTGTGTTAGGAAGCAAGTAGCTTGTTTCATCATGTTTCTTTGAGAATCCTGTTTGATCACTGTGTTGATTAGAGTCTGAAGTCTTTTGAAGTATTTTGCCTTTATAGTATTGTAGTTATTGTATAAATTATTCTTTTGGTTCTACTCACTTAATTCTGCATCAGTTCATACAAATCTTCTGAGGTTTCTGTTTTTGACCTCATCCTGGTAGATGTTCTTATCACTCACTTGGGTCAAATGAGAAAATATATGTAAGGAGCTATGTAAATGGACTCATTCTAATAATTATATAGACTGAAAGTATAATTTTGAAATTTCCGAGGAAAAAGCTGAGAGGAAAGTGAATATATGTATGAATCAGTTAGGGTCCAGAAGCATCACAGCAAGCTGGCCCGGTGAATGAAATGTGATCAGATGAAAACTATTGGAGATCAATGTCAGGACCTGTCCTTGGGCTCAAAAAGTCCAAGGCATAAACAAGCATGGGTCCAGATGGGGAAATTACTCATCACCAAGCCATGGGAAAGAGTTAAAGTAAGTAAGGATAGTTGGCTAAGAGAAAAGGAGATTGTGGGAAGACTGGATGCCTGACTTTTGTGTTAGAATGCCTTAAAAAAGACTGAGCTCCCATGAAACCTGGGATCATCACAGAAACCTAGAATCCAATGATGAGACAGCAGTTCAATATGAAAAATACCTGGGGAGGGGGAAGTTCTGAGTGTACCACAAGCTTAATACTTGGGTCAATGGGGTAATAAGGCAATCAAAAAGCCTACTGCAATTAAAGCATATCCACTTCCAAAAATAAGGAGATAATAGCCCTTTCAGACCATTCAATGGCACTCAGAGTATTCCATTTGGTTCTAGATGACAGTTTACAAAGGACACTGAGACAGTGGAGAGCGTCCAGAGGAAGGCAACCAGGCTGGTGAAGGGTCTGGTGTCCATATGATTGGTAGGGCTGGGGAAGAGAAGGCTTGGCAGAGACACATAATAACAACTTACTGGACTCTTCCAGGGAAAGGGGATTAGATGTGTTCCATCTGGCCTCAGAGGGCAGAGGTGGGAGCACACAGAAGCAAATGGAGACAGGACACAATGGCCTCAAAGTCCTACACAACTAGACATTTTGGACTTTAGTGTAAAACTCCCTAATAGCCAGAGCTGTCCCAAAGTAGAATGGTTTCCTCCAGAGTTGGTAGGTTCAAAGGAGATCATATTTATAAAGCACTTAGCACAGTGCCTAGCACACGCAGTAGTCACTTAATTAATGCTACTTCCCTTCCCCACCCTTCCTTTCCTCCTCTTTTGGGGCTGGATGAGTATCTGCCAGGTAGAATATACTAAAGATTCTGTTTCAGGTGCAATAGTCACCTTGATGGTTGCCTAAGTCCCATCAACTCCAAAATCCAGTGGTTCTCTCTTAAAGTCTTTTTGTAGCTATCAAGAAGAAAAGAGATTTGTCTTGTTGTACTTGACCACAGAGGAAAGAACTAAGAGCTAAAAATAAAGGGTGCAGAGAGGTAGAATCAGGCTAATTGTCAGAGCAAACTTTCTAATGATTAGAGCAGTCCAAAATGAGAATGTGTTGCCATAGCAGACAGAAGGCTTCTCTTCAGTAGAAGTCTCCATAGACTAGATTGGACTGGGCTAAATAGCTCTCTCTTCAAAATCTTGATTCGTTGAATACAGAAGGTGGGATACAAGGCCTGATAACAGTTGGTGCAGAAAAGATTCAGGGATTGGTTGGACTAAAAGCTAACTTGATCTTGGATTTCAATAACAGAAGTATGCTGTCTGGAGCCAGGGAAGCTGTGCTCCTTCTGTGCTCTGGGAGGGATAGGTCCCCCAGGAACAAACACTGTGTTCAGTTCTGAGAACTTCATGTTAATATGGACATGGACAAGACCCAAGTCATGAAGCTTACCTTCAAATGTTTCATTGAGGCAGATAGGTGACCCTGTGTTCCCATGGGCAAGGTATGGCAGAAGAGACCCCCAGGAGGCTAATGTGTCCATCATTAAAGGACTGGCCTTTGCCAAGTGAGGAGAGGTCCATCATTCCAAGTTTGGTCATAGGGAGATTGATTCTTCAGGCTCAGATTCCCTAAGAATTAGGATGAACCAAACAGAAATTAATGAACCCAAGAGACAACGAGAAATATTAAAACAAAATTCAAACTCAAAAAGAACAGGGATAGGAGGAGGAAAAAAAAGAGGAGGCAGAGGAGGAGGAAAAGGAGGAGAAAATATAAGGTATCTCAAAGCAAAAGAAAATTACCTGGAATGCAGAAAGGCCCAACCAAAAAAATGGTTTGCCCATCACATTTCAATAAATCATGAAAGAAAATTCTCCAAAAGTTTGGAAACCAAAAGGCAAAGTGAAAATAGAATAAATTCTCCTTCTGAAAAAAATACTAAATGAAACTCCATAGCACATCAAAACTAAAAGCCAGAGTTTCCTGGTCAAGAAAAAAAAATGTTGTAAATATCTAAAAAGAAAGTATCCAAGTACCAGGGAGTCACAGAAAGGATCATGCAAAATTTAGCAGGTCAAATGAGGGGGCAAATCTATTATGCTTCAGCTGAACTCAAAATTACTCTTAATTACAGTTGTAATAATGACCTGAGACAGCTAAGAGCAAAAATGGAATTTATTTTTTAAAAATTGAGCATGGAAACTGAATTATGCTAAAAGGTAACAGACAGTGAATTGTTGTATAAATATAACAATGAATTTGCACCAATTTGCATGGCATCTAAATACTTAAAAGAAAAGCTAATATGATAGATCTCTGGTGATTATTGAATAGGAATAGAAAAGAATATACATATTTCTCAGCTGAGCATGGCACTTTTACAAAAACTGACCATACATTAAGACATAAACACCTCACAAACACAAAAAAAGAGAAATGTTAGATATGTCTTATATTGATCACAATATCATGAAAATTATATATAATAAAGAGTCTTGGAAGAAAAAATTGAAATTGACCAACTAATTTATGAACTTAATTCTAAAGAACTGACTGATCAAGGAGTGTTTCATCACTTTTCCTCCTCTCTAGAGTAAGTGATCCCATTTCCATTAACAAATCTTAGCCCATCCTGTTAGAAGAAGGTAATCATTATCATCACTGACAATACATGGAATACTTGATATACAGAGGTAAAGGACACAAATTGGAAGAAAAACTAAAGGTAGAAAGACCAGTTAGATGGCCATCGAAAAAATTCAGATGGGGGGTGGAGCCAAGATGGCAGCGTAGAAGCAGCAAGGTTTCGCAGCTCGCACATAGCCACCTCAAATACCCATAAAATATGACTCTAAACAAATTTTAGGGCTCCAAAACTCACATAAAAATACAGAAAAACACATCTCCCACTGAAGGCAGCTCGGCACAAAGGGCTCAGCACACTACACTAGGAGCCAAAACCAGCCCAGCCTGAAACTGCAGCTTGGCCCCGGGGCAGCCAGGACAAGCTGCAGCTGGAGCTTCAGGAGAGTGGATCAGCAGCAGCTGTGGCAGTTTCCAGAACTATCAAGCCATAAGGAAAAAGGACTAAGTGAAAGATCAATGGATCTCAGTTAAATTTGGGAGAGAAAAGCTGTCTGGCCAAACTGCCTCCAGGGCAAGGAAGCAGCAGAAGCAGCAGCCCTGCAGCTGCTTCCATGTGGCTGCTTCAGAGCTCCCGGCCTGCAGACTGCAGGGGGGCCAAGCAATCATTCAGAGGCTAAGTGCTCTTGCGTTGAGCAGCCTGGATCCAGATCATGGTCTTGGGTCGTGATCCTGGGGTGTGTTTTCAGTGAGCCAAAGCTGGTGGGGGCTGCAGCAGCCTCCCAATAACTCTAGCAGTTGTGAAAACCCCAGCAATTTGGGACAGAACTTTCCTCCCTGGAAGCAGAGTTCCACAGAGCTAAAAAATTAAGTACTTTCACTGGCAACATGAGCAGGCAAAGGAAGCAAAATAAGAACAGCAACCAAACTTTAGAATCCTTTTTTGGGGACAAAAAGGATCAAAGTATGGAATGGGAAGAAGACAACACAGTCAGAACACCCACTACCAAAAGCTTGCAAGAAACATGAAGACTGCCTAAAAGTCATAGATCAGCTTAAGAAGGATTTTGACAATCAAATAAGAGAAGTGGAAGAAAAATTGGGAAGAGAAATGAGAATGATGCCAAAAAATCATGAAAAGAGAGTCAACAACCTGACTGAAGAAAATAACACCTTAAAAAATAGATTTCCTCAAATGGCAAAAGAGGCCCAAAAAGCCAATGAGGAGAAG
>CM053582.1:75055940-75083377 GCA_028627135.1 Pseudochirops cupreus
GAAATCATAAGGAACTTATCAAAGTTGAACTATTTACATGCCAACATGGAAAAACAATAATTGTAACTTCTGAAACTTTTCTCGGTATGAAGATTGGTGAAGGAAATACAAATGTATACATATGTATACATACACATATGTCTATTTAGGAGGGTTTATATATGTGTATGAACACATATCTGAGTATGTGTATATATGTGTACATAGAGGGCACAGGATCAATTGAATAGGAAGGGATGATACTTCAAAAGGTGAAATTCTGAGGTGGGAGAGGATTAGAATGAGAAGAAACAGGGAGAGACAGAATGGGGTTAATCATCTCATATAAAAGATGCTAGGGATAATTGTTACAATGGAGGGGAATAACAGGAAGGCAAAAGGGAAAGGGTCAACCTTACTTTCATTAAATTTGGCTTAGGGCAGGAATGACATAAACTCTAAACTGGGTATCTAGCCACATAGGAGAGCAGGGGTTATGGGGATGAGAGGTGAGATGATGGAGGGGAGGGCAGGTGGGGCAGAGGGTTGCTGGAAGTACACATTTCTGTAAAGGGACAGGGACAGGTAGCGCATAGAACAAGGGAGGGGTGGGATAGGAAGGAGGGACATATAATCAGTCTCTCACAATATGTCCAATGTGGAGTTGTTCTGTGTAATTACACATGTACAGCCTGTATCAAATTGCTTGTCATTCCAGTAGGGGTGGGTGATGAGGGAGGAAGGAAAAGAATCTAGAATTTAAAGTTCTATAATAAAATGTTAAAAATATATATGTATGTATATATAAAAAAAGAATTTTTAGCTCAAAAAAAAAAAGAAAAATTCAGATGAAAAATGGTAAGGGTTTGGATTTGGCCAGGGTAGTGGGGAGAGAGAGAAAGGTAAGCCCACAGAACGTAAAGTTAAGATGAGTACTATATATAGATCATCTAGTGCGCACTGCATTATTTTATTGATTGGAAAATTGATTTCCAGAGAAGAGAATGAACTTGGCCAAGATGCCAGAGTGAGCAAGTGACAAGGATAGGATTCTAGTCTGGATCTCCAGATTCCTAAACCGGAGCTCCTTCTGTTCTAGTGCAGTTCCTTTCAAGGATAAATGTGAGAGACATTCATTTAAAGGTTTTTGAGGGAAATGACATCATCAGGATGGTATTTAAGGAAGATCATATTTAGACATACAGGATAAATTAAGGTAGTAAGAGACCAGAGGCAGGAACACTGAACAGAAAACTATTGTCATGACCTGGAAAAAAAAAGGGTAGGAGATCTGGAATAGAAGTTGAGAGGAAGGGGGTAGATATGAGAGATACTTTCCAAGTATCCAAGAATCAAAACAAACAGCCATAACATTAGGGAGAATGTCACAGCAATTGATTTCATGTTAGATTTGAAGGAGAGAGGTGGCCAAAAATGTTTGCCAATTGGAACCTGAATGACTGGGAGGTGGGTGGAGCTGCCAACAAAAATACAGAAGGGCCGCAGTAACAATGTGGGGGAGGAGATCATAATTTCAGGAATTGAACATGTGGAGTTTGATGTGCTTGCCCAATGTTCAGATGTTTCCAAATGTTTGCCAGACACCCTGCAATGTGATCTTGCCAAGGGGATATCCAGACTCTAAGGAATAAAAGCCAAGTTGGCTTCATTGATCAACAAGCATTTGTTAAGTATTTACAGAGTGTCAGGCAGTATTCACCTAGGGTCAAAAACACTCAAAGTTCTTTTTCTCTTCTTGGCCCATAGCAGAAAAATCTACAGGCTCCTTACTCTCTGGAGGGGCCATCGCTGGCATTGTGATTGGAGTCCTAGTTGGGGTGGCTCTCATAGGGGCCCTCATCTATTTCCTGTTCTTCATAAAGACTAGAAGGTAAAGTAATGCTTCATGTGATTGTCCTCCCTCCTACTCTGTCTCTCTGAATGGAGGAAAAATACCAGCATGGTCTTCTGCACCCTCTGTCCTCTTTTATGCCCGATCTACTTCCCTGCCCAAACTCATACTTTTCAGTACTAATTCCTTTGGGTTCCTTCCTTCCCTAGGCTTACATTTTATCCTGTCCCCCACATTTGATTGCCTCTTGGTAACAAGTGTTCACTTTCCTAGTGGGGTGCGAATTGGATCTAATAATTTTTCTTAAATCCTCAAAGAAAGGCACTGAAATCCAAGAAGGTAAAGAGAGGAACAATGGAAAGGGTTGCAGAGAGAAGGGAAATAGGCTACTGCAGTGAGGCAGATCCAGACTGCCTGGGCAAGCAAGCTGAGTAGGAGATTAATACTACCTATAGGTGAAGAAACTAACAGCGAAGAGACTGTATTTAGGGATAAGGCATAAAGACAGGGAACCAAAGACAACCCATGACTCTGTTCCATTGGTCCCTTCCAGCTTGGGGAAATCTTTTACTTACCTTGGGAATGTCAGTCCCACATGTCTCTTCTTTCTTAAGGGTCAGCAAACACCACCTTTCAGAGAAGACCCCTTCAACACCTAAACATGGTAAGTGAAAGTGACAACCAATGAAACTAGTGCCTAATGATGGTCTTGGGAGATATGGCTCCTACCATGGTCTCCTTTCTTTACTTGAATGGGGACCTATGACCTATCCTTCTAATGAGGGCCAACTCCCTTTGCTTCTCTTTAATAGGACGACCATGAAGCCCCATACAATTCAACTCTGAAAAGAGTCCTCCATTTAATTGATTTTAAATAGCATTTATTAACATGTGCCCTCACTCAGCACTGTCAAAGCCACTCATCTTTAAAGGACTAAGAGCTAAGTTGCTCTTGGTGCGGGACCTAGGGCTGGTGATGCTCAACACTCTCTGCTCCATTTTCTACTCCTCAGCTCACATTCTGACTTTGTACCTAACACCTGTGTAACCCAGGAGGAGTATCCCTGTGCCACAATTTCCTCATGTATGGAGAGAGGGCTGCAGTAGTTGGCCTCCATAGTCACTTCCACCTCAATATCTCGGCTTCTAGATAATGGCTCAAAGGCAAACTGCCTTTTAAGCTCAAGATTAGAGTTATTTTTCATTGTTTTGCTTTCACCATGGCCTGCCATGACCGAAGAACTCATCCTCAAATGGTCAAGTTCCTGAGGATGAGCTTCTCTATACTTAGTGATAGAAGCCTTTCCACAATAGAGAAACCCTCCAGAGCTGTCATCCTGGGGGCAGAGGCTTTGGGACCTCTGGGTCACCTTTTTGCCTTGATGAGTCACCAGAGCCAGGCTTTGTGATCAAAATAACACTTTCCTTACCTTCATTGAGCTTATATTCTCCTGGAGCTCCTCTGTTCTTTCCATCAAGACATATTCAAAGATGAGAGGAGGTGATAAGACAGGGCCCATCTGGAGTGAGACTCTATAGGTCCAGATCTTAGAACCAAAGACCTAGAAGTCATAACAAATCTGAGTGTGCACATCCCATCATGAAATCTTAGAAACACAGAATCCTAGATGAAAGAGAACTTGGAATTCCTTCACTGGACATTTTCTTAGGGAGACTCATATCTGGAAGGTTCTCCCTCCTGGCTTCCTTAGAGTGCCAGCTAACATCACACCTTCCATAAGAAGACTTTCCTCATTTCCCTTAATTCTAGAGCCTTCCATCTCTTGATTATCTCCTCAATTTCTCCTGTCTATATCTTGTTTGTACATAGTTTGAAAATTGTCTCATCATTTAGACTATAATCTCCTTGAGGGCAGAGACAGTCTTCTGCTATGCCCCATGCGTAGCCTGGGACCTGCCACATAATAGGCACTAAATAAATGCCTGTGACTCTCTGTGGAAGAGAGGAGAAAACAATTCTCCTGTGTCCTCTTCATCTGTTTGCAGAGTGAGTAGGACTGGGAAGAAGAGTTAGTCCCTCATGGAATTCAGGCTCAGAATACACTAAGGAAATATTCTGTCTTGGTTTTCTCTCCCTCCAGGTGAAGACACCACCCTGTATGAAAACATTGTTTCCCTAAAAGACTTAGCTCAGTCTGCACAGGTAAGAGCAGAATGTCTCCTTCACTCGCTTCCAGGACTTTGGGATGTCTGTCAGGGAGTGGGAAGGGGCCCTTTTGTGCTGATCTGTAGATTCTTCTTGGCCCTGGGCCTTAGGCTTTTAAGGTGCCTGAGAGATTGCAGGATCACTAGAGCACCCTGGTGAGCTGCAGAGTGTCTAAAGGAAGGTAAAAAAGAAGGATGAGCATTCCCTAGCATTGTGAAGAGATCTGGTTGGGGACAAGTTTGGAGAAGAGAACACTTTGGGAGGGAATGTGGTGATAGATGGGGACCTGATAACTCTCTTTGGAGGCATGACATGTGGGGGATGGTTTAGATTGACCCTCCTTGGTCTCAGAAGGCACAATAGGGAGCAAGGAATGGAATTTGGAGAGGTCATTTCAGGTTTGATGTCAGGAAATCTTCCCAGAAATGAGATGCCAAGTGTTCTTTCCCACGACCACAATCTCTTCTTTCAAACATGATGATACTCTAGCTCAAGACATCATCAGCTCAGCGCTGGAGTACTGCAACAGATTCTTCATTGGTGTCCCAAGTTCCAGGGTCTCCCCTCTCCTCCACACAGCTGGAAAACATGTACCTAGGCACAGGTTTGACCAAATCCCTAACTGAACCAAGAAGACTCAGTGGCTCCCTAGTGCCAGGAAAAGAAACTATAACCACCCCTTTTTTATTTGTTTGGCTCCACTTCTAGATTTCATTGCTATGGGGAACTACCATTCTCTATGTTGATAGGCAGCCTATAGTCTTAGAGATCTGCTAGCCATTGAGATCTTAAGAGACTTGCCCGGGTTCTTAAGGTCAGTTTGTGTCAGAGGCCAGACCTGAAACCTGCTCCTTCTGACTTCTAGGTCAAGTCTTTACCCAACATTCCTTCCTACTTAGATGACTCTTAGGTATTTTCAGGCTTATTACACTTTATTGTTCTTCCTCAACTCAAAGATTCGATCTAATCAGCCCCTCTATTGTTCCAATGACACCACCTTCCATGTGCCCTCTATGGGTCTCTGTTCAGCCAGTGTCCCATGCCTGCAAGGTGTTCCCTCCTCATCTCCTTCTCATGGAATCCTGCCCCTCCTGCCTAGTTCAACTCAAGTGCCAACCCCAACAGGAGCCTGCCCTGCTCCTTCCTATTGCTCATGCCCTCCTTCTCGTCATCGTACTCTATATGTTTGGTATTTGATTGTCTCCTTACTGATGGTTTCTTTCCAGTAGAATATTAGCTCCTTTACTGCAGGACTGTCTCGTTCTTCTCTGTTCATCCCATGAGTAAAAGAATGAATGAACTTTTAAAATCATTCATTCAGTGATTTGTAATCATATCATATTCAGTGCTTACTGTGTGAGAAGCACTCCACTAAGTGAAGACTTTACTAATACATGTAAAAGTGTTCATTGCTCACAATGAGATTATGTTGAAATTACTGGAGTTTCCATGTATTGAGAAATGGTTGCCAGATCAGGAAATTTTGCTTTGGGAAATTATAGGGATGGTAAATGGAATCAGAAGTCAGGCCAGAGATGATGTGATTATGGTTCCAGAAGAGGAAAGCAGGAGAAAAAGAAGGGTTATGATGGGGATGTCAAGACTAGGAGTTCAATGACTGAAATGGTCCAATACTGGGGGGCTTGTTTGGGGATCAATGATAGCCACTGATGAGGACCAGTCTGTGAAGGAAGTCACTCATGGCTAGAGCCTAGGGCTTGGTTTGTGGGCTGCTGTTGAAGCCACCACCACTCAAGATAGAGTTGTTGTTTTTTTAATATCAGGAGTTCCAGGTAAGAAAAAAAATGAGCCTTCCTAGAGTTTATGGCACAATGACTGGCACATACTGAATGCTAAATAAGTTTTGCTGAATGAATGCAGGTGGAATGGGCTACCTGGGACGTGGTAACTTCCGCCCTAGGAGTCTCCAAGGAAGGATGGATGACCCCTTGTCACATGAGTTGTAGAGGACTTTGCTGTTAGGGTCTGGATCAAACTAGATGTTCTCTGAGGTGACTTCCAATTCAAGGGATCCATGGCCATGACATCTCTAAGACCCCTTCTGATTGTCACATGTCATAAGGTTCCTTCTTGATGAAGCATTCTCTATCCTAAATTCCTTTCCAGCTTTGGCTTTTGGAGGCTTTTACTAGTTGTTGTTTCACCTTCCACAGGGCCTGAGCTCCTCGTCTGCTTTTCCTGAAGTCCCATCTGAGAGTGTCTATCAGGTATGTGCACAGGGAGGGGTCAGGCCTCACTCAGTGACCAAGGGAGAGATCAAAATGCTCTATGATGATGGGCTTCTTTTTGCTGATTGGAGAGGGAAACCCAGGATGGAAGGAAGTGGAGGTAGAGTTTGGAGACAGAAGAGTCCTCTTCCCAATTTCTGTTCTAGGATGCCAGTGACATCTATTCTCTCTATATGCAGGCATTGGACATCAGCAGAGTGGATATTTATGCCAAGATAAATCCCCAGAAGAACCCTCAAATCCAAGGAAGAAAGGAAAGTCCCTAGCCCTTCTCTTTCCTTTCCTTAAGGAGGGTTCAGAGGAATTTCTCAAGGGAGAAAACCAAGACATCTGGTTCAATGGGAAAAATCAATTAGGAGAGAGATAAAGAAGCTGGATATGGGGAGAGAGAAGGCTTCCAGGGACTCAAGGGTCCCCAGACTGCCCAGAGAAATCTGAGAGGGATAAAAGAAGTCAGAGATGTGTGTGTGTGTGTGTGTGTGTGTGTGTGTGTGTGTGTGTGTATCTGAGCTGGTTAAAAAGCCAAGGTGTCCCATGGAATGAGTTTGGGTACATACTCTGTTGCCCCCCAAGTTCTTCAATATTTTCAACATCTCCATATTTTCCTGTCTCCTTTATCCCCTTTGTCCATGTAAGAGTTCTTTTGGAAACTTCCATGTTTATACCTACTGAACTCAGGTATAGATGATCCAACTTATCTGCATGGTCATCAGATGCTGAGATTCTCAGGGTCAAAGAGTCCAAGGTCTTATGCTCCTGAGGATCCAGAGAATGAGGAATCTTTGGCTCTAGACAACATGGTCTCAAGGATGGACTAGATCATCTGGCTCCTCCAGAGATAGATGTGGCTGATGGCAGTGGGAACCCCTACAGTATATGAAGAAAGCCAGTCAAAGAAGAACAATGGCAGCTACAGGGACCATGACTGCTCATGGCAGAAAGAAATGCCAGGAATAGGCTCTAATGACTAACTAATGGAGCCCAATGGTGAACTCTACCTGTGGAGTACTTCACAAAAGGAAAAAAGAATTTCCATGGCCCGGAGCTGGGTGGTGCCCTTTACCTACAGAGATCCTCAACCCAGGCATCTCACTACCATTTTATTTGAAGTTTGTGCCCGCTGTTTTATGGGAAGCTGTGTTTATGGGAGAATGTACCCCTCAAATTTTGGATTTAGACAGGATGTTTACACTAGTTGTTCTTACTACTCATTCTCAGTAAATACCTTACCTAATAATAACTGTGTTTCTGTCTGATACCTACTGGGGAATACAGTGGAGGGAACTCATAAGAAACAGTGCTAGATGCCCTTCAACTTTACCCCAGAGAGAGAATAGTCATCAGCTGCTTCTTTCAACCCCCAAATCATGACTGGCAGTGGGAGTTGGGTGAGGTGCTACACTATCAGGCAGATATCCCAAAGGGGTCAAGAACAGAAAGGAAGGAGCCATCAGTACATGAATGTGTATAGCAGCAGTGTTTGTTGGAGCAAAGACCTAGAAACAAACTGGGCATTCATGCAATGGGACATGAATTATTGAACTCTGGTGTACAAATAGGGAATTTTGTTGTGTCATAAGAAATATGAATTTGATAGATTCTGAGAAATATGGAGGGAATTATATCAATTGTACAGACTGAAGAGAACAGAACAGGGAAACCAATTCATAGAGTGGCCACAAGAATAACAAAGGTGAAGACATCCAGAAAGCCTCTGAACTTGGACTATTTAGGGGTCAATCATGACTTCAAAGGATCGCTGATGAAATGTACCTCCTGCTTCTTGGCCAAATGGCAATGGGCATAGCCCTTGGGGAATGGGCCTCAACTTCCCAGGGAGATCAGGGGATACACAGGGATCCAACCTTAGTCTCACAGAGGAGAGGGATGAGGAAGAAGAAAAGCACAGCATGACTTTATCTTTAATGACACTGCCACTCATGCCCCCCAAAACCCCACTGCCCAAAAGCCCTGTCCCACCAGAATACCCCATAGAAGCCGTCTAGAGCAGGAAACTGTTTTCTTTCCAAAATATACACACTTCAAGAATCCCATAGCTGAGCGTGGGTTATGGAAGGTAGAGCACTGGATTTGGGGCCAGAGGACTGACATTTGAACTCCAGCGTTTCTGTTTCCTCCCTGGAGAGATTACTACTCTCTTTGAGCCTCTTTCTTCCACTGTCAAATGAGGTTTTGTTGGACCAGACCACCTCTAAGGCCACTAAATCCAATGATCTTCTGATTTTATCTTCCTTGGGGGAGGGAGACAGATGTCAATGCATCTCACTCCTTGATGCAGAATTGCTCTTCCTCTCATTTAAACCTCACTCATCTCATCTATAGCCCCTGGCTTAACATGCTACAATTTGAATGCCTTGTTCACAGTTGCTTGCTGCGTGACCAGGGCCTAGTCACTTGACTACTCTGGGTGTCAGTTTCCTCTTCATCATGGAGGAAATACTGGCTGACCTTGCACACTCACTGGGCTGTTTGGTGGGAGTTATCTTTTAACCACTTTAGAGAAATGGATATTTTTATGAGTCTTTCTTCCCTATTAGACTAGAAACTCCAGAAGGAGAGGCAGAAGAATTCTACTTCCTTTTCTTCCTCCCCCAGCATTGTGGTTGTTGTTCAGTCATTCTGTCATATCTGACTCTTTGTGACCTCTTGCTCTATAGTATGTCAGGTCTTTCCTTCACTTCATCATATGAAAGGCAAGAGGTGGTATGGTTGAGTAGAAAGAACAAGGGATTCAGGGAATGGGAGACCCAAGATCACATTCAGCCTCTGGCACAACTTATCTAACAACTTAGGGGCCACTTCATGTCTGAGCCTTTGAACACCTTCCTAAGAAGTGAAAAAGAGTTGACCTTGGAGTCAGGAGGTCTGGGTTCAAATCCATCTCTGCTACTTTCTGTCTGTGTGATCCCAGGAGACTGAATAGGATTCTTGGGCTGGTTTGTGAGTAGAACCTCAAATAAGCTCACAACCTGCCAAATTCTTTCATGGGGAAGTTGGGCTCCAACATCAGCCCTAGTGTTTTAAGAAGCAGATCAGGCTTCATCAATCATTACTAGACCCAGATTTCATATCTCACTACAGGTTTGTAACAGGAGTTTTGCTTTTCTTGCTTTCTTAGTGGGCGAAGAGGGGAGAGAAAGGCAGATTTTTGTTTGAAAAAAAATTATTTTTTTAAAGTTCATAATTTTAATTTGATGAGCTTACAATCTAATGGGGAGAAGACAGCACACAAAAGGAATCTGGAGGAGCAAGGGAGGGACACTAGGAGGTACCTGGCAACAGGGAAGTTGAAACCTAGCAGAGCTTCATATAGAAAGTGGAATGAGCTGGATATCTAATCTCTGCCCTTTAAAAAGGAAAGTTTTGAAGGAGTTTAGTGCTCAGCCCTCTAACTAAATGGGAGAGGAAGCTGAGAGAGGTATGAAGATGAATATCAAAGACTTGAGTTGGCAGCAGGTGATGAGATCTGATGTGATCAACGTATCTTGGGAGGGACTTTTCGTTCAAGTGTTGAAACCCAACAGAACTGCAGGTGGAGAGTGGAGAACAAAAGCATTCTTGTTTTGTTCCCCTAGACTCTCCTTTTTCTCCTCTGCATGTACATTTTTTCCTGATGGTCTTTGGTTTTTCCAGTCCCAGTAGCCAGTAACTACTGTCTCTCCCACCCCACCATGAGTAGAAGTCCTCTCCTGTAACAAACAGGTAAAGTCAAGAAAAATGAACCACAATGAATAGCCTGTGTCTGAGAAAGTTCACATATCACCCCTCTGCCTAGGGATGGGAGGTACATTTCATCATCCATCTTTTGAAATTAAGGTTGCTCAGTGCTTTCATCAGAGTTCTGGGGTTTTTCCGGAGTTCTTCTCCTCCCCCCCCCCACTACTGTTCTGACCATTGTATGAATTGGTCTCCCTGTTTATCTCTCTTACTCTGCATCATTTTATATAAATCTCTCCATATTCCTCTGAATGCTGTATTCCTCATTTCTTGTGGCGCAATAACTTTTTGGTGCATTCACACGTCAGTCTGTCAGTCATGCTCCTTTTGATGAATATTCATTTTGTTTCTAATTCTTTGCTATATCAAAAAGTGTGGCTATAAATATTCTTTTATAAATTAGTCTGAGGATGTGGATAGTGCAAAGACAATCAGAATAGCTCTGAGCCCCCACCTACCAGAAACCCTGCTTCATCCCTTTCTATACATTTTACTGAGATATGGTCATGTGACTTTTCCTTGTTAGAGTCGTTTGTCACCTCCATGTCAACAACCAGACTTGCTTATCTGAATTCTGAGTTTTAATCATTGCATAGCTCCAATAAAGAGGATAAACAACTCATAGAATATCATGTGTGTGTATATATATACACATATATATGTATGCATATGTGTATATATACATACATATATACATATATAATCTGCATATAGAACATCATAAAATATCCATTGTCTAGCTTCATATAGTCTACCAGATTCTCCAAGATGTGTACCATTCACAAAGCACAAATAAGGATGTTCTGCATACAGGAATTTAAGGAAAAATAATAAATGATTTTAGGGTGAATTTTTTAAGACAGTTCTTCCTGTGCTGACACATCAGGAAGAAATATCCCAGTCTTCTCATCATGAGGCCCAAAAAGTCTCACTGAAGTCTTTATAGATCCAGGTGAGACTGCCTGCTTCCCCAAGGTCACAGGATTTCTTCAGTATATATATATATACATATATGTATGTATATATTTCCAGAGACAGCTTTCCCAAGGCCTTTGTGGAAGGCAGCCTCCAATAATACCTCTCCCCTTCCAAGGCCTCAGATCTCGCCCTCCACCCTAGCTCCCAAGGTGCCATGTTTGACATGGAAAGAGTAGAGAGAATTCAGGTGGGACCTCTGCCTGAGGTCAACAGAGTTCTCTGTCAATGAAGGCCCTTATGAAGGCTGAATAAAGTCTGTTAAAGAAACAGTCCAGCCCAGACTGTCTGCCCTGTTACCTGAAAGTAAAGAATGAGTGGGCAAAGAACTGCCTGCAACCTGTCAGCTTTCCTATGGCTTAGAAATCTTCCTTATTCTTGGCCACATATTCTGCCCCAAACTCTGATAGTGTCTCCTATGTGAGGATCAATTACTGATCCCTGAGCTCCTGGCCTTGAAAGCTCCACAATCAGATATCACTCCACATTTCTAGCCCAATCTTATCCTACTACCATTTGGCCAGACCAGACAATTTTCCTTCTTCAAGCATATCATGTAATCTCCCATCTCCAGGCCTTTGTTCAAGCTGTTTCCCTGTACCAGGAACCTCCTTCTTCTCCCCTTTTATCTGTTGAAATTCTGTCCTTCCAGTAAAGCCCAACTCAAAAGATATCTCCTACAGGAATTTGGTTCCGATCCTCTTCATCAGTAAGGTATAGTCACCTCAGATCTCCCAGGGCATTTCTTTTGCATCAAATGAGATACTATATATAAAATGGTTCCTAAACCTTAAATCATTATATAAATGTTGTCATGATGGTGACAGTAACGGTTCATTATTATTACATACCTCTAAAATGCCTGTGCCAGATTTTGAGCTGGAAACTCTAAAGTGATGGATGTGAAGAGGTAAGAGGGGCACCTTCTTTGCCTTGAAGGAAGCTCAGAAACCCTCCCTCCCACATTCTCTTCCGGCTACTCTGAGTTTCTTTTGTATTTGCACAGTTAATTACTTATTGTCGCTGCTTCCCTTAGAATGTAGGCTTCTTGAGAGCAGGTCCTTTTCTTTGTATCTCCAGCCCTTAAGAGGAATACACAATGATTATTCACCTACCTTGGCCCAGACACTGAGCTAAGCACTTTACATATATTATCTCACTTGATCATGTGCTCATAAAAAGCACCTGTCAAATAATAAGTGCTTTTTGACTGATGGACCATTGACTGATTCCAAGGGGGGGGTTGAAGAAAAGCAGGGAGAGAATTCCAGGTAGAGGGCACAGCCTATGCAAAGGCCCAGAGGTGGGAGACAGAGTGTCATGTATTCAGGACAATCAGCCATCTCGTTGGAGTGGAAAATACTGCACGAAAAAGGAGTGCTTGTGAAAGGCTTTCAATGTCCAATAGAGGAGTCTGCCTCTTATCCTAAAGGCAACAGGGAGCTCCTTCTTGAGCAGAGGAATGGTGTGGTCAGTCCTTAATATGAGGAATATTAATTTGTCAGTTGTGGGGAAGATGCAGAACCAAGAGACTAGAGTTCAGGCAAACAGTGATAGATGCCTGAAGCATAGTGGGGACCGTATGAATAAATTAGAGGAGATGAATATAAGAATGCCACAGGAGTAAAATGGACAAGGTTTGGAAATGAATTAGCCATAGGGTTTGGGGATGACACAAAGAGATGACTCAGGGAAGCCTTTGAAGAGGCAAATTTGGGTGAATGGAAGGATGCTGCTTTTCTCCACAGAAATAGAGTAGTTTATAGCATGGACAAGCTTAAGGGGAATGTGATTGCTTCCATTTTGAATGTGTCCATAGAGTGATCAGATAAAGTTCAAATGATGGTGGAATTTTCCATTGGAAGGAATTTCAGAGATTATCCTGTTCAAGTCAGAGGTTCTCTCCTCCAGAATCAAAGTGTCTCTGCTCCACAGACTTGTAGGACCCATAGGACCATGGAATCCAAGAATCTGAGAATTAGACCAGAAAATGCTCCTTTGGGAAGGAACCTAAGAGAATATTTAAATGCTTATCCAACAGGAATATGGGCAGAAATTTTCAAAAAGAAGTTTTGTTTGGAAACTGCAAGAAGGGACAGTAAAGAAGACAAGGAAATATTAAGGTGTTGAAGCCCTTGGCTTCATAGAGCATGGACTCTGGACCACAAATGCAGTCTCTGGTGACCTAGCTTCCAGCCAGCTCAGTAACACAGGTCTAGCAAGTATCCTTTTTCTCATCCTTGCCTGGAGAATATGGATGCCCCTGGCACCCTAGAAGCCTACCCTCTCTTAAACTTGATTCTTTCTCTTTCTTCTGGTTGGTTTCCCTTGTTACCCTTAGTTTTTTCCCAAGAAAGTTGCCTATGAACATCACCTTAATGAAGAAAAGCAACCAGGTTGTGACATCATCTTTGGGGCTTCCTTTCTCCTTTTTAGGGTTGATTAGTTTTCCAAGGAACAATCTTTTTAAATTTTTTAAAATGAATTAATTTATTTATTTTCTTGTTTACATCATTCATTTCCATGAGATTTTGAGTTACAAATTTTCTCCCCATCTTTCCCCTACCCCAAATCTCAAAACAGCCATCCCACTGTATAACCCCTCCCCCAATCTGTTCTCTCCTATGCCCTCCCCCTTGCCCCTCTGACTTTCCAGTAGGGCAGGATGGATCTCCCTACCACAATGCCTGTATATCTCAATTCCCAGTTGGATGTAGTTAATAATAATAATAATAATAATAATTTATGTATGTATATGTATATGTACATATACATTTTTAACATTTGATTATAGAACTTTAAATTCTAGATTCTTTCCCTTCCTCCCTTGTCACCCATCCCCACTGGAAGGACAAGCAATTCAATACAAGCTGTACATGTGTAACTACGAAGAGCATCTCCACAGTGGGCATATTGTGAGAGACTGATTATATGTCCCTCCTTCCTATCCCGCCCCCCAATCTATTCTCTATCCTGTCCCTGTCCCTGTCCCTTTACAGAAGTGTGTACTTCCAGCAATCACCTCTTGAAAAAGATCCCCAAAAGAAAACTCCTAAGAATGTTATAGCCAGGTTCTGGAGTCCCCAGATCAAGGAGAAAATATTATAAGCTGCCAAGAAGAAACAATTTGAATACTGTGGAAACACAATCAGGTTAACCCAGGATCTAGCAGCTTCTATGTTAAGGGATTGAAGGGTCTGGAATATGATATTCTGGAGACCAAGGAACAATCTTGTCATACACATCCACAGTGGTGATGTCCAGCATCTATGGATGGAGAGAGAAGATGTCACTGGCATCTTAGAAGGGAAGGAAATCCCAGGAGAGTTTCTTGTCCCTAACCTCTTTATCTCCTTCCCTCCATCCTGGTTCAGTTCCTCAGTTCCATCAGCAACAAAAAGCCCATCCCCAGCCAGCATTTCTGCATCCCCTTCAGGGTCTGTGTGAGGCCTGGGCCCCCATGTACATACCTGGTAGAAACCCTCTAATGGGGTAGATGAGTCAGTGAGGAGTCCAGGCTCTGGGGAGGGAAAATCAGCAGTCAGCCAGATATATATAAGATGTCAGAAGTCAAAAGGACCTTAGGACAGAGAAGATCAGAACTAGGAGAAATTTTAGGTTAGAGAACATCAGAACTGGGAAAGACTTTAGGCCATAAAATGTCACAACTAGAAGGTATTGTAGAGAGCCCACCTTAGAGTCCACCTTGTCTGACCCAGACAGGGAATGTCGATCTTCTCTACAAGTCATATGATAAGTAGCCACTGAGCTTGTACTTGAGGCTCTAGCCATGAGTCATCCCCTCCCATACTGCCCTCATCAGCTGCCATGATTCCTGATCCAGAAATCAAACCTTTCAGGACTTAATCCTTTCACAACTGGCACTCCCACCTTGAGGACCCCAACTTTATTCCCCTTCTCTCCTGCTTTTGAGTTCTGGTACAGTTTCTAAGGTTATGGTAGGATGGAAGGAGGTTGCTCTCCACATTTACCAAGGACAAAAGTGGTGGAAGTGGACTGACCTTCACTATAACTCTGACCATATACCTAGAGTCAGGTTCTTTGTTTACATGGCCTCTCCCAATTCATGATGAAAAGCTGCCCTCCTCAGTGCCTGAGCACCTGTCCCTTGCGTCCCACCGAGGTCAATACAAGAGACTTAGTCTCTGAAAGAAGAAATAACAACTTTGATTATAATCCTCAGGGATTCATAAGTTGGTCTTGCTGTTCCTTGGCCTGTATGTTTACTTTCAGGCAAGAAGGTGAACAGGAAACACAAGGGATGGCATGCTGTGTCCTGGTCTGTCTCCTCTTAGAAATAGGGTCCAGCACTTGCAGAACCTAGTGACTAACATCATGAAGGAACTAAGGTAATAAAAAACAAGAATATATTAAGTACCTTTTGTGCCTCAGTTTCCTTGTGGTGAAATAGGGATAATAATAGTACCTAGCACACAGAGTTGCTAGGAGTATCAAATGAGATCATCTATGTACAATTCTTTGTAATCTTTAAGGAATTGTCTAAATGTGAGTGCTTCTATTTTTATAAGGAGGCAGGTCCCACTAAGTGGGCTTTGACTGGAGGGAGAGAAGGGTATAGCAAGGCTTTCAAGTAATGCTCTCTACTGAGATGCCCTGGGCACCTGTGGCAGGAGCTATGGAGTCCTGTCTGTAGAGAGAACAGAGCAAGCCACAGGTCATCTTTATACACTATGATTTATGGTGGAAAGAGTCTAGAATTTTGCATCAGTGGGCTCTGGGTTCATATCCCGACTTTACCACTTCCTACCTTGACTAGGCCTCTTTCCCTCTTGTGCGCTCAGTCTCACTTGTAAAATAAGAGGGTTGAACTAAATTATATCTAAGGTCCTTCTTCATGGTCAAATGGAGGATTCCATCATCACCACATGGCATTTCTACCTTTCTTTGTGCCCCTCCAATGCGCCCATTACACCTCTGTGAAAATAATTTGAATCGTGTGAGGATAGGGTCATGTCACTCCTCTCCTCAAGGATCTTCAGGGGCTCACTATTAACTACCATCTCAGAGTCAGAGACCTTGAACTGATATTCAGTCCTCTCCACCCGCCTTGAGTCATCCTTCCTCTGCAGCCTTATTTCATCCCACTCCTTTCCACGCACATTATATCCTCTGACCAAATTTGATGACTGTCTGCCTCTGGGACATGCTTCATGCTCTCCCACCTCCATGCCTTTGATCACATAGGGTTATACAAAGGATTTCATAGGAAACCAAAGTTACTGAAAGTAGTGATTAGATTTTTTTTCTATACAAGTTCATGGAGTCCCTGAAATCTAAGAACCCCTGATCTAGCCCAATGACCTCATTCTATAGATGAGCAATCTGAGGCTAAGTGTTGTCACTCATCTGGGATTGCACAGACAGTCCCCTGACTCCAAGGTCAAGCCTCTTTGCCCTCTTAGATAGGTGCTCAAGGCTAACGCATGAAGTGACCAGCCCATTGATACAGAAAGGGTAAAACTTTCTGAAGCAGGACTTGATCTCAAGCCCTCCTATGCCTGAGTCCATCAACCTTCCACTATACAGCACAGCTCTTTGCCTTGTGTATGATGAAATGAAAGAAATGTGCATTTTTTTTAAAAGTCCTAGAGACATTTAAGGAAGAAAACAGTCAGAGTCCCCTGAAGCTCAGGTCTGTTGAGGTTCCTTCTAGCTCTAGGGCCTCTCCCTGGCCAAAGAGCCAGCTCCGACCACTCCAAGGGAAGCCCCATGGTAGAGCAGAGGAGATTCCCTGGGGAGCTCACTCATCATGGACACTCCCTACACTATTGAGCCAGAACAGTGAGTGTGGCCAGTAAGATGTCCAGGAAGCATCAAAAAGGAAGGCCAACAAGAAGGGAAGAACACCTGGAAGGAACTTGCTTCCCTCCAACTTTCTGCAGTGATGTCCTGACACCAGAACATGGTGGCCGTCGGCTTCTGGCCTGCTGTGTTGTCTCCCTCCAGGGACACTAGGTCTTGGGTCTGGTGGCATTCCTTCCCTCCCCCTGATGCTGGCTCCAAAAGATGCTCTCCTGACCCATAAGGAGTTGACTCCTTGCCCTGGCCTCTTCCAGGTTGGGGATGAGCAGAGAGCCATTGGGGAGCACCCTCTCCTGACTGCTTGCCAGTATCTTCTCTTTAATCTGAATAAGGTAGATGAAAATTAGGTTCAAAGGTGCCAGAAATAGCTGAGAGCTTCTGCTAAGAACCCTGGAATGGTCAAGGTGACATTGCTGTCCCATAGAGTGGGCTTGGCACAAGACTGATGGGAGCACTTTGAGCAGATGGCAGCTGGATCCAGCAGCTGAGGATGGAGCAGGATCCCCCTGCCCTCCTGAGGGGCCCAGGTCACTGAACTCTCCCAAGGGATTGGGTGGGAACTGGTCAGGGTCTGCTAGGGGCTCAATGTTGATGGTTGAAGGGGAAGCACATGGCTATTCTTCTATCTCTCTGTCCCAGTTTTCACAAGGAATCTGAGAGTTTTCTCCGTAACACAATTTAAGCTCCCTCCATGAACTTGATTCAGAAAGTAACTGCCAGTGTGGCAGGCAAGACATTGAAGGGAAAAATGAATCAGTACAGTGTCATGACTGAGGCCAGTAAGAAGAGCTTAGAGCTGGATAAAGCCCTGGGGGTCACAAAATCAAATGCTGGGAAATCAAACCAGGGAAACTGACGTGCAGACAAGGCAAGTAACCTGACCTATGCTAAGTAGTAAATAGCAGAGGCAGCATTTGAACCCAGATCTTCTGGCCCCGGACTCAGGGAGGCTCTTCTCACTACACCCTGTGAGCACTTTAAGACTGACAGTTTGGCTCCCAAAAAGCTCTGGGAAGGAAGGTGGTATTCCAGTTAAACACAAGCTAAGAGGGTAAGTGAGCTGTCCATGGTCACACAGCTAGTAAACATCAGAGCTAGAATTCACCCCTAGATCTCCTCTGACTGTAAAAACTAACTTAGCCTCTTCAGAGACTGCTCAGCTATGGGGTTGGACATTAACCTTTGGCTCAGGGTGGTGAAGAGATGGTCCTGAGATGATACTTTCTCCTCTGCCCTTGGCCCAGGGAAGACTCTGCTGACCAGGTCTATACAGACTATCTCTGGGATACATGGCCCTAGGACTGGGCTCCTTTCTACTGGTCTTTGGTCAGTTGCCTATACATGAGCCAGAATTCCCAAGCTCCCTCTCCTCCACTAGGTCTCAGTAGATCTCATATCTCACCTGTGATCAGCAGCCCTTTCCAAAGTTTGCCTCCACCATGGAGTGATTTCATTGATCTGTTCTGCCCACCACATGTGACCTCCTCTCTCCTTGCCAGGACTCTCTGCCTTCCCCTCCTGCAATGTGTTCTCCACCCTCCCTGCACAGAACTTGAGTGCAGACCCTGGCGGTGTCTCTGCTGGTGACCAGATTCCGGGCTGTCTCCCTCTTCTTCTTTAAGGGACCAAAGTTTCTCTCTTCAGGCCTGAAGTTCCCTTTGCCAGGATCACATGGGCCCCATAGGGCAGGAATTTTGTCTCCTTATCCTCCTTCTACTCTCTTCCTTTTCCCTCCCCTCCCAGCTGCTGTGATATCCTGCCTCCTAGTTCTCCTTACTCTTTCCTCCCTCCCCTGAACAGATCCCTCCCACAGTCCCCACGGAGCACAAGGGCCACTCGGTAGTAGCCACTGCCACTTCTAGTTTTTCCAGAGTAGGATGGTTCTGGCCCTCAGAGTGAGCACAGAGAGTGGGGGTTGGGGAGCAGCAACATGCTTGGATCCCTAACTGGGGCTTCTTCTGAGACACAGACTATTGTGATTCCCTCCCTTACCAGTCTGGACTAGGATGTCAGAGCCTTCATTCAGGCACAGTTCAACAGAACTCTGGTGACAGAGAAGGTATGAAGGAAACCAGTGTTGCTGTCCCTTATAGCCTTAAATTGTGTAGGCATATAAAGGGCATCTCCCTCCGTCCTTGGTTTGGTGGCTTAGTAGAGAGAGCACTGGACCCAGGTTCAGGATGACTGGATGACAATCTGGCTCCCTTGGGAGGAAGACTTGTGGAGGGTGGCAGGGGCTAGAGCTACAAAGGTGAGGAAGGGGGCTGAGTCTGCAGGAAGGGCAGCAGGATGCAGGGTAGGGGAGCAGGTCTCTGAACTCAAGGGATCCTTTGATATCATCAGTCAGTAAACACAAAGCACCTACTACATGCCAGGCTCTGAGCTAAGCACCAGGATACAAAGAAAGGTAAAATCCCTACTCACAAGGAGCTCCCAGTAACAGAGGAAACAACATGGAAACAACAATGTATAAACAAGAGAAATCAAGGAGAAATTGGGGAAAATCCCAGAGGGGAAGCAGTAACCTGAAAGGGGAAAGCTTATGTTGGAAGATGCGATTTTAGCTGGGGCTTGAAGGAAGCCAGGAGATGAAGAGGAGGAGGAAGACACCAGCTCAGTGAATCCCACAGATATTAAATGTAGGCACTCTGCTGAGAGTTGTACTGAGTGAGGGAGGGAAGAGCAGAATTCATCTGCCTCCCCTTGTGGAGCTTCTATTCATTCTTTACCTTCAACTAGTAGGGCAGATGGCCTGGGCTAGATTTTTTATTTAACAGATTTTGTTCAGCCTGGAAAAAGAACCTCACTTACAGATTTCTTTGCTGATCTCAGACACAGATCACACCTGAGTTTCACCTACCCGTTCCATGTCAGGCATGGCACTTTGGGAACTGGTCTGGAGGGCAAGATTTTAAGTCTTGGAGGGGAGAGGCACAGCTGGAGTCTGTCCTCCCCAAAGATGCTGAGATTAAACTATTCAGGATTGGGAGTATCATGAAGAAACCCTGTGATCTTGGGGAAGATGACAGCTTCACCTGGATCTACAGAGACTTCAGTGAGGCTTCTTGGGCCTCAGAATGAGAAAACTACTGATCTTTCTCCCTGATGTGTCATCACAGAAAGAGCAGTCTCAAGAACATTCTAAAACCACTTGTTTTTTCTTAAACCCCTGTATGTGGACCATCCTTATTTATGGTTCATAAAAGGCATGAGTCTTGGAGAAACTGACATCATACAGTTTGACAGGAGATATTCAATGGGTCATTTCCCCTCTTTAATGGAGCTATGCAATGATAAAAACTCTGAATGTAGAGAAGCAAATCTGGGTGTTGACATGGATGGGGAAGGCAACTCCAACATGCCAAGGTCACATGACCTTATCTCCATGAAATAGAGCAGATGTGGATAAAGCAGGATTTCTGGTACTTGGGGGCTCAAAGTTATTCTGATTGTCTTTGCACTATCCACGCCCTCAGACTAATTTGTAAAGGAATATGCATTATTTGTAGCAAAGATTTGGAAACAAAATAGATGTTCATCAAATGGAGCATGATTGCCAGATCGTGGTGTGTGAATATAATGTGGTTTGGGGTTGCTGAGAGCCCCAAATGTCAGAACACAGGGCAGCATCTGCCTGGAATGAATTCATGCAAACAATCTTCCAGTTTAGGGATAGTTTATTGTAATGCAAACAGCAGCAGGTAGGGCTCCTAGTGAATTTGCCACTTGATAGGGGTGAGACTGATGCTTATATACAAAAAGGAGGTGAAAGAATCTGGATGGGATTAAGGCATATTAAGTAGTCTGGGGTGGGCACTGGCAAGCAAGCTAATTAAGTGATCTAGGTAGGCTGGGTAGGCCAAATGCCTTGGGTAGAGGCACCAGTGATGTGGGCTACTGAAATATATGGGAAAATTCAGGGACTGGATTGTTTCAAAGATATCGTGTTTTCCTTTAATGGATCCAGGTCCCATCACCCAGTCAAATATACTGGAATGTTATTGTGCCACAAGAAATAAGGAATTACAGCATTCAAAGAAAAATTGAGAGATTTGTACGAACTAACGCAGAGTGAAGAGAGCTAACCAGGGAGACCAATTCACAATGGCCACACCAGTAGTAAGAGAGGAAAGAACTCCGGAAAAACCTCAGAAATCTGATGAAAGCATTGAGCAATCATGACTTCAAAAGATGGATGATGAAATGTACCTCCCATCCTTTGGCTGAGGGGTGATGCATGAACTTTTTCAGACCCAGGCAATTCATCGTGACTTGTTTTTCTTGACTATTGTTACGGGACAGGACTTCTACTGAGGGTGGGGAGGAAGAGACAGTAGTTACTGGATACTGGACTGGAAAAACAAAGAGCAGCCATAAAAACAGGTACACTTAGAGGAGAAAAAGAAAGAAGAATTCAGGGAAACACAAATAGAATGCTTTTGTTCCCTACTCTCTGTCTGCAGAGCTGTTTGATTCAATACTTGAACAAGATGTCCCTCCCAAGGCAAGCTGATCCCATCAGATCTCATCCCCATGCTACTAACTCAATTCTTGGATACTCAACATCACCTGATGGTGATGGGATGGGATCACGGAAATAACCATGTCTTTCAGAGCAGCCCAGTCCCTGAATTTCCCCATACATTTCAGTGACCCAGATTACTGGCCTCCACCAAGGCAACTTGACCAACCTACCTAGATGACCTAATTAGCTTACTTGACAGTCCTTCCATTGTTACTCTTGGCCCACCCCAGACTACTTACCACTCTTAATCACTCTAATCCTTTCACTATCCTTTTTGTATATAAGCAGTCTCACCCCTGTTAAGTCACAGGTTCACTAGGAACCCTCCCTGCTTCTGTTGGCATTACAATAAACTTTGCCACTGACTAGAGAAGGTTTGAGTGCATAAATTCATTCCAGGCAGACAAAGGCCCAGCAACCTCAAAGGGCACCACTCCCATCTCCCTCAGCCCCTTCTCCCCTTTGAGTGGGGGGCTGGATGGTGGAGCACTCATCATTTGAACATTTATCCTTCCAAAACTTTCCTTGATAAAACACATAAATTGGTATTCCAGGTTGTTCTGGTTTTCATCTGAATCTCTAGTGAGTTTCAACTCCCTAGGTCCAGGTTGTCCCCTAACAACCCTCCACTGCCCCTTCATATTCCTTTTGTGCGCTCTGTTCTCCTCATTATATGATTTTCTCCTTGAGGGCAGGGACTCTCTTTTTTCTTGTTTGTATCCCCAGTGCATAGCACAATGCCTGGCACACAGTACAAGTTTAATAAATATTCATTGAATTGAACTAAAATTATGAACTTTTAAAAAGTTATATTTTTTCAAAGATCTGCCTTCTCTCCCCTCTCCCACCACCAGGAAAGCAAATAAGCAAAACCCCAGCACAAACCAGTGTGGTCAAGTGAAATAAATGCCTACATTGCCCATTGCCCATGGCCAAACAAACATGCTCTTCAGTCTGCTCTCTGAGTCCATCAGGTCCCTATTTGGGGGCACACAGCATATCTCATCATGCATCCTTTGGAATCATGGTGGATCACTGTCTTGATCAGAGTTCCCAAGTCTTTCAAAGCAGCTTCTTTTTATAATATCACTGTTATTATAGACATTTTTCTCCTGAGTCTACTCATTTCACTCTCCAGACCTTGGGCAAGTCACTTAACCCCAACTGCCCTCCAAAAAGAAAAAAAAATGTTCATGATAGAATATCACTATGCTTTAAGAAATGGTGAGCTCAAAGATTTTAGAAAAGCATGGAGAGACCTCCACAAAATAATGAAGAGAGAAATGAGCAGAACCAAGAGAGCATTGCATACAGTAAAAGCAGGATTGTTTTAAGAACAACTTTGAGTAACCAAGTCATTCTGACTGTTATATACCCAAATTAACCTCAAAGATCCTATGAGGAAGATGCTATTTGAATCCAGAAAGGAATTTTGCTGTGAAGTAGGAAATGATGAGTGGATTGATTTAGAAAAATATGGAAGGACTTAGACTTAGGAAGGAAAATACTATCCACATTCAGAGAAACAGATGATAGGAAAAAATAAGCCTAGTATGGTCTTACATATGTGTGTATGGGTGTATATGCGCCTTGTGAAGGGAATTATGATTTTCGTAATAATTAATATGATATGTGTAATGAATATGCTAATAGATTAGATTTTTCAGAATTGCCTCTCTTGTGAGTCAGACTTACAATGCAGCTTGAAAAGATCAATTAAATCCTTGACAACAGTCCCACAATTACTGGCATTCTTGTGCCAGTTCCCATGGGGACCTGTTCCCATCACAGAACTCTGATTCTGTTTCTTGGGGTGGTCATGACCCCCCAAATTTGGAAATAATTGTTGTATTGTGGGGTTTGTGGGTTTATCTGGGAAACCACTCAGACCCTGGGGAGCGATCGTCTGCAACCTGCCTTTCCTACTCTCTCCCCATTTTACGTATGTGATCTCTGTCTGCGCTTCGTTTTCTTCAGCATGTTTGGGACTCCTCGTTCGCTTCTCTTCCCGATTTTTCCTCCACTCCTCTTACTTGATTTTCAAAACCCTTTTTGAGCTCTGCCATGGCCTGAGATTAGTTCATATTTTTCTTGGAGGTTTTGGATGTAGGAGCTTTGACTTTGTTGCCTTCTTCTGGTTGTATATTTTGATCATCCTTGTCACCAAGGACATAAGAAAATATCTTTTTACCAAGAAAGTAAGCTTCTACAATCTGATTTTCCCCCTGTTTACTCATTTTCCCAATCAATTTCTTGACTTTTGAGCTCTTTGCTAAGTGGAAGGTGTACTGCCTCAAACTTCAGGGGTTTTGTGCAGCTGTTTTCAGAAATATTACTAGGGGCCTGTAAGTTTTCAGTTGTTCCAAGGTGGTATGATCAAAAGTGAGCTGTTTACTCTTCCTTCCAGGCTGTCTTGGGCTGGAATTTTGTTTCAGTCTGTCATTTTGTGACTTCTGCTGCTCTAGAATTTGTTTAGAGTCATTTTTACAGGTATTTTGAGGGGCTTGGGGGGAGAACTCAAGCAAGTCCCTACTTTTACCCTGCCATCTTGGCTCCATCCCCTCTGTCTTCACTTCAGCAAGGTAGAATTCTGATCAGTAGAATTGCTGATTTGCAAATCTACCCCTCATAATGAAACTAATTAATTAAATGAGTACCTGATTAGTGGTACTTTGTCTCTGACCTACTATTTCATCATTCTCCGGTGAGAGACTGGCTCAGTAAAATCTTGTTAGTATTAAATATGTGTATATTTATAGATGTGTGTGTGTGTGTGTGTGTGTGTGTGTGTGTGTGTGTGTATCCAGAGAGTGGAAGTAATCTATAAATGTTTATACTGTAAAAACAGCATAGAGACAGAAATAAAGACAGAAAGATTCTTGTGGTGCCCATCCAGTACATTTCCTAAATCTTCCATCCATGTAGACTGCATCAGGTGAAAGATAAAATGACTAAGAAAACAAAGGTTCAAGCTTCCAAGAATATCAATTTATTAAACAATGCATGTCAATTGCATAACAAATGGGGATCAGGTCTCCTCAGCTTTGTCACTGGATCCAAAATACAGGAGGACACAAATTTTATATATAAAAAACAAGCAAATAAAACCAATTAATTAAAAGAAAACAATTAACTGGGATACAAAATTAAGTAATCTGATTTCTAATTAGAGGAAAAATTAGGAACTTTCCAATTTGGGAGGGAGAGAGTAAATACATACAGCTCCCTAAAATCAGGAAAGGAGGTGTCCCAGTCCCACCCTCCATTGTCTATATTCAATCAAAGAACATGGAAACAATAACTGATTGACCAATACTGAGCCAATTTTCAGGTAAGACTTAGGGGTTGCTTGAGATATATAATTGTGAAAAAACTCCTTTTATCAATCTTCAGATCTGACTGGATTTCTGGCCCATATAACATAGGTCCTTAGTTAGGAGTCTCTAAGCAGCAGATAGAGGTGATACAGTTTCCCAACCACAAAAGACCAGATTTCAAGCAATGTAATAAACTTTCTCAGAAGTCAGAAGTAGGACTAGATCCCTAAATGAAGAGAAAGGGAACTGAGCTAGCTCCGGATTGAGGTCAGAAGACTGAGTCAGTGTGGTTAACTCAATTCCCACAACTAACACCTCTCTATTTTAATTACCTCACCAGGCTATAATGAAGCAATGACTATTTGCCCAGTTCTGGGATTTGATGGGGGTTCCCCAGCATTAGGTTTGTTTGTTTTTTTAACTTTTAAGTGTCTTTATTTGGTCTTTGTAAATGAGACAATTGGGGGAAAGTACTTAGGCAATCTATGCCCTGGAGTCAAATTTCTTGTCACTTTTTTACATGCAAATGAGCTACTCATCCCTGATTCATCTTTTACAAGGTACAAATGAGCCTAATCAAAGTTGCCAGTTAAGAAACATTTATTAAGGGGGCAGAGCCAAGATGGTGGAGTAAAAGCAAGAACTTGCTTGAGCTTGTCCCCCAATCACCTCCAAAACCTGTAAAAAAAAATTACTCTAAACAAATTTTAGAGCTACAGAACCCACAAAATAACAGAGTGAAACATATCTCCAGCTGAAGACAGCCTGAGAGGCTGACAGGAAGGGTCTGTCACACTGGGCTGGGAGTAGAGCACAGTCCCACATGGCCCTACCAATACCGGTCAGGCAGGAGTAGACATTAAGGGACTGAATCACTAGCAACTGTGACAGTTTCCAAACTTCTCAACCCACAAACACCAAAGACAAAGTAAAAGGTCATTGAGGAAACTCTGTTGGACCTGGGTGAGGGAAGCATGCTGTCTGACCACAGACCCGGGGTGGTGGAGGTGGTAAAGGTGGTGGAGGTGGTGGCGGCAGCAGCAGCATCTGCTTCTGGAGCTCCAGGTCCCCAGATGGTGCGGGGATCAAGCAGCTGATTGAAGGGCAATTGCAAGAATCCCTTTGCTGGCACTGAGGCAGGATTCTTTTGCTTTGCCCTGCTTGAATCTGGATTGAAGTCCTGGATGGCGGTCCTGGGGTGAGGAGGAACACTGGCATGGCAGAGCTTGTTGAGGCTATGGAGAGGGAACCTTCCTCACGGTTCTGAGTCAGGTGTCTAGAAGTAGCTCTGACAACGGCTGCACAAAACCCCAGAAATTTGGGACACAGGACTCTCCACTTTGGAAGCCCACCATGGCAAAGAGCTCAAAAGTCAAGTAATTGGCTGGGGAAATGAGCAAACAGAGGGGAAAAAATTGGGCTATGTAATTTTTCTTTGGTGACAAAGATCAAAATATACAATCAGAAGAAGAAAACAAAATCAATACTTCTGCATCAAAAGCCTCCAAGAAAAATATGAATTGGTTGCAGGTCATGGAGGAGCTCAGGAAGGATTTTGAAAATCAAATAAGAGAAGTAGAGGAAAAAGTGAAAAGAGAAATAAGAGTAGTGCAAGAAAATCACCAAATAATTACTCAACAACTTGCTAAAGGAGTACCCAAAAATACTGAAGAAAATAACACTTTAAAAAAATAGACTAACTCAAATGGCAAAAGAGACCCAAAAAGCCAGTAAAGAAAAGAATGCCTTAAAAAGCAGAATAGTCCAAATGGAAAAGGAGGTCCTAAAGCTCACTGAAGAAAATAATTCCTTTAAAATTAGAATGGAGCAATGGAAGCTAATGACTTCAAGAAAAATCAAGATATTACAAAACAGATTCAAAAGAATGAAAAAATAGAAGACAATGTGAAATATCTCATAGGAAAAACAGCTGACAGGGAAAATAGATCCAGAAGAAATAATTTTAAAATTATGAGAGCTCTAGAAAATGGATATAAACATTACTCTTAAAGAGCATACTTTCTAATTGGTCAGACCCTAGAATAGCTGGTAAATGTTTAACACCTGAAGTGGGTATGTATACACTTTTAAGCTTAATCTGCATCATTAATATTTTCTTAAGTCTACACAACCAAGAAATTTTGTTGATTTGTGAGATGTAAATCCTCAAACTGAAAATTTAACAATCATCTCTCAAACTGACTCCAGCACACATCTGTTGGACATAGACATAGAGGAATAGTGACCATGGAGGAATGCTTTGATTTAGAAAGTTACAGGGCTAGTGAATGGAACCATATGGGAAATAGAGGTTTTTAGACAAATTATCTTTTCTAGATTAGCTTTTTAGAGGAATAGAGAAAATACCTTTCCTAGAAACAGTGTCAAGGCTGATTTCATTATGGTTTCAGTATGGCAAGTGGGGAAAGGGGAGGTTACTGGGGAAGGTGGGGGGAGGTACATGACAGCTGGTGAAGAGAAGTCCTGGGAGCAAAGGGAAGCATATTCTAGAGCCTAAGTCTAGATGTATAAAATTGGTCACTGAAGCAACCACCAATCAGGAATGGGGAGAGCACAAGGCATTTGTTCTAGGCATGAAAGGATTAAGTCCACTGAGGCTTGGTTTCTAAACCAGGCAGCATAACTGATGGTGTGTAACAGCAAGCACCCTAGCATACCTAGGGCGGCTACTAGCACAGGTTCTTAGATCTGCTTTTCTAAAGGAAAGCAACTCAAAATGGGTTAACAATCTTACTTTAATTAATCAAATACCATTTACCTAGTTCAGGGG
>CM053582.1:75083877-75103436 GCA_028627135.1 Pseudochirops cupreus
TGAGAAGAAACCAAGAATAAAGAAAATGTTTGAAAATGGTCCTTATGAATATGGCACTAAAACTTCTTTTCTTATTTAACTTGCCCCTTACAACCAAGTTTCCAAAGGCAGAAAGGTATCCACCCTTACACTAAGATTCTATAGTTCTGGGCCATAAGATTCTCTGGAACCAGTAGTCTTTGGTTCTAGAAAACATGGATCATCTCTGAGATTCACTCCAGTTTAAAATTCTGTTGAATTCTATTGAGTTCAACATGGCTATGGAGTCAAATGATGGAAATGGAGTCCACCATCTACCCATCTCACAAGTCAAATCAACAAACATTTATTAAATGCCTAGTGTGTGCCTGGAACTGTTTTAAGTAATGAGGTTAAAAAAGAAAAACAGAAGATAGCCCCTTGCCTTTATATATATATGTACACACATATTTAAGGGAGATTAGGAAAAGCTCCCTCTAGAAGGTGAAATTTTAGCTGGGATTTTTCTCATTATATTTGAATGTATTTTAAAGAAAATAAGAAAAGGAAAAAAACGCCATGTACACAGCAGAACATAAGAAAGGACTCAATATAAAGCAGTAAATTTCCATTTCAAGAAAATCTATATGATAAACCTACACATTATTTTCAAAGCTGTCCATTTTCTCTTTACTTCCTTGTGTGTTTTCTTTTGTCCTCTGCTGTGCACTTTTTACTTTATTTTCCCCCATCCCCCTCACTCACCAAGAAGGCTACAATTAAGTTCAGATACACACACACACGCATATACATAAACATATACATATGTACACATATACACTCAAATGCACATACATAAGACTACATCATGCTTATTTCTACTTGTCATCTGTTTCTCTGTAGGTGTTTCTATCTTTTTTTATAAGTCCATGTCTTTCCATATTTTTCCAAATCCACCAGCTCATCATTTCCTATACCACAACAATATTCCAACCCAATCACATTCTATCTGGGAGATTATCTATTAGAGTATTTTTTCCCCTAATTTTTCTTCATTCCCTCTATTCTTGGCTACATAGGTTTTATTTATACAGGAAATTTTTTATTTAAAATGATCAAAATTATCCATTTTACACTTCAACATTATTCTCACCTTATAATATGGTTTAAGGTCTAATACTATTGAACCTAGTTTTTTCACATCTTTTCCCCCTGGTTTCCTTGAAGTTCCTGACCCTCGGCTCTTCTGAGTGAACCCTGTTATTACTTTTTTCTGACTCAGTAATATAATAATTTAATTGGGATGGTATTACATAAATAGATTGGTCAGGTAAAATTGTCATTTTTTTCTTATTTAACTTTATCTACTCATGCTCAATAAGTATTACCTCAATTATTTAGATCTAACTTTGTATAAAAGGTGTTTTGTGTTCATATTTGTATAGTTTCTGCATCTATTTTGGCAGTTATACTCTCATATTTTTGTACTATTGAGTTATTTTATATGGTCTAAAAATATTGATTAATATGACTGACAGTGTAGTTTCCTTATTTTTCTCTTTTGGTTCAATCTGATTTTAGCTTTAATTTTGTCTGAGATCATGATTACTATCCTTGCTTTTTTATGTAATAACTTCTACTCTTGACCTTTATTTTATGTTTGTGTATATCTCTCATTTTTATAGCATTTCCTAAAAACAACATATTGTCTAATTCAAATTTTTAATCTGTTGTCAGTTTCCATTTTATGGGTAAATAAATTTCATTCATATTCTAAACCAGGGCTTCTTAAAGTTTTTCCACTCTTGGCCCCTTTTTGCATTCCAGCAGCCTCTGTTGGCATTGCATGGCCTCAGGCTACGTGCAGTGCAAAGTGCACATGTTTTGTGTTCATGACCAAGGCTGCAGGTAAGTTGTGCAATGCAATACGGGTTAGGTTCCAGAAACACCTTGGATTCAGTACAGGTTTGATTTTTAAATAATGTTTGGTCATTGTGCATTCAGAAACCTTTTATTGTTGCCAAATTTTTCCCAGCCCCATATGTGGCCACCACCCACAGTTTAAGAAGCACTGTTCTAAACTAAAATTACTTGTTGGATATTTTCCTCCTTCCTATTTTCCTTACTGTCCTTTTCACCCTATTACTATCCCTCTTCACTCCTTTACTTTACTTCTACCTACTACCTTGCCCTCCCATTCCTTAACATACTCCTCTCCAAGATTATGTCCCTTTTGCTCTCCTTCCACCCTATCCCCTTCCCCTCTTATTTCTTTCTGAATTTAAAAGATTTTTACACCCTTCTAAATGTATTTGTTGTTCCTTCTTTATCACATTCCCATTCATCTACACACCCTTCTATATTCCCCCTTTATCCTATTCCTTATCCCTCCCTTATGCTCTCCCCCTCTCTATTCCCTTGTCCTCTTATTTCTTTCTAAATTTAGAAGACTTTTATACCCCTCTAAATATATGTATTGCTCCCTCTTTAACCCATTTCTGATGAGACTAAGGTTCCAGAACTATCTGCTCCCCTCTCCCATCTAATTCCTCTGCATCTGTTCTTCCTCTTGAACCTCATTAAAATGAAGTAATTACTATTTTTGCCTTTTCTATATCTTTTTGCTTTTTAAATTCACATCATACTCAGCTCTATCCCACTCTTTTTTCCAAACTACCCAATTACTGATAACAATCTTAGACGCATAGTTTACATTTCCATGTATGTAAATATCCATGAAGACAACTTGTCTTCACTGAGTCCCTTGTAATTAATTACCTTACATTTCCCTTGAATCTTGTATGTCAAATTTTCTGTTAAATTCTGGTCTTTTTGTAATAAAATCCTGAAAGTCTGTCAATTCATTGAATGTCCATTTTTTTTTCTCAGGATTATACTTCATTTTTCTGGGTATGATATTTTTGGCCACAATCCCGGTTCTTTTGCTCTTTGATACATACTGTAGCCTTTTGGTATAGCTGATGCTAGGTCTTGTGTCATTCTAATTGTGGCTGTGCCATATCTGAATTGGTTTTTTTTCTTGTTGCTCACAATATTTTCTCCTTAAATTATGGTTTCAGAACTTGCCTGTGATATTCCTGTAGGTTTTCCTCTGAGGATCTTTCAGGTTGATTGGTGAATTTTTTCTATTTCTACTTTCTCCTGTTGTCATAACACTCTGGGACAGTTTTCTTATTTATTTTTTGTGTTATTGTATCAAGATTCTTTTTTACATTGTAACTTTGAGGTAGTCTGATTATTTTTATGTTTTCTCTTCTTGATCTGTTCTCTAGATGAGTTGTTTTTCTTATAAAATGTTTCAAATTGTCTTCTATTTTTGTTCATTCTTTGCATTTTGTTTTATTATTTCTTGGCCTTTTATAACTTTGCTGTTATTGGAATCATTTTCTTATTTCAATTCTGTATCTCCTTTTCCAATTGGTTGACTTTCTTTTCATAATCTTCTTGTTTTGGATTATTCTTACTTTTAATTTTTTTTCTTCAATCTCTTTTATTTGATTTTTGAAGTCTTTTTTAAGTTCTTCTGTAAATTCTTTTGGAGCAGTTGACCATTTGGTGTTACTCTTTGGGGTAGGAGAGGCTTTTTTTTTTTTGCTTCAGTTTCCTCCTCTGAAGATGAACTTCAATCTTCCCTATTCCCGTAGTAATGAGGTACAGGCTCTGGGAAACCTTGAGCTCTCCTTGAATCTTTGAGGTATAGGCTCTGGGAAATCCCTTGAAGTCTGATTAAATCTTCCCACTTGATGAGGCATTTGCAGAGGCCATGAGTTTTTTATTGTGGCTGAGCCCAAACCTCTGTTACTAGTCTAGCTCTCCATTGTACATCTACTTCCCACCCTTGAGCCTATCAAAATATCAATCCACCCTTGCATTGACCTCATTAACTCCTCCTGAAGACCCTCTTTGGAGAGAGAGCTCCTCCTCTAGACCATCCCTAGATTCCTCTGTACATAAGACCCCATCTTCCCTCTATGTGGTATGAGAGCACCATAGAATGACCTAGCACAGACTTACTCTGTAACAGACTTGCTCTGGCCTGCTTGCCCAATGGAAGTGTCACAGATACCTGGGCTCCTTAAGAGTCTACCCAATATGGTGAACTTACAATGAACTTTCAATAAACTTTACTTTTCTTTGGCTGAGAGAAGACTTGAGTCAAATTCTTTTGACAGGACAAGGTGTGTTGGTATTTGGGGGTCTTCCAGAGCAACCCTAACCCTCTTTATGGGTAGTATGTAACTTCAATAGTAACTATGATTTGATTCTTTCTCCTTTGCCTGCTCATTTTTTTTTTTAGCAGTTTATTATTATAATGACTTCTAATCCTGAGGTATGGGGGATGGTGCCTCCAGCCTCAGATCCTTTTTAATGTTACTTTTTGAGCTTTGTCCTGGGCCCAACTTCTGTACTCCTTTTTCCCTCCAAGTGACAGCTAGGGCCCCTCAGTGAACTTTGCTGGAAATGCTCTTGCTCCCTTAGAACCCTTCAGTGGCTATGACATTCAGTTCTCCACTCTGCTCCAATTCTCATTTATTTTTGCCACTCTCTGCTGACCCTGAGGTGCTATTGTATCTTGTTTCTGGAGGAAATCTGGAGAGCTTGGAATTTTCTGACCTACTCTACCATCTTTCCAGAATCTTCTCTCTTAGACAATATTTTGAAGGAAGATAGGGAATGAATTCAGGAGGCAGAGATAGGGAGAGAGAGAATTCTAGGTATGAGGAAGCTCTCTCTCTCTCTCTCTCTCTCTCTCTCTCTCTCTCGCTCTCTCTCTCTCTTTCTCTCTCTCTCTTTGTTTCTCTGTATCTTTCTTTCTATCTCTATCTTTGCCTGTTTCTTTGTCTCTCCCTCTCCGCATCTTTGTCTCTGTTTTCCTCCGTCTGTCTCTGTCTCTCTGTCTCTTTATCTTTCTCTCTGTGTCTCAGTGCCTCCATGTCTGTCTCTATCTCTTTCTTACACACACACATACACACACACACACACACACACACTCACACACACTCATTCATAAACAGACTATAGACTCACCCCTACTCAATGCTCTCTACTTACTCTTCCTACTACATCCCATGGTGAAGTTGATTTTTTTAAACTGAAGATGAGTCCTTTATATTTGTTCCTATTCAATTTCATCTCATTAGATCAGGGTCCTTCACCTAATCTTCCACAGTCATCCAGTATATTCACTTTACCTCTCAGCTTTGTATGGTCTACAAATTGGACAAGTATGCCAAACTATGTCCAAATGGGAAGGAAATAAAAATGTTTTTGGTATCCTATTTTGGTTTTTCCCATGACCTCAAAAGTGTTATTCTAATAAGTTCACAAAAATGAACTCATCTATGACACCTCTTCCTCCAGGCAGCTAGGTGGCACAGTGGATAGAGTGTTGGGTCTGGAGTTAGGAAGACTAGACTCATCTTCATTTAATTCAAATTTGGCCTCAGATATTTGCAAGCTGTGTGGTCTTGGGCAAATCACTTAACTCTATTTGCCTCTGTTTCCTCACCTGTGAAATTAGCTGGAGAAGGAAATGATAAACCTTTCCAGTATCTTTGCCAAGAAAACCTCAACTGGGGTCACTGAGAGTTGGACATGACTGAAGAATGACTTTTAAAACTACTTTTAAAAATTACTTAAAAACAAAACCTTTCTTGGTCTCCTTGGTCTCATTCTCCTTCACCACATCTTGCTCATCAGCACTTTCTTGTCTTTCCTTCCTCACCCAACTGTCTCTTTTAAATTTTTTACTTTGTTTTATTTTTTCCTATTAACAATCTTTCTTTCCTTCCCTCCCACCACCTGGGGGGGGGGGGGGGAGAGGGCAGAGTCAAGCAAAGCAAATTCTTGCATTAGCCATGTCCAAGAATACATATCTCATTCTGCACCTTGAGTCTTTCATCTCTCTGATGTAGATGGGTAGCATGATTTATCATGAGTTCTTGGGGATCATAGGTGGTCTCTGCATTGATCAAAATTCCTGATTCTTACAAATTCATCACTTTTATAATGTTATTGTTATAGTATATATGGGAGACATTACCCAAATTGGTAGTTCAAGGAATTTTGTCTTCAAAGCACCTCACTGACCATCAGCTTCCCCAGTCAGATAACACTGCTGTGAGATATCAGAGGTGACTGAGCAAAGTCTTCAGTGCTAACAGGTCACATTGCCTCCAGGCCATGAAGGATACAACGGCCAGTGCCACAAAATCCCAGCCTCTGAGTTGGCAGAGACCTCAGGAGTGATTGGGTATAACACTTAGCCAAACAGGAGTGTTCTCTACAAGGGAACCCCTACAAGGGGTCATCTAATTTCTACCTGAAGATCACGAGTGGAGAGTGGAAATCCATTCACTCCTAGCACAATTCATGCCAACATAATTATTTTGACAAATCCTATTTGCCCTAAATCCAATCTTTGAATTTGGGGTTGTTTAGGGATCACAGTCACCCATGGGAAGGGAGGATTCCTGGGTTCTCCCACAGAATATATATTTGAAATAATGACCAGGAATAGGGGATGACATAATCCTGTCTATCACTCAGGCAACAAGTCTTCTCTTGGGGGGACTGAGCATTGGTCCTTATGGTTCCTGTTGGCCCCACAGGCCAAACTTGGTGCCTCTTTGTTGGACTCATCTCACTGCTTAGTTCTGCTTCATGAGGGACCAGGATAGCCCGGTATCTAAACTGAGCAGGATTACTGAGCTGAGTCCAGTAGAACAAAGAATATAGGGTAGTCTTACAATCACTCTGGGTACTTGGTGAGTGAGAATGAGAGCCAACTGTGATTAGAAAATTAACAGCCTTGGACATCATCGATCCTAGAATGCCTTCTCTCGATGCATGTCTTCCAGGTGCCAGCATCAGTGCACAAAGGGCTCTTTCTCAGTCTCTCCATCAATCTTGCCCCCTCCACCCCTTTGCTCTATACCAGACCCCTCCTAGAAGCTTCTGTAAACAGCTGACCCCCAGTGGATCCCAAGACACCTAAGCCTCCCTACAACAGAATGTGGGGAAATGGCCTCAGCTTCCTGGGAACATTAGAGAATACACAAGAACCAGATGAGAGGGTAGAGGAAAGGGAGAATCGACACAAAATTGCCCCAATCACACTATGACACATAACATTCCCAACACTGGTTCTTTCCAGGACATGCCACAGGAGTCTTCTCTACAGATGACCAAGGAAGTTGCAGCTTCCCTCTGGGTCCCATACTTTCTGAGTCTCCAGGGTAAGGATGGGACCAACCAAGCTATCTGGAGGCAGAGTTATATAGAAATCACCAGATTTAGGGCCTGAAAACCTCCCTGGGATCATGCCTTTGCTCCATTTTTTTTCCCTCAAGAGTTATCAATATGGGGTATGAGAGAAAATAGGATTTGAATCCAGGAAAACCTGAGTTCAAATCCTGCCCCAGATACTCAACTAGCTGTGTGACCATGGACAAGTTAGTTGCTTGACATTTCTGTGCCTCAGTTTCCATATCTGTAACATGAGGAAGCTGACTTCATTGAATTCTCAGGTCCTTTCCAGCTTTAAATCTATGTTCCTAAGACCATTGCTAATTTGAAATCTTTGACCTGCTATCTCAATTGCCAAACTTAATGGCCTTTTCTCAATTTGAAGCACTCTGGATCTCATTCCAGCTTCTAACTATATTGATCACCTTCTCCTGGCTCCTCTCTCCTCTTTGGGTTTTGGGAACTTCCTCTCTTGGTTTTCCTCTTTCCAGCTGACCATTCCCTTTCAGATTTCTATTCCAAGCACCCTTCTGTCTTTCTATATTCTCACACTTAATATCTTCATCAGTACTCACAGATTTAACTATCATCTCTGTGCTGAGGAGTTTCAGATCCACATTTCGAGGCCCAGGTTCAGTTCTGTATCACTAACTGCCTCCTGGACATTTCAAATCGAATGTCCCATTGGCAATTATTGTGTCCAGTAAAGAACTCATTGTCCCACCCACCCCCATACGTGGCTTCCTTCTTCACTTCTCTAGCACTTTTGAGGACACTGCCATCCTCCTACATGCCCAGGTTCACAACATCAGTGTTATCCCTAACTCTTCCACTCTCCTTCTCCTCATATACCCAACCCATTGCCATACACTTGCCCTCAGTGCATCACTTCTCTCCACTCACACAGCCACTACCCCAGCTCATGCTCTCACCCAAACTATTGGAATGTTCTCCTAATTGCCTTCCTTGCCTTTGGACCCTCTCCTTTCCTACGCCCTGGGAGGAAAACATGTGAGGCAAAGCAAATATGATTATCTTTAGTCAATGAGAAACACTGAGTGATCCTCAGTACCTGAGGGTACAAAACCCCTTCCCTTTACAGTGTGCAGGATCTGAGCAAGGGAAGAGCTCTGTGAGGGAGGCAGGAAACCATAGCATCTGGGAAGGGAGGGCCAGGGGAGCAGAGAGCCAAAGGCTCAGTCCCTACTCTGTTATGATCCTTGCAAAGAAAACTTTCAGTCCTAAAGAAATAGGGCTCCCTCAGACAGGACAGAAACAGCTCTGGGACCTCAACTTAGGACAACTCTGAACCTGGAAACTACCAAAGATGTTCCCAGGCTCTGCACTTGGGCTCAGGACAGAGAAGAGATTTCTGGGAAGGATGAAGATCATTACACGCTATGGACAGCACCCCTCAGAAGCTCTCACAGTGTGGGGGCAGCCCCTTGAAGGGTCTCCTGATCACAAGTGAGACACTAGATCTGTTGGGGTTGGTGATGGGCACTAGACCAGGACCAGGGGGAAGGAGACCAGTCCTTGGGGGTCTATCTCAGAGATAATCTCTATAGAACTGACCATAAGGGCCTTATATGAGCCAGAGATAAAGCAGCTCAGGACCATTAGTCCATACCCCTGAGACCTAAAGCAATGTTAAGCCCTGAAGGCCAAGAGCCCTAGGAGAGGTGGAGTCTGGAGTTTAGATCCCATTCATTACTGCCATTTACTAGTTGTATCTCTGAGAGCAAATGACAACCTCTCCTTCTTCAGGTCAAAAATCAAATTAATAAGGATTGCCATCTCTCTCCAAGTATAACTTAGGAACAAAGTTCTGTCTCAGCCTTACAATATGGGCAGTATGGAAAAATCATTTGCTTTACAATCAGAATGTGTGTTTGAATCCCACCTTTACTATTTCCTGCTTTGTTCAACAAATCAATTAAGTTCTCCTCCTGTCATTTTCCTCATCTGAAAAATATGAGCATTGGATGCAATAATCCAGGGCCCCCATTCAGCTATAAATCCTGCGATCTATGATATAATTTCTGTCATCAGCCTGACCACTTTATTCACCCAAATTCTCCCTTCAATACCCTGCTAGATAGTTTAAGAATTAGATGCCTGGAATTGAAACTCTTTGTTAGACTTAACTCTCACACCCCCTGCTGGTGCAGAGACAGATAGACAGCTAATATGCTGTCTGTGGACACACATACACACACACACACACACACACATACACACAATCCCCTTTTCAAGCACACTCGCTGGAGCTCTTGGTTGGACTTTCAGGTAGCAGCAGCCCTCACCACCCCCCATCCTGGGGATATCCCAGGCAGAGAGGAGGGGCAGAGCTGACCTCTGCATCCTTCCTCCCCTCTCAGCCTCCCCCCCTCAGCTCTTCCATCCAGCCATTGCCTGCTCCATTCAGCTTTGTGCCAAGCCCACTCTATGGGACAGTGTGAAGTAACGTCACTTTGTCCATCCCTTCTTCCCTAGGTCTCAGAGTAGATTGACTACCTTGGGCTCAAGACCAACTGTATCCATACTCATTTTTGGACTCCCAGTGTACTGAGGGAGAGGAATTTGACCTGGATATGGACACATGGGAGGCAAGGGAACAGGAGCTGGAGTCCAAAATAACTCAATCTTCCAAGGTAAAAGCCAGGAGGGGCCCAAATTTTTCTGAAAGGGATTCAGTGTGGGCCTTAGGATCACAGCTTCTGCAGAGGGTTCAACTGGAGGAGGAATGGATAGCCCTGTTGCTCAGGTTCATGCAGTGGGCAGGAGCTTCAGAGAAACTGATTTAGGTGCCAAAGAAGAATGACTTTCCTGGCATCAAGAGCTATGCAGTGAGGGAATAGGCAGCCTCATAGGGAGTGACCTTCCCATCCGTGGAGGCTCTTAGGCAAAAGAAGCTAAGCATTCGTCAGGGAAGCTGGAGGAGGAGTTTCTATTCAGGTCTGAGTTAAAATAGATAAGCAGCTCTCAAAGTGAGGTCTGAGAATGCTTGGGGGTCCCTGGGCCCCTTTCCAGAGGTTCATGAGGTCAAAACGTTTTTCATAATAATACTAAGATGCTTTCATTTCAAAGATGATAAATATCAATAGATGTGTAACAAAATAAATAAAAATACAACACAACATTGATAATGTTAATTTGTGGTTTCTTAAGCCAGGCGTTGCCTGCGGGGAAAGGCTTTATTTGAGTTTGACGCCGCTGCTGTGGTGATAGGGAGCCCCGGGGCATTGTTGAACAGGAAGATGGCATGGCCACGTCTAGACTTTAGCAATATCAGCTTGGTAAGTGACTAGATGACGCGTCAGAACGCAGAGAGACTTGAGGTGAGGAGACCCATCAGCAGACTTCTGCAGTCTCAGACACGAGGTAATAGGCACTCGGGCCGCCTAGTAGCAGCATCAGAGCAGGGGAGGAGGCAGTTCAAGCCGTGAGACGGGAGGTCTGCAGAGAGGGTAGGGCAGGAGAGGAAGATTTGAGAATCATCAGCACAGATTTGATCGTTGAATCCATGAGAGCTGTTGAGATCGCCAAGGGAGATTGTATTGAAAGAAGAAAAGAAAAGGCTTCAGGACATACTCTTGGGAGGCATCTACCATTCCTGCACGGAGTGACCTGGGTAAAGATCTAGCAAAGAAGACTTTGAAGGAGCTGTCAAATTGGAAGAGAACTAGGAGAGCCCCAGAAAAAGAAAATCTCGAGGATGAGAGGGTGGTCAACAGTATCACAGACTACAGAACAGTCAAGAAGGATGGGCACTGAAAAAAGATTATTAGTATTAAGAGATAAATGGTAACTTTGGAGAGAACAGTTTCTGTTGAATGAAGGGATTGGAAGCCAGACTATAAAGAGTTAAGAAGAGTAAAAGGAAAGGAAGTGGAGGCACAGATTATAGATGGTATTCCCAAGGACAAGATATGGGATAATAGCTATGGGGGATAGGAAGATCAGGTGAGGTGTTTTTGAGGATAGGAGAGGTATGGGCAAGTTTGTAGGTAGCAGGGAGGCATCTAATGGACAAGGAGAGATTGAAGATAAATGAAAGGAGAGAGAAGAGGTAATGTGCTAGAGAAGATGAGAGGATGGGATGGAATGGGATCATTTGGACTTATTTGGGATTTGCCTTGACAAGGAGAAAGGTCACCTCTTCATGTGAGAGAAGGAGGAGATAGTAGCAGAAGGCGTCTAAATAATGTGAGATAAAGAAGAGGGGATAATTTTGTGTGTGTGAAATCCAAGACAAGGTTTCTAGCTGGAAGTGGAGTGGAGGGTAGGATGGGAGCTCTAGAAGATATGAGAAGTTATGTAAAATTTGTAATCCACTGTGGTGAGTAGGATAATGAGTTAATTAGGGGAGTGTAAAAGGATCACCTTGTACGACAAGAGTCCAATTCAGATTATGTAACATAAATTTGTAAGTGGAACCAGATTTCAGGATTTCTCCAACTCCATTCAGATGTGTGTAAGCATGAATGAAGGCAGCAGATGGTAAGAGTAACCCAAGGCTAAGGCTTGGTAAGGAAGGATCTTAGATAGGTTAAGGGGGCAAAGGATTCAAGATAAGAGTACAGGGCAGAATTGAACTGATTCGTCAATGAATCAAAATGGGGATGGAAGGAAATTGTAGCCATTTCAGGGATGATAGTTTGGGAAAGAACTGAAGCGTCTAAGGATTAGAGGTCAGAATGAGGATGAAGAACAAGGTTAGGGGTTGCAAGGCAGAGGGAGAGGTGGAATGATAATAGATTGTGATCAGATAAGGGAATTTCAAAGTTCACGAACATGGATGTGGAACATTTGTGGGTGAAATCAAGACACTGTTTCAATAGATCACCAAGGTGGGGTGGAGAAATAGGTCATGGAAAATGAGCAAGTGGAGGAACAGGAGGTAAGGGTGATAGAGGGAGTATCAACATATATGCCGAAGTCCTTAGGACCTAACTCCCAGGATTATTGTGAGGAACAAATGAGGATATTTGTAAAGTGCCTAGCACAGTGCCTGGCACATAGTAGGCTAGCTATGACTATAGAAACTGAGGCAAACAAAGGCTAAGTGACTTACCCTGGGTCACATAGCTAGTAAATAAGTTTGAATTTGAACTCAGATCTTACTGGCTCCAGGTCCAGCACATGGTCTATCTGCAGAGCCACCTTACTGGTTGGGTCATAAATGTTTTGATGGTGCATCTGAGATTAGTATAATCTCAACCTAGAAAAGTGACTTATAAAATCATAGGAAAGACTTGCCCTAATGTGACTTTGACCATATAATTGGAAGCCCATAATGTGACTTCAGAAACGAATGTGCACAAAAGCATGCATATTTATTTCTTAATGTGTCTGATAGGCTGGCCCATTCTTTTAAATGGTTGGTTTCCATGACCATGGATCAGCAGTCAATGGGAAGATCTACTTTGAAAAAAATGTCTTTAAGGGTTGAAAAGGCCTCTCTCCTTTAGTCAGTTGGCACAAAGTTTTTAATAAAGGAGTAGCCCAGAGTCAGGCCATTGGCATTAGAACCAGCATCAAAGCCCCATAGAACTGTGGAAGAAAATCTCTGTCCTCTGCCTTTCAGCCACTGTCTGTCCGAGAACGTTATTAATCTGGTGGGGTTTTTAATCAATGCTTTGATGAGTGGAGGAAGATTCTCCCTCATATATGGCACTGGTCCTAACTGAAATTCTCCCCAACTCAGCAAATGTGCTCATGAATTTTCAGGAAACAAAAGACAAAATTCCTCCCATGGATAAAATAAAGTTACAAAGTCAGTTTTGTGTGAGTTTTTTATTTGTCTTAAAATAGCCATAGAAATGTTCATACCTTCAGTGCAGCTATGAAGAAGATTCTGTCTCCTGATGAAACCAAAGGGTCCCTCCAAGATTTAAAAAAACAAGCTCAGTTCTTTTTATTTATTCTATGATAAACTAAAGGACATTTCCTTTGGTTGAAAGGGGGACATTCTCTCTTTAACCATTCCCTCTAAGGATTCCCTTTTCAATCTGGCCAAAGGGAAACACAAGAAATCCCATTCTTGGGGAGGGGGTGAAGAGGAGAAAAAAAGGGAGAAAAGGATGGGGACTTAAATGATAACTTTAAAAGGAATAGCAACTTGTACACAATAGAGTTGTAGTTTCACTAGCAATCTTTTTGTATTATACTCTGTTATGGAAATGCTTGTTTTATTCCATAAATTAAAAATAAAATAAAAGTAGAATAAAAAAAGAAACACCACTCTGAAATTAGATTAAAATGCAAAGATTTTCATGTCTAGTTCAGCCACTACAAACCAGACAAAGATCCTTTTTCTTCAGAAAATCAAATTCCCTCCCTGAACTAATTTGGTCTTTGATAAGAAGGATGCAACCAGTAGCTGTAAAGTAGGACATTGTCTCCTTGGCACTGATAGTTAAAGAAAAACTGGGTTTTTCATTCATATCAGAACAACTTCAGGCTAAAATACTATCCAAATATGTATTCATATTTCAGAAAACCAAAAAAGGCCTTTGTGATACACACATACATACATGCATACATATATACACATGTGTGTATATGTATGTGAATGTATGTGTGTATTCTTTCACAGAAAGCATTGAACGTCTAATTTCCCTCAACCTACTCAAACATCAGGAGTTTGGGATGAAGGAGCAGGTTCATCCATTTGCCCACTATAGAAGAAATGGGAAGATTTGGGAGTAGACAAAGAGGCTTCAAAACACCATGTTAAGAAAAATGTTCCTGATCATAACCACTGATAGGATTTGTTAACAGCTGGATCTAAGAAAAGAAGAATTTCCGGGAGGTTGAGGATGATGAGCCAGTGAGAATATCTAGTCTTAAGAGTGAATTGATGGGGGAGGCTAGACAGTGCAGTGAATGGAGCACCAGCCCTGGAGTCAGGAGGACCTGAGTTCAGATCTGGCTTCAGACACTTACTAGCTCTGTGACCTTGGGCAAGTCACTTAACCCCAACTGCCCCACCCTCTCCCCTCCAAAAAGCCCCCCAAAAAAGAGTGAATTGATATAGCTAACTTCATTTTAAATAACTTACTGTTTACTATATCTTACTCCAATATGTACTGCAGGGTCAATTTACAATAGCTGGTTTGCTTCAGTGCCTTTTTTTCTACCTGTAATTGCTTCAGGGACTTTAGATGCTCCAAGAGCTCTCTTCATCTTCCTTATCTCAAGTCATAAGTGATATATGTCCCCTTTTATCTCATGTGAACAGTTGTGTGTTAACAATCACATTTCTCCTTTCTTAAGGAGCAATATTCGTATTTTTTTTAAACAAATTCACTCTTTTTAATGTCACTAGATGCTTTGTAACAAGCCATCTCTTCATTTCATGTAACAGGTTGTCTATATTTGTAAGAAATACACATTTCCATCCACTTTCTGGAGGAGTGTGTTTCACTCTGGGGGAATAAACCTCCAGTGTCCCTGTCTCTATCTCATTGCCTTTCTTTTGGCAGTATAGTTAGTCAATAACCTCAATAAGGACTCATGTGACGGTGAATTTGGTAATAATATTGCCAGTATTATTGGCAAAACATTGGAAATTGAGGAGATGTCCATCAATTGGAAAATGACTGAACAAGCTGTGGTATATGAGTGTAATGGAATATTATTGTGCAATAAGAAAAGATTAACAGGCAGATTTCAGAAAAACCTAGTAGAACTTGTATGAACTGATACAAAGTGAAATGAGCAGAACCAGGAAAACATTGCACACAGTATCAGCAACATTATGTGGTCATCAACAATGGAATGATTCAATTCTTCTCAGCAATATAAGGACTCACATAGGAAAATGCTATCCACATCCAGATAAAGAACTGTTGAACTCTGAATGCAGGTTGAAGCATATTTTTCCACTTACTTTATTCTTTTCCATGATCTTTTCCTTGTGATCTTCTTCTTTTTTCACAATTGTTACTAACATGGAAATATATTTTACATAATTACACTTATATAATCTATATCAAATTGCCTACCATTTTAAGAAGAAGGAAGGGGAGGGAGGGAAGGAGGAAGAAAAATTTGGAACTCAAAATCTTGCAAAATTGAACACAAAAACTGTCTTGACATATAATTGGGGCAAAACACTATTTAAAAATGATCCAAAGAGAAAAAATTAATGTGTGTGTATAATAATATGTGTTTACAAAGAGTCCTGGCAGCTGAGAGAGACAGACACAATGTCTATAACTGAATATGCTTAAATTTATATGTTAAGAGTTTTGGTTGCAGTTTTCACTGTGGGATTTTTTTGGCATGGCAAGGTGATTGAGAAGGTGACAGAATAATTTCTTACATAGTTGTTTATTTCTCTCCCTTTATAATTTTTTTTTGTGCTACATCAAAGGTATTGCTATGGATCTTTTTGTACATGTGGGTTGTTTCCTTCTAGTTTAGCTCTTTCAAGTCTATGCCCATAAGACCAATAAGGAGTTAGCCCATTTAGAAAGAATTATAGAAAGGTGCATAGGTCAAAAGAAAATTCAGCCATTCTAGCTTGGAAATAGATTAGATTGTGATATCATAGTATAAATGGTTACCTTTCTAGGGACAGGTAAGTCATTGTGGATTTACATGTCGATTTACATTTTGCACTCTTTGATGCAGCACATGCATTTTTTCTATCAAATATCATGATTGTGATCATTGTCATAATCATTAATATTAATACTATATATTATCATTGTTATTTATCAATATTAGATGTTATATAATATTGCTACATAACAAAGAATATAACAAAATTTATAGTTTAATATATTATGGCAATATATTATGCTAGAATATATCTCATTGTATTATAGTATATAAATATATTATGTAGAAGTACATTAGACTGTATCTTAAAGTATATCATATCATATCATATTATATATTATTAATTTTCTTAAATATCATCATTGAGAGATGAGGTGGCCTAGGCTAGAAACTGAATACCACTTTTTCCTTGCCATGTTAGATCTGAGAAAACTTTCTGTGGTCACTGTTCAACAACTTTCAAGTGCTTCATCTCATCCCAACATCTCACCTGAACTAACAGGATGCTGGGGTCAGGACTGCCATGAACAAAGACACTGAGATCTTTTAGCCTCAGAAAGAAATGTTGTTGTAAATGTCTGTGTAAATATTGGGTCATGTTAATAAGGCAGATTTATAAAAACAAGTCATGCATTCATAATCATCCTATAATTACAACAGTAGTTATGAAATAACTTGTGCTTATGCCCCTGTCTAGAAGGTGAAACTCTTTGACAATAGAATGTGGATTGAGCTCCCTGTCTTGTGCTAGGAAAGGCCCCTCTTTCTTGAGTGGTTCCCATTGTGCACTCATGACACAGAAAAAGGAACACCACAAGGCAAAGGCAGTACAAGGATGGGGTAGACCATAGGTGTTTGTGAGAAATGCCATTAAATCCAACATATGTATTCTTTTTTATTAATTTATTTTAAACTTAAATATACAATAAGAAAAGAAAAAGAAACATTTTATAAACTTAAATACAAAATAAGAAAAGGAAAAAAAGCATTGCCATTTCAGTCAGGGTCACATTCTGGCACCACAGATGGGTCAGGAATCTCTTCTCAGCAGAAGTTCCCTCAATCTTCCCCTACTCAGACACCCAACTCCCCACACTGTCTGGGAGGTAAAAATTCCTATGCCTGGCCCCAAGGCTACCTCCCAACCCAGCTAGCCCCAGGGCTCACTGCCTGCTGTTTCAGCAGAACTAGGCTGGATGTGTTTTACACTTCACATGCACCAAATCTCAGTCCTGGGATTTTTCTTCAGATCTTCTCTGGTTGCCCCAGGAGGACCACTATTCTGCCCCAACTCTTGTTCATTTTTAACACTCTACATTGGTCCTGAGACTCTATGTTGTCTTGTTTGTGGGGAAAATCTTGAGAGTTTGGAATTCTCTGACCTACTCCACCATCTTCCCAGAATCCTGTCTCCAAATGTATTCTTTAACAGAATAAAATATCCACACAATTAAATAGACATATGAGAAGGGCGGAGTAGGGTTTGCTCATCCCTCTTGGTTGCCTTGTCTCTCTTGGCATTCTTGCTCCTGGAACACAGCCCAGTAAAAAAAAAAAAAAAAACATACAGTCACACCGGCCATCTTGTCCCTTCCAATAGAGGTCATCATCTCTCATTGTCTTGAAAAAGAGCAAATGTGGTCAGCACTGGCTGCTGTCCAAGAATCATTGCTGCCATGGGATGACTTCTACCTCTCCCTTCTCCTTTCCTGGTTCTTCCTGAGAATCCAAACACCACCCCCCAACATGAAAACTTCTACCCTTTCTGTCTGAGAGCTCTTCTCATGTTAGAGTCTTCCCTTCTCAAACTGGAAAGAACTACAAATCCCAGGGGTTTTGTAGCTACCCAGTCTTATAAGAGGCTGTCACACTGGATTACTCTCCTTCTCCTCTCTATGCTGAGAAAAGCCAAATATTGATTCTGTACTTTATATATGATTCCATTTTGTAATTGATTCTATTCTGTAACTGCCTGAGCCATGTTTCTTTGTCTCTGAGTAAAATTTAGATGTTCAGAGTCCAGAAGTTCAATTTTCCCTTTGAGTTAGTTTAAGATTCAGTTGTCCCATGAAATTCCTTAACTCAAAGAAATACATTCTCTTTATGGTCTTGCATGCCCATCTACAATTAAGGGAGATGATACATTACTAACAAACCTTACAGAATGCAGGTAAGTACCAAAAAGTCTGTTACCTCTGTTCAACCAATAAGGTGATAGACAACATCAATCAACCTTTCCTGACAGCAGGATGGAAAGAGGGGCTATTGCTAGCCCTAAATGTCCGGCCAATCACATTGTTTTTGATCTGGGATGCTTCCTGTTCCTTGTTCTCTTGTATTTCCCAAAACTTTACAAAGGCTACCCTGTGGTATTTTGGCTGACTGAGGAGTTGAGAGACTTCTTTCATTGGTAACTGCCAGCCTTACCAATAAATTGAATGTGCTCAGAATCTTGTGCCTCAGATTACCCTCATTTCAGTCATGATAATGCCCTGCCCTCTTGTATATCTGTCTCTGTGTTTTTGCTCACACTCTCCTTCAGATCCAGAAAAGATTAATTGCCCCCCCCCCCCCCCCCACAATTACAAATCATGGCTTGTTGAGATCTCTCCTTTAAAGGCCCATTTCAAACTAATCCTCTTCCATGAACTCCCAGGTAAGAATGATCTCTCCTTCTTCAAATTTGTCATAGCATTTGTTCTGGTCTTGGTATTCATCTCACTCTACCTTGTCTTGTACTCATTTGGATATTTATCCCTCTACATTACAGTGTAGACCTCATGAGAGAAAGGTCTATGGCATATCTATCTTTGTATCTCTAAGGATTAGTGCTATGCTTCTCACAGATGGAAATGGTTTGAATTGAATTGCATTAAAGTGGAATTAAATTGAATTCATCTAGTACAGCAGTTCTCAGCCTGTGGGTTATGTTCAATTTGTAACAATGACAACACATCCTGCATATGAGATAGATTCATAACAGTAGAAAAATTACAGTTATGAAGTAGCAATGAAAATAATTTTATGGTTGGGGGTCACCACAACATGAGGAACTATATTAAAGGGTCACGGCATTAGGAAGGTTGAGAACCACTGATAGCACTTAGCATAGTACCTAGACACAGTAGGTGCTTAACAAATGTTTATGAAATGATCAATTGATTAAAGTGAATTTATTTTGGATTCCTCTGTGCAGGATGCAGAGATGGGGAGGCTGAGAAAGTGTTGTGATCTGAGGAGCAGTCAGAGAGCGTGGGACTGGTCACAACTCTGGTTGATTCTGGGTCAGCGCAGGAAGGAGGATTGTGGAGTCTATACCAGTAGGAGGGAAGGAGGCACTAGACAGCAATGGAACAATTTGGAGCAGAGGAGTAACATGACCAAATCTCTGCTTAAGACTGCTCGCTATGGTGTTGGTTTGAAGGACAAACCGGACAGGCAATCCCTCCAACAGCGTCCCCTGAAGAGAGGAACGGTGAGGACGGAAGGATAGCGGCCACTTCAGGAGATGTTCTCCTGTGGGGAGGAGACACATGGCCGGAGGAGAAGTTTCCGTGAGCAGGAAGAGCTGAGAGAGGTGAAAGAAGAGGACGCTGTTGATCCCGTAGCCTTCCCATAACATAATGATAACAAATAGTTTTTACTGGTGTCTTTTGTCTCTTCCCGCAGCCGCGGTCCCCGGTGTCTCTTCCCGCAGCCGCGGCCCCCGGTGTCTCTTCCCGCAGCCCGGCCCCCCGGTGTCTCTTCCCGCAGCCCGG
>CM053582.1:75103936-75125142 GCA_028627135.1 Pseudochirops cupreus
ATGGATGTAGCTAGAGATAAAGAATCAAACAAATAAATATATACAAGAATAAATATGAAGAGACTAGATACAAGGTAATTAAATATAAGGTAGTTAGGAAAAAAAGGACACTAACAGTTGGGGGAGGAACCAAAAAAGAATTGGAAGGAAAGCTTGAACTACATCTTTTTTTTTTAATTTGTATATATTTTATTTTTAATTTATAAAATCAGACAAACCTTTCCATAATACATTAGAATTTTTAAAAAGATGATTGCAGAGAAAACTACAGATCCATTATGTATAACTTGCTATTCCTTTTAAATCTTGAGGGAACGGAAGGATTCTATGAGGTAGAAGTAAGAAAGGAACCTTGCTCCAAACACTGTTATCTCTTGCTTAGCAAGAGTTTGTAGACATGGGGCCGCTAGGTGGCACAATGAATAGAGCACCGGCCCTGGAGTCAGGAGGACCTGAGTTCAAATCTGACCTCAGACACTTAACACTTACTAGCTATGTGACCTTGGGCATGTCACTTAAGCCCAAGTGCTCTGCCCTCCTCCCTCCAAAAAGCAAAATAATAATAACAATAATCCTCAAATATGCTTAATAGTCCAAACACAATTCCAACCAGGGATATCCAATGTCTTACAAACTTGATCTCTCAGGAATCCTTAGTGGAGTAACTCCATAAGATCTGTCTTCAGGTATATTTCATTCAACACTTGTCAGTTGCCTGATTGTTACACAGATCAAGTGCTTAGCAGCTTCATAGATTAAAAGAAAAACTGGGTGAAATCACCAATGAATTGGGAACAGTCATGTTTCAGAAATAATAGCTGTTCTTTTTTCAGTTTCATATTTTATTTTTCCAATTTATTTATTTATTTTTAGTTTGCAACATTCATTTCCACAAGATTTTGAGTTACAATTTTTTCTCCCCATCTTTTCCCTACCCCCAACCTCAAAATAGCTAGCCTACTGAATACTCCTTTCCCCAATCTGTTCTCTCTTATATCCCCCCCATCCCCTTCCTAACTTTCTAGTAAGGCAAGATGGATTTCTATACCCCAGTGCCTGTGTATCTTATTTCCCAGTTGCATGTAAAATATGTATATATATATATATGATTTTTTCTAATTACATGTAAAAACAATTTTACATTTGTTTTGAAAATTTTGAGTTCAAAATGTTCTCCCTCCTTCTCTCTCCTCTCCCCTCTCATTAAAAAGGAAGCAATTTGATATAGGTTATACATGTACAGTTGTGCAAAACATATTTGCATGTTGTTTGTGTCATGAAAGAAAATAGACCAAAAGAAGAAAAATAAAGTTATTATTATTATTATATTATACATATAATTATAATGTTAATAATGTTATTATTATAATCTGCATTCAGACTCCCTAAGTTCTCTCTCTGGAGCTGAATAGTATTTTTCATCATGAATCCTTTGGAATTGTCTTGAATCACTGTGTTTTTGAGAATAGTTATGTCATTCACAGTCGATGATCATACAATATTGTTGTTACTGTGTAAAATGTTCTGGTTCTGCTCACTTCACTTTGCATCAGTTCATGTAAGTCTTTCCAGGTTTTTCTGAAAGCATCCTGCTCATCATTTCTTATAGCATAAAAGTATTCCATTACAAATTGTATTCCACAACTTGTTCAGCCATTTCCCCAATGGATGGGCATCCCCTGAATTTCCAATTCTTTGTCAACACAAAAAAAGAGTGGCTATTAATATCTTTGTACATATAAGTCCTTTTCCCTTTTTTAACTGTTTGGATTACAGACCTAGTAGTGGTATTGCTGGATCAAAGGGTATACACATGCTCTTTGGGCATAGTTCCAAATTGCTCTCCAGAACAGCTGCATCAGTTCACAACTCCAACACTAGTGCCTCAGTGTCCTAATTTTCCCATATCCCCTCCAACATTTATCATTTTCCTTTTCTGGCATATTAGTCAATTTGATAGGTGTAAGATAGTACCTCAGAACTGTTTTAATTTTCATTTCTTTATTCAATAGTTATTTAGAACATTTGTTTAAATGACTATAGATAGCTTTGATTTTTTCATCTGAAAACTGCCTGTTCATATCCTTTGACCATTTACCAATTGGGGAATGACTTAGATTCTTATGAATTTGACTCATTTGCCTGGATATTTGATAGAAGAGGTCTTTATCAGAGAAACTTACTGTAATCATTTTTTCCCCAGTTTTCTGCTTTCCTTCTAATCTTGACTCTGTTGGTTTTGTTGGTACAAGAACTTTCTAATTTAATGTAATCAAAATAATACACTTTACATTCTGGCATACTCTCTATTCCTTGTTTGGTCATAAATTCTTCCCTTATCTATAGATCTGACAGGTAAACTGTTCCCTGCTCCTCTAATTTGCTTGTGGTAGCATTCTTTATGTCTAAATCATGCAATCCATTCTGCTATTCACTTCCATTTTATGGGTGAGTTCATCCATTCACGTTCACAGTTATAATTGTTAAGTGTGTATTTCCTTCCATTCTATTTTTTCCCTTGTTCATTCTTCTTTGTACCTCCTTTCACCTTGTCTCTCCTAGAAAGTGTTTTGCTTCTGACAAACACCTCCACTAATTCACTGTCCCTTCTAATAACGTTCCCCCTTTTATTCTCCTCTTCTTCTCCTGTTTTCCTGTAGGGCAATATAGACTTCTACATCCAACTGAATGTGCATGTTTGAGCCAATTCCAATGACTTATTGTCTTAGCCTTATTGGCTAAAGTGTTGTCCACCCCCCAACTTCCCCTCTACTGTAAAGGCTCTTTCATGCCTTTTTTATGTAAGATAATTTACCCTCTTCTACCCCTCCCTTTCTCCCAATGCAATCCTCTATCTCATCCCTTAATATTATTTTTAATATCATCCTGTCATACTCAATTCACACCCATGCCTTCTGTCTATATATACTCCTTCTAACTGTCCTAGCAATGGGAAAGTTGCTAGGAGTTACAAGTATCATCTTCCCATGGAGGAACCTTGTTGAAAATCTTTTCATTTCTCTTTTCCATTTAACTTGGGAAGATGAATCTTCCTGATTCGCAGCTCAGTGTTCTATCCACTTCACCACCTAGCTCCCCCATACAGCATCTTTACAATTTCACAATCAATTTAACAACATAGAGAACATAAGATTACATTGTGCTTATCACTTGATAATTGTGAAAAAAACATTTGACTTACTCGAACAAAAGGCCTCCTTCCAGGTTCTTTTATTGTGAAGTGCATCCCATCCAAATACCTAAATCACTCAAAATTCTGTAGAAGAGTTAACAATATAAATATTCTGCTCAATGACCCTACTGATCAAAAATATCAGATGAGGCATAAAATTGGAAGTTGGATGGGGCCAAAAGTATCAGCACTGTGGTAGAGGTGATCCACACACAATCTACATTGAAGAGATCTCCCAATTGGACTGGAAGATTTTTAAGGACAGAGACTCTTTTTGTACAGTGCTTGGCACACAATAGGTATTTTTGACTCACTGACTCTGTCTGGTGAGGTCCTCCAGATGCTTCTGTTTGCAGATGTTATAGAACACCAGCCATTCTCTGGCTGGCAGGTCAGATTGCTAAAAGTTTATTTAACAGGTGGGAGATGGCAGCATATCTCAAAATAGTTTCAGAGTAAGGGCAAGTGAGTTTCCATCACCAGGAACAGGATGGTGTGGTGAAAACCTCTCTGCACACAGAGAATTGAAACAGCTTGTGATTGTTCAGGAAGGGGAGAAAAATAGGCTTATTGTGATTTTGCCTCCAAGAAAGTTTATAAAGATGGAAGAATGTATGCTAAGCTTGGTTCTTCAATCTCCCTACTTTTGTCCTGTAAAAAGCAAAAGATGCCCTGTGATATGACAAAGATGACAACTGATCCTCTCAGAAGGATTTCTGGACCAAGACCATCTGTCAGGATTTCTCCCCTCACTCTAAGAAGTACATGAAGAATGAGCTTCCCTCTTCTGGAGATGAGGTGATTCAGGACCAAGAGTCCCGATTAAGGGAACTAGTCTTGAGGGCTTTATTGAAGTTGAGTGGAGGACCATAGTTTTAGAGATCTGATCAATGTTATTCTTGATGAAAACAGAGCAGTTGACATATGAGCAGCCATCAGGAATTGTGAGCTAATGAATCCTCCCTAATCTACTCTGGATTCTGCAGACTGATTTCCTAGGACTTCTAGGGTCATTTTTCAGGGCTTTGAAGAGGGTAAGTTAAAAGGAGAGCAACTAGGGTTGCATGATGGATAGAACTGATGAAAGGGAATAGGAAAGATCACCTTTTGGGTCACAACACCAATTAGTCCACACTGACTATTCCCCGGAGCATGGCAGCTAGAAGCACAAGGGATATTAGAGATGCAGAAGGGAAATATGGTCCTTGCCTCTTGTCCTACAAACATGAGAAGTGACCATTCTCACTATAGGGTATAATAGCCCATCTGCTAGTTTGTGTCCCTAGATGGGTCTTGAATCCTCACACAGTCCCTCATGCTTTTGTAGAAATCATCATTCAGTCTCACATGACTAGCCTTACTGGGAGAGCTCAGAACGCACTGTTAGCAGGCCAGAATTCAAAGCCTGAGTACCAGATGGCAAAGTGTAGGATAGTAACAGGTACATTGGTCCTTAGATAGAGCCCTTTCTACTGGGAGACCAATAAGGTTTTCCATTGATAGACCCCTATAAGGACCTGGTCTTCTGGCTTGTGTTGTCCACACAATGCCATGGGACTGTCTAGAAAAATGGTCTGAGGTGGAATAAGAAGGTTAAACATAATGAATAAATAAATAGTTTTAAAAACATAAAGCTCAGGTCAACTGTGGGGAGAAGGCAGCTTTTCGCAGCAGAGACATGTAGAAACATACCAACTGTAGGAAACCAGATTTGTCATCAGTAGAAATAGAGGCCAGATAGTGACCCACCCCAACTCCTGTTATAAGCTTAGACACTCTAGACCAGAAGTATTCAATATATGGGGCCATATGCTGCCACCAATACCCCCAAGTGTGACTCAAGCTAGATTAAAATGTAATTGGGAAGTATTTAACAAAACAAAAATACAATAAAACATAGATTATGTTAATATATGGTTTTCTAGGTCAATATGTGACTTGTAGGGATCCTTACATACAGTTTAGTGGTCCCTGTTTTATATCTGAGTTTGACACCACTGGCCTAGATGATATTACAACCTCATTCATTCATTCTTTGGTTGCTTACTGTCCTTCCTTCTCAAAGAGGACCAAAGCAGGCTACACTAGAGTCAAATTATGGTGGGTCCAACTGTGGCTGATCAGACCAATACAAGCTCAGAATGTTCTACCATAGATCAGGTACAAATAGTCTACGTGAATATTTGGAGTGGATTCTCTAAATTTCATTCACCCAGTGTCTAATTGAATGCTTCCTGGGGGCAATGTGCATGCCTCTGGGGGAAATAGAACTTTCAACTGAGATTACAGGCTGGTGAAAGGATCAAACACAAACAGCCATGTCTATACTACATAAATTATTTGGTGAATGAATCAAAATTATATGGTGAATAATGTGAAAGTGTCACGTAAGGCATGAGAGCAAAGGAGTTCACTGATAAGAGTGCAGGGAAGGGCCAGAGAAAACTTCTTGGAAATGGTGACATCAGAGTTGAGGATGGATAGGGATTTAAGAGAGACAGAGACAGAGAGAGAGGAAGAGAGAGGAGAAAGAGAGAGACAGAGAGAGAGAGAGAGAACATGCATAAGTCACGATGTGAGCAAACACCCAAAGATAGAGCTGTCTACTCCAGAAGCTATTTGTACGGCATGGGAAGTATGGTGAGAGGAAAGCATGAGATAGTACTAGAAAGGCAGGATGGTGCCAAATTGTGGAGGATCTTGAATGCCAGGATCAGAACTTTTTACTTTACTCTGTAGACAATGGGAATCATAGAAGACCTTTGAAGGTCAAAATAATGTGTTAGGAAGATCACTTGGTTGGGGCTAAGAAGGATGCATTGGAGAGCTAAGGAGTCAGGAACAAAAAAAAAATCAGAAGACAGTCATCATAGCCTAGAAAAAAGACAAAAGCCTGAATAAGGGGGTCTAGAGTAGGACCCAGCTATGTACTCCCCAGAGCATTGAGAGCTACATGAGACAGGGTCAATCCAGAGGGCCAGCACAAAGGATCTGTGCAGGAGATCTAAGGCCACCAACATCCCACTGGGCAATGCCCAGACCACAGCAGAGGATGGAATCAACTTTTGAATGGAGATTGTACAAGAAAACAGAGCCTGGCCAACATCAGAACTTCACAGGAGATGGCCAGGAGACTGAGTCAGAAGCCAGGGATGGGAAGTAATGAATAAGCTCACCCCACTATGATGAGCAGCAGCTGAGGTCTCCAGTCTACAGAAGGGTTAGGGCAAAATGGGGATGATGCAACCCATCTAAGAGTGCCAGAAGAAACTAGCTCCAGCACTAATATGCTCAGGGTTCTTTTCTCTTCTCTCACCATCATCAGAGATGATGACTCTTCCCACTATGGAGAGGCCATCATTGACACTGCAGTTGGTAGGACTGTCTGATTAAGGAGGTTCAGGACTCACATGAACAGAACACTCAGCACTTCAAAAGATCTAATATAGTTTATTTAGCATATAGGTGAATGGGAAGGAAATCAGAGATAACAGAGTAAAGGCTTAGGAAGAATAAAATAAGAGGAACTATGATTTATATATGTTTGATCATATATATGTGTGTATATATATATATGTATATATATACACATATATATATGGTTTATATATATACAAACATACATATTTACAATCCTCACCAATGTGGGGAAGCACCAACACCTGACCACACAAGCTGGGGAATCCTGGGTACAGCCATCAGGGTCCCGCTTGGGAGGGTCCCAGGCAGAACATCTCCTGCATGGATGAGATTCCAATTTGGGGTCTGAATCTTATGGTTTAAGTAGTGCTGAGAACAAAGAAGGCATCCTGCCAGGCGTTTTTTAGCAAGCATCATCCTGTGTGAGGCCGGGAAGGAGGCCAATCCCTCCAAGGCCCCCCCAAGAGTGATGTTTCCTTGGAGTGGCTAGTTCCAGGAGTAGGGCAGTTCTCTTCTCAAGGACCTGGCTGTAGGGCAGTTCTCTTCTCAAGGACCTTCTCAAGGACCTGGCTGGGGCCCCAGGAGAGGAGCAGCCCTCACGCTCTCAGGATCCTCTCTTCCCAAACAGCTTGGGGTAAAAGAAAGATCATACTGAGTTGGGGCTTTCATTGGTATAACCTTATTCCTCACAGAGGGGCTTACCTTGCCCCTTCAAGGACTGGTAATGGCTCCATCTATTTCCTCATTAGAAAGATGGCCTCTGGCAGCTCTCTCTTCCCTCCTGGTCTGTCTCAACAAATGGGGCGAGAAAGTAGAAGTGATCCCCGCCTCCATCCACTCATGGCCCTGGTTTTACTTCCTCTCAAAGTCCAGTCCTCACCACAAGTTCTGCCTTGGCCGCCGTTTTCCTTTTTCATCCATTTATTTTCTCTTAAAAATAGTTCTCACTTCCCCCATTGAGTTGAGACAAGACGTAGCTGTTTTCCTAGGCTCCCGCATACAGAAGGTCATGGAAGGCAAATCAATGAGAGAGAGAGCAGCAACACGGAGAGGAGAGTGGAGTGATTATGGGTGGAAAACCCAGGAAGAAAGGGCAGAGCCTATCACTGGGCAATACCTGAGAAGAATGGAAAGTCTGAAGGGGAAAAACAAGACCTGGAAGTCAGGTGGACAGCATAGGGTTGGGGGAAAGGACCCAAGAGGAAGAGCATGTCAGGAGGAAGGGCCGAGACAGGCTCCCTGGAGCATGTAGCACCTGGGATGGAGGAGTGAAGAAAGGAGGAAGAAGGGAAGGAAATTGAGATTCTAGAATCATAGAGCACTGAACATGGGAGAGAAGAAACACAAAGGAGATTTGGAAGACTCGAGGGCAAAAAGAATGAAAGAAGTGAGACACAAAGGGAAGGAAAATAAGGGAAATTTAATGTAGATGAGTGTAAAACTTCAACGGGCTCAAAAATCAGCTTCCCAAGTACAATATGGAGAGAGCATAACTGGGGAGGGGGGGCCGGGGAGAGATGTCCGTGAAATGCAAACTCAGTATGAATCAACAGAGAACACAACAGTCAAAAAAAACTTCAGGAATCATAGGCTGCATGACAAAAGCATAGTGTCAGGATCAAGGGGTTGGATATATGCCTGCAAATAATGGAGGCCTTGAATGCCAATATTTGGAGCCGGCATTTTAATACAGAGGCAATAATATCTTACTGAAGAATTTTGAACAGGTTAGTGGTATGGCCAGATGTGAGCATTAGGAGGCTCACTTTATTGACTGTGTGAAAAGAGTGTGTGAGGAGGCGGCCAGGTGGTGCAGTGAATAGAGCACTGGCCCTGGAGTCAGGAGGTCCTGAGTTCAAGTCCAGCCTCAGACACTTGACACACTTACTAGCTGTGTGACTTTGGGCAAGTCACTTAACCCCAATTGCCCTCCAAAAAGGAAAAAGAAAAGAAAAAAAAAGAAAAGAGTGTGTGAGGAGAGAAGAGACTAAGGTAGCAGGAAGGAAGACCGTTTAAGAGTTCTTAGAATAATCTAGGCAAGAACAGTGATGAGATACTAAACCAAGATGGTGGCCATGTTTGTGGAAAGGTGGGGATGGATAAGAGAGATGATATGAAAGTGCAATCAACAAATGATTGGGGGTGCAAAGAGGAGAAAATATGTCATCTGAGATTTGAATCTTCGATAAATGAAAGAATGGTGGTTTCTTCAGCAGAAATAAGGAAGTCAAAGACAGGCTTAGTGGGAGAAGATAGTGTGTTCTGCTTTGAGTATGTAGATAAGTGTAAAAACTTTTTTTTTTAAGTTTAAGGTGCCACTAGGGCCTTAATCCAAGCAGAGGTGCCCAGCAGGCAGTGTGAGATGCTGGACAGGGCCTTGAATGACAGCTGTTATCACACCCTCTCTGTTGTTCTTGGACTTTGAAGACAGGAAGTCGGGAGACCTCTCTTCTACCAGCCTCCAGGTCAGGTGGACCCAAAGGAGGCTTATGACTCGCCTGTCCTTTTTTTTAGGTGATACTTTAATTAAATATTAGTTATTGGAATTCCATTAATTAATGGAATATTAATATCAATTAATATTCCATCACCAATGGAATTTCCCCAATTACACGTAAAGACAATTTAACATTCTTTTTTTTTTGTTTTGAGGTCTAAATTTTCTCTCTCCCTCCTTTAACTCCCCCTTCCCTGAGACAGTAAGCTATTTGATATAGGTTATATATAATCAATCATTCAAAACATATTACTTTATTAGTCATGTTGGGAAAGAACACACAGATCTAGAGGGAAAAAAATACAAAAAGTGAAAAATAGTCTGCTTCCAGACTCCATCAGTTCTTTCTCTGAAGGTGTATAGCATCTTTCATCAAGTCTTTTTTTCCAGAGGCAATTGAGGTTAAGTGACTTGCCCATGGTCACACGGCTAGTAGGTGTCTGAGGCTGAATTTGAACTCAGGTCCTCCTGACTCCAGGACTGTATCCACTACCACCTAGTTGCCCCATGAGTCCTTTCTAAGGGTCTCATAAAGGTTATTAAGAGAACCAGGTCCAGCCCAAGAACACAGTGAGTATGTCCCTTGAGAAGCAGCACAGTCCAGTAAAGAGAACATGGACCAGATGTCAAGAGAGCTGGGATCTGGCCCTGGTTCTGGTGCTGACTGACTGTGGGACTTTAGACCAGTTCCCTCCATTCCCTGGAGCTCAGTTTCCCCATTTGGAAAACTGGGTGGTTTGTCTAGTTCTCACCCCAGTATTCTAAGATTCTTTGAGGTATCAGGGAGACAAACATTATCAACCACAGCAGAGGGGAAATGGCGAGTGAAGAAATTTTCTTAGGCAAGATAGTACTAGACCCTGCACCTCAACATGCCTGTTCTCTGGCCAGGGTAAGGGAAAAGAAGGAAGTGAGGCAAGATGGGCTCAGAGCTCTTTGGTGCCACTCCCCACAGCCGCTATCCATTAGGGTAGCACACTTGACAGACCCCATGCCTGACTGGCATCCCACCCAGCTCTCACCTCTCTCACTCTCCTCTTCACTCAGGAGCAAGGTCTCATGGCAGTCTAAGGCACAATGGTGGTGCCAGGTTTCCCTTTCCTGGAACCAGCCACCAAGTTCACTGATCTTGCTGGGTAATGAGCTAGCTATCCCCCAGTGAGGGCAGAGATCCCAGACAGGTTTTACATCATAAGCTGGGGAGTACAATCACCTGAGTCCATCCCAATTGGGGTGAGTCCAAGGCATAGTGTAACCCCAGAGTTTGGACATTGCCACCTGAGGATTGGTCCTCCTGGAAATGGGAGCCACAAATTCTGGGAGAATAATAGTGTTACACTCCTCTGCCTGCTCAAGGGAGGGCTCCAACTGCACGTTACCCAGCATCCTTCAGTTCCCATTGAGCTTCCATTTGAAAGACTTCAAGGATCTAGGAAAGATGTCAGTTTGCTACTCCTGTGTAGCTCTTTGATTGCTTTATCAGGCACTGGGCTATCTTCGGGATGTATCTTTTAATGCTGTCATGCTTGTCCACGTCTGTGCACAGACTGTACCCATTGATTCCATTATTCCGTGCTCCATGACTTGAACTCACTGACATGCGATAAACTCAAAACAATAATATCTAGCATTTGAAGGTTTGCTATGTTCTGTACAAACGTTATCTCATTATATCCTCACAATGTCCCTGGGAGGCAGATGCCATTTTTATCCCCACTTTGAGGTTGAGAGGTGAAGTGATTTATTCAGGGTCATACAGCTAGCAAAAGTCTACATCAGAATTTAAACTTAGGTCTTCCTGACTCCAAGTCCAAGTCCTCTCTCCATAATGCCCCTAACTGACTCAAAAATAAGGTAGAAAGAATTTGACAGTGGGCACCTTGCACTAAATTCCAGTTGGATAAATATCAACCCATGCACATGCCTTGACAAGTAGTCAGTGCTTCCCCACAGGCAGAGGCAGAGGTGAGAGACAGATGGTCATTGAATCTCTGAGAACCACAAAGAGACCAACATCTACCCCACACTTCTGTCTCACGATACATGTGTACATTCCAAGAGGGAGCTTGGCACTGCCCAGCAAGTATGATCAGTGCTACCCGGAGGCTAAATTTGTAAATGGTTCCCCTGCCAGAATCTATTGGGACCAAGGCAGAGATTTCAAAAGCAAACCTCTTAAGAACAAAAACCAAGAAGTCAAGAACTAAATCTTACCTTAGGTGGCAGGATGGCCCAGGAGGGCCTGAGTTCAAACCCTGCATCAGGCACCTACTTAGCTATGTGACCCAAGTCCCTTAACCTACTTTTGCCTCAGTTTCCTTGTCTGGAAAAAGGGAATGATAATAACACCAAGGGTGTTATGAGGACCAAATGAAATAAAACGAAAAGTGATTTGCAAACCTTAAAATGCCATGTAAATGTTGACTATTATTATTAGTTAACACCTTTAAGGAGACCCACAAGCCTGAGACATTCAGTTCCTTCCTGAGCAAAAAGTTTAACAAGTGACATTTCTAGTATAGGCATACAGTGGTACCAGAGGTCACACTGAGAGCTTTCCACCATCCCTGCTAATCTTCAGATGAAAACCCAGCCTACTCATTGAGTTGTGCTTTGCTGTCTCAGAAGGTGGAGATAGTGAAAACGCATTTGTTAAACTTCTACTATGATATACCAGGAACTGAGGAGAGTGTGCAGAGAGTCTCCAATCTAGGCTGAGAGCAACAGCCACAAAGATCAAAGCTAGGTGTTATAGCCAGCCCAGCTTTATTATCCTGAGCAGCAAAGATCCAGGACTCTTGCCCAACAGAAGATGGCCACAATGTTGGCTTTGGACTTGGACTTGGGACCAATGCTAGGTAGGAACTGAGCCAAATTTTGAGTTGAATCTCCTCGTTCTCAGACACTCAAGGTGATATAGGAGGAGAGGATGAGATCAGATGTTGGGGAAAATGTTTGTGTATTTATTCTTGTTATATCTGTGAAATAAAACCCAACTGCTATTAAGTGGCTATACAAAACTAAGGGCCCAGTCATTGGACTTCCCAAAATGAGTGGAACATATCCAGTAGGGGCTCAGACGGCCAGCAGAGACCCCAAGCTACTCAAGTAACTGAAAACCCTGAAGACAAAAGGTGGGGCCAGAGCAAGCCATAGGATATTAGTATGGTCTTAGGATTCTTTGCTCTTTATGGTGGAATGGCATCTTATAAATACATTATTCTATATGTGCATGCTGTATGTTTCCATAGGTGTGTTTGGTCAGTGTAAACAAAGATTAGTCTGATGCTTTGTGTTGTGTTGGGTGCACACACCAGTATTGGCTGCACATGATTCTACTGTGCATGTTGTGTGTGTGTTTGTGTGTGCACTTGTGTACATAACTATGTACATGATGTTTTGTGGTTGGGATGGTTGCTTGTGACTATAGGCTAAGCTATGATGCTCACGATGTATGTTTAAAGATGTTCATGTATAACCTATCTATTTGCAAGGGACCAAAAATGTTTTTCTGGGAGGAGATGGAAAAGGAGATGGGCTAGTATTGGGCAGAGGATGTCAAAGGTCTTTGCCAGTGACAGAACAGCTAGAATTGAATTCCATGACTCATTCTGAACTGGAGGAGCCCATTGACCATGGAGAGGAATGGAGATGAGAGATAGACAATTGAAGACTCCCTGGGGACCATAGACAACTTGGCACTAAATCAGCATTTCTGCACGGGGGGGGGGTGGGCATGATAGGCCTCTAAGGTGAGCATGCACCTCTCCAGTGAGTGACTATCAAGGCTAGTTCATGGTTAAAGTCTTATCACCAGTTCGGGTTCCAACATTGATTCTCAATTGCATTGTAGCAACCAAGGGGCACCACAGTGCATAGAACACTGAGCCTGGACTAAGAAAGACCTGAGTTCAAATGTTGCCCGAGACAATTACTAGCTGTGACCTTGCTCAAGTCATTTAATCTCTTCCTGCCTCTAAATGGGGATGATGGTAGCACCTATCTCCCGGGGAATGTTGTGAGGATAAAATGAGGTGTTTGTAAGGAGGTTAACGAACCTTAACACACTATATAAATGTCATTATTATTATTATTATTGTATTTTTCACTGAGTTCCAAATTTAGGGAGGAGTCCAAGGATGAAGGCCATGCATCAAGAGATGCCCTGAGGCATATGGACATCCCTAGTGTCAGCCCTTTGGGGAAGCCCCTCTCATGCTCCAGGAGGGAGAGAATCCAGCACCTGTGCCCCACTACAGAGAAGGGCAGCCCTATTTGGTATCCCATAATATTCAGACCACAACTCCTCTGCCCTGCTGGACTTTCACAGATGCCACAGCAAAGTGTCTAATGGAGTGCCAGGGTACCCTGGCATGGCCTGATAGAGAGAAGGGAGGCTTAACAGGCAGGTCCTGGAAGAGGCCAAAGCAGGAACCCCAGCTCCCCTAGGGCTCTGGGCTCAGTCAAGGCTTCAGCCTTTCCCTGTCATAGATGGGAAAGAGGTAACAGGAGTAAGTGTGGGGCAACAGGTATGACCAAAAGGGAACAGTAGTAAACACTGAGCAATACCTAATCCCCTTGGAGACAAAGCCCCTTCTCCATGGACGGTGGGTGAGATTTGAGCAGGGGAGGGGCTCCCTGGTGGAAACAGGAAACCACAGTCACTAACAGGGGAGGAGAAAGTCAGAGACCTAGTCCCTGCCCTATAAAGCCCATGTGATCCCTGCAGAGAGTAGAGCTTCAGCCCCAAAGAGAGAGAGGGCTCAGTCCTCTACAGAAGGGGAGGGAAGTAAAGCAGAGACCCCTCTGGGTTGCCCCGCAAGCTTGGAGACCAGCAAGGACACCTCCAAGGTCTGTTCTAGGTCAGGACAGAGGGGCAGAGATTCCTGCGTAATTACACAGGGTGAGTGGCACAGACCTATGGATCACCTCTCAGAAGCTCCCCACAGGAGAGACACTCCCTGTAAAGGGTTCCTGATCACAGGTGAGAGACAGCTCTATGGAGGAAGGGGGAGGGCAAGGAGAGAGAGACAGAGGCTGGGAGATTCTGCAAGAGAATCAGCTCAAGCACCAGACTAGTCCTTGGGGGCTTGTTCCAGAAACAGTCTCTCCAGATGGAGCCCTGAAAGCCTTTCTTGAGGCAGGGGCAAGGGCACAACTAGCAGCTCAGGGCCATACCCCGAGACAAGACCCAGGGTGTCTTCCAAGAGGCAAAGGGGTGGTCCATATAGAGGCAGAGGAGGCAAGAGTTCAAATCCCAGCTCTGATATTTACCAGCTGTATGACCATGGACACGTCACTGCCTTTCTCTGAACCCAATTTTTCACTGACAAAATGGGGAGAATTAAACCTGCCCAACCTCCCTCCCAGGGCTGTTTGGGTGTCAGTCTTAAGGTATGCACAGGGTGTAGAGGAAAAGGCCTTGAATTGGGATCCAGAAAGTCTGGGTTCAAGTGCTGCTCTGTGGGACATTAGGCAGATCAGATAAAGTCTCTGGGCCTCAGCTTCCTAATCTGTAAAATAGGTATTGGACTCCATGGTGTCTCTAAGAGCCCATCCGGTCCTGAATCCTGTGATTTAAGAGCCCATTTTAGCCTCAGCCCCACCATTTTACTCATCAGTTTCTCTGCTGTGTTTGGACTAATATTCTATCAGTCACTTTCTGAATCAGGGTGGTCAATGAAGAGGTTATCAACATTTAGGTAGGACTTGAAGATGGTTTTTGTTAAAGGTCAAACGCTTGACTCTTCTGTGGAGGCACACAGACACTCACACCCTCACCCTATGGAGCCTCTCAGTATCCAGGGCCTCTCAGGAGGGCAGGGGGACCCTGCTGACTTCTGCCTCCTTCCTCCCCTCTCAGCCTCCATCCTCAGCTGCTGGATCCAGCCTGCATCTGCTCAAGCTGATCTCATGAGCATTGTGCCAAGCTCACCCTATGGGATGGTGGGCAGCGAAGTCACTTTGTCCATCTGGGGGCTCTCAAAGGCTGCCTGCAGGTATACTTGGTACAGAAAATCAGCAGAATCCTCCAACCAGATCATTAGCTACCACATCCAGACCAGAGTGCAGACACCAGAAAATAGCCGGGAGACAATATTCCACAACGGCTCTCTGTTCATCCCCAACCTCACCCTCAGTGACAACGATGACTACATTATACAAGTTGTTCACTCTCAATGTGAAGTCACAACAGCACGCACACATTTACAGGTGTATGGTAAGTGCCACCCTTCCCAAGCTGCCACAGTTCAGAGACAGCCTCCCTCCATGTGGGGTGAGAGACCTCCCCAAGCTCCTACTGCCAGAGTCAAGGAAAAGCCAGGACCTGACCCAGAGAGAGGAGTCCTGGCAGCAGAGAACCCCCAAGCCCAGATCTGCCCGGGCAAGGGCTCATAGGAGCCAGATTGCATGCCTTTCCGTGCCACTTTCCTTTGGACAAGTTTCTGGAAGTGAGTCAGGAGAGCAGACCTAAGGCTCCCTTTCTGGGACCCTGAGAAGTGACTCAGGAACTGTTTCCCTCTACTGCCATCCAAAGTGAAGTCAGTTTGACACTGAAAAGTCTCTCCTGTTTTAAGGAGATAGGAGCCACTCCAGGTCTAGACACAGGCTTCCAGGTCCTGCCTTGATCTCACTAGAAAACCTGGGACGGTCAGTCAGGGCATGCTTGAGAAAGCCAGGACACTTGAGTCCTCCGCGGGTAAAATGGTTCAACAGAATTGTTCATTTAGAGCTAGAAGGGGCCTTAGAAATAAATATGATAGCTAACATGTATATATAACGCCTACTATGTGCTGGGCACTGTGCCAAGCACTTCACAATTATCATTTCATTGGAAGCCTGGGAGGGAGATGCTATTATGATCCCCATGTTACAGATGAGGAATCTGAAGCAAATGGGGAAAAGTGACTTGCCCAGAGTCACTCAACTAATATGCATCTGAGGCTGGATTTGAACTCAAGGCTTTTTGACTCCAGGCCCAGTGCTCTGGGCACTGAGCCACCTAGCTCCAGACTCCCGGAGAGGATAAGGGAATTGTCCCGGGAAGACATAAGCAGTAATAGGGACAGCTGGTTTGAGCACCATAAGGGGTAGCCAGTAGTTGGGAGGCCATTAATTGTCTTCCTCTCCCCAGCTCTCTCTGGCCAGGATAGGGAGCTGGATTGGTCCCTCCCATCCTGGCAAGGCAGGCTCAGGGCCCCTGACATGGGGTATGTCAAAGACCACAGAGGAGAGGAGCGTTTCTTGGGGAATTCACCAGCCAGCCGGCTCTAGTAGGGTTCAGACCCAGGCTACTTTCTCCCCCAGGGCTCAGAGAAGACTGGCTGCCTGAGACCCAAGATCAGTCAGACCCAGCCCATGCCTGGACTCCCAATGCCCTAAAGGGGAGGAGCCAGATCTCAGTCAGGACATGATGCAGTAAATACTTGTGTGTTTTGGGAGTGAAGGGGTGGGGTTGGAACCAGAGTTATGGACCAGACTAACTCCATCTTCCAGGAAGACAGTCAAATAGTCCAGGCTTCTCAAACAAGGGACCAGATGAGCCTCAGCTAGAGGAGGCGACGTGTCTATAGCTTAGTAGATTATGCGGCAGAAGAAAAGTCCAGAGGAACTTATTTGGGCTCCCAGTCAGGACCACAACAATGAGAGCTGTCCATCAGGGAACAGACTTGCTCCATAGGTGGTGAGCTCCCCATCACTAGAAGTATTCAAGGAAATGCTATTTGATGCTTTGCCGGGGAAAATGGAGAGGGGATTACTATCGCTGTGGTTTGGATTAGATTGTTTCTGAGGCACAGAGCCATAGAAACTCAGAAATGGAAGGTGCCACAGAGGCCACCTGAGGGCCTTTCTTACTGAGATTCTAGAATCTGCAGGCTGGGGAGCAGTCATAGCAAGCAGCTGCAGGTGGCCCCATGCTTGCTTCCTCATATTGTGGAACAGCACTCACCACAATTCTCTGGCTGAATTGGGGTGAGGAGGGTGCCAGAGCAAGACACAGCTGGGGGGCCCTGCTGGCCTGTCACTCACAAGCCCCTACTGGGCACCTCACGAGTACAAGGCACAGTATTGCAGGAGGGGGAATTGGGGAAAAGAAACTAATACTCCCAGACTCCCTCAGGGGCCAGAAAGAGGATAACAAGGGAGCCCAAGGGAGGAGCTGAATAGAAATGGAACCTACTATGCCCCTTCCTCTCAATGGGGGTCTCACCAATCAGTCAAGCATTTATTAAGTGTCTACTGTATGCCAGGCCCTGGGGATACAAAAAGAGGCAAAATATGGTCCCTGTCCTCAAGGAGCTTACAATCCAATAGGAGAAATAACGTGCAAACTATTATGTATAAACAAGCTATCAAAGATGAATTGTAGATAATTAGCTGAGGGAAGACTAGAAGCAGCCAGATGGCTGGGCCCCATTGCTAAGAAAAAGAAGAATGAGCCAGGTTCTGATCCTAACTTCATGCTAGATTGGGCTGCATAATGCAGTGGGAAGAGTTCTAGACTTGGGGTCAGGAAGCCAGCACTCAAATCCCAGCTCTGACATTCAACAGGAAAGTCACATCTCCTCCCCCAGTCTCAGTTTCCTCCTAGAACTCTCTGTTTCACAGAGAAAAGTTACAGGAAGTCCAAGGGCCCTAGATATGTGAGTGGTTACCATTCCTCCACCAGCACTTTCAATTCAATTAAGTGGGAGAGGGTCTGGGAGCCAAGAAAGATTTCTCAAAAAAGCAGTCACCAGAGTTGAGCTTGAAGGAGGTGTTGGGGAAAAACATGGGAGATGGATTAAGAAAAGACATAGAGACATAAGGCTGTAGAATAATTGAATACAGATGGAACTATACCAAAGGGCCCAACAGGTTGGTGGGAGCCAGATTGTGAAGGGCTTTGAATGCCAGGATCAAGAGTTTGTCATTTCTCTGTAGACACTGGTAGTCATTAAAGGATTCGGGGGTAGATGAATAGCGAGTTAGGCAGATTATTTAGGAGGTGGTAGGAAGGATGGATTGGAGAGAGTCAAGAACCCAGGAGTAGGAAGACCAGAGGGAAATTATTGCCACAGTCTAGGGATGAAGAAGTGAAGATTCATCATAGAAGCAGAGAAAAGGGAGCAAAATCCACACAAATACCTATGAGATTAGGAAGAACACCATAGCCATTGATTGGATATGGGAGGGGAGGGACAGGGCAGATAGATAAATTCAAAGAAAATTCTAGTTCAAACTTCAGGGATAGAAAAATAGGAGAGGGAGATGAAGAAGAGGACAGCAGCTTGGGGCAACCCAATGAGCTTGATGTCAGGTATGTTGGGTCTAATGTGCTGTCCAACAACCCCTGGATGTTTTCCAGACACCAACAATACAACCCTACCAAGGGGCAGTCACTGTGTAAGGTGCACAGGTCAAGTCTGCTTTATATAAAGATTCCCCCAGGTTCCCCCCAATTCCCCACACCCACACCCAAAAATATTGCTATACACTCGTCTTTTTCTCGTATTTCTCAGACAGCTAGGTGGAGAAGTAGATAGAGCACTAGTCCTGGAGGCAGGAAGGTCTGACTTCAATCCCAGACTCATATTAGCTGTATGACCCTGGACAAGTCACTTAACCTGTCTGCTTTCATTTCTTCACCTTTAAGATGAGGATCATAATAGCACCTAACTCTCAGGGTTGTTGTGAAGATGAAATTATATAATATTTTTAAACATGCTTAGCCCATTGCCTGATGCAGTAATGGTGTATAATGAATGCTTGATCGCTTCCCCCATTCCTTTCCACAGAAGATCTGCGTTCCAGAGGAAGCATCAAAGCTGGCATTTTGGTTGGAGCTGTGACTGAGGCAGCCATGATTGGAGTCTTCTTCATCTATATCCTGTGCATCAGAAAGGCTGGACGGTAAGATGGCATTTCCTTGGTTTTCCTCTCTCTAAGACAAAGGTCCTCAAATTGGAGGAGAGAACCCAAGACTGTTTTCCACTCCCTCCACTCATTTATTTTTTTAAACTAGATCTCCCTACCTACGCAGGCTAAAATTTCTGTAGTCACTCATGGGCTGATCTCCTGGAGGGCTTCAGTCACTGCCATTGCCCTCCTGGGCCAGTTTGCTCTGCCTTAGGCAGCCTGGAGGGCACTCACTCCCCAAGAGCCTTCCATAGCCTTGCTGGACAGTGCTGAAAACAAATACAAGAAATTGACACAGGGCATTGCAATCCATCAGCCCCAGCCTCCCTAGCACCACAAGTGAGAGGCCTGCATCAGCACTCCCAGACCCACGTAGCAGCTTCTATGTCCTGGCTTCTTTCTCTTCCTTCCCAAACTTCCTGTTTCTCTGCACCATGGCCCAATTCTGGGCTCTCCTTCTCCTTCTCTCTAGGTTTTTCATTTCCCCTCCCGTCCCCACGCTTAATTATCTGTTACAAACAGTATCTCACTTCCTCGATGGAGAGAAGACTGGGAAGGAGACACCACTATCATCCCAGCTCCACCCTACTCCCCAAAACAAAGGAGCCAAGATTCACTAAGGCAGAGATGAGGCAGGAAGGAGGAAAGGAAAGAAGGAAGGAAGGAAGGAAGGAAGGAAGGAAGGAAGGAAGGAAGGAAGGAAGGAAGGAAGGAAGGAAGGGAAAGAGAGAGAGGAGGGAAGAAAGGAAGAAATAAAAAGCGGGAGGGAGGGAAGGAAGAAATAATTTTAATATTGTTGAATGTAAAATCTTACAATTGGGTTTACAAAGTTAATCTCACAAGTGAAAAAGATGGAGTAGGTATGGCTAGACGGATTCATTGAAAAAAATCTGGGGATTTTCATGGACTGAAAGCTCAATAGAAATCAACATTTGACATGGCAGCTGGAAAGTCTGCTGTGGTCATGGGCTGTACGAAGAGAAGCACCAAGGAGGTAAACCATCAGGCTCTCTGTCAGAGCCCAATAGGAAAGGGCTTTGAATGCTGGTCTCAGGGGCCTGTATTTTGACCTATAGGTTAGCACACCCTGGAGGGTTCTTGAGCAAGGGAGTGAGGGGGTCAGACTTTAGCCTTAGGAAGATTTTGATCAGCTGTGGGAAACATGGTCTAGAGAGAAGAGACACAGGAAGTAGAGAGACCAGTTAGGAAGATCTTACAAAAGTCTAGAGGGGGAAAGTTGAGAACCCAAACTAGAGCAGGGACTGCCCAAATGGGAAGCAGAGGCTGATTAAGAGAGAACCGATAGAACAAGGTGACCAATAGGCTGAGGTGAGAGGGGGAGAGAAGCTCTGACCTACTATTCCCAGCCTGGGTGATAGTATTTTCAGCAGAAATAAGGAAGTTGAGGGGGAGAGAGTGTGCATGGAGGCAAGCTCCATAGGGAAAATAGTGAGTTTAGGTATGAACTGTGGAGGCTGAGGAGCCACTGGGACCTTCCTCCGATATGATCAGCAAATCGATGGAGGACAAGTCAGAGTCTCAAGGGATGTCTACTAACATTCCCTCCCCATGGTTATTGGAACCTTCCAATGTCAGGTATCCATGGACCTCCCTTTAACTTAACCCCAAGCCAGGGGGCCCCAAGGAAGATGACTATTCATGGCTCTCCCCTCCTGCTGTTTTAGGGTCTCTCGAGGTATCCTAAATCTAAGAAGGAGGACTCGTCCAACTCAGAAAGAAGGTGAGTATGGCCCCTGACAGGCAGTGTGATGCCGAAGAAAAAATAGGGAAATGGCATCTGGCCATTGATTAACCGTGTAACTTTGGGCAAGTCCCTACCCTTCTCTAGGTCTCAATTGGATTAAATGTAAAATTAAGTGGTTGGACTAGACAGTCTCTGAGAGCCCTTTCCACCCTGATATTTTATGACTATACAACATACCAGGAGGAATTACATTCTCATCCTGACATCACTGAAGCTTCTTGGAGTTTCCCCTTCACAAAAGGAGAAATTCAGTGCTCCCATTTAGTGACTGTGTGATCTTTGGGAAAACATTTCAGCTCTCTGGGCCTCAGTTTCCTCATGTGTAAAATGAGTGTTTACCCTGGTTAGTGCTAGCAGTATGAGTTAGCAGCCCTTTCCTTTGAGCACAGTGAACTTGGGTCTCACATTTCCTGCCATCATCTTTTTTTTTT